>VDFB02271358.1:600293055-601012581 GCA_007258455.2 Sequoia sempervirens
TTTGATGGTGGTAACAAAAATTCACCAATCAATCTACAACAAAAAATAATTTGTTCATATAAAGAATATTAATGGTACATATTTCATCCTTTATTTACTAGTGATGAACTAACAACAATTAAAATAGATGAAAAAACATGACATATATGACATACCTTAACATCCATGAGATTGCTATGTTTGATAAACCATTCATAACCTTCAAGTTCAACAGCAACAATACAGCAAAGAGAAGAGTTGTTTTAGAGCCTTCATAAAGGGGCTCGTATGCCTTGTCAAGTATAGGTAAATCATGAACATCATCAAAGTCATCTTGATCATCATGATCAGCTCTACCAATAAATGTGGCATGGATCAATGTATTCGTAACATCATCTTCAACTATGTTTTCTGGCACATGATCATCTTCTTCCATAGGATCATTAACCTCATCTTCGATATTCACAGCTCCATGTTCATCCGCTTGCAAAACCACATTCTCTGGGTAGTGATAATCCATATCATCTGCCCTAGGGCGCCCCACCTTTATAATAATGATAGACACAAATAAACCATGATCATGATCAAGTGATTATATATATATATATATATAATGTTAAAAAAATATAAACACATATAATGAATAACTTACCAATGGATGATAATCATGCCCCCCTTCAACGTGACCATGATGCCTACAATGTTTCTCAGTTGTTGTGATTAAAATTCATCTTGTCTTTAAGCCCTTGCAATTATTGCAAGGACAACAACATTTCCCATCACCCTTTCTTTTCAATCTAGCCCACAATCTATCAAGTGACTCTTCATTTTGTTCTGGACTAATATTATCTGACATGATTTTTCTTTACCAAGCTTGACTATTTAGATCTTCAAAAAATATCAAACTCACACTCCAATAATTTTTATTCATAGACAGGTAACATAATCTAATAATTCCAATATTTTACACCAAAAAAATTTGGCATGCAACCACCCCTGCAAAAGAGAAGATAGTCTGAAGTTAATGACCTCAAAAAACACTTTACAATGCTAATTCCAAAACTTATTAAATTCTGATTTTACTATGATTTCCAACTGTTAAGACTCCTAAAATCAGAATATTGAACTTGATCACAAAATTCCTACAACAATGGAGGTAGCGAGCTAGTAAGAGCAAGTGACCCATTCCTAAGGAGCAACGTGTCGAAATCATCATTGCTAATGTCAATACGGATTTATCCTTTTAGTTAAAGATGCAATGTGTCACTTATTATGACGAGCTTATCCCTAGGGCCCTCAACATTGAGAGAGCCCTAATAAAAAACAATAGAAGCATTGGTAAGAGCATGATTAGGGTACAAACCCTAGGCCTTCATAGAAACATAAATAATAACTATAGCAGATTAGTGAGGTTGCAATACTAGAAAGATTGAGACATTGTAGGTAATAACAAAATCTTGCAATCTAAAGATTGTACCAATAACAAGCACACTATTTAGCTTAGTGACATTTGTAAATGCAATCTACGATAAGAAGAATGACAATCACTTGAGATGTGACAGTCAAAAACAGGCTAAGCAGTGACAAGATAATAAAGCTCAAACCTTGCATAGTAAAGTGGAGATTTTAACAGTGAGTTTCCTTACCCCCTTGCCGAGCTTAAGGGTTTTTCAAATGCTTTTGGTTGTGTTAGACAAGGCAAATACAATCAGGGAATGACTGTCCAAATGAAGTAACAGTGCTAATCATAGGTTCAATGTTTCTTCTTAGCCATTAATATTGTATAATGGAGGTAGTGGATTGCATGTTTGAAACATTGTTTGAGACTCATCAAAGATGGGAAAACAGTGAATAATACCTTGTGGACTATGAAGTAGTGACAATAAGGTTGAAGGATCTTAAGACCCACAATACCATGAAACAATGAGTCCCCTTTAGTAAGTATGAAGTCTATAGGGTATAGTTTGATTTTATAGAAGGATGCTCATGAAAGGAATCTTCAAGTGATAGTGAGTGAGTTGTTTGAGATTGCATCTAAGGGTGCAATACCTAGTCTTAAAGGAAGTTAGCAAAGTAGTAAATGTGCAAGAAAATCAAATCATACACAACAAAAAATCTCACAATGTTATCTTCCATAATGCCTTGAGTTTGAAGACAAAAATATCATTGTATCTTCATGATGAAAGTGGTGAGCTTAATGGTCAATCACTGGAAACCATGATTTTAAAACATGGTATTGTGCTTATGGAGGCAAAATTTTAAGCAAGGCAGTGAGTGGTGGTTTGAAACAATGGCAGGTATGAAGGACTTGCTTTATATGCATACTATGCAGTCTAACTTAAGAAAACATTCTTAGAAGAGATTGAACGTGGATTATGGAACTCAAGGGTTACCATGAAAAGGATTAAAGCAAAGACTGAGATCTATTTAAAAGCCATGGTCATGGAGATATTAAAGATGTTACATGCAAAAACCTAGTATTTGAAGTAGTGAATACAGTGCCAAAGAGGATAGTGTGCTGGGGAAGATTTAGGAGATCTCCACATTATCTAATTACAGGGAAATACATCATTTATTTATTTTTTTAATTAAAAGAAATCATTCTAAACCCTATATAGGATACATTGATACTTCAAAAGCCTCTGAAGGAATTTAGATTATGCAAATATATGTCAAGTAACATTCATAAGGTTTAGAAAATCTTGATCACTCTCTAGAATAGCCCATTAAACATGGGTTGTGCTTGAATGCACTACATAATTGATATAACACAACCACTCTTCATATCAACCAGAGTTATAGGCTCTTTATTGCAGCAAGAGGTAATCACTCTTCGATCATGCTATAATTACATCCTAACCTGTTAAACTTGGGACAACCTGAATGCACCCAATGATGATTGACACCTACATTATACAACCTGAATTAACTACATTATATGAGTGCCTCCATTTCTATCACAACATAGCCACATTAAACTTGGGTCACACATGAATGCATCCTGTATTTATTATAGCACAACTATGCCACATGGCTGATATAGTTATAAGATCACATAATTCTGAGTCCACGAAGTCCTATTCATAGTTGTGATCTTATGGTGATTCCACACAACAAAATTTGGACATGAAATTCTCAAAACCCTTAACCTCTAAAAATGAAATCGATGAGATGTTGCTTTAAAATATGATTTTCAAACCTGGAACTACAAATCTGACTTCACAACTGAATTCTGCAAAAAGACAATGACTACCCTCAACCTGGTGATATCTTCTTGAATTTTTCTAATTTTTCCCAAGAAAATCGTCCTTAGTTCTCCACAAACTATCTCAAGTAGAGCAAAACACTGTTGCAATAAATTAGGCATGAACTCACTTTTCTTTATGTTGGCCACAATTTGATTTTTTTTAATTTTTCATGTTTGTCAAAAATTTGATGAAAATAATAGCCAACATTTCGACGAACCCCAGGTTCGTCAAAATTTCGATGAACGTCGGGGATAAACTTTCAAAAAATTAGAAATTACACATCAAATTTTACAAGCACCCAACGAACATCGAGTTTTACATATTTCGTCGGACAGTTTCATCATATTTTGCAGTCAAATGTATTAGTGGCATGAAAACCAAAAAAAAAAGCTGGAAGATGAAATGTGTGCACTTGGAAATCTGAAGATGATAGGATGAGGCTCTGAAATGTTGGAAATTCTGAATTTAATGCTAAATGGGACTTATATGCCTGACTAGGCTATTTAGTCCCAGATCTTGATTTCTATATAGAAACAAGAATATGGTAAATGGGTGTTTGAATCTACAAAAATCTAGAAATTGACCTAAATTAGGACTCATACGCCAGAACTAGCGTATTAGTCTAGTTACAGTTTACTAAAACTTCTAAGTCTAAATATTCTCTTTAAGGTATGCTTTGTGCTTCCCAATTTATTTTTTGGATCTAAAACCCTAATTTGCAACCTATAGAAGTCCTCCAAGTGTCTCCAATGCAATGTGACAACTTTGACAACTTTGAAAACTTTAACAACCTTCTCCAAACTTTCTCTTCAATGTGTCTTCATTCTTAACCTACAAATCACACACTAAAGAGAGGGAAAAATGTTTATTGTTAGTGGAAATGGGTTTACCTTGGTCAAACCCCATTTTGGTAATCAAACCTTGAAATGAAATGAAATAGGAATGGAGAATGATGAATGAAAAAAATATGATGTTGTAACTCACCAAACCCTAGCAATGAAGTGTTGAAAACATGTATGAAGTGGCTCTAGTGGATGTAGAGCTTGACTCTTTCTTGAATATGATATATCTTGAATGAAATGCTACCTTGAATCATGAAACCCTACATCACAATTGTTAGCTAAAATAAAACATGATGCATGAATACTTTTACATTATGCTTGATGCTTGAATAATGCTCTAAAATGCTTGATAGTCTTCCCTTGAAGACTCTTGAATGTTCTTGTAAACACTTGAATTCTCTTGTGAACTCCAATTTTCTATAAGAATGCTCATTCAACTTGATAGGTGTAAAATGAGTGAAAGAAACTTTTATTTATACTTAATTATGCAAGAATTCCCAAAATTACAACACTACAAGCTGACATTAGGTCTAGGAGGATAAAATACCACCAATAATTTGAATAAAAAATAATTTTGGGCCACATGGGACTCATACGACCAAGGTGTCATATGATCCTTAGTCTAGGCATAATTTATGGGACCAAATTCAAAAATTCTTAGAAAGGTGTAAACTCAAGATCATGACGAAAAACCCTAGGTGGGACTCATATGCCTAAGGTGGCATATGATTCCTAGATCACTAAATCTGGGACACAACCTAAAAACACCTTAATTATGATTGGATGTTGATTTATGTCAGGGTTATCCTAAAAAATATGCATAAATTAAGGCTTGTGGATGCAAAAGAAGGCCAATTAAAGCATAAAGAAGCCCAATTTTTAAATAAAACCCTAGACAAGTGTGAAAGTGTGTTGCAACACTTTACAACACTCCAAATAAAGTAGGATTAAGTTTATTTAATTCACAAGGGCCCAAGACCTAATGTGAGTGTATTCAACACATTACAACACTAAGTTAAGGAATCATTAAGCTCAATGCTATAAGAAGGGCTCAAAAAAGTGTGAAAATGTCATTGAGAACATTTTTTGACACTACATTTATCCCCCACTTTAGTGAGAGGATGAAATTTCTTCAAAATCACTCTAAAGTAGAAAAAATCACTTCAAGAGGGGTCCATGCGCACCAATGCTAGTTAGATAGGGAAACAATGATCAAGAGGGGTGATCAGTCCCGCATGATCAAGATGCCATGGAAACCCAACATAGGAACAAAATAACACACATGAAAATGATATAAAGAGCATCATAAAGGCACAAGCAAACACTACAAAAGATGAAAAGAAAAGTAAAATAAAAGGGGGTGGATCAAGCTTTGACCATTTTTCCATCATGATGTGGATCAGATCTAGGTTTTTTGTTTGAAAAATGCATGCTCACTTGAAGGAAACAAAAATTCATGTTGTCTAATGGGTGACGATCCAAAAGAGGTGAGACACATACACACACATCTGGTATGCAATCACACTCACATGCGAGTGGCTATGGGTAAGTCAAGCCTCGGTCAGGCTTCTCATCAAAAACCATGCCAAAGTTATACCTCTTCGTAAATTTGGTAAGGCGCCACATGAAAATGACCTTTGAGCTTCATGAGGTAAGAAAAAATTTGTATGCTTGGAGCTCAAGAACAAAGAACTTCAACCTTCATGAGGCAAGAAAAGCTTCATATGCTTGGAACTCATAAACAAACAAGATGAATCCACATGCATGCAAGGTGGCCATGTAACTAGAAATGTAAATGCAACAATATAAGGAAGGTTCAAATGAGTCTTTCTTAGTTCACATGAGGTCTTAAACTTAGGGAACATTGTGCCTAATGTCTCCAAGAGAGGACCAATCAAAGAATAGAAGATTCACAACTTAGGGGATGTAGTGTGTCACATCAAGCCATTGAGAGGAATATAATATGCTAAGAGAGTTCATGATCTTGAAGGAAATTGCACCCAATGTCATCCACAAAGTGAAAAACACATCACATGAAGCAAGAAGACTACACCATGAACCATGAAAGAGAAAATTGCAAAACAATAATTCCAATGTATGCCCCCACGTTAAAAAAATTGCTAAATGCCATGTTGTGAGCAAATACTTTAAAGTAGAAAATGATAAATGCTAACAATAGATAAGACATGAGAGCTAACTTGGAAAGTCCTATGCCAAGTCACATGTTTCCAAGTAAAGCTACATCATGCAAAAGACAAGGGAGGGGTTTCCCCCAAAATGAAAATCCAAATGCATAAGGGATCTATGGATTTGGGGTGAGTGTGTTCTTTTTGCAACATGGTTTTTAGAGAGCTCAAAACTATCATCATTCCCAAAATACTGATAAAACTAGAAGAATGACACAAAGAGATCAGAAACAAAGAACTAATTTTGGGTCAACATGGAAGAGGCATGAATGTCTCAATGCCTAGAATCATCCCCAAAAGGAAAACAAAAGAAAAATGATAAAGAGATAAATGAAAGTAAAGGAAAATATTTTGGGTCAACATCAAAGAGACATGAATGTTTCGATGCCTTACATCATCCCCAAAAGGAAAACATAAGATAAATGATAAAGTGATAAAGAAAAGTAAAGGAAAAGATTTTGGGTCAACATGGAAGATACATGAATGTATCAATGCTTTGCATCATCCCCTAGAGGAAAGCACAAGACAAATGAAAAGAGATAAAGAAAAGTAAAGGAAAATATTTTGGGTCAACATGGAAGAGACATGAATATCTTAGCACTTTGTATGATCTCCAAACCGAAGAAAAAAAAGAAAAATGAAAAGATATAGGAAAAGATAAAAAATACTTACAACATAGAGAAGAATGAAATTACAAATAGAGGAATGTCACAAAGAGAGAGAACATCAAATAGAATAGTACGGTGGATCACAATACACACATGAAATAACACAAAAGAAATAATGCAAAGGACTAGTAAGGCACATGCGAGTCAACCTATGAGTAGGTCATCCACATCTCAATTGTGCTCGTCATATACAGAAGGCAGACAACTAGCCAAAGGGACAATAGCAAGCTTTGAACTAGGGTCATTACCAAGTTCAACAGTCTTCTTAGGAGAATTATCATTTAAGCTCATCGAAGAGGAAAACAATGTATTCAATTCATTATGCACTTGTTCATAATTTTTTGCGATCTCATCATCATCTTCTAAATTAATCATAATAGGAGGTCGAATTATAATGTTTGAAGAAGCGTTCAACTCTTGTTGTGATTGTATTATAGGATCTTTTTGTTTTGGGGAGGGGGTAGACTTATCATGTATTGCTTCAATCGATTTTGGATCTTGATTCTCTTTGTTTATTTCTTCATGTAACCTGTGATCAAGGGCACGATGTCTAATCTTATGCTCTCTAGCATGTCTATTTCTCTTAGTTTTTTTTTCAAGTTGCGTTTGTGTAGGAGCGGGTTGATCAACGATAGGTTTCTTTTCTTCCCCAAGTGGAGGAATGTAAGGAACCATGGGAGGTTGTTCAACCACTTTCTCTTTAACTTTGTAAACTTTCTGTGTTCTAGGGGGCATGAAGAGATTGTTTTGATTATCTCTTGGTCTTTGTAGGAAGTAGGTGAAGGTTTAGTCTTAGGTTGGCCTTGGCTATTTAAAATTTCTTTAGGTTTGATCATGGTCTTGTTAAGGATGATAAGCTCAGTTGTAGGTTGAGGCATGTTTTTGAGGGATAATTTTTCTATTTTATTTTCCTTGAACTTTTGTTAGGATTTTAAAAATAATTCTCATGGTTTGATCTATTGTATAGGCTTGAGCCAAAAGAAATATAATGAAAATTTTCCATGGGAGTAGAAAGGGTTAAAGCCACTATGACGCACAGTGAAAATTTCATTATTAAAGGGAAACTTTAACCATTTATGTATCACTAAAGGGACTACATTTATGTAGTGAAGCCATGGATAGCCTAGCTTCACACAAAATTGGTCTGACTATGGGATGATGGAGAATGAGATATCTAATTTTTTCAGTCCTACTTGTAAATTTAAGGTGATTGATCCCATTGTAGGGAAAGAAAAATTGTTATGCACCTTGATCCATGCTTTCAGTTTATCATATATATCTTGATAAAGCTCATGTAGAAGTAAGAATTCCTTGGTGATCACATTGTCTCCACAGATGAGATCTATTAATATCCCATTAGTGGGCTTATCATAGATTCGGCAACCTATGTAAAGAGGACCATCAGGTGCATGCTTAGGTATATCTTGCAAGGAGAAAATAATCTTAAGAGGCTTTTTAGTTCAACCCTAACGATGTTGAATTTCAACCAATGCAACCAAACCATCAATAGGATTTTTTTCTTATTGATCAATATCCATAGGACTTTGTTGAATTGCATCTATGTTCTCATTATCTATATCAACATTCATGACATTAGTCTTTGTAATTTCACTAGCTTTGACAAATGAAATATTATGTTTTTGCATGGGATTGGTAAATATTTGCAAGTTTTGGTTGGGAGGGGCAAGCAACTTATTTTCTTGATCACTAACACCTCCATCTAAAAGTTGATTGGAATCAATGAGATCTTTCACAAGATGTTTAAGAAGCTCACAATGTTTCGTATTGAACAATATGAAAAATGAGTGGTGTTGTTACACCACTATTTTGCAATTTTCATTCAAATATGTCCTAGGATTCCAAATTGGATTGAACATCAACCCAAAGGGTGAGTCAATTATCAATCAAGGAAGGCCTAGGAGGGGGTTCTTTAAGCTTTAAGGGGCTCACCACCAAGCAAAATCTTCGAAAATACACTTTAATGTTAAACTCACAAAACCTAGTAATATAAACCAAATTAATGAATACAAATGATGAAATTAAGCACCAGAAAGTTAGGGTATCTATACTTGGGAAGTCTTGAAATGTGAAGAGGATTCTGAAAATGCAAAAAATTTAACATATGCTAGGGAGGATGAAGACACCCTTACTGTTGACTTAGTATCACTATTGTTTTTTTGGGGAAATGCAAAATCTTTAGATGTTAGAATAGAATATGGAAGAATCTCTTCAAAATTCCACTTGGAAGACTAAGATGCCCTAGGTGGCGACTTAGTCCCAAACTCACTTTCTAAAATCTTTGAAAGTGATCCTAAGGCTCAATGTTTGCACTTCATTCTTCTATGATCTTAAGTTCTGAAACTTTTGGATACGACCCCTAGGCGAGTTTCTGTGAAGATGACAACTTTCCAATGCAACTTTGCTACTTTACAACTTTTCACTTCAAATGTCTTTAAGTCTTCAACCTATATCTACAAACACAAACATGCAAGAGAGGAAAAACTTGTTGATTGTTAGTAAATGGTGGTTTTCCTTGGTCAAACCCCTTTTTGGTAATTAAACCTTGGAATGAAATGAAATTGAGGGAAATGGTGAATGAACAAAATGATATGTTGCAACTCACCAAACCCTTGCAATAAGGTGCTCCAAATATGTTTGAAATGGCTGCAATGGATGTGGTTCTTCACTCTTGCTTGTATGATGTTGATCTTGGATGAAACAGTTGCTTGAATCATAAACCCTACATCGCAATTGTTAGCACAATGACAAACATGATGCCACAATATCCTTGATATGATGCTTGAATCTTGATGATGGCTCCAAATGCTTGATGAATTACACATGATCTCATAATATTTCCTTAGGATTGAATGCTTTAATGTTTGTAGAATAAAATGATTGAAGGAACCTTGTATTTATACTTATCTATGTTTAATATCCTGAAATTACACCACAACAAGTTGACATATGAAATCATTAATTAAAGGAGTCTAAATCTCGCCCAGATTTGAAATTAAATCTTAAAAATACCTTAAGGGGGACTAAGATGCCCTAGGTGGCATCTTAGTCCCAAGGCATGAAGCTCAAGGTACAGACTCCAAAAAGGGGCCCATTTAATGTGCACTTAAAATCAGGGTCCCTAGACCTTTGTGGGACAAATATGCCCTAGGTGGCATCTTAGTCCTAACCCAAAAACTAGGGACACACAACCAAAATCATTAAATTATCATTTCCCCTTTGATGTTTGTCATGATTAGGCATAAAAAGATATAATTCATTAGGATTGTGGATGCAAAATAGGACTAATTAAGACATAAATAGGGATAAATAAAGCAAGGAAAGCCCAAACAAGTGTGAAAATGCAAGTGTATGCATTTTCCTACACTACATTTAGCCCCCACTTTAGTGAGAGGATGAACTTGCTTAAAAATCACACTAAAGTAGCAAACCACACAATAAAGAGGGGTTCAAATGTACAAATGCTAGTAAGATAGGATGACAATGACTAAGAGGGTGGCCAAGCCCCCAAGATCAAGATCTTATGACAAACCAACATAAGCACAAAGGAACACACTTGCATATGATATATGAAGCCATAGCAAGATCACAAACATGCACCATCAAAGATACAAAAAAGGAAAAAGGAAAAAGGAAAAAGAAGGAAAAGGAAAAATGCAGCTAATCAAGCTTCGATTAGCCATCCAATGTGTTGTGGATCGGGTCCAAGCTATTTTTCCAAAATAGGTTTATAAGTGGAACACATAGTCCACTATGTAAATAAAATGTACACTCACAATGGCTAGCAAAGCTAGTTGTCCATTAGGTGAGCCCCAAGAGGTCCATATCAAATTCATACCCCCATGACTATGATAAAGACAAAAGGAGAAAATCACACTCACAAGGGCTAATGAAGCTAGTTGTTCACTAAGTGAGCTCTAGTGGACCATATCAAAGCCATACCTCCATGACTTTAATAAGGTACAAAATTCATGCTCACACAGGTTAGTCAATCTAGTTGTTCACTAGGTGAGCCCTAGGGGACCATTTCAAATCCATATCTCCATGACTTTAATAAGGTACAAAAACAAAATGCAACAACAAAGAGGGATGTTCAAAAGGATTTTACTTAGTTCATGTGAGGTTTTAATCTTAAGGGACACCATTCATAATGTCTCCAAGAGAGGACCAATCAAAGGATAAAAGATTCAAAACTTAGGGAATGCAGTGTGTCACATCACCATTAAGAAGAATATAATATGCCTAGATAGACCAAGCTCTTGAAGGACATTATTCCCAATGTCATCACAAAGAGGAAAACACATTGCATGAAACAAGAAAATCACATCAAGGAACATGACATAAATAAATGCAACTGAAATCATGCCAAAATAATGCCAATGTATGCCCCCACTTTAAAGAAATTGCTAAACACCATGCTGTGAGAAATTACTTTAAAGAAGCCAAAATGTGAAAAAGAAAAATAGGGAACTACCCCCATAAACACATAAGGGATCTATGGATTCAGGGTCAGTATGTTCTTTGCTATAATGATATTAGAGATCTCAAAACTATCATCATTCTCTAAATACACATAGAACTAGAAGAATGACACAAAGAGAGTGAAAACAAAGAAAAACCTTTTGGGTCAACATGGAAGAGACATAGGGTATCTCAACACCTTGTGTCATCCTGAAAAGGAAAACATAAGAAAAAAATAAAAATAAAACAAAGATAATGAAAAATATTTTGAGTCAACATGGAAGAGACATACGATGTCTCAATGCCTTGCATCATCCCCAAAAGGAAAAAACAAGAAAAAAATTAAAATAATGCAAAGATAATGAAAAATATTTTGGGTCAACATGGAAGCGACATAGGGTGTCTCAATGCCTTACATCATCCCCAAAAGGAAAACACAAGACAAAAATGAAAAGAAATGAAAACCAAAGAAAAAGGTGAAAAGCTTGTGACATATAGAAGAATGAAGGTACAAATAGAGGAATACACATAGAGAGAGAATATCAAACAAAACATCACAAGGGATCACATTACACACATGCAATCAGCCAAAAACAAAGCAAAAAGACTAGTAAACCACATGCGATTCAACCATCCAGTAGTTCATATGCATCCTAGTCTTGTTCACTATATATGGAATGTAGATCACTAGAAAGAGGAGCCGCATCAAGTGTTGTACTAGGAGAATCCCCAAGTTCAACATGTAGTGCATCACTCGGTTTAGGAGGATCATCACAATTGTTATCATTTAAGCTCATGGAAGAGGTAAATAACAAATTTAGTTCATTATGCACTTGCTCATCAATTTTAGCAATTTCTTCATCATCATCCAAGTTAACCACAATAGAAGGAAAAATAATAATATACATAGAAGGTGTTGGTCCTTGTTGTGTTGGATACATAGGATTTTCTGGTTTTGGTAAGGGAGGAGGCTCATCATTTACTGCTTCTGTCAAGTTCTAGCTTTGATTTTCTATGTTGTTCATCTTTTGAGCAATAGCATGACATCTATTCCTATGCTCTCTAGCATTTCAGTTTCTTTCATTATGGTTTTCAAGTTGCGTTTTTGTAGGAGCGGGTTTTTCAACCATAGGTTCATTTTATTCTTGTGAGGGAAGTATGGAAGAAACCATGGGAGATTGTTCAACCACTTTCTCTTTGGCTTTATAAATTTTCTTAAGAGGTTGATTAGGACTTGTTTGGTTCTCTCTTGGCCTTTTGTAGCAAATAGGAAAATGATTTTTTATGGATGGGTCTTGGTTAGTTAGAAGGGATTTAAGATCAATGTTGTGTTCTTCAAGGGGTGAAGGTTAAATCATGGGTGGAGGAAAATTTTCAAGGGATAACTTGGCATGCATTTTTCTTTGAAATTTTGGTAGGATATGAAAATGAAGTATTCACGGGGTCTTATAGGTTCCATGGGCTCAGGCTAAAAATAGTCTAAGGAAAAATTTCCATGGGAAGACAGAGGTCTAAAGCCATTATGGTTCACAGTGAATATTTCATTGTCGACTAGAAACTTTAAGTACTTATGGAAAATGGATGGGATGACATTCATGGAGCTAAGCCATTTTTAGCCTAACTTCACAAAAAATGTATCTGAATTAGAGATGATGGAGAATGATACATTTGATTTCCTTGGTCCTACTTGTAAAGGGAGTAAGATTGAGTCCATTGTAGCATGAGAAAAATCATCATGTGTTTTAATCCATGCTTTTGGTTTATCATATCTATCTTTAGTATGTTCATGCACATATAAGAGTTCTTATGTGATCACATTCTCTCCATAGACATGATCAATTAAAATCCTAGGAGTGGGCTTGTTATTGATTTTGTTGTCTATGTAAATAGGACCATCAGGTGCATGTTTGATTGTTTCTTCTATAGAGAAAGTAATGTCGGTAGGCATTATGGCTTTTTGTTTATGAGGCTTGATGCCAATAAATCCTATCATTGTATTAATATGACTTTGTTCATTAGTATCCATAGGACTTTGTTCATCATCATTCATAGTATATTGTTCATTATTGTTCATTTTCTCATCATCCATGTCAACGCTCATCACATCGGGCTTAGTTTCACTAGCTTTAAGAAATGAAATATCATGGTTAGGCATGGGATTGGTAAAGATTTGCAAGTTTCAGTTAGGAGGAGCTAAAAATTTATTACTTTTGTCATTCACACCTCCAATTTGAATATGATTAGAATCAATGAGGTATTGCACAAGATGTTTAAGATGCTTGCAATGTTCTATATCATTTTATTTTTTTTGGTGATAAGCACAATAGGCATTGTTTCTAAATCTCAGAGGTAACAACTTGCTAGGGTTGAGAGGTTGAATAGGAGGTAAAGTAAGCATGTTCTTGTTTAATAGACAAGTCATGATATTGTGAAGTGTGTTGAGTAAGGGGGTAAATTTCCTTTTTGGATCCCAAAAGATATAAGGGTTACTCTTATTTATAGTAGCTACTTGGGTATCAACTTGTCGGGTAGGTTGGGAGGTGGAATTTAGTTGAAGGAAACTTTTATTTTGTCTTCTAAAAGGTCATTAGGTGTTTTTGTTTGAAGGTTTCGACTTTTCAGGATGGGTAGAGGTGATTTTTGGTACATAATTCTAATAATCTCGAAGGGCAGTGTACAAGTGCATGAAGGAAGGGAATTTCATCATGGTAAGCTTTCCTCATATCTTTGTAAATTTTCTATGAACATCTTTTGAAGGTGAGAATCAAGAATCTTCACACTTATTTGGGAATAAATTGATTGGTAACGGGAAATAAATTCAGTGACTTTTTCACTTTTGTTTTGTTAACATCTCATCAAATTAGCTGATGTCATTTTAGGAACCATATTCACTTGGAAATGGTTAATAAAGGCTTCAGTGAGTTAATTAAATGAAAAAATTGAGTTATTTGGTAATGCAAAAAGCTAGTCCCAAGGAAATGTCTTTCAAGGATTTGGGAAAGATCTTAGCCAAAAGTTAGTCCTCAAGGATGAAATCACTACACAAAGTAGTGAAGGCATTAACATGATTAGTAGGATCTCTCTTTCCACCATATTTCTCAAATCTAGGGATCTCTATACCTTGTGGCACCGAAGTTCTCAATATCTCCAATGATAGTGGGTTGCTTTTGACATAGCATGAAGGTGGACCATTTTTATTTTGATTTATGGTGGAAACATGACATTCAATGGATGAAATTCTTTGTAAAAGGTGGTTAATGGTAGGGTTGTTTCTTGTGGTTAGATATGGAGGTGAATATGGTGGTGGTGTGTATGTGTTGGGAGGACAATTGAATGTATTTTTTATGGGAGGATATATAAGGTTAGATGCCACATAGGTATAAGGAACACTAGTGGAATTTTTTGAGGTAGGAAAGATATTTCTAGTTGGTTGCATCGTTGTGGTCGCTTGAGGATTGGTATAAGTAGGAATAGAGGTTATGGTTAAATGGGGAGGAATGTGATTTCTTCCTTGGATTTTCACATTGTTTGAAGCTTGAACACCATTGGTGGTGGAAGGAAGATGTTTTCCTAGGATTTGAGCTATGTTACGCACAACTTCCTATCCTTCATCACTTTCCATCATGTGGTGAATACTATCTATGGCAAGTATAACAGTGTTGTAAATGTTTTAAGTACTCATGCTATCTTGTAAATGGGATAATTTTTCATGTATTTTCATTATGCTTTCTTGAGGGATATGATCAACCATTGATTGAACACTTGGCATAGCACTTGTAGGTGAGGTAGGCATAGAAGAAGAGGTATTAAAGGTATGTTCCATACCTAGTGAACTATTACCAACACTAGGAGTAAGAGAGCTTGATCACCCAAGATCCACAACAAGTGTTTTATCGTGGGATGCCATGAGTCTCACACTACATCTAACCATAGTATTGACGGTAGGACAACAAGTAGTACAACTAATGCAAGGGATAAACCAAGGAAAGTGAAATGAAAACAATATCCAATGTCTACAATTACATTTGAAATTAAAGAAATTGAAATAACAACAATTTTGTAAATTGTAATAGAAATTTGAAAGCGACAAACATAAGCATATAGAAGCAATTTCAAGTCGTAAAAAATGGAAAGTCAAATTCAAAAAGGACTAAAATGCCAGTAAGGATGTCTTGGTCCTACTAGAGGAATTATGAGGTTCCAAGGACTGGAACAAGAAGCAAACATCACAGACAGGGTTCTAAGCCAAAAACCAAGAAAAGGAGTAAGATGTTAGGAAGGACATTTTAGTCCAAGTAAAGGTTTTTCTTAGAAAAAAGACAATAAAATTTGGATTGTTTATAGTGTTCCCAGGTTGACTAGTTAAGGACTTGATGTTGAGAAACAAAAATCTAGGAAAATGAATGCAAGAAAATGTGACTAATGACAAGCAATTGTATGCAAAGTTGAATGCAATTCTATCAATTTCGAGTGCAATAATAATGTTTCTAAATGCAAATAGAATGATTGAAAATAGCCTTTTCAATTTTTCAATGAGATAAAATGATGCAAGAAAGAAAAAATGCAACCTATATAGACTTTCACTAATGCAAATATAAGACACCCTAGATGCACTTTCACTAATGCAAGATGCACTACAAGAATGAATGCAACCTAGATCTTGGACTTTATTGAACTCCAAATTAGAAAAATGAATGAATGTTCAAAAATGTTGGGTTCACCAAAATGAACAAGGTGAAAAATGAGTGATGTTGTTGCACCAGTATTTTCCAATTGTCATTCAAATATGTCCTAGGATCCCAAATTGGATTGAATATCAACCGAAAGGGTGTGTTAGGTCTCAAAAGTGTAGATTTTTAAACCATAATGGGGTGCCAATCCCTTAATACACCTTTGGCCAACAAATAAGGTAAATAAGATTGATTACCTTCTACTCTTCAGGCTCTGCCAGACCTAGGCGGGTATACTTAAAAAATAAAGTAGACTTAAAATTGAATGTGGTTCCTAAATTGTAAATCTACTCACTATGGCACATGAAGGTGGAGTAGATGTAGAAATTTGATGGCTAATTTCTATTGCAATTAGTTGAAAATTCAAGAGTGTGAGTTGTGTTTTATATGTAATATCTTAAGTATGATCAGTGCCTACTCCTATCGGGTGAATGGAGTGAATGAGTGGGTTGAGATTATTGAATGGATACATGGTTGTAAGATAAGTAATTATATTGTTCATATTAACTCAAATTGTTGGGAACTTGATATGTTTGCACCTTGTGTAAACATGCAAGATAGTTTATTACAGTGTTCTTTAATAATCCCAGTGATATCCCCTCAAGTTACTATGAAAGTATGAAAGGATCTTTAATTCTTGAGTTAATGGAAACCAATCAAAAAAACTTCTTTAAAAGGATTTTAATGTTGGGCAGAGACCAATTAATGTAAACTATCAGAAAGGATTTTAATTCACTTCAACTTAGAAATGAATCAACTCTTTCACACAATAACATCAAATGTGCTCTAATAAATCATGCAAATTTAAATAACTTGAATAGACCACTTTAGAGACAACAAATTAATAAATGAGCATGAAAATCAACATAGTAATTGAACACTAAAAATGAATTATTATTTATAAATAGTTTGATCCATTGTATTACTTCAAAATATAAGCATTATAATAGAAGTCTTTGAAATATGGTATGGATGGTTAAATTATGCATTCTATCTTCTTACTAATTCCTATTCTAATGAAATCAAATGTGATGATGATGCTCAAAATCAAGCCTTGGTTTCCTATTTGTATGGGAAGCAACAAGCTTCAGGCCCATTTACAAAAGGTCACGTTGTTTCATAACTAAAAAATAATAAGCATAAACATGAAAATATTAAGAGTTTGTTAGTGGATGCGCTCCAGTCCATTAATCTCCAACAAGCACCCATGGTCATATAAGATCTATTCAAGGCTCATGCACCATGATCATACATCTAGAACCATCAAACCCTTACCCTATAATTACTCCTCTCTTACTTGGCCCGTGAAATGAACAAATTGATCTTTGAAAAATGCTCCATGTACCCACTTTTGACATGAGTTTCTGCATTATGTATGACATCCTTCATAGCATACTCCAATTTGAACATTCTTCCAAGTTTTTGATGTGTCCTCTTAAGTACTTCCCCTTCATCATTAATTGCATCAAGAATAATTGGTAGATAGTGGGAAATTTTGTCCTTCTATGTATCCTAATCTTTCAATTCTATTCCTTCAAAGAAATTGGGCAAGGCCATACTCAGTGGCTAACTGAAATCACTCAACTCTTGGGTTAGGATATTTTGGAAGTCCGTATGAGATTTCATGAGTTCCTGGTATTCTTGTAGCATAGCAGAGTTATCCTCTTTCTTTGCAATGATATGAGACTCTACCTCCTTCATCCTATCACTCAATCTGGTGATTTCTAGTAATGTTGCATATGTTTTATCATAAATATGTCAAACTTGTTAAGCATGTTTGTACATTCCTTCAAATCTCATGAAGACTATTTCTGATGCCATTTCAAAGCTAGTGGTTTTGAGCTTTCCCTTTAACTCTTCTTGTTCCTTTTACAATTCCTCATGTCTTTATTTCCAATATGTAGTGTTTGACATTGCCTCAAGCACCTTCCTTTCATGTTCAATCAATGGAGAATTGAGACCTGAAGAAGAAGAAGGTAGTATATCCTTGTAGCTAATCAGTTATTGTCTCAACGTTTCATTTTCTTCTATCAGTCCCTTGTTATCCCTTACCAGTTTTTGAATCTGACCCTTTATGAATTTTTCCACATTCACATTAAAATCAATAGTTTCCATGGGATCTATTTCTCCTACTCTTTGCACTTGTAAGAGAGGGGGACCAACCATGTTTAAGGCCCCAAGTCATGGAGGGCCAAGAGTGAAAGGCTGCCCTAACTTACCATAACTTAACAAGATGTCGGGGGATGTGGGATGAGAATGATGAGGACTATAAAGTCCTTCAATCACCCTACAAACTCAAAATGCAAGATGTGGCTAGGTGAGCTAGTTTTTTGGTTCAACGCTATGTCTCAGGAATCTCTCTGCCCAAGGACGGAAGCACGGTCCTTGGATGACAATGCAATGCACTGGCGTCTCTCAAGTGCACTGGTGTCCGTACAACTAGACAACTAAAGAGACAAGTTCGAACCTAGGGAAACAAGATAACGACCCAAATAACTACTACTAAAGGGACAAAATAACATGATTAAGTAAAAAAAATACTCTCTAATGTGGTAAAGCAAGAGTTAGGGTTGCAAGAGGGATCTCACAAAGAAACTCATTCACCAACTGGCTCCCCAAGAAGCACATTCATCTACACACATAGAGGAGAAAAATGTTGGGTGGATGTATAGGGGCTTGCCTCAATCAGGCCCCCATTTAGGTGTTTCCACCTCCATGGACAACCAAGAAAATGAGATAAACAAAATAATGTAATGAAGAACACTAAAGTACTACAAAATAGTAAATACACTTACTCTACCAAGTAATAGAGGAGAGGAATGTGAATCTTACCACCTCCACCAAAAGCACTCAAGGATGATGGGGGAGAGATTGAGAGTACTCAAGCCTCTGCTACACTGGTGTAGTCCCAAACCTTCTCTACTGAAGTAATGGAGTGAAGTTGTTGCTGTAATGGAGTACAAGAGTGTTGCTAGAGTGCTTCAAAATACTAGAAGTGAGTGCAAGAGTGTGAAGAAGCTAGTTTCAATGCTTGGAAGAAGTTGTGAATCATGTAGAAGGAGAGAATTTGAAGAGGAGATGAAGAAAATGACCATATTTAGGTCAGTTGGCCAAAGAGGGCATTACAACTTGACCACCAATGAGAAGTGTAACGCCTCTATAGATTCAGCTACAAGCATTTGCTAGGGACGTAAGTGCACTGCATGAACATCTATGCATTGTGTGAGTGTCCCTGATAGAAATTCCCCTACTAATGCTCAAAACAGGCACCAAGTGGAATGAAAGTAGTAGGCTTAGGTGTAATTAAGCCTCCAAACTTGGTTTGCTAAGGTGGAAAAAGGAAAAAAATGGAATTTGCATAAGGGACACAAATTCACTCTTATTCAACACCAAAAGATGTCAAAAAATATGATCATGATCAACTAGGGAAGGATTTTTCCCTAGTCGATAGAGTACCCATATCTACAATGTAGTATTATCATGATTAAATCTTGATCCAGTGTAGATCTTATCACCAACTTCATCTGTTAAGTGCAAGTTTTTATTTTTTCTCTTCAAAAAACTATCAAATACAATGGTCGAGCTGATATCCCATCCTGGAAGGAGCATAACCCCAACTTCCTTTAGCAATGCTCTTCCTCTCTCAACGGTCATGTTTTTCATCTCTCTATCAATCTCATGTTGAATTTATTTTAAAGCATATGCTTCCTTCTCAAGGTCAATGTCCTTCAACCTCTCCCTTACCACCTTTCCTTTATACTGATAGATGAAGACTTTAAATTTAGGAGTCTAGACGAATGCATCATTTGTAATGAATTCTTGGATGGTTTGGTGTCTTACATCATCAGAAAACTCATTAGAAAATTCAATGTTAATTACACTCCTTTCTAGTGGCATTTCATAGGGGGAATGATATGAGCATTGATTTGTGTGACTTCTTCTTCCCCTTCAACATCATCTTCAACTGTGATTGGGGTATTAACTAAGAAGCTTACCAAGTTGTGGTGGCAAGTGACCCACTGGTGTTATATTTTCTTCTTTCCTCTAAGAGCCAATATTTCTTCTTCTCTCAAATTCCACCAGAGTTACATCCTTTATTAGCTCTTCTTCATGCAAAATAAATTGTTCAAATTTCTCCATGGGATATTGAATTTAGTGAAAATCTTATACACAAGATGGGTCAGTTTTCAATCTTCAAGCCTCAGCCATAACAATCCTATTATATGTATTTTCTCTCATGATCACTTGACTATCCGCACATTTTTTTATAACATCACAAAAATCAAACATATGCTCATATCCTTTCAGTTTCTGAGAAATTTTTTTCATCATTTATAATGTGCTCAGGGTAAAAATTCTTCCTCTTATTTCCAACCGGCAAGCTATAATAATTTAACTTGGTTCCAACCAAGTCATACCCTAAATTAGTAATAATGGTGAAATCACCAAACCACAAAGTAGAAGACATGAAGGTCTTCCTTCCATAGCTTTTCAAATGCATAAAGGATTAATAAGGAAATTGTATTATAATATTAAGATAAGAAACTCTATCCAGCACAGTCTTAGGTAGTAAATATGGTGCTACCTCAAATTCATAGACTCTAATGATAGTACAATCTACAAACACGTACCAATATCCCCAATTGTGGTTCATCTTTCATCATGGCCTTTCTCCTTTGGTCGGAGAAACCTTTATACCTCTAGGGATAGATTATAGTCACATTTATGGCCAAGCAATTTATACAAGGGTTTGAAAAAATGCTCCTTAAAGTACAAGTGGTGGGATCTTGCACATCTACTATCCTAGACTGATGTCCACATTTGCATTGGTCTTGAATTACCATCACTATCTAGATATTTTACTCTCAATTTTTCTCCCCAAATTCCCATCACTTGGCCCTCATACAATATCATATGCATAAGAAGTGAATAGTGCTTGAAATTGATATCTTCATTGTTGTTCTTAATAGCATTAAGAGCACTATTAATGTCCTCTAATAGATACTTTGCATAACCATAGGGCTTGGAATCTCGACTCAGAATGTTTGTGGCCAAAACCATGGGAGCTATAGTCATGTTAGTAGGGGCCTCAATTCCCAACACTTGGCCAGCTAAATAGTGTGTACTAATAATATTCTTCAAACAATTCTACAAAAAATGGGGTTTTTCATTACTAGCAAACCTCATAGGTTGATTTCCTGGACCCTTAGGTTTGTGTAGAGGCAGTTTCCACCTATTGTAGCTCATATCCATAGAGTGATACTCCTCCAACAAGTCTCTGAGCTATAATTTCATTTTCAAAGAAGTGTCCAATTGGAAAACCATACAAATATAATCCCTTGTTATGGTCATAAACTATGACCCATCACACAAATTAATTTACCTTGTTTTGGGATTATAATTCGTTTCTAGCTCTTTAATTAATTCTACATTCACAAAATCATTTGGCATTACTATTTTCCCTAAACTCAAATTCCATGGGTTTGAGATTGGGCTATATATGTATTTCTTCATATAGTGATATATGAACATATCGTAGCCTCTCTGTGGAGTCCATACATCTCCCAAATTCTTATTCTTGTCTTCTAGGGTCTCACATGATGGTTTTAACTGAGCTATTCTTCGTGCCTTTGGCCTAGCCCTGGGACAGTAATCTATTAAGTCTTGACTTGGAGGTCTACTTTTAATTTTTTATCTCTTTGTTGTAGTCTTCTCTAGGATTTTGTCCATTTTAACCCTAGCATTGATGTACTTCAAGCTATATTTGAAAAATTACATTCAACTGAGCCAACATATACTTACTTGAGTGAATTCCATAATTTTTGAGCTGCTTGCTTTCATCCAACCGGTATGTGCAGGATCATGATGGGCCAAAAAGTGGCAATATGATGGGTATGTGGTTGACAACTTTTTTTTTACCCAAAATTGATGAAACAAAAAGGGTTTTTAAAGGAGATTCTCAACTTTCCACCAATATAAATTATGCTTTACTTTGAATTTAATAAGTAATTATTATTCATTTTCTATTCAAATTACGACTAAAGTCCCGATTGATAGATTGATTGAAAAACATCTATAGCTTTCAAACGGTGTCACATTTTGAATCAAAACATGTGTCACATTCTATGCTTCACATACTATAAGATTAAAAATAAATAAATTTCATGAATTTTGACCAAGTTAAGGTGGTCAAACATACGAGTTTTTATATTTTTAAAAGTTGTAATAAAAAATTAATAATTAATTATTTACTTAGAAAAAAATTAAAAAAATTATGCATCACATCGACATGATTCCTCTACTTATATCTAAAATCTTATAAAAAAAATGTTATCATTTTATTATGGTTAGGGTGAATTGACACCTACTTATTTTTCCCTGAAATTTAAGTACTCATCGCATTGAAATTTCAAAATTTCACCAAATAGATTTTAAAAAACCTAGTAGTTTAGAAACTACATTCAATTTGCGAAAAATTCTATTCTTACATATTTTTTAAATAATATAGATAACTTATTCAAATTTTTACATCAAGTTTCCTAATTTTGATTTTTTTGATTTTTTTGCCACTTAAGGGCATGTTTTTTCCATGATGATCCTGCACATACCCCAACTCCATCCTCTAGATGCTTAGCCACAATGTGTAGTGAATTTTTTTATTTCTCAAAGGTTGCATTTACCAAATTTTAGCATGTTTGAGCTAGCTCTAGTTCATAAATAGCGCTCATGCCACCCTTCCTATCAACTTGAGTATTAATTGTAGTTATCTCCTTGATGACTTAATCCATCAAATCAATCTGATGACAATTATTTCAATTTTTTTCAATGAGATTCTAATCACAATGTCTATATCTCTCTTCAACATCCTTGGCCATCTTTTGAGAAATGTCTAAGAGACATTCAAATTTCTCTCATTGATATTTACTTCTTGGTTTTCTCCGTTATGGTTCTCTTTTTTGTCGATGAGATTGGTGGATTTCCCTTACCAACAAGCTTATGTCTCCTCAACATGGTTTATCTCTTTCCTCAATGGTAATAGTTGTTGATGATGTCTATGTGACTTTGTCATGTTGGAGAGACCCATTGTCACCTCTCTCCGACGTCCCTTAGTCTCATCGATAACTTGAGTCAGAATGTTAGGCAGACTTTTGATACTATCTTCTCGATAATTTTTTGTCTCCTTGACATATCATTGTTCATATGTCGATGATACCTTATCCAATGTTTTTTTGATATCTCAGTGTCTTGCTGATAAT
The DNA here is from genome assembly GCA_007258455.2 of Sequoia sempervirens. Taxonomy (NCBI): domain Eukaryota; kingdom Viridiplantae; phylum Streptophyta; class Pinopsida; order Cupressales; family Cupressaceae; genus Sequoia; species Sequoia sempervirens. The sequence continues at coordinate 600,316,444 of VDFB02271358.1, forward strand.
TTATTCCTTGAGTGTCAAAGAGAATTCTTTGCTTCTCTCCTCGATATGTTGATGTCTCTTCAACATTGTTGTTTTGTCAGTGCTTGTTCCACCAGTGATTTACTATTTATTTTATGATAATTTCTTGGTGTCTGAGAGATATTTTTTTGTTTCTTGAATGTTGAAACTCATATGATTTGTCGATGAGACATATTAGATTCTCTCCTTGACATGTCCAAGTATCTTAGACATATCGATCTTTAGGCTAATGGGAAGACATTTTAATGTCTCTTAGACATTTGGGAGTCTCATCTACATTTTTTTTCATCCCTTTCTGCTTGTGTCAAAGAGACTATGGTGAGATTCTCTCTGATATGGCATTGTCTTGGTGACATGCCATGAGCTACTAGAACATTTATCACAAGGAATTGACTTTATTGTAATGATCAAGAGCCTTATTTTGGAAATTTATATTAATGTCAATTATTATGAAATGGAGATGGAGCATATGGTGGATGTGGGAGGATGAGTGAAAATGGAGGTGTGTAGGACAACTAATGTGGATTTTTTAGCTCCAATAGGGTGAGTCAATTATCAATCAAGGAAGGTCTAGGAGGGTGTTCTTTAAGATTGAAGGGATTCACCACCAAGAAAAATCTTGGAAAAAAAACTTTAACATTCAACTCACAAAACCTAGTAATGCAAGCCAAATAATGAATGCAAATGATGAAATTAAGCACCAAGAAGTTAGGGTATGTATACCTGGGAAGTCTACAAATGTGAAGAGGATTTTGGAAATGCAAAAATGTTGTCAAAATATGCTAGGGAGGACTAAGATGCCCTTACTATTGACATAGTCCCACTGCCATTTTCAGGGGAAATGTAGAATCTTCAGATGTTAGAACATAATTTGGAAGAATCTATGTGAAATTACACTTGGACAACTAAGACGCCCTAGGTGGTTACTTAGTCATGATCTAAATTTCTAAAATCTCTTAAAGTTATCCTAAGGCTCAATGTCTACACTTCCCTGTTCTCTGATCTCATGTTCTGAAACTTCTAGGTTTGACTTGTGGGTGAGTTTCTGTGAAGATAACTTTGCAATACAACTTTGCAACTTTACAACTTTGCACTTCAAATGATCTTCAAGTCTTCAACCTAAATATGCAAACACAAAGATGCAAGAGAGGAAAAACTTGTTGATTGTTAGTAAATGGTGGTTTGCCTTGGTGAAACCCCTTGTTGGTAATTAAACCTTGGAATGAAATGAAATGGAGGGAAATGATTAATGAACAAAATGCTATGTTGCAACTCAACAAACCCTTGTAATAAGGTGTTGTAAATATGCTTGAAATGGCTACAATGGATGCGGTTCTTGACTCTTGCTTGTATGATGTTGAACTTGGATGAAACATTTCCTTGAATCATAAACCCTACATCACAATTTTTATCACAATGACAAACATGATGCCACAACATCCTTGATATGATGCTTGAATCTTGATGATTTTTTCTTGATCTCATAAACTTTCCCTAGGAATGAATGCTTCAATGCTTGTTAGGATAAAATGATCAAAAGAACCTTGCATTTATACTTATCTATGCTTAATATCCTGAAATTACACAACAAAAAGCCGACATATGAAATCATTAATTAAAAGAGACTAAATCTCACCAAGATTTGAAATTAAATCCTAAAAATACCTTAAGGGGGACTAAGATGCCCTAGGTGGCATTTTATTAGCGAGGCATGAAACTCGAGGCACAGACTCCAAAAATGGTCCCATTTAAGGTTCACTTGAAATCAGGGTCCCAAGACCTTTGGTGGACAAAGACACCCTAGGTGGCATCTTAGGCTTGACCCAAACATCAAGGACACACATCCAAAATCATTAAATTATCATTTCCCCTTTGATGTTTATTTGAACTAGGCAAAAAAAGATATAATCATTAGGCTTGTGGATGCAAAAATTGGGCCAATTAAGAAATAAATAGGGAAAAATAAATCAAGGTGAGACCTAACAAGTGTGAAAATGGAAGTGTATGCATTTTACTATACTACGAGTATTGTGTCGATTTTGTTGGTGATAATGGAAATAAGAATTTGATGTAAAATTTAGAGGTAGAGGCTTATTAGGACCGGTGTTTTAATAGGAGGCAAGGTATTCATTTATTGTTCTAAAAGTTGTGACATCGTGTTATGAAGGGTATTGGGTAGGGGAGTGAATTTTCTTTTCAGGTCCCCATAGCTAAAGGGTATCATTTCTTTTATGACAACTACCCAAGTATTGGTATTTCGACTTGTTTGTTGAGGGATATTAAGTTGAAGGAATCCTTTATTCTATTTTCTAAAAGGTTGGTAGTTATTTTGGTTTGAGGACTTGGACTTCTTAGTTTGGCTAGAAGTGGAATTTGCATCTTGACTACTAACCTAATTTTGATAATCATGAAGGGCAGTACACAGGTGCATGAAGCAGGGAAATTTCATCATGGTAAGCTGGTCTTGTATTTTACTTTGCAAATTCTTTATGAGAATATTTTGAAGGTGAGGGTCAGGAATCTTGACGTCAATTTGGGAATAAAGAAATTGATAATTTGAAATAAAGTCAATAATCTTTTCTTCTTTTTCCTTACATCTTATCAAATCAACCAAGGTCATCTTAGAAGTCATATGCACTTGGAAATGGTTTATAAATGCCTCAAAAATTTCATTGAATGAATGAATTGAGTTTTTTGGTAACAAAGAAAACCATTCTAAGACAATATCCTTCAAGGACCTAGGGAAAATCTTAGCCAAGAGTTTATCATGAAGGACAAAGTCACTACATAAGGCAGTGTAGGTGGCAACATGGTTATAAGGATCATCCTTCCCCCGTATTTCTGAAATCTAGGAACCTCTACACCTTGTGGCATCGATGTTCACAATATCTCCAAGGAAAGAGGACTACTTTTGACATAATATGTAGGTGGGCCATTTTGATTTTGATTGATGGTGGAGACTTTCTTTTGAAGGGATTACATAGTTTGCAAAAGTTTATTGATGAGATGGTCATTGCTTGTATTATCAAATAGAGGTGAAAAAGGTGGAGTGTGTGTTTGAGGGACAAGTTAATGGAATTATTATAGGTGGTAAGGTTGTAGGAGATATGATATGTGATGCCACAAAGGTACTAGGGATGCTAGCAAAAATACCTAAGGAATCACATTACTAGTTGGTTGCATTTTTTTTGTAACTTGAGGGTTGGTATAGGTAGGAATAGATTAAATGTTTTTGAGGGGGGAATTTGAGTTCCTCCTTGGGTTGTAACATTTTTTCGCAGGACAACTAGTGGTTGAGGTAAGGTTTTTTCCAAATATTTAAAGTATGCTTTTCACAAGGTCAAGTCCATCTTCACTTTCAAGCATGCGATGAATGTTATCTATGGTAGGGATGGAAGTATTTGAAATGTTGTTATTTTTCACTTGATGTTGTAGGTTTGCTAGATTTTCATGAATTTTAATTATGTTTTCTTACAGAACACTAGAAACCATTGTTTCAACATGTGTGACACTACTTGAAGGAAAAGAGTTGTTTAGGGTATTACCATACCTAGTGTACTAGTGTCAATACTAGGAATGAAAGATCTAGACAACCCAAGATCCATGACGATTGTGCTATCACAAGATGACATGAGTCTTGAACTTTGTCACACTATAGTATTAGCAATAGGAAACCAAATACTCATGCAAAGGATACTAAATGCAAGATGAATGCAGATGAAAATTAAGATAAGAAAAATGAAATGACTATAATAGAAACTCTGTAAACTAAAAAAAAAGGTATCCACAGTAAACAGGAGTACAAAAACATAGTTTTAACTTCTAGAAAATGCAATGTAGAATATGCACTAGGACTGATTTACCAAAAGGGGCATACGAGTCCCAGTGAGGATTTTTTAAATTTTTTTAAGGATTTCAATTGATTTTTATGATTTTTATGCTGTATGATTTGTAACCTAAGTGTAAATGTAGATTTTATATGATTTTCAATGATTTGAGATGCCAAAATGCAATCTATATTCATTTTCATTAATGCAAAATTAAAAAACCCTAGAATACCAATTACCTAGTGCAAACCCTAATGTAATGTTAATACAAGAAAGATCTAGGATGATGATGCATTGCAAATCAAAATTTTGATGTTCTAAATGTAGGTTCACCAAAATGAAAGCACGAATTTTGTTATGGGTTTATATGCTTGGGAGATAGAATAACAAATTTCAACACTCTCATTCAAGGAAAAAATGCTAGAGATCTCAACCTCAAGCATGTAAAGGAGAAAGAGATCTTGTAATAGGGTTGTCCTAGGAGATGATTATAAACTAATTATGGGTTAACCACCAAGCTAGGGCTTCTAAAGATAAATGAAATGCAAGTTGTTTAATTCATTGTATTGCGGGTCTTAAGATCCTTCAACCTTACTGTAACTACTTCACAGTCCACAAGGTATTATTCACTATTCTCCCATCTTTGATCAGTCTCAAGACACTACTCAAACATGCAATCCACTACCTCCATTATATAATGGCTAAGAAGAAGCATTGAACCTATGATTACCACTATTACTTCATTTGGATAGTCATTCCTTGATTGCATTTTCCCTATCTAACACTGTCAATAGCATTTCAAAAACCTTAAGATCAACAAGGGGGCAAGGAAAATCATGGTTAAAATCTCCACTTTACTATGCAAGGTTTGAGCTTTATTATCTTGTCACTACTTAGCATCTTTTTGACTATTACACCTCAAGTGACTATAATTCTTCTTATCATAGATTGTATTTACAAATTTTACTGAGATACATGGTGTGCTTGTTATTGGCCACAATCTTTAGATTGCAAGATTTTGTTATTGGCTACAATGTCTCAATCTTTTTGGTATTGCAACCTCACTAATTTGATAGAGTTATGGTTTATGTTTCTATGGAGACCTAGGGTTGTACCCTAGTCATGCTCTTACCAATGCTTCTGTTGGTATTAAAAACCAACCTTAAATCTTGGGTTAGAAAATTAGTTGTCTTGATAGGTTTGTGGTATGATCTTGGATTGTATCCTAAAGTGTGTGGGGAGCTTGTGTTTGATCATTAAAGTACATAAAATTGATCAAGGAAATGTATCCTATATAGCATGGGTCTTTCTTTAATACTTTCCATAATGGTTATTAGCAGATCACATTATTATAGTTTGTGGTAGCCCAAGATTAAATTCATGTAAAAAACTTGGTTTGTAGTTTAAGTTGTACACTTTTAATTAACATTTGTAATGTTTAGAAAATCTTGATCACTCTCTAGAATAGCCCATTACACATGGGTTTTTCTTTAATGCACTACATAATTGGTATAACACAACTACTCTACAAAAAAACTAGAGTTATAGGCTCTTTATTATAGGAAGAGGTAATCGCTCTTGGATCATGCTATCATTACATCGTAACCTATTAAACTTGAGTCAACTTGAATGCACCCAATGATTATTGACACCTAATTATGATGATAGTGATTTGTACATGAATTGTGCTCATATGAATGCCTCCATTTATATCACAACATAGCCACATTAAACTTGGGTCACACATGAATGCATCTTGTATTTGTTATAGCACAATTGTACCACATGACCAATAGAGTTATGGATCACATAATTATAGTCACAAGAATTTTTTCCTCAATTGTTCTCTTATGGTGACTCCATTACCATTACAACATAACCATTTAGACTTATATTGCTAAAATCCTTACATTGCTTATTTTCTCTTTGGATAGGAGGCTTCATGAATTTTTTTTCTTTATAAAACTTTTTTTTTTAGTAAATGACATTGGATTCTTTCTAAAACTAACATGGTTTATAAATTATTGTTTTATGATGATTTTGAGTTATATTTAGAAGGGGTTAATATGTGACATTTTTATGTGTAGGAAGAATATATTGTGATGCAACGTTCAAGTATGGATGGTTTAGGAGAACTTGGATTTCTATTAGTGACATAACCAGGTTGGAGAGTACCTTGAGTTAGTTTGAAACACTTTTGAGTGTTTTTGCTCGAAAGTAGAACTTGAGTATAGGAATTTTTGAATATCCTGTAGAGGAAGTTCCTACATTCTAAAGATAAAATCATAAATCTACTAGTCCAATTTGACATCCAACCTAACATCTTTAATATCTGATAGAGAAAGTTCATACATTCTAAAGATAAGATAAAAAATCTATTGGTCTAACTTGAGATCCAATTTGAGGTCATGAAGCTTCAACAGAGAAAGTTCCTATATTCTAAAGATAAAATCATAAATTTTCTTGGTCCAATTTGAGGTCCAATTGTAAGGATTTGTCATTTTAATTATACTTTCTGACATTTGGATTGATACAAATTGTTACTTTAGAATTATGGTATTCCTTTTCTTCTAATGCTTTCAACCCTCATTTTATGGAAGAGCTCTGAAGATGGTTCCTTTAGATGGAGACTACACTTTTCCACTATAGGTTCCATCAAGAAACACTAGAAGCTTAGTTATTGTCATACTTAGGTACAACATTATTGAGGTGAATTACACCTAGTACTTTATGTTGATATGGACATGTTGTAATATATAGTTAATTTTTGTAGCATAACAAATAGGCTAAATAGTTGTTCATATACCATTTGTTTCAAATTCAAAATTGTTAGATTTTTCCCAATTGTTTGCTTCATTTATTTGATCTACGATAGACTACTGTATATAAGATACTCTCAAAATCACAATAAAATACTTTATTTTGGGATGACTATTAAGAATCTTTCCCATCATAACAATGAACAAAAGCATTAGTCATTGACCTGAACTTTGCAAGAGTTTCATCAAATTCTACTTTTCCACTCTTTATTCCATTCTGAATTTTATTCCCAATTTCATCCATGAAGAACTTCCTAATCCTATAGATTCTTTTTTTAGCCATAACTTTACCATGTGTCAAGGATAGCTTCTATTTTTTACCCAAGCAACAATTGACAAAATTTAGCCAAGTACTAGATCAAAATTCTAGTAAGGCTAAATTTTGTCAATTACTGCTTCGGTAAAAACTCAAAGCTATCCTCAACACCTGGGAAAGTTATGGATAATAGCAAGATCTATAAGGTTGAGGGAGTTCTTCATTGATGAAATTGGGAATGAAATTAAAAATGGAAAAAGAGAGTTGAAAAGTAGAATTTGATGGAACTCTTGCAAAGTTTAGTTTAATGACTGATGCTTTTGTTCATTATATGATGGGAAGATTCTAAACAGTCATCCCAGAATAAAGTATTTTACTATGATTTTGAGAGAATATTCTATACAACAAGTTGTCTTAGATCAAATAAATGAAGAAAATAATTGTGAAAGAGCCAATAATTTTGAATTTGAAACAATGGTGTCTTATGTATAGAATCCCCCTGTGATTTTCTCCTAGAATAAGGTATAACAATTTTGAATTTGATACAATGATATATGAAAAGTTATTTATCCTATTTGTTATGCTACAACAATTAACTACAGGTTAGAACATATCCATATCAACATAAAATAGCAGGTGCAATTCACCTCAAACTCTACTATGGTAATTGCTTTTTAAGGAAGTTTGCACTCCATGAACATTCTCTATGAACATCAGTATGTTGGTTATTATCTCGATCTCCTTTGTAATCAAAAGAACAGTGAAATTCATTGCATAACTCATGAACATTTAATACTACTACTATCCAATGCTATTTTACTTATTACTTACTGTGCTCTCAATCACCATGTGAAAATGGCTTAGAGGATAGATATTTGTCACTATTTGATAGTAACTTTCATTATTTTTGGACTATTTGTTATGATTCAGTCACTGCTTGACAATGTTCTCCCTTTCTCTGTCCTATAGGATAGAGGACAATTCATAGTTTGAAACTCTCTAACAATGATCGCCAAGTGGATTTTTATCAGATATTATAGTTGCAAGTTCCACTTTGGATCACCAAATCCTTCATAAAAAAATTTACACAACCACCGCAACACCAAATGGTTGTTGTTGGGCCATTAGAGTGATGCAAATGGCTCATTAAGACCTCCACGCTACCATGTTTTATCTTTTTTTTTGGTTTCCCATATCATTATATATAATCATAATCATACACTTTTTCCCAGCTTCTCTCTTCCATGTTCCATCACCTACCAGGCTTGTCGGCTACTCATTCCTCCAATTTAATAGAGCTAGAGGAGTCTCACAAGGGAGATAACTCTACAAAACAAAACGAATTTCTTATGGATCTCATAATCTATGATAAATAAGATTTACAATAAAAAAAACTCTATCATAATGATCTATATGTTTTCCCTATTGGAGAAAAAGATTTTTTCTTTCTTATAGTGATATGTAGGATACACCCAAGAATAGATCTAAAAATGTCAAAATTTTAAACCTTTAGATCTTTGAGATCATTGTAGATTTGATTTTATTTTTGTATAGCTGGAAAAATCTAAAATTTATTGTTGCTTGAAAATGATGTAATTGAAAATGTTATTTATTTAGAATAATCTAAGGGTGTTATTTTTCACTTGCACAATTATTTTTTCTACCTTAAGATAACTGTTAAATTTTTTATTTTTATTTATTAAGGTAAAATTAGGTTTTGAATGGACCTAAAACCATTAACAATGGGTTTTAAATGGACCTACAACCATTAAAAAAAAGGTTTTGACAGGGACCTAAAACCCTCACAAAGAGAACAAGCTGCAAAAGAGTACAACATAGACAACTAGTAGCAACCCATAAGCAGATTAATAAAAATTAGCATGAAGCATTAAATCTGCAACAAAAGAAAGGTTTTAATGAGAAACTTGAACCCATAAAAACCAATAATTACAAAGAAATTTGAATCCAAGAAAAACTTTAAATGGTCAGGTAACCATCATTCTGAATCAGCCAGACTACAACACATCCCTTACTAGCACCAACCAATAGTGAACAATTAGGAACCTTCAGGAAGCCATCAGACAGATCCAACCAAATAGCAACACAACACTTGACAACACCAACCATCAAAACCAAACTCCTCACCTCACTAAGAGAGATAGGAATTAGAGATAAACACTGAGGAATTTTAGCATAGGCACTGCACTAGTCAACCCACAACACCAACCCAACCTCCACCTCAATAGGAAAGGGATTTTCTCTATAGGAGAAGAAGTGAAACCCAAAACCATAGAAAAAAGGCCAACCCACCTTAACCACAACCCACCTCTTGACCTCAATAGAAGAGGGCTTCACCTCCAAAGAAGACCATAGCTAAAAGAACCAATAGGAAGAAACCACATCCATAATAGAGAGCACTGAAATCTCCTTTGGCACAGAGGAAGACTGGAGAAAAGACGAAAAAATAGAGTACACCTCCTTAAGCAACATGATCCCCTCCTGGATCATATATAAGAGGACCCCAAAGTCGAACAAGAGAACATCCACCGAACCAAAATAGCCTGAGAAAAAATAGCCCAATTGAGCCACATCTACACAAAAGAACACTCAATGCCCAAAGACAACAAAACCCCATCCTAAAAAAAGGGCAAGGAAACCATAGCTGGAAGGGACAAAGAAACCAAGAAACAACACTAGCAACCCAAGAGAACCTTGGCCTTCACCAAGACTAGCAACCACTTCAACCAACCAAGAAGCAAGAACAACAGAAAGAAAAAGGGGCTCGAAACAAGAAGGAAAAGGGAAGGAAAGCCAACAAGTAGAGAGGGTAGAGTGTTGACAAGATAGTGAAAAACAACCTCCAACCCTACCTACCAGTTAGGGTCTAAAACATGCTAAAAACAAACTGTAAACAACTCCACCTGAGGAAAACCTACACTAAAGAAGAGAGCAAGGGTCCAAAGTGAGGAAGGGAAAGGCAAGGAAAACATCAAAACAAAGAGAGTGGAGATCTGGAAAGACAATGAATAACAACCTCCAACCCTACAAAATTATCATTTTGTTAATCATAATATTTAATTGTATATTTATATTTTCTTAGATTGTGTTATATAGTTAATGGTTAAGGTTAAAAAAAATAAAAAATAGCATAATATACTTTCCATGTACTAATTTTCATCACTTATAAATCTAAATTTTTGTTACATTTTGTGCATTTAATTCTAGATTTTATTGTGATAATAGAGCCCAGTATATGTAAATTTCATTATGCTAGTGTTTTCTTAATATGTTGTCCTTCTAATCTCAACTAGTCTTCACAACTTATTCAACTTAAGCCAGCCTATCCTCTTATGCAAAGAGTAGTAAAAAAAAGTAATAAAAAATAGAGATGGTTTTATTCTCATGCCCTCCTGCGAAATATTTTCATGCATTTTTGAGATGTCTACAAGGTGATGAAAAAGGCCCTAGGGTTTTGTAGGGTTTTGAGTATCCTTATTGTTTTGATGGCAATGTTGTCACTAATTTCTCTCCTTGCCAAAATACAGTCACCTGATAAACTACCATGATGCTCTTGAGTATAAATTACTTTGTTCTCCCTACCTTCTCACTATAGGTTTGATTCTTCAACTCTACCAACTACCCTTCCATCTCAATGTCTTTTCATGCTCTTGTATCTATTCTCTTATGAATTTATTCTTATGACTCTAAAAGCTATCACTAGGTCTATTATGAATGTTAGGCCTTTGAGCATATATGATTTTAGACTATGAACTCTCATATTGTCATACTTTTGATGGAAATTATCTAAGGATAATTGCTCACTAACTTAACTCTCTATATATTCTTTATTATGAATTGAAAATTCATGGCTTCTAGTTAACTATTTATTGGTGTAACCATTTCCATGTTTCTTGGTACTGTCATCCCTATAGGATAGTTTCCTTATAGATCTAAATGTATTTTAAATGGTTCCCATAAATATTGACAAGTTTCATAAGACTATTGTGTCAAGGTAGTAAATGGTTTTGACAAGTTCCATAGGATTGTTGTGACAAGTTTCTTAATACCACCATACCACAAGAACCAAGAAGACACGGTGCAACATAGTGGTAACATCCCACATTACCACAAAGGCCGAGAAATAAATGTGCAGTATGGAGGTAAATCAAATACTTTTGATGCATCCCCACAAGAGCCAAGAAGACACGGTGTGGTGTAGTGATAAAATCTCACATTACTACAAAGGTTGAGCAATGATGGTGCACTGTAGTGGTAACATCCTACATCACTCTAGTGGAAATTAGCTCTCAAGGATAGTGAAATTAGCTCTCTTGGAAATTAACTCAAATATCTATAAGGTTTATTTTAATTAAAGAGGATTTTGTGGTTATTTATCTAACAAAAATTTTATAGTGCATCTAGCTTTCTTTTTTCATTCAAGATACAAGTAATCAAAGTCAAGAAAATACCAAGAAGACGGTACTCTATTTCAAACCCTCAACCTCACTTAGTTTAGTTTGTTTACATGGGGATATTAAGGAAGTTGCTAAAAAATTAATACATATAAGTTTTTGTTTGTGAAGGAGAATCTTGTGAGATTCAATATGGCAGTGGATCAATATCTGGTTTCTTAAGTAAAGATGATGTCATAGTTAGGAAACTTGTGAAACATAAGGTTAGTAATTTTTGAATGTTAAGGCTTCCCAATTGGATATCGAAGATTTTTTCTCATCAACTTAATTTGGAATTTATGTATAAATGGATTCTTCCAAGGTGTAGGTCTTTACTCAAACATCACATGAACCAAGGTCAAAATTTTGTTTTCTAATTAAGTCTGATGGCATTCTTGGACTTGGTTTCTAAGAAATTTCTATTGATAATGTTGTTCTAGTTTGGTTAGTGTCGATAGCCTTCATTCTATAAGGTCAACTTCATTCTATAATATGAGCATATCACCTTTCTTAAAATTTGAACAAGGTTCTAAATCAAGGGTTCAATGTGTGTATTTTAGGCCTATGTTGAACACTCTATTTAAGGAATTTTTAACAAGGGTACAGTTTTTTAACTGATTTATCCTTTTATTGTGTTTAGAATTTTGTAAACTTACAATATACAATGCACTTTTATTCTTTCTAAATTGAGACTAATAGTAATTTTGTTGGTTTTATTGAGGCACAACTTCATTCATGACAGAAAAGGTAGCACCCTATTGATCATATTATATTGTCCATTGCATATAAAGGAGGAAAGATTCTAGTTGGGTTATTGTTGACTGCATTGAAGGAGATAGCTTCATATATGAGACACGATCAACACTCTCCTTCTTGTATTCTACACATTACAACTTGCTGGAGGATGATTTCCCACGTAGAATTTTTAAGAGATGAAAGGGGAATGTGCTTGCTTTGAAGTGCTCCAAGCATGCGTTTCCATCATTATAGAAGTTTTTTGGAGAATTTTCTTTCTTGAAATCATTTTTGTCCAATATTGTAACTCAAATTTTCAGTCTTGTGATTGAAAATAAAAATTGTAATTTTCTATTTCTAAGTTGTAACTAGAACACGGTTCTTTTATTAATAAAGTGAACCAACAATTTTGATGTTCTATGGACTTCTCTTGCACTCTTAGGATCTTTCACCTAAAAGGAGGGAGATAGAACCCCAAAATAATGGTGGTTCACTCAAATAAAGGATTGTATGATGTGATTAAGACCAAATGCAATGATGTAGATGCAACTAAATGGTGTAATTGATTGATTATCAACGCAAAACTAATGTAATATGCAATGCTGGAAAACAAAATGTGATATGCAAAAAATGAAATAGAGATGAAAACTAATGCAAACATAATTGAACAAGGTCAAACATAGTGCACCTAGGAATTGCATGATGAATATGGAATTCCTTGAAATTTGGTAGAGATCAATGTAAATCACCAGTGGGAATCATTCACCACTGATGGAAAATCAGTCCTGCTTTTGACAAAAACACCTGACAACTATTTTATGACTGTCGAGAACTAAAATCTGACAAAATCAACCTTTTTCAGCTATAAGGTGGGACTCATTCACCACTGATGGTGAATCAATCCTCCTCCAAAATTCTATGAAATCAAAGGTCAATCCGGTAGCTCTAGATTTTCACTTGTCTTCTTATCAGGTTGACAGAGTCAAATCTATAGAAAACATACTGTAGGTTGTCTCCAAGCTTGAAATAGGGTTTAGTTGACTTGAAACACTTTGTTGACTTATTGACCACCTTTCAATACCTATTTGATTGATAAATATGCATAGAAAAGTCTGCAAACACACATGCAAAAAGGAAAAATGGTTAAGGGTTAGAGTATAGGGATTTTCCTTGGTCTAATCCCACTTTGGTAATCAAACACGTAATAAAGAAATCAAATGAAATGAGCAAGGAATGATGAATAGAAAACATGCAAATTTCCTAAACTCACCACAACATTGTTGAATAAATATGAAGATATGTCAATAGCTACTCCAAGATGCTTGATGAATGCTTGATTGAATGATGCAAAGTGCTTGAAAGCTAATTGATGTTGAATGATTGAATGCTTGAATGAATTAGGTGAATGGGGCTTGAAATGAGAAGAAACACACTTATTGATACACACTTATGCCCTAATAACCCAATAATACCTCATCACAGGATGACATAAGGTCTTTTTGAATAAAAACCTAAAAGGAATTTTGAATTATTTTGAATTTGGAGCCAAGAGGGACTCATTCGCCACTCATGGTGAATGGGTCCCACCTTGGGCTTGTAAGTGGGTGTCAAGAATTAAGTCACACTTAATGTTATTTCTCAGGTTTACATTAAAAAATGCAGTTAATTAAGTCCTATGACTACATAAAGGGGTCAAATAAATCATAAGAAAAGTGTAAATAGTGAAATCAAGCCTAGAAAATCATGAAATCTTGTTACAAGACTTTAAAACACTTTAGAATAGGACTTGATAAGAGATGAAAAGGTGATTTTTCAGGTGAACTGTACTGAGAAGAGTCTAGAAAAGTGTAGAAATGTGTTACAACACTTCACAACACCTTCACAAGACATCATAATTTGAATGTTTAGGACCTAATGTGAATGCATAAGTTACATTGCAACATTAAATCAAAGAAAGACAAGTAAAACATCATAAGAGAAAGACCTAAAAGACCATGAAAATGTCAATCATCCATTTTTCTATGGTACATAAAGTTCACTGACTTTTCCTTCTCAATAGTTGTTTTATCTGTGCAATTAATGATTTATGTGTATTTGTGTGTTTTATGTTTAAATCCTTGAATATTAGTCAATTAAAATGACTAAATATACTACTAATTGACATCAATTAATAATTGAATTGACTAGATATATTACCAATTGACAATAATTAGTGAACACCGAATAAATATAACTAGATATATGACCAATGAAATCAGTGAATAAAAATGAGTAAATAAGTGACCAATTAACAACAATCAATGAGTAAATATATCAATGAATTAAAAAATGACTAAATAAGTGACTAAATTACAACAATAAATTTAATAAATCAACAACTAAATAAGTGACTAATTAAATATATTAGTGAATAAAAAATGACTAAATAAGTGACCAAATAACAACAATCAATCACTATATCAATGACTAAATATATTAGTAAAAAAAATGACTAAATAAGTGACCAGACTACAACAATTGATGAATAAATCAATGACTAAATATACTACCAAATTGATCAATCAAAACAACCAATAAATGACAAAATGGTTTAGTCATCAATTTGGTCGTGTTATAAATGACTAGAAATAAACTACTAATGGTCACGTCAAGTTTAGTCATTTATAAGTAGTTTTTAGTAGTTTTTTTAGTCATATATTGTTGTTTCTATACTAGTGATTGCTCACAAGTTACAAACTCAAGAAGGCAACAAAAACATAGAAAATTAGAATCTGAACTTACCTGAAGTAATGCATGATGAATCTATACCCTCTCCACAACATAAACAAGAACATTCCAGGGACATTGTCATTTGACCTTCCATTGTGATAAATTTAGATGATGGCATTAACATTGCAAAGATTGATGAACAAGTGCATGATGAGTTGAGTACATTGTTTTCTTCTTCTATGAACTTAAACAAAAAATCTCCCAAAAAGAGTGTTGAACCTAGTGCTTCCACTAGTTTGACACTTGCTCTTGTCCCTTTGGCTATTTGTCTACCTTCCATTTATACCAACTGATATTTGGATGCAGACAAACTGCTTTAGGTCGACTTACATGTGCCTTACTAGTCTTTTACTTTTTTATGTTCACTTTATGTGATTGCATGTGCATAATGTGATCCCCCATGACATTTCATTTGATGTATCTCTCTCTTTTTGTTCATTCCTCTAAATGTATATTTTATTCTTCTATAGGTCGTAATCATTTTTCATTTGTCTTGTGTTTTCCTTTTGGGGATGATGCAAGGTGTCGAGACATTTAGGTCTCATCCATGTTGACCAAAAACCTTTTCTCTTATCTTTTTTATTTTTCTTGTGTTTTCCTTTTGGGGATGACACAAGGCATCGAGACATTTAGGTCTCGTCCATGTTGACCCAGAAGCTTTTCTATTATCTTTTCATTTGTTTTGTGTTTTCCTTTTTGGGATGATGAAAGGTGTAAAGACATTTAGCTCTCTTCCATGTTGATCCAAAATAATTTTCCTTTGTATTTTATCTTTTTGTGTCATTCTTCTAGTTCTACGAGTATTTGGGGAATGATGACAATTCCATGCTCTATGAAAAAATTGTAGCAAAGACATACTGACCTCAAATCCATAGATCCCTCATATATTTGTGGGGGCAACACTTCCTTCCTATTTCTTGACACAACTTATTTCAAAAACATATGACTTGACATAGGGTTTTTCAAGGAAATCTCTCATGTCTTGGGACACAACATTGGATAATTTAAAGCAATTCCTCACAGTGATGGTGTAGCAACCACTTTAAAGTGGGGGCATACATCGATGACATATTTTGACCTATTTCATGGCACAATTTTATTTTTTTCTTGTGACATCAAACAGGGACTCCCTCTATAGGACCCCCCTCTCTTTGCATATTTAACATGGGTTTTGGTTGTTATTTCACCCCCCGAAGGCAAGGTCCTCAAAACTTGTGCCATGACCCATTCACCCTAGGTGGAAAATGGGCCCTCCCTTAATAAGGACTCCCTTTTTAAATTTAATTCTAGTGGGATTTTAATAATATTCATTCCCAGATCTGGTGTCGACTGGCTTTAATTATTTGAATTGCAGGGTTAATATATATATTTAGTATAAAGAAGGGGTTAATTCACATAGTTTCATCCTAGAATTCTAAGCATTTATCCATTATAGAAAATTTGAATTCACAAGAGTTTACAAGAGAAATTCAAAGGAATTTCAAGGTAGGTTATCAGGGTTTTATTCTATAATTTCAAGATCATTTCATCACGCCAAAGGTATAGTGCATTCATGCATGTTGTTGAGCTAAGATAGTTGATGTAGCATTGAAGATCTACTTGCAAGCATTATTTCACATCTTATTCAAGGATCAAGATCTACATTCTTCATGGCCAAGACATGTTAATTTGTAGTTTTACACTCCAAGACAACATCCAAGGTATCATCAGTTACATATTTTGTGTTTCATGCTTCAATTTCCTTATCTCATCATTTCATTTAATTACCTAAATGGGGTTTGACTTAGGAAAACCCATATTCACTAACAATAAACAAGTTTTTCTACTCTTGAGTGTGTGTTTGTAGATTTACAGGTTGAAGATCGAGTGCATAAGAAGTTTAGAGAAAAATTATAAAATTTGTCAAGTTGCAAAGATGACCTTTATAGTGCAAGAAGATGAAATTGAAGCTACAAAATTTATCATAGGTTTTCAAGATATAAAAAATGGGGATTTGAGAGTGCAAACATCAAGGAAAATAATCCAAATCTTAGTTTTAGAAACCCTAATAGGGACCCATTCGCCACTAAAGGCGAATGAGTCCTTTTTCCCCTAAAAATAGGCTTCTTGCTATAAGGTACAGGTCATTTTGAGCTCTAAGAACTTCCCTCATAGTTGCTATAATAGTTAGGTTTAGTTTCTAATTGTTATTTGCATCATATCACACCTAAAATCACATGTTCTAGGGTGAGAATTAGTGTTCTATCATTTTGATTTTGGTAAACCCTATTTTCCCCCTAAATAGAAGGAAATTTTATCATGCCAAGCTTATCTTGCATCTTAGTTTGTAAGTTCTCAATGAACATTCATTGAAGGTGAGGATCGAGAATCTTTATGTCGATTTGGGAATAAAGCAATTGGTAGTGTGAAATGAAACTAGTAACCTTTACATCATCCTTTTGCGTACATCTCATGAAATCAGCTAAGGTCATCTTAGGGGTCATGCTCACTTGGAAATGGTTGATAAAGGCTTCAACAAGTTCATTGAATGAAAAATTTGAGTTATTTGGTAATGATGGAAACCATTCTAAGTGGTATCTTTCAAGGACATAGGAAAAATATTAGCCAAGAGCTTATCCTCAAGGATGAAATCACTACATAAGGCAGTGTAAGTGGATACATGGTTATATGTAGATCTCCTTTCCCTCCATATTTTTCAAACGTAGGAATCTCCATACCTTGTGGTATTGGCATTCTTAATATCTCCAAGGATAAGGGATTACTTCTAACAAAGTATGAAGGTTGGCCATTTTGATTTTGGTTTATGGCACCTGGAAATTTTTCATTTAAGGGATGAAACATTTTGTAAGAGTTGGTTAAGGATGGATTCATTAGTTGTGTTCTGGTATGGAGGTGAATATGGTGGAGGTGTATATGTGTTTTAGGGGCAAGTAAATGGAAAATTTATGGGAGGTAATGTGGTAGGATATATGACATGAGATGACACAAAGGTGTGAGGATTGCTAGTGGAAATTCCCAAGGTAAGAAAGACATTACTAGTAGGTTGCATTGTTGTGGTAACTTAAGGGTTAGTGTAAGTAGGGATGGATGCAATGGTTGTAGGAGGAATTTGGGTTCCTCCTTGACTTTGAGAATTGTTCAAAGTTTGAGAACAACTAGTCATTGAGGTAAGATGTTTACCAAAAATATTAGCTAAGTTACATGCAATCTCTATTCCTTTTCCACTTACAATAATTTGATGTATGTTATCTATGGTAGGAATAGTGGTGTTGGAAATGTTTTTAGTACTCACTAGGTTTTGTAGATGTGTGAATTATTCATAGATTTGAATTAGGTTTTCTTGAGGGACACTAGTAACCATTATTTCAACACTTATAATACTACTTGAAGGTAAAGAATTGTCAATAGTATGGTTCATACCTAGTGCACTAGTGTCAACACTATAAGTGAAAGAGCTAGATAACCCAAGATCAACAAAGAGTGTGTTAACACGGGATGACATGAATCTCAAACTATGTCTCACTATAGTACTAGCAAAAGGATACCAAGTTGTAAAGCTCATACAAGGGTCAATCAAGGAAGGATAATGAATGGAAGATAAATGCAATGAACACAAGATAAATGATATGCTTTAATTCCAATTCTTATGTTTAAAAATACACTTGAAATGAAACCAATTTTAAAAAGATTTCCAATGATAGTAATTTTGCATACTGAAATAGTAATCTAAATATAAAAATTAGAAGCATATATGACAAAATTTTAATGTTGTAAAATATAGATTCAGACCTAATCAGGGACTAATATTCCCAATTGGGTGTATAGGTCCTACTTAGGGTTTTTGATAGGTTTAAATTAGTGAAAAATAGAGAGCACAAAATACCCAAAAATCAAGGAAAAAGGCCATATAGGGACTAAATCACCTAGGTGGGTGAATGAGTCCCATATTAGGGGTTTCAAGCTTGAATCAACAAATTCTAAGTTGATTTTAAGGTGTCTAAATGTAGACACTCAAAATATCTTGATTGATGCCATCCATTCAATTCTGATTGACTAACTTTGATTCTTCATTCATCATTTCTTTACTAACCAATTAATAGAATCATCTTTATTTAACTAATTCATCAAAATTCCTCCTTTGATTAAATAAATCCTAATGTTCCTCCTTTAATTAAATAAATCAATTTTATTTAATTCAAATCCTCATGTTCTTCATTTAATTGACTAAATCAAATTTATTTAATTAAATTACTAATCTACCAATATCCTCTCATTTGATTTAAATAAATTTAAGCATTAAATTAAATTTCACAATCAAACTAATTTCAATCTAAGTTAATTAATCCTAAATTAATTAAATCCTAATACTAATCCTCCATTCCTCTAGCTTTTGCAAGTTGCACATGTAAATAAATTTATTTGATTTATTAATTCCTCTATTTTCATTCAAATGTGGCATATTCTTGGAATATTCAACTTATTTGAATTCTCCCTCCTAAAGGACTTTTGTCCTCCAACTTGGCATTAAAGGCTCTTACATGTCCTCTCCTTGAGCCAACTTGGCATTAATTCCTCTTACACCTCCTCTTACACAAGTCACCTCTTGAAATTCAAATTTCACCTGCATGCATGTAACGTGCACATTGTTCAAAATATGCTCCACTCTCCTTCATTAGCATGTTGACAAGTGGCACATTGCCATTGGTCCCTTTTTTAATCCCTCATTCATCTTATTCTTCATTCTTCCAACCTTCTTCATTATAAATAGAGGCATTCTCTATTTATTTGGGATCCACAAGTTGACACAACTTCATGCAAGTCCATTATAGTCATTTGAGTTCAAACCATCCATCATTTCATCCAAATTTTTATCCAAGTTAGCATAGAATTTATCATCCATAGCTAGGTTATTGGCATTTTTTTATCAAGAATTACACATCCATCATCAAGCCTATCATGGCATTAAGAATGGGCTACTTTCCGCATCAAAGTAGCACCAATCCCCCTATGGGATGCTAGTTTGAGCATTTGAATGAGATTTCATTAGCTTTTATTTGATATTTTATGTTGTTTTCTTGTTCTTATACTTGAATGAATTTCATAGGGAATGTTTGGTTTAAATTTGTTTAAGGACTAATGTTTGTTTTGTTTTTTATGTTTGAGCAGGTCTACGCTGAGAATTCACATTTTGGTTCCCAACGTGAGGCCTAGCCCCATTTTTAATATTTTCTTGCAAGTTTTTGTCAACAAGTTCATTCGTGAATTTTGATGTAGCACATCCACGACCTGTTTCAATGCGTACATTGTGACTTTCAGTGCATCCATGCTCTATTATAGTGCATATACAACCCAAACTAGCACATCTACCTCTTCTTTTAATACATATACATGATTTGATTTCCTTTTTTGTAGAATGGAGCATTGAGTGTGTTTAATAGTACATATACTGAATATTTTAGTGCATATCCTCTTTGTTTTAGTGCATGTTCTCTTTTTTTTAGTGAATATGATCTTTGTTTTAGCACATATGCCCTCTATTTTAGCGCATATGCTTTCTATTTTGGTGCATACACCTTTATTTGTAGAAATTTAAATTTTGGGGGACTGATCTGTTTCTTAAAATGGCCATATCTTGGTCATATGAAAGCCTTTTTTGAAGCTTTTTTTTAAATGGGGTAGAATTTCATAAGCTATGCAATGGTGTCGGTGTTTCTCAATTTTTGTAGAGTTAAAATTTTCAATTTTACACCTAAATTCAAATCACATTGTAACTTGGTCTAAGTTTTAGGGTTTTTATGCTTAATAATTCATCTAACCCTTATGTCTTCTTGTTTCTTGATCTCATCTAATATTTTGAGAATTTATTGCAGGTTTTAAGAGGAACATGGAGCATTGAAGTAAAATAAAAATCACTTGATATCCATTGTAATAGTGTTTTGAAATACTCATGGGAAAATAACCCATCATATGTTATTTTTCATTCATGCTTTAGGACCAACTAGCATTACTTTGGGCTTAAAATTAACCATCTAAACAAGATTTTTCAAACCTTGTTAAAAAGAACATTAGATACCCACTAGATTTGATTTTGGGTCTTTAAAATTGAACAAGAAACTTCAAACACCTAGTTTTGGTGGTATAAAAAGAATCCATCATTGTTTTGAGGACTAAAAATGAATTTGTGCTTGTCATGTTTTGTAATCTTTTTTACAAATTAATACCATTGAAATGTGTATGCAATTCTCTCATGCTTCACGGTGATCTTGAGAATCAAAAGCATTTTGGTGATATTAGGTTGTCTAAAAGATTGCCTCCACATTTCAAATTTGGGCTCTTAAAATTGAACAAAATCTTGCTAGTGTGAGAAAAGACATTTTGTGTGTTCTCTCTTCGTTCATACAAACAAATATTGATCGAACTACGGATGCACCTACTCACTTTTTATTACCTTTAGAGGGATTTCATTGGTGGTAAAAATTACTCACCCCAAGGGAACAACCGAAGCGGTAACGAGCATAAGCCAAGCTCTTCCAAACTACTATATAAATTTGTGGTTGTGATGAAAATTGTAAACAATGGGAAACAGTGCATGATAACTTTCCCCCAATGTCTTTATGATGTGTAAAGCCCTTTTTCTAAGGGCTTGTAGATCTCTCACAAGGATTTTATCATTGCATCCCCTAAACTATATTCCCTTACTATAAACCTTTGTTTAGAATCCAAAATATCAATATTTGTTCGTGTCAGGAGGTCAAACCTCCAGACCCATCCCAGACATTTGTGATTCTTTGTAGAGATTAAAATTTCATCATGGGAGATTCATGAGAACTAAATCTTGGCTGACCCATCGAAGTGAGTGTCATGGAGGGGACCTAGTGTGGTCAAGCTTCTAATCATCCACTCTGAATAAGCATAGCTAGATTTATCCAAGTGGGAATTCAATAAATATTTTCTTCTCCATCCTAGGGTTGTGCAATCTATGAGTCAGTTAAACACATTGGTTGGATCCAAAATCTTGAAAACAAACATTCAACAAGAAAATTTCAAACCTTTAGAGGGAGAAAATACCTTCAAAAAATCCAAGTACTATTGCTTGTCCCTAGGGATTTCATCCTTAGAGGCTTCTAAGTATTTGGATTTATATCCTAATTTTCTCTCACTAAAGTCAAAATTAGGGAACTATTTCCTTGATTATCTTTATTTCCACATAATGGACCTTGTGGGATGAAAATGGAATTGAGATATAGACATTCAATTTGACAAACTAAGCAAGAAGTATCCATGATGTGGTAAAAGAAATTCATTAATCAAGATGAAATCAATTGAACCCCACACATGTGCTTGTTTATCTTTTGTCTTATGGTCTTTTGAGCAAACATTGATCTTTTGGTTTGGAGTAATCTTAGGGTAAAGCATGTTCTTCACTATCTTGGCCTTTTAAACAAGGTCCCTCTTAGGTTCATTTAGTATCAAAACAACCAATCATTTTATCCATCTCAAACATCAACGAAATCCTGGATCTCACAAACAACTTTTGAACCATTGGAAAATTCATTCATACTAGACTCTTGGTAAAATCCTTCAAATCAACATCAAGATCACCTTGTTTGGCTAAGTGTGTGTGGATGAATCCTCCCTCATACATCTAGTTAAATTATCATCCTTCTGGACAAGTTTATCCCAAGATATAATCCAATATCTTGGGGTTTATAAGTCCATTATCCAAATCAAATCAAATCCAATCCAAATAAAAAAACTCCAAAGAATCCTAAAGTCTAGTATTCCTCCAAGGGTCTAAATTTTTTGAAACCCATATTATTCACCCATTTCATCCTTCAAATCATCATTGGTCCTAAACACCTTAGGGGTCACTTTTGCAACAAGGTCAAAACATAAGAAGAACGTGGAATATAAACTTTCTCCATACATCATGAGTAATCTAAATCAACCAAACTATCAAATCCTTGCAAAGCCAATGGATTATCAAAGCTCACATTTATACAATCCATACATGACGTCATTATCTCCTACAAACTTCAATGATACAACAAATGTGAGTATGCCCAATCTAAATTTTGGAACACCTTTCCCTATGGTAGATTTAAATCAAATTCCAAACCTAAAAATCTATCAACTAAAAAATCAATACATGAGTCTTCAACCAGACAACATTATCCCACCAAATCCATACATGCCAAACATGTGAATATACCAAGTACAAGTTTACCAAATATGAACATTTCAAATCCACACTTGGTAAACTTTGGGATAGATATGTTTGTGAATCATACAAATATTGTTCAAACTCCAAGCAATATGTTAACAACTCCATGTATTGATCCAAGTCAAGGTAATACCATGCAAAATCAAAGTTACCTAAATCAAGGCATTGTGATTCCCAACCACAACAATGTTCAATTTCAACCTATGATGCCAAAGCTAAACATCATCCCAAATCAGAACATTGTCAAAAATAAATTTTTCCATGATCCCATACAAACACAAGTATACATTCCAAATTTTCTTGAACAAAAACAAAATCAGCTGTATCAAGGGTTTCAAGCACAAATTTGGTGAGGCCAAATTGCTTCACTTACCAAAATAGTTGATTCATTGAATGAAGAGACATCTCCACCCCAAAATCAATACACTCTTCCAGTGGTTAAACCATGTCATTAAAGCATTGAGTTGTGTCCACAACCACATCAAGAACAATATCTTTAATGTCAAGAGGTTGGATATCAAGATCAACAACATCCACAACAAACCCAACCTCCACTTCTTGAAGATCAATCACAACATCTCAAAGATCAATCACCACATCTCGAAAACAAATCACCACAAGGTCAATTTAAAGTACAAATCTCACAACAAATGAAAATACACACCCCTTGGGGAACCAATTGAATCGGTCATGCAACAACTAGTACAAGAGAATCTCATTAAAAACCCCATTTATGAGAATTATCAAGAGCCCCAAGTTAAACCACTAGGGTATAATGAGAAGAACCTTTGTGATTTTCACAAAATAATGGGACACACAACATAAAATTGTATTCGACTCAAAAATCTCATCCAAGACCTTATTGATCAAAAAATAATAAGTATTAAGGACAATGATGAATATTTAACCACTAGTGAAAAAAATCGTTGAAAACAATGATCAAGGTGTATCCATCAATGAGCACCTTGAAGATGTTTATACCTCATCCAAAGAACAACTCCAACAATGATCTATTTCAAGGAGTGTTAATAATCAGTGATCCCTCCACCAATGATCATTTTGAAAATACCTCTACATCATCCAATGAGTTAGAGGACATATCTCAAGAATTTAATCCAAAGAATGATCAACATCTTTCACCACATTCTAGCAATGGTCCTTTCCAAGACATATTGACATCCTTTGACCTCATGGTTACAGATATTGAAGAAATCCTCAACTCAACACTTGATCCAAATTCACTCAAAGATCAAGAGGATATTGAGCCACTTCCCATGCCTAATGAAGACATCGAAGAAACCTTTGTAAGCTATCCATCCTATGAAAGTGATGCACGTCAAGAACTTGAACCAAAGCATGTCAAAATAAATTCTAAAATCATTCAAGATCAAGAATTTGTATGTGCAAGCTACTACAATGATCTAATGGACAATATCTTATCTATAAAAGATGTCACAAATAATGATCATATCCATATAGAACATACTCCTTCATTTACCCATGAGATTCTTTCTTTGGATGGACACACAAATGATCTTCATTCAAAACATGATTCCTTTACTCTTGACATTATTACACAAAAAGAGCATGTTATTGATTCCTACAGTCAGAATGAGTTGTCAACATTAGGATAAGATTTATCCCAAATTTAGACTGAGGATGTCATGTATGGATATACCCAATATTATCCACTCAAGGAAATGAGTAAAAAATAACAAGATATTCCAAAGTCAACAAAGCAACAAATTGAAATAACATCATCTACAACGGTCATTTATCAAATAATGCTTACTAAACAAAACATCTTCAAATAGGCAGAATCAAAGAAAAAAAATGTTGCTACCACCATACTGGGGAAACTTTATCTAGTGCAAGCATTAAAATAGGGAGCATGAAGAGTCCTTATGAGGAAACTAATGCCAATACTACAACCAACCATGTCATGAATCTTCATCCACCCATCACCCCATCTAAAAATTGGGACCAACATCAAAAGAAGGATGTGAATCAAAGCAAGAAGAAGATCATCAAGGGAAAAGAAGCTGAGAAGCATAATGGGAAAATCAAATACACATTGATACCAAAGAATACAAAGAAAAATTATCCCTATCAAACTCCATTAGTCAATGAAACTATGGGGAAAAATAAAAAAGGGAAAGGTATCCATCAAATATGTTCACAAAGGAAAAAGCAGGCTTCTCAAGTAATGTACAAAGCATATCAAGTAGTTGGTCCTAATTCCATTCGCACTTCCATATCCACCCATTATTGCTCATCATCCCAAGTTTGGAGAGTCAAAGGTTCTAAACTATCAACCAATCCATATTTTATTTCGAAGCACACTCCACCATCCATGCCTCGACACATGATATCCAATTCTCACATTGACCATGTATTGGTAGCCACCGTTCATCATAAGGATTCAAAAGGAACTCTATCACGATGTGCACACAAAGACAAAGTTAACTCCGATATCAACAAAGTAGATCAATAATCTCAAAAGTTGCATTCAAGTGCATGTATATTTGAAAAACAAATTCTTCAAGTAGGATATGAATGGTACATTATGACAGAAGCACCTACCTTGACACCACCAAGTGGTTCAGCATGAGCTTAAAATCTCTCACAAAAATCAAAAAAATCAAAAAAATTGAAAAAAATAAAAACAAAAGGATTGAAAATAGTAAAGATAAAAAATTATCCTCTAGTGAAAACCACTATGGTGGCACTTTGGGCAGGTACCATGATGAGAACCTGGAAAATAGGCATCATGTGTAGAATCGAGCATCTACGTGCAACATTTTAGGTGGAAGCATCTCATCCCATGCATAATAAATTCAAAATTCCATCCATCTTATCCATGATAAATTCATCCATCCATGAACCATTTATCTAATCCATTTTCATCCATCTACATCCATTTTCCAAATTATCTTGATCTTGAAAAAGTTTGGTGAACACTTTACACTTGCTTATGGTAAACATCTTCACATGGGTCATTTTCATTTATCCTATCCTACCCAACATTATCTAAGCCATGAAGCACTATCCAAATGAGCATCCTCTATTTGAACACCTTATCTTATTGTAAGATAATCCATACACCTCCATCCATATATCTATCCAACCATCCACCCATGGCATTCCATACATTACTAGACACCGGGGGTAGATATTTACATCTTGCTTCTGGATTAAATCTTGATCTATATCTTTCAACTTATGTGGTGATCTAAACATTAGAAAACGTAAAATCAAATTGGTCAAGCATTTGTGAGCCAAAATCCAAATCACTAGCCCATGACACATTTTGATAGGAAGACATTCCTTGTCAAGCTTCATCTATCATCAAACATCAATCTAAACAATCAATATCAGTTGCATCTAATTTTCACTTCATCATCGCATCAAATCATCCAAACAAATTTTGTTCCAAATGAAGCTTCAAAATCCAGATCAATCAAATCCAATCAAGCCATCATCATCCTAGTCCTTGTGTTTCTTCACACTATTCTTGCACTATTGTGTATCCTCAACAATGTTATCATCATCAATCTTCACCAATAAAATCCAATCAATCCCTCATCATCTCAGGATATCCATCCCAATCCTTGTGTTTCTTAAACACTATCCTTGCATTGTTGTGCATCCTCAACAATGTTATCATCATCAATCCATCAATTCGATCAATCAACCTTAGCTTGGTTTTTGACAAAATCACAAAATAGATCACTGATATCATGACACATATCCATATCCAAATCATCAAAATCATGTGGAAAATCCAAAACATTAAAAAAATCAAAAAATACAAATGCATTCAAAAAACTCATGCAAAAATCCAAAAACATTCAAAACATATCAAAATACCAAAATAGGTCAAAAAGTCAGAAAAACATCAAAAACATGGTATCTGAACTACATCATCTTTGAGATTAAACATAGGCAATGCTAATCTTTGATCAACCCCTGAGACACAAAATCCAAAAATATTCATAAAATAATAGAAAAGACAAAAAAAATCATAAAATCTCATAAAACACCAAAAATATTAGAAAATTTGAAAATAAAAACATTTGTAAAACATATCAAAATACCAAAAACAACCTCAAAACATTTCAAAACTTCAAAAACATCCAAATATTTGAAAAAATCCATCCATCTCATCTCACGATCACCCACAATAAACACTTGCTCATAATAAACTATCGTCACCCCTAACCTTTGGTGAAACAATCATAAGCAAGTCTAGTAGATTAAAAGTGAGAACTCAAATTTCAAGGGTCTCAAGTCTAGGTTAGTAGGTAAACAAGTTGGTAACCCCTTGGTACTAATAGCCCATCATCCCATTTGTCCCAAATCATCTGATAACATCATGTCCTAGGATGCATCCTTCCTACGATGGACATCAACATAAGGCATCACCATAGTTTAGT
The DNA here is from genome assembly GCA_007258455.2 of Sequoia sempervirens. Classification (NCBI taxonomy): domain Eukaryota; kingdom Viridiplantae; phylum Streptophyta; class Pinopsida; order Cupressales; family Cupressaceae; genus Sequoia; species Sequoia sempervirens. Next base: position 600,343,979 of record VDFB02271358.1, read on the forward strand.
CTTGGCTAGAGGTATGAGGAACATTAGCTGGTTTTTTTACTTGATATTTGTGTTGTTGATTTATATTATTGTGCTCATTCCAATGACCTCTTGATGATGCCTAATTAAAACGATTTAGAGAGAAAGCAATGGGGCATTGATCATTACCTTTTTATTTGTTGTGCTTGTTGGATGTTTTTGTAATATAACCTTGGTTATTCTTACTTTGTTTGGTCTGTAGGGAGGGTGTTTTGGGTATCTTTTTGACCACATGGGAAGGTTATGCTTTTCTATATTTTGGTCTGAGATATTTGAAATATCTGAATTGCATCCTAAATAAGGTTTTGTATGTCAGGTGTGAACAAGGATACTCTTATCTGATTTTCAAGTCAAAGTCCATCGGACTAGGTACAATGCCATCTTGGTTCTTTATACCTTGATGCATCATGCCTATGTGTGTTATCAAACATAAGGTAAGTAATCTCTTTTAAAATCCCAGTCCTTTGATAATCAATACATCATCATTCATGATTATTTCTAATAAAGTCTTTGCAGATCGACTTGTTCATTCCTCTTTTCTCTCCATGCTAACATGGTATCATGGCAGTCAACCAAACATCACCAATGGATCCATCTTGCATCCACAAATCATTAGCATACATAAATCTCATAGCCATAGCATAAAGCATCCATTTGCATACTCACTACATATCACATCATCCATTTTGCATTATCATTTAGGGAGTAATATAGATTTTTTATTCTAAGCATCTTAAATCGTTGCATATCATAAAAATTTTGCATCCATACATCCATACTACAAACACCATCATCCTAACCATCCATACATCCATCTTGAACCTCTTTTTCATGAGATCGACCCTAAAATCAAAATTTTCATCTGATCTCTCTAGGGGGTAGTGTACCAATGTACTTTCTGCTAGGGTAGTAGTGGGGCATCCAAAAAAATTAGAAATTTTCTGAATTTTGATCTCAACAAGGTTATTCTTTGAACCAATGTAATAGGTACATTGCTTCAAAGAGGGGAAAAATGCAGACACTCGAAATATCCTGATTGATATCATGCTTTCGATTTTGATTGACTAACTTCAATTCTTCATTGATCATTTCTTTACCAACCAATTAATTGAATAAGCTTTATTTAATTAATTCATCAAAATTCCTCCTTTGATTAAATAAATCAACTTTATTTAATTAAATCCTAATCTTCTCTCTTTTAAATAAATTAGCTTTATTTAATAAAGTCCTAATATTCTTCCTTTAATTAAATAAATCAAGTTTATTTAATTAAAATCTTAATTTTCTTCATTTAATTGAATAAATCAAATTTATTTAATTAAATTACTAATCTACCAATATCCTCTCATTTGATTTAAATAAGCATTTAAATTAAATGTCACAATCAAACTAATTTCAATCTAAGTTAATTAATCCTAAATTAATTAACTCCTAACACTAATCCTCCATTCATCTAGCTTTTGCAAGTTACACATGTAAATCAATTTATTTGATTTATTAATTCCTCTATTTTCATTCAAATGTGGCATATCCTTGAAATATTCCACTTATTTGAATTCTCCCTCATAAAGGACTTTTTTCCTCTAGCTTGGCATTAAAGGCTCTTACATGTCTTCTCCTTGAGCCAACTTGGCGTTAATTCCTCTTATAGCTCCTCTTACACAAGTCACCTCTTCAAATTCAAATTTCACCTACATGCATTTAGCATGCACATTGTTCAAAATGTACTCCACTCTCCTTCATTAGCATGTTGACAAGTGGCACAATGTCATTGGTCCCTTCCTTAATCCCACATCCATCCTATTCTTCATTCTTCCAACCTTCTTAATTATATATAGAGGCTTTCTCTATTGATTTGGGATCCACAAGTTGACACAACTTCATGCAAGTCCATTATGGTCATTTGAGTTCAAAGTATCCATCATTTCATCCATATTTTTATCCAAGTTAGCATGGAATTTATCATCCATAGCTAGGTTATTGTCATTTTGCATCAAGAATCACCAATCCATCATCAAGCTTATCAAGGGATTGGGAAAGGGCTACTTTCCACATCAAAGTAGCACCAATCCCCCTATGGGATGTTGGTTTGAGCATTCGAATGAGATTTCATTAGCTTTTATTTGATATTTTATGTTGTTTTCTTGTTCTTATGCTTGAATCAATTTCATAGGGAATGTTTGGTTTAAACTTGTTTAAGGACTAATATTTGTTTGTTTGTCCATGTTTGAGTAGGTCTAGGCTGAGTGTTCACACTAAGTTCTATGGTCAATTCACTTTTTGCAATTATAGTTTCCCAATGAAATTGAATGATGCAAAATGCAACATATATGGACTTTTCACTAATGCAACATTTAGGAGTCCTAAATACAATTCAACTAATGCAAATATAATGCAAAGTTAAGGAAATATAGATCTTTCTCTCCAAATCATAAATTTAAGGGTCTAAAGGTTGAGTTCAATTCATGTCAGGATCACCAAAATGAACATGCAAGAGAAATAGGGTGTCCACCCTTTGAGAGATATAACTTGGAAATACACTAGGGGATTCCTACTGTATCTAGATCCCTCAACCAAATGAATTGATTGAGAAATACACTAGGGGATTCCTACTCTATTTAGATGAGGGTTCACCATTCAATGAATCTTCAAATGACAAATGAAAACACTTATGCACAAAACCCTTGAAACTTTAGATCATGGAATAAATTTGACAAAAAAAAGAAACAAAAAATTGTTGAATACCCAAGATACTAAGAGGAGGGGTGAATTAGTATCTTTTTGAACTTATTGAACAAACACCATCCAATTACTCCAATGCATATAATAGTAAAGATAAGCAAGAGCATTAACAAAATTATGAAAGCACAAAACACATGAACACTAGGATTTTTACGTGGAAAACCTAAAATGAGAAAAACCATAGTGAGGGTTAACACACAGTATAGTATAACCAATTATAAGATATTACAAATGGGTGGCTCATTTCCAAGACTCATTGTCAAAAATCGGAGGCTCATTGCCTACAAAAGATACAATAACAAAGTGGCTTACAACTAGAAAATGAACTAATAAAGTTACACCTAACAAGTGATGATTCAGCTCCTTTGATGCTCAACAAACTGACTTTACACACTTCATCATCTTCTATCTTCACACATTTCAATTCATATACTCACCAAAAATCTCAAAACTATCCAATATATATATATATATATATATATATATTTGATTCACCTGCAAGCATAAATTAGGTCGGCCTAATTAGATGCAACCCTTATTCAACAAAAAGATAATTGTCGGCTTTAAGCATCTACAAAATCTTTCCAAAAGCAATTCAAATGTGTAGCATGCTACAACATGTTGGCATGAACCTAAGATAGGCCACACATACATCCACAACACAAAATTAATTTGTCAGAATGTACCAACTATCCATTAGGTCAGCCAAAGATAGACCTAATAGAAAAATGCAATAACATAATGATGCCAACTCTCCATACGAGCACCTGTGCACATGAGATTTTGAACATAAAAGCTTCCATCATCTAAAAACAATTTCCCAAAACCACAAACAACAATAATCATCAACGGAGGATTGTGGACCAAAATACTAGGGGATAATGATTGTATACTAGTTCAAAATACTAGATTAAACTTGAACTTGAACTTCCAATTGCAACTCATATAACATGGTGATATCAATGACATCACAAAATTTGTATAAAAATATGTTCTTCTTCATTCTTCCAAAAATCACCCCCTTTTTCATTGATGGCAACATGTGCCAAAAGAATATACAACACCTCCTATGTACAACACACTCTTTCCCTTTCCTCTTTACAACATTCTCTCCCCCTATAGACTTCTTATGAAATTCTGACATTTTCTCCCCCTTTGACATCAGGGAAAAAGGGTAGTCCAAAAAGTATGAGAATTGAAAAAAATTACCCAGAGGATGGCAAGCCTTGAAGCTCCTTAAGAATATCTTGCCAAGCTATCTTTCTGTTCTCCCAACTCTTCTTAGCAAACAACAACATTTTGTTCAAATATCCAATTTCACTAGAATTTCTTCTGCATCATCTGGAGTACCATGAGTTAGATTGATATCCAATTTCTTTGCATTCACCAAGGTATTGGCAACCAAAGTGTACTCCATTCTTAAAAGATCACCTAACTGACTAAATCTTCTAATGATATCTTCCGTTTATTTCTATAGAATAAAGAATTTGTCTCTATGAGAAGAGATGGCATTCCAGGTTGTTTTGTCTCTATCTTTGGGTGCAGTGTAGGAGTTGGAGACAACAATCAACTAGGACTCAATGGATTCCATGAGATCTTTAATACTTTGAGGGGCATCCAGACACTTTATGCAGTAAGCAAAGACAACATTTGCTTCAAACTCACAAGCCTACACAACTTCTAGATTCTTTTCAACACTGGTGTGTGCCAAAGAAAACTTATCATGAAGTGCCAAAATTTTTTTCTCTACCAATTTCTCTTCAACCTCTTGCTTTTTCTTCTCACCTAGTCTAGAGGCATACTCCTTAAAGGAGTCTAATAGAAGTTTTAGATTCTCTATCGAAGTGAGAGATGTATCAATTGATGTACTAGGTGTGGCCTCATGCAAAGCTTTAAGAGCATCATCAATAAGCTTTGTTCCTTTTTGGTGTGTTTCCATAATTTCTCTTCTTTTAGATGCATGCAACACATCCCCTAACACCAACTTGTGAATAGGAGAAATCTTATCAAAGTCCATACTACCTTGAATCATGGGGAGTTATATAAGTTCTAGAGGAATTACCAGCTTGAACCTGATCTACTTGGATAATAAGCCTTTCAAAACATCATCGCCAGAGGAGGATTCTCTGGGGGACCTTTGAGATTCTACAACTTGCCTTTGATCTTCTTCATTCTTCCCTGTAGATTCCCCACTTCTTTTTCCTCTACTCTTTCTTTCTCCTCTACTTTCTCTTCTACTACTTTTTCTTCTTCTTTTTCACCTTTTTCTTTGATTCCTTGTTCTCCTTCAACTTTATCTTTTTCACCTTCATCATTATCCTTTTCTTCTTCAACATGCTCTAGAGGGACAACATCATCCTTCTTTGGCTCAAATTATTCCTCATTTTGTTTCTCTATCTCCAGAGGATCATTTACAACACCTATATCTAGAGGGATATCTACATCATTTTTTTTGGAGGAATATTTGTATCACCTATAGTAGAAGGAATGTCTTCCTTTACCTTTGAATAAACTTCTTCTCCTGATTTGGGTGCAAAAAATGATGGAAGTGCACTAAGCATATCATATTTTTATGCCATACCCCTAATGGCTTCTATAGTTTATGTCCTTATTTTCTTTATTTGCTTCTAGTCCTTTGTCATAAAAATGTTTACACTTTTCTTCATCCAGAACATCTTTGAACAAATCTTCTTCAAGGTCTCCAAATCATTCAAGGTCAAAGAGGACCCAAGTTTCTCAAATGCATCATTTCTAATCTACTTTTCCAATTCAACAACCTTTGATCTCCTCTTCATTAGGGCTTCCCACATTTTCTCTAGTACATTGTTCTTGACATAATCCCAATTGACTTCCAGAGTAATGAAATATTGAATAACAACTAAAATCAATTTTTTTTTGTCCTCTCTACCTACTTGATAATAATATTTTTTTGTAGGGTTCAACATATCTTGAAAATGTATCAAGGTATTGAATAATGCCTCTAATGTGAAAGGGGATCCAAGTATTACCAAAGAGTCCTTTCATTCTTCTTGGCACAAAGAAGATTCTTCTGACACTTTTTCTTTCTTTGATTTCGGTTTGGTGTTCACATGAACACAAAAATATTATTCTTCATCTTCCTTAGAGGACGATACATAATGAAATATTTTAGAACCAACACTAGCTTCCTGAGAAGCACCTTGACCAAGAGACATGCTTCCTCTTCTCCCTCTTACCAATTTTGTTGAAGGATCTTCTTCCTCTTCCTCTTGCTCTTCAGTGATGCTATGTTTCTTTCACTTGTAGCTTTTTTCTTTCATCCCTTTCTTGACTGGTGGCACAAGAGGAGTTTATTTCCTTTTACTAGATCTAGTATTGGGTCCAAAAGGAGCTAGGCATTTTCCTTTACTAGTAACACTGGGCTCAACCTTCATTGCAGGCGTTGTGGTGGGTTTAGATGGAGCAGTCCTATTAGATCTCCTTGGTCTTGATGATTTTCCCACCATCTATTCTCCCATGGCCTTACCTTGTGCAATATGCTCATCAGTGATGCCAGACTCTCTATGATTTTTATCTACATTATTTCTTATCATAGGCTTCCTATGGTCCAAGTGAACTTCCATAGATTTTTCTACATAAGTGCCAACTCTAGGTTCATTGTCATATTTTGGACTTTTCAACAAAAATTGCACATACCCTTCGGCTTCATCCTCTATAATCTCATAACCTAAATGTTGTATATAGATAGTCTGGGCTTCAAGAGCTTCAATTGCGCACTCATCAAAGGAGACATGAAAGATGATATCATTCCTATATTTTTCAACAACTCTCGTCGGGATCCTCTCTCTTTCATTCATGTTTCTCTTGAATACAACAAAGAATGCTATCAGAGCATTATCTCAAGCTTTCAAATCGCCCAAATTGTACTTGTAATGAAAGGCTTGATGTTCAACAGGCTAGGATGTGTCCCAAAACACCACATCATCTCTTTTAGGAAGTTTCCTAAGGAAATAAAACAACAAACACATAATCAAGGATCCAAATCTAAATGCATACTTCTTCTCCCTTTTCATCTTTAGATTCTCAAACAATTGCTACTGGAGAAGTTCACACAAATCATAATCTAAACTATTAGCTACCATGTCATAACTTTTGTAAATTACTATAGCAGATACATAATTCTCTCTATTATTGAAGTATATTTTGTGTTTGATCATTATATTATCATACTTCACAATAGGATTAGTGATAGGATTTGTAGTAAGAGCCCTCATGTCATATGTAGCACTGGCGAGTTCCATAACCACTTCATTCTTCACAACTTTCAACATGGGTACCAGTCTGGTATCACAGAGTCTTGTAATAGCCTTAATTGCTTCCTTAGTTATAAGATGTGATTTGTCAATCCACAAGAACATATCATGCATTTTGTTGAGAGTAGGTTTTACATACGTATCATCAAAAGTGGAGCTGAAATTAGGAAAGTGTACCATAGAAAAATAGATCATTGACATTTTTATGGTCTTCTGGGTCTTTCTCTTGTGATGTTTGACTTTTTTTTGCTTTTATTTAATGTTGCAATGTAACTTATGCATACACATTAGGTCCTAAATATTCAAAATATGACGTCTTGTGAAGATGTTGTGAAGTGTTGTAACACATTTCTACACTTTTCTACATTATTTTCATTATAATTCACCTAAAAATCACCTTTTCATCATTTTCCAAGTCCTATTTTAAGGTGTTGTAAATTCTTGCAACAAGATTTCATGCTTTTCTAAGCTTAATATCACTATTTACACCTTTCTTATGCTTTATCTGACCCCTTTATTTACTCATAACGCTTAATTAAGTGTATTTTTGAATGTAAACCCGACAAACAACATTAAATGCAAGATAATTTCCAACACACTTACAAGCCCAAGGTGGGACCCATTCACCATGGGTGGTGAATAAGTTCCTATTGGCTCCAAAATAAAAATAATTCAAATTTTCTTTTAGATTTTTATTTTAAAATACCTTATGTCAGCCTGTGATGAGGTATCATTAGTTTATTAGGGCATATATGTGTATAAATAAGTGTTTTTTTCCTCATTTTACATCCCCCTATTCACTTGCATTCATTAAACATCAATTAAGAATTTGAGCACTTTGCATCATTCAATCAAGCATTTGGGAGCAGCTATTGACATATCTTCAGATTTCTTCAACAAGGTTGTGGTGAGTTTAGGAAATTTGTATGTTTATTCATCATTCCTTGTGCATTTCATTTCATTTCTTTATTAAGGTTTTGATTACCAAAGTGGGATTTGACCAAGGAAAATCCCTATACTCTAACCCCTAACCATTCTTCCCCTTTTGCATGAGTGTTTGCAGAATTTTGTATGCAAATTTGTTGAGAAAATAGGTATTGAAAGGTGGTCAAGAACTCAAAAAAGTTTTTCAAGTCAATTAAACCTTATTTCAAGCTTGGAGACAACCTACAGTCCATGTTATACAGATTTGACTTTGTCAATCAATAAGAAGACAAGTGCAGATTTGGAGCTACAGAATTGACCTTTGATTTCATAGAATTTTGGAGGAGGACTAATTCATCATCAATGGAGAATGAGTCCAACCTTAAGGTTGAAAATGTTGATTTTGTTAGATTCAAGTTCCCAATAGTTGAAAAACTAATTCAGGAAATTTTACCAGTAGTAAGACTGATTCGCCATCAATGGTGAATGATTCGCACTCGTGATTTGCAGTGATTTTACCAGCATTCCAAAATTTTCTCAGATCTTCAATCAATCTCTAGGTGCACTCCTTTCAATCTCTTTCATTTATGAGTTCATTTGTGCATGTTTCTCATTCATTCTTCCAAACATCACTATGTTTCCAAACATTGCATATTACATTAGTTTTGCATTCATAATCACTCAATAAAATAACTTAGTTGCATCTACATCAATGCATTTAGTCTTAATATCATCATACAATCCTTTATTTGAATGAACCACCACATTTTTAGTGTTCTATATCTCTCCTTTTAGGTGTAAGATCCTTAGAGTGTAAGAGAAGCCTATAGAAACACCTTAAAATTGTTGGTTCATTTTGGTGAACCCACATATTGAACACTTTTTCTTTTTGATTTCAATTGCATTTTGCATCCTAGGTTTCATTTTGCATCAACATTCAATTAGTTTTTTTCTTGTTTTTGCATCTGAGGGTTTCTACAATTGCATTAGTGAAAGACTCATTTAGACTTCATTTTTGCATATCATATCATTCAAAAATTGAAAATATGCATTTGCATCTAAAAAGCATTAAAATCACTTTATATTTTTTGGAAAATATTAAAAAGATTCATACCTTGTCTCATTCGCCACCCTGGGAAAATCAATCCACTTACACATTTTAAACTACAATTTCAGGCATTTTTTGGGTCTTTCCTATATTTTAGTTTTATGTTGATTTTTAAGTTTCAGTTTACATAATTTATATCATTTTCATTTTGAAATCCTAGATTGCATTGCATTTTCATCCATATCACCTCTTGTGGTACTTGTATGAGTTTTTGGTGCCCCATTGATAGTACTTTAGTGAGACAAAGTTCTAGACTCATGGCTTCCCATGATGAGACTTTTGTTGTGGACCTTGGGATCTCAAGAGCTCCTACTCCTGGTATGGACAATGGTGCATTAGGCATGGATACTACCACTCATATGAATTCACCTTCCCATCCAATTCATGTTGACACACAAACTAGTTTCGTTCCGCAAGGTAAAGTCATTAGTATTCATGATAATTTTGCACATTTACAAGATTTATCCCTTGAAAATATTTCCACCACTGCCAAACTTGCAATAGAAAACCTTCATCATTTGATTGAAAGTGATGATGGCTTACAAGTCATGAAAATAATTACTTAGATATATAGCAAACATGTTCCTTCTAATTCCCAATCTGCAAACATTGTTGTGAGCCAAGGAGGATCTCACATTCCTCCCCCTTCAACCATAACATCCACGCCCACCACTACCACTCCTCAAGCTACAACAACCATGCAATAGGTTAGTCATGTGACTCCTTTCACCATTCCAACTAGTATTCCTAGATATTTTGTGGCATTGAATGTTCCCTCTTCCACCTTCACCCCTCTTAGTGTTCCTTTCACTTCTCCTAACATTACATACACTCCATCACCATTTTCCCTTCCACCTCATACCACTTGCATCGATCCCATCATTACACAACTCTTTAACACTATTTCCTTCATGCAACAACAAATCTCCACCATTAGCCAAAGTCAAAATTATCCACCCACATATCATTTCCATAGTAGCCCATTATCCTTAGAGATCTTGCGCACACAAATGCCACAAGGAATTGAAATTCCTAGGTTTGAGAGGTACAGAGGTAACAAAGACCCTACTAATCATGTCAATACTTATACAACCTTATGTAGTGATTTTGTCCTTGAGGATAAGCTATTAGCCAAAAAATTTCCTAGGACCTTGAAGGACACTGCATTGGAGTGGTTTTCAAACTTACCCAATCATTTAATTCAATCATTTAATGAGCTTGTGGATGCCTTTATAAGTCATTTCCAAGTCCATATGACTCCCAAAAAGACAATGGCTGATTTAATGAGATGTAAAAAAAATGAAGATGAAAAGTAATTGATTTCATTTCACGTTATGAGTCATTGTATGCTCAAATTGATGTCAAGATTCCTGATTCACATCTCCAAAATATGTTTAATGAAAACCTGCACACTCACCTTTAGGATAAAATGACTATGATGAAATTTCCTTTGTTCATGCATTTATGCATGACCCTTTGTGACTATCACAACTCGGTTTCTAGTCATGATTCAAAGTCCACTTCTAACTGAGTTGAGAAATTTGAACAAAAAAATCAAAACAATGCGCAAAACTTTAGAAAACCAAATAGAGGATTCTTTCAGTACAATCCACCTTCTCTGCAGCCAACCCAACCTGTTTAGAGTCAAGTAGTAGCTATTAAAGTAGCAGTCCTCTTTATCTGTGGGGACCCAAAGGGACAATTTACCCCCTTACCTAATACTCTCCATAACACAATGAGCCAATTACTCTAGCAACAAATGATCACTTTGCCTAGACCATCAAACCACTATATACCACCAAGCCTTTGCCACCCACCTTTAAACCTAATGCTTATTGTCATTTTAATTGCCAAAATAGACATGAAACCAAACAATGTAAGCGTTTCAAACAATTAGTTCAAGACCTCATTGATTCATGACATTTGTCCATTGCAGGTGTCAATGAACAAGGAAATAAGTCTATTGCACCTCCTAATCAAAATTTACAAATCTTTACCAACCCCATGCCTAAACACAATGTTTCATTTGTAAAGGCTAGTGAACATTCAAACACTCATGTGATGAACATTGATACAAATAATAAACAACCTGTTATTACTCCAATGGTTACCCAAGTTAATCATATGGATGAACTCGTGGGTATGATAGACGTCCCTCGTAAGGGCCCAACCATCAAGTCTTTTGATATTAATTTTTCTTCTTATGATATACTTAAGACGCTTCCTAATGGTCCTCTTTACATAGCTAACAAAATCTATTATAATCCCACCAATGGGATATTAATAGATCCCGCCTGTGGTGAGAATGTGATCATGGAAGAGCTTTTAGTATTACACGATCTCTATCAAGATAATTATAATAAAGCAACTGCATGGATTAAAACACACACTGGTTTTGCATAACCTATGATCGGATTGATTGTACTCCCATTACAAATAGGACCTAAAGCTTTGGATGTAAGACTTTCTATTATTCCACAATTAGATCAGTTTCATTTGCGGCTAGGTCATCCTTGGTTGTACGCTCGATGAAAATTGTTCCTTTAGTTGTTCACAAATTTTTGAAGTTTCCACATGGAAATGGAATATTTACCATACACCATAGCAGCTTTAATCTGTTATCCTCTAAAGTTAATTTTTCCTTAAAATCCTTTTGGCCTAAACCTATGGAACCCATCACCCCTCAAAAGAACTTCTTTTTCATAACCTATCAAAATTTCAAAGCTAGACAAATAGCCAAATTGTCTCTTCATAACATGTTCCCATCTACTTCTTCTACTCCTATCCTTGATGAAACCATGCTTTTTCCCAAGTACGACATTGAAAAAACAATACAACCACATGAGCACCCAGCCATAGACACTTCCCCTTCATCATTTAAATGCCTAAGATAAAATGAAACCAATCCTATCATGCATCGCATTAAACAAGTTTATAAAGCCAAAGAGAAATTGATTGAACCATCTTCTTTGGTTTCTTCCATTCTTCCCCCTCTGGAAGTAAAGGAACCTATGGTGGGTAAACTGGCTCTTACCCCTCAATAGCTTCAAAATAAAACTAAACAAAATCGTGGTGCTAGGGAGCATAGGCATCATCATCATCTCTGTGCTCGTCAATCTTGAATGGAAGAAAACAAAGAAAACCAACCTCTACCTTTGACATAAGCAATAAGTGATGAAAATCCTCCTCCTGACTCACCACAAGATAGTACCTTCCAACCCTTCCAACAAAATGATCTAATCCAACAACTCCAACTCCCAATACATCCTTCCTTGGAAATCACCCTTTGTCCTCTCGTCGTAATCAATCTTGTTGATGATGATGATGAGGAGGAGATCACAAGAATAGATGAAAAAGTACATAATGATCTAAACTCTTTATTTTAATCTACCATGAGCTTAAATGATAAATCTCCTACACCAAGTGAAGAATATGGTACATCTTGTAGTTTGACACTTTCAATTCTTCCTTTGGACAGTCAACCGCCCTCACAATACACTGACCATGATTGGGAGGTAGATGACTTGTTAGATAGTTGACTTGCATTTTCCTTGCTAGCCTTTTTACATTTTCATTTTCTTGATTTGATTGTATGTGCATATTGTGTTCCCCCATAAAGTGTGTGTCCTCTCTCTCTTTGTGAAATTCTTTTATTTGTACCTCTATTCTTCTATATGTCATACTTTATCATTTTATTTTTCACTTTCATTTTTTGTTTTCCTTTTGGGGATGACACAAAGTGTTGATATGCCCTATGTCTCTTCCATGTTGACCCAAATGGTCCCTTTTCCTTTTGAGGGTGATGAGGGTGATGCAAGGCAAATTGGATGAGCCGACCATAATGTCTCCTTCATGTTGACCCAAAACAAACTTTTTTATTTATTTATTTTTGCTCTCTTTGTGTCATTCTTCCAGTTTTGTGTGCTTTGGAGAATGACAACAGTTCTAAGCTCTTTAATCAAAACATTGTAGCAATGAACATACTGACCCCAAATCCATAGATTCCTTATGTGTTTGGTGTGTTCTTTTCTAGGGGAAACCTCCTTTTCTTTTGTTTTCTTTTTCATTTAAATGAAGCAACCTAACTTAGAAACATACAACTTGGCATAAGAGCTTTCCAAGTTGGCTCTCATGTCTTGTTTTCTTTTTTTCATTTTTCCTTTGCTCCTTTAAAGTAATTTCTCACAAAATGGTGTGTAGCAATTCCTTTAAAGTGGGGGGCATACATTGGCATCATTAAATTTGAATTCTTGGTTCTTAGTGTAGCCTTGTCACCTTGTGGATGACATTGGGAGTGATGTCCTTCATAAGTGTGATCTATCTTAGCATATTACATTCCTCTTGGTGGCTTGATATGATGCACTACATCCCCTAAGTTGTGAATTATTTATTCTTTGATTGGTCCTCTCTTGGAGACATTAGACACAATGTCCCCTAAGTTACAGACCTTGTATGAACTTAACAAGACTCCTTTGAATATCTTTTATATTTTATACTTTTACATTTTACATTTTTGCATTTTACATCTTTACCACCTTGCATAACACAACATGCATACCTATATATGGTACCTTGTTCTTTGTTCATGAGTTCTAAACATATGAAGCTTTGCTTGTCTCATGAAGAATGAACTAACATTTTCCCTTATGGTGCCTTGTTAAAGTTATCAGGAGGTATAACTTTGATATGGTTGAGCGGGAAGCCCATTCAATCAGACAACTTTTTCCATAGCCACCTATATGTTTGTGAGTGCATACCAACTAGTGTATGTACTTCACCTTTTTTGGTCTTCTCACCTGGAAGACCACCATGAGTTCTATCATCCCAGAGTGAGTATGCATTCTCTTTTTCTCACAAATAGCCTAGATCTAATCCACAACTAGTTGGACAAACAATCAAAGCTTGATCCAAGTCTCCCTTTTCTTCTCTTTCTCTCTCGCTTGTGTTCCTTTGTTCTTATGTTTAGTTTGCCATGGGATCTTCATCCTGGGGGCTTTATCATTCATCTTGATTGTTGTCAAATTCCATCTTGCTAACATAAGTGCATTTGGATCCTCCTCGATATGCATGGCTACTTTAGTGTGAATTTCAAGTAGGTTCATCCTCTCACTAAAGTGGGGGCTAAATGTACCATACAGAAATGGATCATTGACATTTTCATGGTCTTCTAGGTTTTTCTCCTGTGATGTTTGAATTTTCTTGCTTTGATTTAATGTTGCAATGTAACTTATGCATTCACATTAGGTCCTAAAGATTCAAAATATGACGTCTTGTGAAGGTGTTGTGAAGCGTTGTAACACATTTCTAAAATTTTCTACAATATTTTCATTATAATTCACCTAAAAATCACCTTTTCATCATTTTGCAAGTCCTATTTTAAGGTGTTGTAAAGTCTTGTTAGAATATTTCATGCTTTTCTAGGCGTAATTTCACTATTTACACCATTCTTATGCTTTATTTGACTCCTTTATTCACTCATAAGGCTTAATTAAGTGTATTTTTTAATGTAAACCTGACAAACAACATTAAATGCAAGATAATTCCCGACACCCACTTACAAGTCCAAGGTGGCACCCATTCACCATGGGTGACAAATGAGTCACTCTTAGCTCCAAAATCAAAATAATTTAAATTTTCATTCAGTTTGTTATTTAAAAATACCTTATGTCGGCCTGTGATGAGGTATCATTGGGTTATTAGTGCTTGGGAACTTTTCATCATTCAATCATGCATCAATAAAGCATCTTTAGATTTATTCAACAAGGTTGTGGTGAGTTTAGGACATTTGAATGTTGTTTATCAACCATTCCTTGTTCATTTAATTTCATTTCTTTATTAAGGGTTTGATTACCAAAGTGGGATTTGACCAAGGAAAATCCCTATACTCTAGCCCTTAACCTTTTTTACCCTTTTCTTGTGTGTTTACAGACTTTTGTATGCATATTTGTCAAGAAAATAAGTGTTTAAAGGTGGTCAAGAAGTCAACAAAGTGTTTCAATCCAACTAAACCTTCTTTCAAGCTTGGAGACAACCTACAATATGTTTTTTGTAGATTTGACTCTGTCAACCAAACAAGAAGACAAGTGTAGATATGGAGCTATAGAATTGAACTTTAATTTCACATAATTTTAGAGGATTGATTGATCATCAATGGTGAATGAGTTCCACCTTAAGGTTGAAAAGGGTGATTTTTTTAGATTATAGTTCTTAATAGTCGGAAACCTATTTTAAGAGATTTTACTAGTAGCAAGATTGATTCACCATCAATGGTGAATGAGTCCCATTGGTGATTTGTAGTGATTTTACCAACATTCTAGAATTTTCTCAGATCTTCAATCTATCTCCAGGTGCACTGCTTTCAGACTCTTTCATTTTTGAGTTCATTTGTGCATGTTTCTCATTCATTCTTGCAGACATTATTGTGTTTTCAAACATTGTATATTACATTAGTTTTGCATTCATAATAAGTCAATTTCATAACTTACTTGCATCTAAATCATTGCATTTAGTCTTAATGACATCATACAATCCTTTATATGAATCAACCACCACAATTTTAGTGTTCTATCTCTCTCCTTTTAGGTGAAAGATCCTAAGAGTGTAAGAGAAGCCTATAGAAACTCCTTAAAATTGTTAGTTCAAAAAGTAATTCCATAGATCTAATTTCTTTGCAACAATGAATGAATACTCAGGTTTTATCAAGAAATCATCTCTAGTGATCTCATTCTGCCATATGTCTATCAATTTAATGTGATTGTATTCCTCATTCTTAACTCGAATATACATCCTAGTGTCCTCAATAGGAATAACTCCGTGAGGAATTAATGAGAAGGTGCCTAGAGGGTTTTCTTTGAAAACCTTCATAGAATATTTCTTGTAGGATGGTCTAGGTCTTTTTGACATGTTAATGAATACAAGAGTTGCCATTTTCACAATTCGAGCTCAAATGATTTCAAAAAGATGATTCACACAAACCCACAATAGCACAGGAAAACAAAATACCTTTTTCCTTCACAAAGAACCAGAACTAAGGTTTGCACAACTCACTCTTCAAATTGCCTCAATAATGCTCCAAATTTCTCTACACTTTCTTCAAATGCAAAAGTGATCAAAATGCTTTACAAAATCACTTTAAAATCAACATTTTTCCCTAATTAGCATTAAATGTGATAGATTTCAAAAAGCTTCTAAAAACCTTTCTTCACTACATAGGAAAACCCTAATTTGCCTCGTAAATGAACATTCCTTCACTTTTTCTTTCATTTCCTTTTACATAACCTCTTCCTATCCATTCCTTACAACATATCTTTGTTTCAAAGACTGACACGCCAAATATCCAAGGGGTCTGAACAATTTCTAGTTAATGCTCCCCTTAAGACCATGTTGGGTCTAATTCTGGAAGGAATTGTCTGCACTAGATGGGAGCTCAGATGCATCTGATGTTTCAAGCTCTTCTTTCTTCTTCCAAATCTTATTCATTTCTTGCTTAACCTCATTCTTGTCAATTTTCTTCATTAGTTCATTCTTCTTTACCAGATCAAATTTCTTTCCCTTTTTAGTTTTGTAAACTCTTGAATTGTGTCTAGGTTTGTTGTAGTTGTAGCAAACAACATTTTTTTTACTTGTTTGTCCTCCATTAACCCTTGATCTGCACTGATTTTATTTTTTTTCCAAACTAATTACATGTATACTAGTAGCCAACAAAATATTGATTCATTCTTCCTCCATTAAACCAATTCATCATCTAAGTTTTGCATTCACTAGCTCTATGTCCAATTTTCTTTCATGCAAAACATTGTCTTGAGAAGGAAATAGCATATTGGTTCATTCTACTTTTGTACTTTGTTGCCCTATGATGAAATTTATTACATGAAAAGAAAAAATGATTGAAAGATGGATACCTTTGAGCATTTTCCTGTCTGATTGGCGGTCTCCAAGTAAAGTTCCTTGGATTTATTTTTTCTTTCCCTTTATCTTGAGTCTTTTGATTATCCACTATGTTTGAGGTCTGCACATCCTTAGAGCTTTCACTCGCTTCATTTCCCAAACCACATTTGTCTTTAGAAGGTTTCTTCCCTACAATCAACTCATCAATTTTGGTGGAGCTTGTCTTGAAATTATCTTCACAAAATTTTGCTTTCTTCCGATCTTCTTTTAGGTTCACCACTTCTTGTTCAAGTCTTGTGCATTCATCAGTATTTTTTTGCACCACTATATTTAGGTAATATTCAATCATCTTCCTATCCTCCACTTGCACCTTCAATTTGGTAAGCTCTTAATTAGCTCAAGTTTCAATTGCTCACCCACTTCTCTATGTCTTTCATTGAAATTCTTCAATTTCTAGATGCATTCATTTTCCTCATCAAAATTTTCTTTCATATCATTTTTTTCAATTTCAGCCTTGTTAGGATCTTCAAGATCAGCCCAAAGTTCTTCTTTATCATCCATTTATTCAATCTTCAAGATCTTCCTCAAGCTATTAGGATTCTTCAGAGGAACCGGGCTTTAATACCGACTATTGAATACCCAAGATACTGAGATGGGGGGTGAATCAATATCTTATTAAACTTATTGAACAAACACCATCCAATTACTCCAATGCATATAATAGTAAAGATAAGAAAGAGAATTAACACAACATGAAAGCACACAACACATGAACACCAATATTTTTATGTGGAAAGGGTATGTGTGGGATCATGATGGGCCAAAAAGTGGCAATATGATGGGTATGTGGCTGAATTTTTACCAAAAATTGATGAAACAAAAGGGGTTTATGAAGGAGATTCTTAACTTTCCACCAATATAAATTATGCTTTACTTTGAATTTAATAAGTAATTATTATTCATTTTCTATTCAAATTATGACTAAAGTGCTAATTGATAGGTTGATTGAAAAAAATCTATAGCTTTCAAACGGTATCACATTTTTTTAATCCAAAACATGCATCACATTCTACGCTTCACATAATATAGGATTAAAAAAATAAAAATTGAATTTCATGAAGTTTTGACCAAGTTAATGTGGTCAGACATACGGGTTTTTATATTTTTTAAAACTTGCAATAAAAAATTCATAATTAATTAATTACTTGGAAAAAAATTACAAAAAAATATGCATCACATTGGGACATCAGTCCTCTACTTATATATTTAATATTATAAAAAAATATTATCATTAAATTATTTTGGTTAGGGTGGTCAAATAGACACCTACTTTCTTTTCCCTGAATTTAAGTACTATTGCATTGAAATTTCAAATTTTCCCTAAATAGATTTTTTTTTTTTAAACAAACCTAGTAGTTTAGAAACTACATTCAATTTTCTACAGATTCTATTCTTACATAATTTTGAAATAATATAGATAACTTATTCATATTTTTACGTCAAGTTGCCTAGCTTTGATTTTTTTGAATTTTTTTGCCACTTAAGGGCCTATTTTTTCCATGATGATCTTGCACATACCCGAAAACCCAAAATGGGAAAAACCATGGTGAGGGTTAGCTGAAAATATAGTATAACTAGTTATAAGATATCACAAAAGGGTGGATCACTGCTAGGACTTACTATCTAAAATGGGAGGCTCACTACCTATAAAAGATACAATAACAAAGTGGCTTACATATAGAAAATGAACTGATAAAGTTACACCTAACAAGTGTTGATTCAGTTCCTTTGATGCTCAATAAATTGACTTTACACACTTCATCATCTTCTATCTTCACACATTTCAATTCATATAGTCACCAACAATCTCAAAACTATCCAATATATATAGTGTATTCATCTGTAAGCATCAATTAGGTCGGCCTAATTAGATGCAACCCAAGTATTCACAAAAAAGATAATTGTTGGCTTCAAGTATGTACACAATATTTCCAAAAATAATTCAAATGTGTAGCATGCTACAACATGCTAGAATGGTCGTAAGATAGGTCACACATACATCCACAAAAAAAATTAATTCATCATAACACCAACTATCCTTTAGGTGGCCAAAGATATACCTAATAGCAAAATGCAACAACAAAATGATGCCAACTCTCCATACGAGCACCTGTGCACACAAGATTCTGAACATACAAGCTTCCAACATCCAAAAACCATTTACCAGAACCACAAGAAATTATAATCATCAGTGGAGGATTGCGAACCAAAATACAAGAGGATAATGACTGTATATTGGTTCAAAATACTAGATCAAACTTGAACTTGAACTTGCAGTTTCAACTCATATAACATGGTGACATCAATGACAACACAAAAGTTGTATAATAAGATGTTCTTCTTCATTCTTCAACCAAAAAGTACCTGGAGGAGTGGAGAGGCCAAAACAAGGTTGGTAAACCTTGGAAAATATGTTATTTGAAGTACACTAAGACTAATATGCTAGGTAGTGTGATTTAGTTTTGCTATAAAGTTTATGGAAATAATTTGGAATCTTTTGATGACTTATCAGGATATAAAAAAAGATGGAAAAAGGGAAATACTAGGACTAATACACCCAGTAGGGAGATTTAGTCCTATTTGTAGGGTTTGACTGGTATTTCTATAGCCTCTAGTGATCTTTTGTTGGGTGATCCCATAATAGTGGTTTACAATTTTTGGCCAAACTGGACACTGAAATTATTATTTTTAACTAAATCTTCACATTTGGGCACCTACAACAGCTAAACTGTGAGGAATTTAAAGATGGTGCAAACTAGAGTCTCATCAAATTTTTTCTATAGATTCTAAAAATATTTTTTTCAAAATTTTTGGAATCAAATTACACTTCTTTTTCCATCTCCCACGAAAATAGATTTTTTTCAGAAAACAACATTTTTTGATGCACACCGTATAACGCATAACTTTTTTCCATGGAATTCTTTTGATTTGACTCTCTATCAGGAGTATAAAAAAAGATGGAAATCAAGGGATTTTTCCACATATTCTAGGACTCAATAGCACCATAATCATGAATTAGGGAGCATTTTGATAGGTGTCCATTTATAGGTATGGTTTAAAACTAGTGAGGTAGGGGGTTTGATCTAAGGTGATTTGATCAAACCCTCTTCAATTGGAATCCTTAAAATGGAACTTTTTAAGGCTTAAATCATTATATTTTCTAAAAATATGTGATTTCAGCTAAAATTCGTTCCTCTCAGGAATTGTAAACCACTATTATGACAGCACCCACCTTCCTTCTTATCTAATCTTCAAGTCTGAAAGTCTAAATTCTGGTCTGTAGGTGAGCTTGCAACTTTTTCTTCAAGGGATCTTCAAGCTCCAACTCACCTAGATCTTCAAACACACACTGAGAGAGAAAAAAAATGTTTTACATTAGGGAATGGGGGTTTTCCTTGGTAAAACCCCATTTTGATAATTAAACCTTGAAATGAAATAGGAAATCATGAAGGAATGATGAATGAACAAACACAATGTTGCAACTCACCAAACCCTTGAAATGAAGGATGCTCACTTGTGTGAAATGGCTTCAATGGATGTGGATCTAGACTCTTGATTAAATGATTGAAACTTGAATTGAATGCTTTCTTGAATAATGAAAACTACGTGTATCTGCAAGATCATGATTGGCCAAAAAGTGGTGATATGATGGGTATGTGTAGGGTATGTGGCTGACAACTTTTATTTTACCTAAAATTGATGAAATGAAAATGGTTTTTAAAGAAGATTCTCAACTTTCCACCAATATAAATAATTCTTTACTTTGAATTTAATAAATAATTATTATTCATTTTCTATTTGAATTACGACTAAAGTCCTGATTGATAGGTTGATTGAAAAAAATCTCTAGCTTTCAAATGGTATCACATTTTTTGAATCTGAAACATGTGTCACATTCTATGCTTCGCATACTATAGGATTTTTAAAAAGAAAAAATCATGAGGTTTTTACCAAGTTAAGGTGGTCAGACATACGAGTTTTTATATTTTTTAAAAGTTTTAATAAAAAATCATAATTAATTATTTACTTGGAAAAAAATTACAAAAGAATATGCATCACATGGGACATGAGTCCTCTACTCATATCTAAAATCTTATAAAAAATATTATCATTTTATTATGGTTAGGGTGGTCAGACAAACACCTACTTCTTATTTTTCCCTAAAATTTAAGTACTACTACATTGAAATTTCAAAATTTCACCAAATAAATTTGTTTTTTTAAATAAACTTAGTAGTTTAAAAACTACATTCAATTTGCTACAAATTCTATTTTTACATATTTTTTATGTAATATAGATAACTTATTCAAATTTTTACATCAAGTTGCCTAATTCTAATTTTTCTAATTTTTTTGCTACTTAAGGGCCTACTTTTTCTTTGATGATCTCGCACATACCCCTACATCACAAATATTAGCCCACAAACACACATGATGCATGAAGACTTTGATATGATGCTTGAATCTTGAATATAGCTCCAAATGCTTGATGATTTTCTCTTGAATGCTCTTGATCTCATAGAATTGCTAGGATATTTGGATACTTAAAATTGCTAGGAGAAACTATGTGAAATGACTTTGTATTTATACTTGTTTATTCCTAATTTCTTGAAATTACAACACTACAAGCCAATGTTCAAAATTTGAATCTAAGGATGGTAAAATACAACTAAGAAATTGACTTAAAATAGGTCCTAGGTTATAGAAAAAATCATACACTAGGTTAGGCATATGATTGCAAGAGTAGGCCATACATTTTGAGAAGTTCTTTGTTCAGTGTAACATTTGAAATCAGGTCTTGAGACCTAGGTGGGATCCATATGCCCAAAGAGGTGTTTGAGTCCTAGATCCCTAAATCTAGAACACATAGTTAAAAACAGTAAATTATGATTTGTGATTTGTTGAATGTTGGGATTATCCTTAGAAAAATGCATTTAATTAGGCTTGTGGATGTAAAATAGGACCAAAAATTAAGGCATAAATGAGCCAAATTTTAACAAGGAGGACCCAAACAAGTGTGAAAATATAAAGGGATACCTTTTTCTATGCTACATTAATATGAACACATAGTGTCCTCTCAACCTCACATATCCAACTAATAATCACCACAATTAAACTTAACAAGTACTTTGGCCCAAAATGTGTAGCAAATAAAGGATACCCTTAAGGAAATTAAATTAGGAAACCATGAAAAAATCTTATGCCTTTCAATAACTATTTCCTTATCATTTCAACAAGTACATCACCATGATCCTCTTTCCCTAAAATTTTAAAATACCTAATCTTGAGAAGTATAAGGGAAATGGTATAGATCTTAGGGAGTATTTAAAATAATTCTATATTACATGCCAAGAGGTCTCTTATCTTGATGCCTGCGTCTTGAGGATCTTTCCTAGAAGCTTGGATGGAAAATCCCTTGATTGGTTCACTCACCTCCCCATGGGACAATCACAACCTTTTCTGAGCTAGCCAATAAATTTGTCACTCAATTTTCCTATAATATTGAGCTAGATATTACCATGATGGAACTTTTCAATACTAAATAGAGGAATGGAAAATTGTTTGCCTCATTCTTGTAAAGATCAAGATGTCTTGCTTGTTGAGAACCTCAACATTGAATTGGGATTTCATCTTCACATGCAATGTGCTCACTCCTTTGATGAAATCATATAAATAGGAGTTTCCATAGAAAAATCCCTTATCAACAATTACCTAGTCAAGATATAAAAAGACGAAAAAGATAATAATCCTCAATCTAGTGACAAATCACACTTTTGGAATAGAAATAAAAACATGGTCAATAATGGTGTGATTGATTCAAAACATGTTAAACATATCCAAATACCTCCACCATCATCATCTCACAAAAACTATCTTCCCAAAAATATGTGGTTATCACTAAAGGTCAACCTAAACAAAATGATATACATGAATATAATCCCTTAGGAACACCAATTGAATTCAACCTCCAAAAGATCATCCAAGCAAGCATGATCCAGTTAACAGCCATTGAACCCATTTGTCTTGATGTACCTAAACCCTCATGATATACAAATAAAATAAAATTTATGATTACCATAGGGTCTATGGACATAAAACCTTCTCATGCATGAAACTAATGAACTCCATTCAAGATCTTATTGATCAAGGAGATATCTTTATCAAAGGAAATGTTGAACAGACAAATATACTAAGAGGGGGGTGATGAGCTCAAAATATGCTCATAATTTGAATATTATGATGTATTTTTAATACCCTTACTCTTATTGGTGATGGTTGTTTTAACTCTTTGATTAAAGGCTTTTTATCTAAAATCGGGTAGTATCTTGTAGCAACACATTTCTATATTCATGTAGCTTAACATCTCTATGTGTCTGTATTAATTGCCCTGTTTGACCTTCTGAATGACTGATATAATGCATGCGGTTTTTGGATAATGAAATGGATTTAATATGTGATTAATGAATGTGTATCGTGTTATTTTCCACACATGCTTTCTTTCACTTCTGTCGCCATGTGCATCGTAGGTTGTTGAAGGAAGCATGAACGAGTCAAAGCGTAGCAGATCTTGGCCCTGCAGTAAAGTCCATTTCTAGCACGGGATCGAGGAAGTTGTTCCAGCAAAGACTCTCTGACCGGGTCGTTGGGAGGAAATATAAATGATCATTAATCTAGGAAGAGTGGAATACTAAATTCTCTCTAAATCGTGTTGAACAGATATGCCTTCATTTATGAGAAGTCTGTTCCTCGGTTTCAGGATGCATTTATGTCCACATCTTTCTCTGTTAGAGTTAGGTAGTTAGTTTCTTTTCTAATATAAATAAGTGTTCCTCCTGCATGAGTGAGCAACAGAGTGTATTAAAGCTAGTATTATAATGAGAAACAGTGTTTTGTGTTAGTTTTCTTACAAGCAGAACAATCAATGTATATGATTCCAAGTTTATGAATAAAAGCTGATGAAGTTTTGAGTTCAATTCTTGCATAAACTGGTTGATGCTTGCTAAGGGGGCCCACTTAGTAAGTATCTATAGTTAGTTATTTATTTCTTGTTGATTATAAGTTAGATTTCATTCTTGAAGGTTTCAGCGCAAACTCAATCTTGTATTGTTCCTACAGCATCGAAAATCCATCCCTGTGTTTGTTCCTGCAACATAAGACTAGTTCATAGTTTGTTTCTTAGTCATAGTTGTCATGATTTCTACTTTGATTAAATTATGCTTAAGTTAAGAAGACTTTACATTACATTATGGCAGCATAAGTAGAATTCCTTCCAAGCATTTATTTATGGTAAATTGTGACTAAAACTGGTTCTTAGTGCACATATAGTGCCACTCCATTTCAAGTATACGTTCCCTGGTTTGACAATGTAAATGAATGACCATAAGAAGATGTTAGTCACCTGCTAGAATGTCAAATTCTCAGGTTAGGATTTTCCATGACTTTTATATCCTTTTGTGGAATCGACCATTTTTGGTGTCGTTGCCAGGGATGGTGTCAAGCTAAGAACCTGTCATAGTCATTGTTAGCAGTAGTTTAGTGTGTTTATTCAAGCATTTTCAAATTCCTTCAATTTATGGTTAATTCTATTGCATGCATAGAAGAAGAGACGCTCTAGAAAGATTCCTCCCTGACCTTCCATTCATTGATAACAATTCTAAACAAGCTTAGAATCTATTTGAGGAAGGAGGAGATGAAGATATTAATCCATTTGCTAAAAACCTACTTGCTGAATTTCCATTTGACCTGGCTGACGAAGAACCTCAAGAAAATCCATTTTCTTTGATACTCCATCAAGAAAATATGGCACGTAATACACCTAATCAACCTCCTACTTTTGAATTCCCCGTCATTTCTCAGCAAGATAATGATAACCTTAAAAATATTCCTTCTTCATTACTTCCCAAGTTCTATGGACTAGTTACAAAGGACCCAGACACTTTCTTGTTTGAGTTTGACATCCTCTATCACAGCTATGATTACACTTCAGATGCTCATAGGCTGAAGTTGTTTCCTGCTACTTTGAAGGAGGGAGCTCTTAAATGGTTTATGAGTTTGGGAAGGAATACTATTGATAGTTGGGCAGCTATGCAAATAAAATTTCTTGAGAAATACAAGGAATATTGTAAGAGTGGTAGTAAGGACCTGATGATATATTTAGAATTCAACAAAAGGAGGATGAAAGCCTAGAAGACTATATCTCAAGATTCTTGTTTTCCTTGAAAAAGAATTCAGACCATACTCTCAATGAAGAATCTCAAAAACTACTTTTTCTAAGGAGAATCAGTAACACCTATATAGATGCCCTAGATCTGATAGGAGGAGGAGATATAACCCAAGTGCCTTGGGATGATATCAAGAAAATATGTCGCAACTACTCTCGAACAATTGTTAAGAAGGGTAGAGGTCATCAAGCCACAGTGGGAAAGTCTTCTACTAATGGAGTTTCACAGATGGAGATAACACATTTGCTATTTGATTTCAAGGAGGATATCATAAACAACATGGCTACACAGTTGGATACTATGCAAGCTCAGAAGAAACATGAGGAAGTTGAAGCAATCTTGGCTGAGTTCTGTCCACATTGCAAATAGAAGAAATGTGACTGCACATGTAAGATGGTGGCTAACTTGGAGGCTAAGCAATTACCTACTAATTTTAAGATAGTGGAGGGTGATGATGACTAAGTATTCTTCATTGCACAAAGGTGACCATGGGCTCAAAGACAAGGTATGCCTCAAGACACTTTGACTTTTGGTAATCCTTATTCTAATTACAATAACCAAAGGCAGCCTACATATGGCCCATCACCACCCTGGAATACTTCTCAACAACACTAGCCTAACTATTAGAGTCCTCAATGGAAATCTCCTCAAGGAAGTTGATAGCAACCACAAGGACAATGGACTCCACCTCAAGGTAATTGGCAGCAAATTCCTCAATGGAGAGGTTCTCAGAAATGGTAGAACAAATCCCCTGGATCCCTGTAGCCTCAATAGCCACAACCTCCAGCCCTCATGCCATCTCCTGCAGCACCTGCAGCAAATACTGGCCCTAAAAAAAAAATGCCTATGCCTGCTCAACCATTGCCAAATCCTAATAATACGTAGTAGCAATAACATCCTATGTATTTTGCAGAAGCCAATTAGTATCCAGCTTATGCCCTAAATATTAATGATATCCATCTCAGGTCTGGAACCACTCTCCCTGCTCCACAACCACTTGTAATTATAGAGATTCTAGACTCTGCCTCTGAACAACCTATTGATCCTGCAGAACATATACCTATATCAAATACTGTCTCTAAGGATCTTGTCCTGTAGCATCAGGCCAAACCACCTTTTCCTCAAAGATTGCAAATTACTACATCCAAGTCTATGGAAGAGCATACCTTTGATATTTTGGATCAGCTAAAGAATATACACATTCAAATTCCCCTTTTTCAAGCCATTAAAGATGTCCCAATTTATGGAAAAGCCATTAAGGAGGCATGTTTAAACAAACTAGGAAGAAAGAAAAAGGATACCCAAACTATCTATGTTCTAGGATAGTTGGCAGATATTATGTTAGGGAAGATAGTCATTCCAAAATATACTGACCTTGGGAGTCTTGTGGTAAAAATAAATATTAATGGCCAGATAGTAAAGAATGTTTTGATTGACCTTGGTGCAGCGATCAATGTAATGACCAAGCATACTATGGAATATTTGAATATCCTAACCATTCATTCTACACCTACCATCCTGCAATTTGCTGATAGTTCCACAGTAACACCTGATGGAGTGGTAGAAGATGTCATTGTCCTCCTTGAGTCTTGTGAATACCCAGCATATTTTACCATATTGTCCACTAAGGAAAATTTGGGAGGATATCCTATCATCCTAGGTAGGCCATGGTTAGCCACAACTGATGCTTTTATAGGATGTCGTTCAGGAGAACTGACAATTTTTTATGGTCATTCAAGAAAGAAATTGGCTTTATACCCACCTTCCCAGCCTCAGCCAGACTTGTCTCAACTAATTTGGCCAGATTTAGGAGAGGAAACTGAAGAATTCAATTCATTGGCTCAGCTAATGATGCTACAAACTAATCCATTTTCCCAGCTTCAGAGTGAGGATGACCTGCTTTTACACATTTTGCAGTCCAACTCTGATCTGAGTAGCCCATCTGTTCCAGATAGCTATCTTCAGTAGTGTTTCCTGCAACAATTGAATCCTGAGAGCCTACCACCTAAATTTCCTACAGTTTATCACAATTTTCTTATACATGAAATATAGACACCACCTTTATCAGCAGCCTCCATGAATGATCTTACCAAGCAAGTAGAAGTGTCTCTAGGCTACTGTCTGAACACCAATAATAAGTTGCCTCAATCTCAACAAACTGCCTTAGTCACAATGCTGCAAGATCAACACAGAGCTTTTGCATGGGACTATGGGGATATGAAGGGAATAGATCCCCAACTCTGTACTCATAGGATCTACATTAAGGAAGACTGTTCACCTGTTAGGTAGCCTCAAAGAAGGATAAACCCAACACTCAGGGAAATAGTTAAAAAAGAGCTCCAAAAATTGCTTGATGCTAGTTTTATCTACCCCATTTCAGACAGTCAATGGGTATCTCCATTGGTGATTGTTCCTAAAAAAGGTGGAAAATGAAAAGTTTGTGTACAGATTACATGGAGATGAATACAACAACTAAAAAGGATCACTTTCCACTGCCATTTGTTGACCAAGTGCTAGACTCATTGTCTGGTAAAAAGTATTTCTCCTTTTTGGATGGATATAGTGGGTATAATCAAATTAGAATTGCCCCTAAGGATCAAGACAAAACAACTTTTACCAGTCCATGGGGCACTTTTTCTTACTCTGTCTTACCTTTTGGCTTTTGTAATGCACCTGCAACATTTCAAAGGGTAGTGATCAGTATTTTTGCTGACATTTCTCATGATTCTACGGAGATTTACATGGATGACTTCACCACTTATGGGGTTACTTATGAAGAAGCATTAGCAAATTTGGAGAAAGTGTTGAAAAGATGTAAGGAGAAAAATTTGTCCTTGAATAGTGAGAAGTGCTTTATGATGATGCAAGAGGGAATTGTTTTAGGCCATCATATCTCTCAAGCAAGAATTAAAGTTGATCCTGCAAAAATAGAAGTCATTCTAACTTTGCAAACACCTATGAAACAAAAGGATGTTAAAAGCTTCCTAGGATATGTTGGATATTATAGAAGATATATCAAAGATTTTAGCAAAATAGCTAGTCCATTATATGCCTTATTGACTAAGGATTCTGAATTTAACTGGACTGAGGCCTATGACAAATCTTTCCTGCAACTTCATAACTTACTTGCTTAGGCACTTGTTCTTCAAGGACCGAAGTGGAGTCTTTCCTTTCATATACACACAGATGCTTCTGATTATGCCATAGGGGCAGTTTTAGGACAAAAAGAGAATTCCATAGAGCATGCCATATATTTCATTAGCAAAAACCTTCAAGGCCCTGAATTAAACTATATTATCACAAAGAAAGAATTGCTAGCAGTTGTATATTCCCTGAACAAGTTTCAACATTATGTCACTGGTTACCAAATATTTGTCCATACATATCATGCAGCAATAATGTACCTCATGAATAAGCCTGCCCTATCTAACAGATTAGCAAGATGGCTCCTATTGTTGTAGGAATTCGATATCATAGTTATTGATAAGCCAGGCTGGGCTAATGCGGTGGCTAATTTCTTGTCAAGACTTCAAACAACTACATGTGCCACCCCTGAGGTAATTAATTATAGCTTTCCTGATGAACATCTATTTTTTATTGCTGCTCAAACTCCATGGTATGCAAGTATTGCAAATTATTTAGCAACTAACAAGATCCCAGCCCACTTCTCACCAAAGGAAAGACAATTGTTGGTAAAGAAATTTTTTAACTTTTCATGGATTACAAACTGTTTATTTTACATAGGACCTGACCAAGTCATGAGAAGGTGTGTTAGGGAAGATGAGACCTATGACATTTTGCATGCTTGTCATGATGAGCCATGT
The DNA here is from genome assembly GCA_007258455.2 of Sequoia sempervirens. Taxonomy (NCBI): domain Eukaryota; kingdom Viridiplantae; phylum Streptophyta; class Pinopsida; order Cupressales; family Cupressaceae; genus Sequoia; species Sequoia sempervirens. The sequence goes on from VDFB02271358.1 coordinate 600,373,055, forward strand.
GGTGGGAACTTTGTAACCAAGAGAACATCTATGAAAGTGCTTGCTACAAGATACTATTGGCCCACACTACACAAAGATGCTGCAGCCTACACCAGAAAATGTGACAGATGTCAACGCATGGGGAGACCAACAAGGTTTGATGAAATGCCCCTGTATCCTCAAGTCGTAGTCAGTCCCTTTGACAAGTGGGGCATGGATTTTGTTGGGCCTATTGATCGTCCATCCAATGGGAAATCATACTTTTTGGTTTGCACTGATTATGTAACCAAGTGGGTGGAAGTGAAAGCAATGACACATGCCTGTGACAATAAAGTTGCTGAGTTCCTGTATGAGCAGATTTTTACTCTGTTTGGAGTCCCAAGGGAACTTGCTACTGATCAAGGAGCTCAACTTACATCAAACTTAATCACTGCATTGATGAATGATTACAAGATCGGGCATAGAAATTCTAGCCCCTATCACCCTCAAGCCAATGGTCAAGAAAAGGTTACCAACAGAGAAATTGAGGCAATCCTTACTAAGACAGTACAATTACATAAGAAGGATTGGAGCAGTCACCTTCTTGAAGCAGTCTGGGCCTATAGGACAACATGGAAAACAACTATAAGGTTCACTTCTTTTGAGTTACTTTATGGAAAAACTGCCATGTTTCCAATAGAGTTTGAGCATAAGACCTTAAGGAATGCTCTCCAGCTTAACATTGATATTTGAAAAGCCCAAAAGTAATGCCTCCTGCAGTTGAATGCATTGGATGAGATAAGGAAAGCTGCCCTGCAACATACTGAAGCTATCCAGCAACAAAGAAAAAAATGGCATGACCACCATATCAGAACTAAGCAATTCTCTGCCGGTGATTGGGCGCTACTCTATGACTCCAGGTATAAGGAAAATCAAGGTAAACTCATCACAAGATGGCTTGGTCCTTATGAAATAGAAAATGTATTTGTTAATGGTTTAGTTCAGTTAGCTACAATAGATGATGTCTGATTCAAGTTATTGGTTAATGGACACCATCTTAGGTTGTATCATAAGCTAGTGTCCAAAGAAGAATTTATGAAGCAGTTTGTTTCGGATGAGGCCACTGATCTTCCTACAACAAAAGGCTTCGGCCTTTCTACTACAACATCTCTTTAAAATTCTATGTTGGATGCCCATAATAAAGGTTTTCTTTTTAAGGAAGCCACTTTCTTCGTTTTTCATCCATCACCACCATTCATTTCCTCTTCTTCCACATCACCCATCCATGTCATCCATCCTACCGTATCGCCCTCATTTATGGTTTTAATTCTAGCCATCATTTCATGTTGAGTTGTGATCTTTCCCAACATGTACGAGCACTTATTATAAGGTACGCGATATCTTTTATTGTCACATCGTTTATTCATTTCATTTATTCATTAATTGCTATGTACATATCAGTCATTATTTCCTGTTCTTCACCTATCCTTTCGCACATGTGTGGACACATGCCAAATTTCTAGTAGGGGGTGGGGATAATCCATTTCAACTTTTTCTTAACTTTTTCTTAAGCCACTATCACAACTATTAAGACATTTTTATTTTTCTTGTACTTACCAAGGACGAATGCATGCTTTCATCCTAAACAACAATTAACTGCTTGATTTGAGTAGTTTATAACAATCATTTCATGCAATTATCCTTTGTGTCATTCTTGGAAAAGTAAAGAAAAGTTACAATTGGGTAGAAAGAAGCAGGGCAGAAGAAGTTCAAGTTTCAGGAATCTCAGTAGGCATAATTTGTGAATATGGGTGGCCAGTTAGCAAGACATGAGACTGCAACTCATGAACCCTTGATGCAAAATCCTCAAGCGGTTTAGGCATTCAATAATTGTGGTTGGCTGAATTATTTTCTAAGGATAGATTCCTATAATGAGGAAGTTGTAGGTGAGTTTTTGAGATCTCTTTCAGAGGGAGAAGCTACAGTGTGGAGTTTGACAGTAGCTATTATAGAAGAGTGAATTGCAGAAGTAACTGGGCTTTTGGCGGTAGGAGAAAATTTTTCTTTAGGGAGAGATGTTGTCTTTGCTAGGGCATAATTCACAATACCAACAGATGGACCCTTGGAGGTTTCCAAACAAGGATGCAAATGGGTGTCACTGCCTCCTCCATACTTGGAATATGCCACCTTCATAATTAGGTACTTGACTTTTGAGGGACATTTTTCCTATTTGGATTACTATCATTTTAAACTATTGAGTCATATGAGGAACGGTTTAGATGTCAACGTTCCAATTTTTTTTTAAAACTTATAAAACATTGTGCCCATGAAACCCATAGGGTTAGGGACAACTCTATCGCCCATCATGCCCTCATTAAATTCTTGATTGAGCATTCTCTGAGGGATGTATCACCCCTTTCTTGGCAAGAGTTTGTTGCCTAAAAGGGTCTGCAACCTCTAGAGCCTCCTAGAGCACTCCCTACACAACACAATAAAAAGAAAAAGAGAGTAGAATCTAAAAGTAGGGAAGCAGAGCAAGAATCATCTACTCCTACAACACTTAGTCCTACAACCACCACACCAAAGCCCTTTACCCAAGTACAAACTAGGTCTATTGGTAGAAAAGAAAAAGGGAAAACGAAGGTAGGAGAATCATCTAGGGTAAAACAAACCCCAAAATCTAACCCCCATGTTCAAAAGCGGAAACATTCTACTCCACTCTTTCCTGCAACATCTTCCCCTATAGCAGTTTCTCCTGCAACAACGCCTGTTGCCACTATAGTTTTAATATCATCTTCTCCTGCTGAGTCTGAATCCTCTAGGTAGGTTAGAAAGAGGAAAGCTACGAAAGTGTGTCCTGTAGCTGTTACTGTAGAAACATTGCCAAAAAGAGTTTCATCAAGGAAACAGTGTAAAGTTACCTCAACCTCCGTTCAACCTAAAATTATAGTAATTCCTGAGGAATCTGAAGAATTCAGTCATGATGTTTCTCAGAATGTATCTGAGAATGTCCCACAAAGTCCATCTATTATTCTTGGGGAAGTGCAAACTGAGACAGTGAAAGTTGAGGAAGCACAACATGGTAGTGGTAATGAAAGGGGGATGCTAAGTCTTGATGACTTGGCTGAAGCAGTTAGGCAAGTTTAAGAAGAAACACAATTTCCTCCTGAGTAGCAACAAGAGTCCATCCTGCAGCAAGAGGAAGAACAACTTGAACAATCTGAAGTGTCCAATGAAACCCCATTACCCCCTGAAACTTGTCGAGCATTGGTTGTTTATAAAAGGACATTGTTGATTGAATATTTGGAATATCTTAGGACTACATGGAGGCCTATTACATTTCAAACTTTGAGTTTCTGCCATTTAGCTAGAACTGAAATTCAACAAAGTCTTTGGGAAGAAGAAAAGAAGAAATTGAAAAGGGAAATTGAAAGACAAAAATAAGAAATGAAAGAAATAAAAGAGAAAATGGATGAAATGGTGAAGATAACTGGTAAAATTATGGAATGTAGACCACCACCTAGGGTATATGCTATGTGCCTTAAAGAGCAATTTCTTTGGTTCTAATTGATGAGAATTTCAAGAAATTTAGACCCTATCATTTACACAGCTAAGGAATTTTATGATGCATATCAAGTAGCACCTAGTTGGCTAAATAATTCTTTATGTGAGTTTTATTTGCATGGTTTGCTAATTCCCTCTGAAAAAAAGTTGAATCTGCTTCTCTACATTGGTGACATTCATCTGAGGTCACTCGTGTCTTGGGCTACCAATGAAACTAACTATGGAAGAAAATTAGAGGCTTATGAAGAGGTTGAAAGGAATGAACCTATTCCACTGCGACTTGAAAGCTCAGCTCCCCACACAATTCTGAAAACTTGGCTTACTGTTGTGTATGGATTTAATGATCAGACAAAAAGAATGACAATATTTGATATCAGGAAGTAGGTGTACATATGATGAGTTCAAAGACCAAACATATATGTTCTAGAAGCTTTCATCTTCCAGAATTGAAACAAGATGGGAAAAGCTTACTGTTGGTCTCAGGAAATCTGAGCCTCATAGCCCTCTAAACTTTAAGGTAGCCATTAGAAGGACAGAGAAGTATATGCAGCTTTCTCTCTAGAGAAGGTTTGAGTTATGGTTACCATTAACATTTTGACCTTAAGTCTTGATGTGGCCACTTTACCCTTATTGGGCTACAGATGTTAATGACGATGCAAAAACCTGCAGGTATGAGAGATGGAAAAGTTTCAGAGGTTTCTACTACAAATTTGAAAATTCATTATAGGGCCATACTACTCCTACAGATTTCAGAAAAACAAGTAGAAAGCTTAATGTTGGAGGACCATCATTAGGATAAGTAGGGGGAAAATGATGAGCTCAAAATATGCTCATAATTTGAATATTATGATGTATTTTTAATACCCTTACTCTTATTGGTGATGGTTGTTTTAACTCTTTGATAAAAGGCTTTTTATCTAAAATCAGGTAATATCCTATAGCCGCACATTGCTATATTCCTGTAGCTTAACATCTCTATGTGTCTGTATTAATTGCCCTATTCAATGTTCTGAATGACTGATATAATGCATGTGGTTTTTGGATAATGAAATGGATTTAATATGTGATTAATTAATGTCTATCATGTTATTTTCCACACATGCTTTCTTTCGCTTCTGTCGCCATGTGCATCGCAGGTTGTTGAAGGAAGCATGAACAAGTTAAAGCACAACAGATCTCGGCCCTATAGTAAAGTCCATTTCCAGCACGACATCAAGGAAGTTGTTCTACCAAAGACTCTCTGACTGGGTCATTGGGAGGAAATATAAATGATCATTAATCTAAGAAGAGTGGAATACTAAATTCTCTTTGAATCATGTTGAACAAATATGCCTTCATTTATGAGAAGTTTGTTCCTCGGTTTCAGGATGCATTTATGTCCACATCTTTCTCTGTTAGAGTTAGGTAGTTAGTTGTTTTTCTAATATAAATAAGTGTTCCTCTTGCGTGAGTGAGCAAAAAAGTGTGTTAAAGTTAGTATTATAATGAGAAACAGTATTTTGTGTTAGTTTTCTTACAAGCAGAACAATCAATGTATATGATTCCAAGTTTATGAATAAAAGCTAATGAATTTTTGAGTTTAATTCTTGCATAAACTGGTTGATGCTAGCTAAGGGGTCCCACTTAGTAAGTATTCATAGTTAGTTATTTATTTCCTGTTGATTATAAGTTAGATTTCATTCTTGAAGTTTTCAGCATAAAATCAGTCTTGTATTGTTCCTGCAGCATCGAGAATCCATCCCTATGTTTGTTCTTGTAGCATAAGACCAGTTCATAGTTTGTTTCTTAGTCATAGTTGTCATGATTTCTACTTTGATTAAGTTATTCTTAAGTTAAGAAGACTTTACATTACATTCCGGCAACATAAGTAGAATTCCTTCCAAGCATTTATTTCTAGTAAATTGTGACTGAAACTGGTTCTTAGTGCACATACAGTGCTGGTCCATTTCAAGTATACATTCCCTGGTTTGACAATGTAAATGAACGACCATAAGAAGATGTTAGTCACCTGCTGGAATGTCCAATTCCCAGGTTAGGATTTTCCATGACTTTTATATCCTTTTGTGGAATCGACCAGGGGGTTGAGTCAATATATCCTTCAAATTTTTCTTTATTTAGTAATCATTAAAACATGACAACATATCTAAAGCATGAATGGAAGTAATAAACACAATCACATAAGGGAAAATTACATTTACATGGAAACCCTAAAGGAAAACCATAATGAGGAGATGATTGAATCCAGTTCCCAAATCTAATGTGAAAATAAAATTCAAGTCTTAGAATTATCTTTGTAGGCACCAACCCACTAGAGACACCAATCCCCAAAACAACTTTATAGGCACCAACCTAAAGGAGACACCAATCCTTGTAATTTTAGCACAAACCTAGACCACAAAATAAACCAACCTTAAATGAATTGTAGCACCAACTGTATAGTGCAAAAGGACGATTATAGAAACTTACAAGCAATTCTCTAGCATACAAGTTAGCTTATAGAGTGATATTGCAATTTTTCTTTGTCAATTTGATAGCGTCACCTTCATATCTTACTTTGCTTCACATAACCATCCTCTATCCTAAAATATTGACCATGAGTATATCACATAATCATGTATAAACATAGAACAATATTGTTACTTCATATTTGACAATGCCAAAGTAATTTACCTAAATTTTGATCTATGTAGATATAAAATATTATAGTGTTGGCCCTGACCAAAAATTAGCATGTTTCATGAAGGATAAGTTGGCTTGTAAAAATATTTTCCAATCATTACCTTGTTAGCCTATGTAGAGAAAAAGCCAAACTAGTAACTAGTTGCTGAGCATATTTGAATTTGAGTTGTTGATCTTCAATCTTCATGAGAAAAGTTAATGTCACACATTTAAATCTTGATGCTTGTAATAATGAATATTCCAAGTAGAAAATTCCAATGGTTCGATATCCATTTTCATTTCCACCCCCTAACTTATTGATGATCCCCATGGGAGTTTAAAACCCAATTGGACATATTGTAAAATAGTCCAATATCAATTTTTAGTTCTGATCCTTGATTGGTCAATAGTCCCCATGGAGAAAAGTCTTTCTACATACATCATCATTAATATGTGTCACCATACTGCTTCACCATAATTTTTCCATTATCAAAATAGACCCAAAATGCACTTTCACACTATTGTTACATTTTCCCCTATGACATCATTGAAGACATGCATCAACATATCCCTTCACTACAAGTTCAACATGGTCAAGTTGGTCCCAAAATTCAATCAAGTGCATACATGACATCTTTTGGCATTTCACACCATTAAAAATTTGAGTTAGAGAAAATTCAAAATACATTATTATAGTGACTGTTGATTTGACACAATTTTATAGTAGATGTTGATCTACTAAAAAGCATCAACATAGCACTTCATTGCAAACTCAACATGGTTTGGATAAACTTAAATTATGCTCATACACTAGCATGCCATCTTTCCCTTTTACTTCACTCTTTGCACCAGTAAAGTATTAACTTTAGAATTAGGAGGATATATCGAGATCGAAGAAAGTGGTGAGTGGGGCCAGTAACCAATGTTGTTTAAGGGATTAAGTGATAACTTAGGAAACCAAGAATAGCTAATAGCTAGTGAATGATGGATTAGAACATAAAGTGCATGATTGAGAAAAATACTTAGGGTTTAAATGAATTAGGGCTAAAACTGTACCAAGAGCACAAAATTCTAACTAGATATAAGATATGATCAACAATCTAGTTGAAGATGACCAAATAAATCATCATAGCATGTAGACATGAATAGATCATATCAAAACAATAATATCTCTCAAAGTGCTTGACATCAATGACAACCATTTACCCTTTTGACATCAATCACAAAAATTTTCAGCAATCTCCCTATTTTTCACTGATGGCAAGACATTAAATTTTTCTCCCCCTTTATTGTAACTCTCCTCCCTATTCAAAATTTTAAAATCTTCCTATAAATCTCCTCCTTTGATATCAATGACAAAGGTTTCATAGTACCCCCCCTTTGTTCATAGTACTAGTAACAACTCTCTACAACACTCCCCTTATGGGAAATACTCTAGGGGTAGAGTAAAGAACTACTCCCCTTGAAACAATGCTTCATCTTAATGTTTACGCAAAGGAAGGAGTTTTCACTCCTAGATTCAACCTAAGATACTCAAATATTGTCTTGGGAAGAGGTTTAAATATATCTACAATTTGATCTTGAGTAACCACATATTATAATTTGACCTCCTAATTTGAAACCTTTTCCTCTATGAAAATGATGTTTGATTGAGATATGATTTTACCTTGAATGCAAATGTTAATTGCACTTGTGTTATCACACATAATAGAAATTGTTGGTAAATTTTAATCATTCTCAAAAATAAAAATCCAAGATCAGTAGTGACTTCAATAGCTTTTATTTTCTTAGATTGCATCAAAGACATGTACTACTATGCCACAAAGTGGAATTAGACATAGTTCATTTCCCACATTAATCATTTTGAGAAAAAGTCATTCAAATTTAACAAGTTCCAACAACGTGCCCAAAAATATTCAATGAACAAAATCAAGAAAACATGAAAGATGAAGAGAAGTCATGAACACACAGATATACATGGGGAAAACCCTTACTGGTAAAAAACCCCACACTCAAAAATCTCAGGTCGCCATTGTATTATTTAGAAACAAAAGTATAGATACAAATGCAATTACAGGCTCTAAGCCTTTACATGAGATTTACATCTTGTTCCATTCTAGAGAGAATCTAAGAGCATTACATTCTCCTCGATCACCCTCTCAGTCAAACCATAGATTAATTTGAACAATCCTCACATTGTTACAATGCTATTACAACATACTATGTAGATTAACTTCTAACCAAGCCACCTTGCTCACTGACTAAGCAACACTATCTCTCTTAGCTTAGCCCAACAGCCACACAATGACATTCGTGTTCTACTCTTAATCGTTCTAAGAAACCGTCATAAGAAACGAACAACCACGAGTAGCTTTACTGTCACCACCTTCCCACCATTGAAGTCATATTGGGACATAAAAGAGACTTCAATCCTTGTCCCTCCAACTCTCCTTTGTCACTCTGAAAAATAATTGCTCCATCTGCCTCACAACAACGATGTGAAGTGAGTAGTTTATCGACATTTCGATGAGACATCATAGCATCTCCCATAGAAACAAGGTTGTCACTTTGACAAAGGTAATACCACCATGTGTTCAACATATTCCAACAAGAACCATGAAGTCTTCAACCAATTATCGCTTTCCAGTTCAACACCATTTGGGTCCCACCTTGACATTATTTAGGAGCTACTGAGTCAACCTCATTGCCATATTGGGTACACACCAATTCATCTCCCTTCGACATAGGAAAGTCCCTTCAATGAAGCTTATCAGCTTGTCCCATGTGGTCAATAAGTTGAAGGTTTCCAAAACTTCATAACCCCTGACTTATGGTTCTAAAGTTCTTATCCTCCATGATCTCATCACATTTCCATAGCTATCAGACCATCAATGGGATAGTGAATAAGGTCTCATAGATAATGAATAGTCAGACTAATGTAATTTCACTCAAATGCCAGTACGTTTGAGGCACTTTTTCTCAACATTCTCCCACTTGACAAAGAATTTACTAGCTACCAACCATCGCTCAAAGTTACTATAGCACCCAAGACACATGCAATCAACATTCAACAATTTTTACCATCCCCGACAATAGTTCTAGCCATCCTCCAAAGGAAAGGAACATGCGATGGTATATATGCACCATTCTAAAAGATACTAGTCCTCAGGCCCAAAAAATAACAATGGTTACAGGTCACTGCCACCAATCCATTATGCTCATAATCTATACAAAAGCATAAACAACATTACCTTCAAAGCCCCAAATGAGAACACAACCATGAAGACATCCTCCAGAAAATAAGATATAACACTAGCTAGAACAACAACTAGAAAACTAACTGCTCCCATCCAATTGTTTAACCCACATGACTGAAAATAGCACCCACAACACATGCTAATCCATCCAATCACTCATGCCTCCAAGGTTTCCACATTAGAGAACTCATGCCACCTATATAGCCAACCCATCAATTGCAAAACAAATATCGAGGAAGATAACCAAGACCAAAGAGAACATCTATGCACATCATATAGATGTAGAAAATCCTCCTACATACACCTTTAAATGCCAACTATGTCAAGTTTGACCTCCTTCACAACACCCCAAAAGAAAATCCATAACAACACCTAACAATTCAATCACTAAGATATAACATATGGGTATGTAAAGGATCATCATGGGAAAAAACATGCACTTAACTGGTGATGAATATTCAAAAAAATCAGAGTTAGGAAACTTGACGTAAAAAATTAAATAATTTATCTATATTATTTCAAAAATATGTAAGAATAGAATCTAAACTGTAGGAAATTGAATGTAGTTTCTAAACTACTAGGTTTATTTTTTTTAAAATACCTATTTGGTGAAAATTTGAAATTTCAATGTAGTAGCACTTAAATTTCAAGGAAAAAATAAGAATTAGGTGTCTATATGACCACTCTAACCATAATAAAATTATAATACAATTTTATAATATTTTAGATATAAGTAGAGGACTCATGTCCCAATGTGATGCATACTTTTTTTTAATTTATTTCCATGTAAATAATTAATTATGGGTATGTGCAGGATCATGATAGGCCAAAAAGTGGCAATATGATGGGTATGTGGCTGACAACTATTTTATTACCCAAAATTGATGAAACGAAAAGGGTTTTTAAAGGAGATTCTCAACTTTCCATTATTATAAATTATTCTTTACTTTGAATTTAATAAGTAATTATTATTCATTTTCTATTCAAATTATGACTAAAGTCCTAATTGATAGGTTGATTGAAAAACAACTATAGCTTCCAAATAGTATCACATATTTTGAATCCAAAATATGCATCACATTTTATGCTTCACGCATTATAGGATTAAAAAAAGAAAAATTGAATTTCATGATGTTTTGACCAAGTTAAGGTGGTCAGACATATGAGTCTTTATATTTTTTAAAAATTTGTAATAAAAAATTCATAATTAATTGTTTACATGGAAATAAATTACAAAAAATATGCATCACAGCGGGGCATGAGTCCTCTATTTATATCTAAAATATTATTAAAAAATATTATCATTTTATTGTGGTTAAGGTGGTCAGACAGACACCTACTTATTTTTTCCCTGAAATTTAAGTACCACTGCATGAAATTTCAAATTTTCACCAAACAATTTTTTTTTTAAAACATACCTAGTAGTTTAAAAACTACATTCAATTTGCTACAGATTCTATTCTTACGTATTTTTGAAATAATATAGATAACTTATTCAATTTTTTATGTCAAGTTGCCTAACCCTAATTTTTCTGAATTTTTTACCACTTAAGGGCCTATTTTTTAAATGATGATCCTACACATACCCTTATGAATTTTTTATTACAACTTTAAAAAAATATAAAAACTCATATGTTTGACCACCTTAACTTGGTCAAAACTTCATGAAATTCAATGTTTTTTTTAATCCTATAGTATGTGAAGCATAGAATGTGACACATGTTTTAGATTAAAAAAATGTGATATTGTTTGAAAGCTATAGATGTTTTTATATTAGCCTATCTATCAAGAATTTAGTCGTAATTAAAATAGAAAATGAATAATAATTGTTTATTAAATTCAAAGTAAAACATAATTTATATTCAAAGGGGAAAGCTGAGAATCTTCTTTAAAAACCCTTTTCGTTTCATCAATTTTGAGTGAAAAATATTCATTAGCCACATACCCTACACCTACCCATGTCATATCGTCACTTTTTGGCCCATCATGATCCTTCACATACCCATATGTATCATGTAATCAACATGGATGTAAGACTCTCAAAGAAGATCAAACTATTCCATTTCCATCTTAGGAAATTAACACAATACCATCTCCTATTATTATCACAATAGAAAAAATACAAACCCAAGGAGATATCCATGCTATCCATCTCTCATAGTGAATCCTTTAGAATCATCTAATAGTAGTTCAAGATCCATGTCCATGAAAGCAAGTGTAAAAAACCTGAGAGAAACAATTGGAAATACCTCTTGAGCAAAAGCTGCCAAGTAGACCAAGAGTGGGGAATGAGAATGCTCCTCCAAGAGAAATCTCATCATTGGTCTCTGTTAAACTCATGTCCAAGCAAGGTGAAGGCTTCTCAAACTTTTTATTAAAATATTCACCAAGAGTAACCATCAACAACACTTCTCTCATCTCAATAGAGATATAGCCTCACCTTATTCTCCATGTATCCATGAGCACCTACAAACAATCATCTCATGCTAAACTCGAAATGCATCACTGCACTATCATGAAGTTCTCAAGCATATGACCAATGCACCCAAAACATAAAGAATCACTAGACCACTATCATAGCTCCAATCATCCAAATCAAGAACTTATCTTGACATCATGATCTAAACACCCCCATTAGGAGATACCACGCTCCAAGTGAACATACCATGGTCTCAAAAGTAATGCATCATGCCAAAACTCTAATGCGTAAACAAGAGTATACCATGACATTAAGAAAACAAACTCTAAACCAACATCACATGTCAAGTACCATCGACACCTCAACCAAAGACTCCAAGAATCCTCCATGGTTTTGAGATGTTGCACATCTCCAAATAGTGACCACACAAATGTGAAAGAACCCTTTTATAGCAACAGGATCTAAGAGTTCCTCCTAGTAACATCTTCAACACTAGAGAAGATCATCCATCGCCAAGTGATGAATCCATAGTCATTGCTAAAGCTCCCACTAAAACATGACAACCAAGATCTCCAAGCATCATTACCACACATTTTATAATCTAAAAATCCTTTAGGTCTACACAACAACATGTCCATCTGACAACAATACCAAGTGGCACAAAGATCACCAAAATAAGCATATAATACCATCACTGTCAAAAGCTTACACCAAAAAAAGTATCGAGCTCTTCATGATATTATGATACACATGCTATAGGTCCCCATAACTAAATATTTAGGTACCTCCACCTTCCATTCTATTATCTCAAAGAAACCAAACCAATGCATAAGTGACCATAGACAAGGCTAGCTAACAAGTCTACACCATCGCAAAATTAGATCTCGTAGATATAGATAGTCCATTTTTGAGTTATCCCATAACAAACATGTACGTAAAGACAACCCACATGTTGCACAACTCGTAGATCCATTCAATATATCATACAAACACATCATCACACTAGAAAATGCAACATTGAGATCTCAAAGAGAATAACCATGTAACAATATGACTCAAACACCAAATCAAATTCAAACCTAATTTTCCAGTCATGTACATAACTTGAGCACCATAGTCATGGAATCCAACAAGCAACACCATAGGAAATGTCAAGTGACCAATCATATACCAACACTCCCATGTAGCTTGAAGGCATCTCACCTCCTCAAAGTATGCCGAACTACAACTATCTCATCTAGTACCACCCCAAAATACCAGGTTCCAAAAAATAGCTTAACAATAGCTATACATATTCACAAGTTTTACTTGACCATGCAAAACCTAAAAAGCCACTATGTTTGAAAAACACCCATATACATCCAAACCCACTCCACATCTGGAAGATAAAAATAGAAACATAAACACCATAATAGTTAAACCAGAATAAATGATTATCATGAATATGCTTATCCGTAGATTCTTTAAATAGAAATCTATAAAATCCTCATATCCAAAGAACATGGATTTGAGCAATGCAAGTACAACACATCTTTAAAAGGAAACAACAGTTCAGGAACTCTAGGCCCATATCAAGACAACTCCAAAACCATTAGCATGCACATGCATCCTAGAGAGACAAGCTATTGTAGGAGCTTCCAGATCATCCAATGGTCAATTCCATAGCCTACATGCAATCGAGGTAACAAAAAAAATTCCTTCCAATACCAGAAGAGAGTACTCAGCAAAAGAACAATACTCCATGGTTGAATAACATCCCAAGCTTCTCCATATCATCAGGGAGCCTCTCACACAAACACCCACTATGAAAGCTTTGTTGCAACACAACCATAAAGAAAAATTATTCCACCCCATGTATCAAGATTATTTCACTACCAACTAGGAACATTAGATCACAACATTCCAATATGGCCAGTTCTACCATCCTTCATGCTTCATGTTGTCTCTTGAAACTCAAAAAAGAGCATGAACTTCCACTCACCAAAGGATCAATTCATCAGTCAATTCATCCAGATTTCCTCAAGCCTGTCATACTAAGAAATATTTACAGAAGTAATACCCAAAACTAGTAACACACTAGGAAGAATCAAATCTCAAAAGAGGATTTGATACCACTTGTTGGGAAATTTAAATCATCTCAGAAATAAGCATCCAAGATCAGTAGTGCCCTCAGTAGCTTTTATTTTCTTAGATTTCCTAAAAGACACGTACTACTATGCCACAAGGTAGAATCATACATTTTTCATTTCCCACATTAATCCTTCTGAGAAAAACTCATGCAAATTTAACCAGTTCCAACAATGTGCACAAATAGATTTAATGAAAAAAATCAACAAAACATGAAAGATGAAGAGAAGTCATGAACACACAGATATACATGGGGAAAACCCTTACAGGTTAAAAACCCCACAATCCAAAATCCCATATCACTATTGTATTATTCAACAACAAAAGTACAATTACAAATACAATTACAAGTTCTAAGCTTTTACATGAGATTTACATGTTGTTCCATTCTAGAGAGAATATGACAACATTAGATTTCCCCTAATCAACCTCTTAGTAAAATTACAGATTAATCAGAACAATCCTCCCATTGTTACAATGCTATTACAAAATACAATGCAAATTAACTTCTAACCAACCCACCCTACTCACCAACTAAGCAACACTCTCTCTCTCAGCTCAACCCAACAACCACACAATGACATTTGTGTTCTTCTCTTAATTATTCTAGGAAACCATCATAACAAATGAAAAGCCACGAGCAAGTTAACCGTCATCACCTTCCCACCATCGAAGTCATATCGGAACATTGAAGAGACTTCAAGCCATGTCCCTTTGACTCCCCTTTCTCACTCTGGAAAACAATCACTCCATCTGCTTCACAACAATGATGTGAAGTGAGTAGTTTATCAACATTTTGATGAGACATCACAACATCTCCCACCGAAACAAGGTTCTCACTCCGACGAAGGTAATACCGCAATGTGTTCAACATATGCCAATAGGACCCACCAAGTCTTTAGCCAATTATTGCTTTCCAACTTAGCACCATTCAGGTCCTACCTCGACATTATTCAAGAGCTACTAAGTCAACCTCATCGCCATATCAAGGAGACACCAATTTGTCTCCCTTCAACATAGGAAAGTCCCATCGATGAAGCTTATCGACTTATCCCAAGTGGTCGGTAAGTCAGAGGTTTCGAAAACTTCATAACCCCTAACATTTGGTTCTAAAGTTCCAATCCTCCACGATCTCACGACATTGTTACAACTATTGAAACATCGAGGGGATAGTGAATAAGGTCCTGCTAATAGTGAGCAGTTAGGCTAATATAATTTCACCTAAACACCAGGACATTTGAGGCACTATTTCTTAACAGAATATGTTCATTATACTCAAACTTTATATCCTTCAAATTTGGTTTCATCCAAAGAACTTGTGTACATCAAAACATGATGCTACAATAATTTATTCTACCTCTATTATAGATAAATATATTGAATATTGTTTCAATACTAGTACTTCTATCATCAACACTTCCTACCCAATCAACATCTATGTAAACTGATAGAGTAAATTCATCAGCTCTAGGATATCACAAACCATAGTCATTAATGTTGTTCAAATATTTGAAAAATCCTTTTTAGTACCTTGACATGTGTTTCTTTAGGTGCTACTTGAAATCTTGACACTATGCACAATACTTGCATAGTGTTAGGTCTAGAAGTAGTCAATTACAACAAGCTTTCAATCATTGGCCTATATAGAGTTTGATTTTCCTTAGGTGACACATCATCCTTGCTTATCCTACATCTTGTCATGATTGGTGTACTAACCGCTTTGTAGCCTTCCATCTTGAAATTTCTCAACATCTCCTTGACATAATTTGTTTGAGATATAAAAATAACTTTATTTGATTGAGAAATTTGTAAACTAACAAAAAATGATAATTCACCAAGCATAGACGTCTCGATTCCTTTTACATTTATTTACAAACTCTTTGCATAAAGGGTATGTGCAAGATCATCATGGAAAAAATAGGCCCCGTAAGTGGCAAAAAAAATCAGAAAAATCAAAGTTAGGCAACTTGACGTAAAAATTTGAATAAGTTTTTTATATTATTTCAAAAATATGTAAGAATAGAATTTGTAGCAAATTGAATGTAGTTTCTAAACCACTAGGTTTGTTTTTAAAAAAAAGATATCTATTTGGTGAAAATTTGAATTTTCAATGCAGTGGTACTTAAATTTCAGGGAAAAATTAAGATGTAGGTGTCTGTCTGACCACCCTAACCACAATATTTTAGATATAAGTAGAGGACTCATGCCATGATGTGATGCATATTTTTTTGTAATTTTTTTCCAAGTAAATAATTAACTATGAATCTTTTATTACAACTTTTAAAAAATATAAAAACCTTGTATGTTTGACCACCTTAACTTGGTCAAAACTTCATGAAATTCTATTTTTATTTTTTTAATCCTATAGTATGTCAAGCATAGAATGTGACACATGTTTTGGATTCAAAAAATGTGATACCATTTGAAAGCTATAAATGTTTTTCAATCAGTCTATCAATCAAGACTTTACTTGTAATTTGAATAGAAAATGAATAATAATTACTTATTAAATTCAAACTAAAGCATAATTTATATTGGTGGAAAGCTGAGAATCTCCTTTAAAAACACTTTTCGTTTCATCAATTCTGGGTAAAAAAAACTCGTCAGCCACATATCCACCATATTGCCACTTTTTGGCCCATCTTGATCCTGTACATACCCTAAAGTTTTCTCTTACTACCACAAAAAATGATGTCATCAACATAGACAACAACAATCAATTAATACTCACCTTTTGTCTGGATTTAAATATTGCTATTTGTAATCCCTCTTCTGAATCCAGGTTGATACAGGTACATGCCCAATCTACAATACCAAGCCCTAGGAGCCTGTTTAAGTCCATACAATGTCTCTTTCAATCTGTAGACATAATCCTTATTCTTAGATAGTTGAAATCATTCAGGTTTCTTAATGTATACTTCTTCAAGATTACCATTCATAAATGTTGACTTGAGATCCATCTAATATACCTTGAAATTCTTATACAAAGATCCTTTTCCTCTACATAATGACGGTAAAACTTTCACATATAGTATAGTTCTTTAAAAATAGAATAGTAATATCTTATATGAATATGACATTGGTTGCATCAAACAAAGTTCTTCCCAAGTAGCCACCATAACTATCAAGGCACCTAATTGTGTCGTCACTACTCGAAATGGTCAAATTACTATTCATGTAGCTTCATCCTCCTCCCAAACACACATAACTATAACATTCTTGACTACTTAAATAAAATACCATCACATATATCTATCCCTGAGGTACTTAACACATTTACCATCCATAACAAGCTGCTTGAGAAACCCACCATGAATCCTATGTCCCTAATGATGTTGATCTTGTTCAATTTCAACCCATGACAGGACACTTATCATCCCCATAATCTATCATTTTTCCACTAAACACGTGCCTTCCATTAATCCATCTCATAACAATTTACTATACCTTCAAGCTCACATCTATAAGACCATAATTAAACACATCCTAGTAGATGGTGCATCAAGACTTAATATTTGTAGCCTATGTCTAATAAAGCAATTAAGATATTCTGATGATGTTGTTGAACTCTATACTAAAATTAACATCAAAGCATACAAAAAGTTGAGCATGAATCTAAAGGCTCTATCAAGCTACCCATTCAAGTCAGACCCGCAATAGTTGAAACCACTTTCCAAATCTTAGACCTTGATCTCCCCTATAATATCCTCGATGACCATCCATGGATCCATGCCATGCAAGTCATTCCATCCACATTCCATCAATGCATAAAGTTCCCCCAAAATGGAACTAAAGTGACCATCCATGTTGATCTGCATCCATTGAAATATTGCAAGTTCTTACAAAGCAATCATCACAACATTACCCTACAAACACCACATCACCATCTTCATCTTCATATATTGATCCTTCAGCGCTACCTGCCTCTCGCACTCCCTCGAGGATCAATCAAAGATTAAATATATGATACTTAGGATTCAACTATTAGTTTGTTGTTCTTATCTTTATTTTGAAATAATTGGTAGTTCAAAGCCATTAATTTTTTGAAGGTAGTGAATAAATTTATAACATCATCACTAGTTACTCTATATCACTAGTTTTAGAGCTAACTCTCTCTATCTTCTCATTTAATTTTTGGATATTTATTAGGAGTTTATCAACCCATATTTTCTAGTATACTCCTCTCCCTTGAATAAGATTGTTCGCGATGATTTTTTCTGCAAAAAATATATTTATTTTTTGTTTATTCCACGTTGACCTTATTTGAAAGAATGATTATCTATTGAATTGGATGTTAAATTGTACAAATTGAGGTCCAAGTTGTTATATTTAAAGATATTATGTAGGTCATTCATTTGAAATCAAGAATTCATAGATTTTTAGATGTCAAAGATGTAATTGTGAAAAGAAAAAAGATCATAATGAAATATGACAATCACAATCATACCTTTGTCTAAAAACTCAAAACAACAAAATTAATCTACCATAATCACTTACATATCTCTCGGACCATTAAATCATTATATAACAATTAGATTCATATATTAATATTAAATTGATATAAATAATAACACAAAAGTTATATTGTACAAGAAAAAGATAACTACATGAAATCCATCTATTCTTCACTCCAAATATAATTTCATTTTTAAATATTGATCACTAACATGAACTAAACGCAAATTCGTCTTGCATAGACAAACGTAGAAAACCAAGGAGAATTTGAAACACTCATGAATCTACCTAATAAATGTGTCCAACCACTCATTCATGGAAACGTTCAAAACATTGCAATGGAAAACGCTTCTAGATTTGCGTTGCAATTGTGGAAGATTTTGTACGTTTGAATAGACTACTTATCTTCTCACTGTACAATAGTTTTGCAATTAAGACAAAGGCTGTCTATCAATAGTTGTTTGTAGAAACACCCTCTCCTTCGCCTGCACTGTCTATAGAGGCAACACTTTCTACCGGGGCATGGATACTGCTTGCATGTATCATAAACCAATCTGTACCTGCCATGCCTACCAATAACGACAATGTCAGTAGTCAATTCCTCCTAGTTCTTTACTGTGCGTGGCATATTTTCCCTTTTTTAATTGCTTTTATGATTTTTTTCATCTTCTTTAAATCTCATATTTTTAGTTAATGTTAATTTTTTTTATAAAAGTTGTTGTTTTTTAAATAATTATTATTTTTAATAATGTTTTAAATTTTATTTTGTATATCAAAATAAAGAAAAAATAATATAGACTTTATTTATTATATACAATACATAAATTTTAACCTTTTAAATTATTTTATTCTATTTAAAAAGTATTTTTATTTATTTAAAAGTTATTTTATTTTTTATTATTTTATATTTCAACTATTTTTATAAATTTAGTTTTAATTTTAGTTCTTAAATAAATGTTAAAACTAAGATATTCATTTATAAAAATAATTAATTATATTTATATAATGCATTTTTTTTAAAAAAAATATTATATTTATTATATATTATATTTATATTAAAAATTACCAAATAAAAATATAATGTAATATATAATTAATATAAAATATATATTATATATTATATTTAATAGTAAAAATTATTAAAATACTCAATTACTATTATGGTTAGGGTTAGATTACAATTTAATTCGGGTTAAGATTACAATGTTGTCAAGGTTAAGGTTCAATTAGGGTTAAAGTTCAATGAGGTTGATGGTTCAATTATGGTTAAGGTTAGGTTTAGATTACTATGAGGGTTCTACGATTAGTTAAGGTCAAGGTTCTTATAGGTTTATAATTATTGCTATGGTTAATTAGGATTAGAATTACAATTTGCAAGGTTAGGGTTCAATTAGGGTTAGAGTTCTAGGATGAATTAAGGTTAGGGTTTGTATAGGTTTATAATTATTGCTATGTTTAATTAGGATTAGAATTACAATTTGCAAGGTTAGGGTTAGATTAGTATGAGGGTTCTAGGATGAATTAAGGTGAGGGTTTGTATAGTGTTACAATTATTATTACAATTCAATAAAGATTAGAGTTAGGTTTGACATTATGATTCATTTGGGGTTAGGGATGGGGTTAGCCATTAATTATACTTATATTTTGGTTAGGGTTAGGGTTCATTTAGTAATATATTAAATATATTATTATAATATTTTAAATATAATAATTTATAGGGAGTGGACCATGGTTAGAATTAAGGTTAGGGTAGGATTAGGGTTAGAATATAGTTTTAATCTACTTAGGGTTGCATTCAATTTTAATATATTATGGGTTGCCCCAAAATATAGATTAATGGTTATAATCACTTTAAGTTTAACCCTAATATGAATATAATAATCACAAGAATTAGAGTGCAATCTATGATTAGAATTATGGATGCATTAAATTAATAGATTGAACTCTAATTCTTGTGATTATTATATTCATATTAGGGTTAAAATTAAAGTGATTATAACCATTAATCTATATTTTGGGGCAGCCCATAATATATTAAAATTGAATGTAACCCTAAGTAGATTAAAACTTTATTCTAACCCTAATCCTACCCTAACTTTAATTCGAACCATGGTCCACTCCCTATAAATTATTATATTTAAAATATTATAATAATATATTTAATATATTACTAAATTAACCCTAACCCTAACCAAAATATAAGTATAATTAATGGCTAACCCCATCCTTAAGCCCAAATGAATCATAATGTCAAACCTAACTCTAATCTTTATTGAATTGTAATAGTAATTGTAACACTATACAAACCCTCACCTTAATTCATCCTAGAACCCTCATACTAATCTAACCATAACCTTGAATATTGTAATTCTAATCCTAATTAAACATAGCAATAATAGTAAACCTATAAGAACCCTAACCTCAATTCATCCTAGAACTCTAACCCTAATTGAACCCTAACCTTGCAAATTGTAATTCTAATCCTAATTAACCATAATAATAATTGTAAACCTATAAGAACCTTGACCTTAACTAATTGTAGAACCCTCACACTAATCTAAACTTAACCTTAACCATAATTGAACCATCAACCTCATTGAACTTTAACCCTAATTGAACCTTAACCTTGAGAACATTGTAATCTTAACCCTAATTAAATTGTAATCCAACCCTAACCATAATAATAATTGAATATTTTAATAACTTTTACTATTAAATATAATATATAATATATATTTTATATTAATTATATATTGCATTATATTTTTATTTGGTAATTTTTAATATAAATATAATATATAATAAATATTATATTTAAAAAAAAAATTGCATTATATAAAATATTAAAAAATAAATTGACTTTATATAAATATAATTAATTATTTTAAAAAATGAATATCTTAGTTTTAACATTTATTTAAGAACTAAAATTAAAACTAAATAAATAAAAATAGTTGAAATATAAAATAATAAAAAATAAAAATAACTTTTAAATAAATAAAAATACTTTTTAAATAAAATAAAATAATTTAAAAGGTTAAAATTTATGTATTGTATATAATAAATAAAGTCTATATTATTTTTTCTTTATTTCTGATATACAAAATAAAATTTAAAACATTATTAAAAATAATTATTATTTAAAAAACAACAACTATTATAAAAAAAATTAACATTAACTAAAAATATGAGATTTAAAGAAGATAAAAAAAAATCATAAAGGCAGTTAAAAAAGGGGAAAATATGCTGCCTGCAGTAAAGAACATGGTGAGTATGGATTGGTTTATGATGCATGCATGCAGCATCCATGTCCGGGTAGAAATTGTTGCCTCTATAGACAGTGCCTCCTCCTTCGCCTTACCACCCTATTTTCTTCGTCTTTTCTGCAAAATATCATTGTAAACTCCTGAAGCTTTGCTTTCTCTCAACAGATAATAAATTCACTTTCAGATTATATTCGTGGAGTTCTTCCTCTAATCCCCCTTGCTTTCATATTTTACAATGTTTGAGCTTGTTTGAGGCTTCTGAAGCCCTTGGGATATCTCTGGTTATAGATCTAAGAAAGTTTGGGGCATTATAAGTCTATGTTCAAAGTTGTCTTGAGGAGCGAATATGGTGACACGAAATACTAAACCCTGCGCAAGCTGCAAGAAGCACCGAAAAAAATGATCAGATTCGTGTGTGCTGGCTCCTCACTTTCCATCCACAGACCCCTAAAAGTTTGCCCTAGCACACAGAGTTTTTGGAACTAGTCATGTCCTCAAAACGCTTCAAGTAATTGCATAGACTGTTTCTATTTTTCTTGCTGACCTCCTTTTGGCGAAGTTTTGAGAATTCATGGTTCTGATGTGGTGTTGTTTTAGGATGTTGAGGACTATCAGAGGGCAGACGCTGTAAATAATATGGCGAGGGAAGCGAGAGCAAGGGTGGAGGACCCCGTGCATGGGTGTACGAGGACGGTTTATCAACTGCAGGAGCAAATCGCTGAATTGGAATTACGGCTGCAAGACACGCAAGCATCACTTCTACTCACTGGATTTCACCCCACACAAGAACAATATGATGGTTTTCTATTAAATGACGTCGATAATATATGGACGGCCATGTAGGAAGTATATGTTTAAGATGAGTTTATGGAATTCCCACGTGTTTGGCAATTTTTGTTCCCGTTCGAATTTTATGCACTTTTCTGTTACAAATTAGCAATCTTCTTTCTTATAATTAGCCAATAGATTAGCTATAGTGTGAGATTTGAGTCTGAAATTCTTCTTCTTATAATTAGTCATAGATTACATGTAGTGTGAGATTTGAGTCTGAAACAAGACTCACATCTCTAAGTCACTGTTGAGTTAGGAAAACAAGTTTCCCTCTTGTTCAATGGTAAATCAATGGCTATTTAGTGGTAAAACTCTCAAAAATCTCATATCATATAAAAGCCAAATAAATATTTATTTAATAACATTTTGTTTCCACAGTCTATGATAGATTGTAATCAAGATTTCTGGAAATAACTGTGTGCATATTTTTACATCAACGTTTCGGATCATACTCCATCATCCATCACCACGATGAAAAAGCAGAAAGAAAGAGAGGTGAAAATAAGATAGCAGACTTGGATAGAAATAGGAGAGGGGGGGTTTGGGAAGAATGAGAGACACCACCCAACAAAGTTGAAAAAGTTGAAGAAAAGAAGTAAAGAGAGAGTAGAAAGTCAAAGACTAAAATTGCAAAGAATATGATAGAATAAAAGAAAAAAAGAAAAAACTAAGAACCCAAATAATACTAATATAAAGAAATACAAAAGAGCCTAAGAATAAAAGAAATGATTAATATAATAAATAGTAAAATATAAAAAAGAAGTAGAATAATAATATAAAACCTAAATATAGTAGAAAAAAAGATGATTGAAGAACCCAAATTTTTAATATAAAATTAAAACTTAATAATAATAAAACCAAAAAGAGTATTAATAGATCTAGAAAAAATAAAAATAAAAAGTAAAAAGAAGAAGCCCCCTATTAATAAATAATACAAAAGAAAAAAACTAAAACAAAAATAACATCAAGGAAAATGAATTAAAAACACAAAAAATAAATAAAATGAATATAAAGAAAGCAACACAAAGTGCTAAATAACAATAAAGAAATGAAACAATGTCACAAATAGAGGAGCCAAAAATTAAGAGAAAGATAAAAGGGAGGATAAATGAAATAAAATAACAATATAAACACAAATAAATAAAAAGAAGAGAAATAAAACACCCAAAAAATGTAAACAAAAAAACAAAGAAAATTATAATAAAGAAACAACAAAAAGCTGCAAATTTCAACCAAATGAAACAAAATAAGAAAATAATGTCAAAAACACAAGAGATAAAAAGAAAACAAGAAATAAAGAAGACTCCAAATTATAGAACACAAATGAAAGATCAAAACAAAAATATCAAATAAAAAGAAAAAATTAAATTGGATCACAACAAAAAAAACACGAGAAGAACAAAAGAGGATAAAAATAAAAATAAATTAAAATTAATGGAAGGTCAAAAAAATAAAGAACAAAGGAACGAAATAAGAATAAAAGACAAAAAAATTAAAATGAGAAAAAGAATATAAATAAAGATTAAAGGAGAACAATGAGAAAATCAAGCAAACAAGGAAAATAAAGCCTAAAAAATAATAAATAAGATAGAAAAAATTAAATAAATGCAACAAGGAATAAATAACAAAATAAAAGGAAAGACAAAGTAAGGACTATGAGAGAGTGGAAAGAAAGAGAAGTAGGGACGAAACAAGAGGGGAGAGATCAAATGGCAAAGCACAAGCTAGGCGAGCGGGCAGGGAGGGAGATAGTGGAGAGGCCAAAAAGAGAGGAAGGGGGTCAAGAATGATTTGGAGAGAGGACATTGAGGCTATTTAATAGGGGTTTTCAAGATAAACTTAAAGCCCATCCCCCATCTCGGTTAAGGTTGGAGAGGTGATTGTTGATTTCAATGGCCTCTTTGAGTTTTCTCTTAAAGAAGTTGTCTTCTTTGAAAAGGATTTTGGTGTTTTCTAAGGTGATGTGATGCTTCATCTAAGAAGAATGTTCAACAATAGCATATTTGGAGACACATTTGTTTCTTATGTCAGCACAGTGCTCTTTGATTCTTGTGTTGATGGAAAGACATGTTTCCCCAATGTAGAGGATGCCATAAGAACATGACACTTTATAGACACTAGACTTGATGAAATGATCTTGGGGGTCTTTGGGGGATGGGATGCAATTTCTGACAGTGGAGAAAGGATTGAAAGTACAATTGATACCATTTTTTACAAGGATCTTAACAATTTTGTTGGAGACACCTTCAACATAGGGTAGAGTGGCTTGAGGAAGGAAAGGGGGCGAGGGGTTAAAGGATTGAGGGAGAGCCTAGCTTTGGCTTGGCAGATTGCCCTATTGATTTGCTTCCTTTTGTATCCATTTAATGAGAAGACATAAGTGAGGTGGTTCAATTCTTGGTCAAGGTGTTCAATGTCACAAATTACAAAAGCTCGGTAAGCCAAGGATTTGAGGACTCCTCATTTCTGGCTCGGGTGATGGTGAGAGGAAGAGTGATGGTAAAGGTTAGTGTGGGTAGATTTCTGAAAGATTGAAGGAGATAAAGAACCATCTTATTTCTTGATGAGGAGAATGTTAAGGAAAGGAAGTTGGAACCTGCTAGTTTCAATTTCCTTGGTGAAAGAAATGTGAGGGGATAAGTTGTTTAAATGGGAGTAGAATTCTTCAAGTTTCTCATGACCATGTGACCCATACATATTGGTGTCATCTACATACCGTTTCCACCACTTGGGTTAGGAACCAATCCAATCCTTCTTTTGTAAGTCCTTGAGTAGTCGTCCAGCCTGTTCTCTCCAATTTGGATCATACGGAAGATTCTATCTTGGTGGACCATTCAATCGTGTCCTCTTCTTCCATCCTTGGGTGCCACTCCTCTCTGTTTCTTGTCTCTCCAGTCATGCATCCCATTATTTCATCTCCCTTCATCAATGTGTCTAACCTACCCGATATCTCACCTACCTCCTTCCTTCCTACCATCCCTTTTGTCTTAGCAAGTAGATCTAAAGATAATAACCATAACCTCTAGATGGCTCATGATTGGGAAAAAAAATTGGTTATTAGCCTTTCTGAAACTCATTTAAGTCCCCTTGCTTTTAACTTTCTAAAAAGAGGCTTAGGCTTTGCTATCTCCCCACACCGTATTCTTGTTACTGACTTTCTCAATGAAATTGAGTAAGCCATCGAATATCTCCCTAATGGGGTTTCCAAAGATATTCATCAAGATTGTTCTATTTTCCTTAGGCATGCTAATCCACCCAAGCACAACATTCCTAGATCCGAGCTCCTCACCTTCAAAATCCTTATGAGCAATTTTGACTTGGTTATTTCCAAGGCTGATAAAGGAAATGCTATTGTGATCATGAACAAGTAGGATTACTTGTCCAAGATGCACATCCTCTTATCAAATACCAATAGCTACAAAATCCTTGATTCCAATTTGATAACCAAATTAATAAAAAAGGTTAAAACTACCATCTCAGAGTTGTCCTTTGAGGATGCCACCAAAAAATAGCTTTATGCCTCCAAAGAGGTAACCCCTCGCATTTATGGGGTTCCTAAAATCCATAAAGCTAGAAGGCCCTTTTGACCCATAGTTGATACTATTAATTCCCCCACCTATAGACTGGCAATTTATCTAGCCAAACGTATCTCTCCTCTCATCGAAAAATATGACTCCATCAAGAACTCTTCCCATTTCATGGATTTCATCAAATACAAGAAGCTAGACAAAAATGATATCCTTTTTAGCTTTGATGTTGTCTCCCTCTTCACCAAAGTTCCCTTACACGACTCAATTGAGCTCATCAAGCAAAAGACTAGCAATGAAATTGCTTCCTTAGTTGAGTTATGTCTTAGATCTACCTTCTTCTCCTTCTAAGGGGTTATTTTATGAACAAGGGGATGGAGTTGGCATGGGTTCCCCTCTTTCTCCCATCATGGCCAACCTTTTTATGGAACACTTTGAAGATATCACCCTCAATTTGTTTCCCTTCAAACCCAAGCGGTGGAAACGGTATGTACATGACACCAATATCTATTGGTCGCATGGTCATGAGAAACTTGAAGAACTCCATTCCAATTTAAACAACTTATCCCCTCACATTTCTTTCACCAAGGAAATTGATGCTGGCAACCAACTTCCTTTCCTTGATGTTCTCCTCATCAAGAAAGAAGATGGTTGTTTACCCCATTTGAACTTTCAAAAATCTACCCACACTGACCTTTAATTTCACTCTTCCTCTCACCATCACCCGAGCCAAAAATCAAGAGTCCTCAAATCCATGGCTTACCAAGATTTTGTAATTTGTAACATTGAGCACTTTGACCAAGAGTTGGCCCACCTCACCCATGTCTTGTAACTAAATGGTTACAAAAGGAAGTAGATCAATAGGGCAATCTACTAAGCCAAAGCTAGGCTCTCCCTCAAGCCTTTAACCCCTCGCCCCCCTTTCCTTCCTTAGGCAGCCCTAGACACTATGTTGAGGGTGTCTCCACCAAAATTGTTAAGATCCTTCTCAAAAAGGATATCAATTGTACTTTCAAGCCTTTCTCCATTGTAAGAAATCACATGATCCCTTCCCACAAAGACCCCCAAAATCATTTCCTCAAGTCTAGTGTCTATAAAGTGTCATGTTCTTCTGGCATCCCCTACATTGGGGAAACAGGTCATTCCATCAACACAAGAATCAAAGAGTACTATGTTGACATAAGATACAAATGTATCTAAAAATCTACTCTTGCTAAACATTCTTCTAAGACGAAGCATCACATCGCCTTAGAAAACACCAAAATCCTTTTCAAAGAAGACAACTTCTTTAAGAGAAAAATCAAAGAGACCATTAAAATAAAAAATCACCCCTCCAACCTTAACCGAGATGGGGGATGGGATTTATGTTTCTCTTGGAAACCCTTATTAAATATCCTCAATGTCCTCTCTCCAACTCATTCTTGACCCCTTTCCTTTCTTTTTGGCCTCTCTGCCATCTCCCTCCTTGCTCCCTCGCCTAGCCTATGCTTGCCCATTTGGTCTCTCCCTTCTTCTTTCATCCCTAGCTTCTCTTTCTTTCCTCTCTCTCATTGTCCTTCCTTTTCCTTTCCTTTTATTTTTTTCTTTATTCCTTGTTGAATTTATTTAATTTGTTCTATCATATTTATTGTTTTTTTTTGCTTTATTTTCCTTGTTTGCTTGATTTTCTTATTGTCCCTCTTTAATATTTATTTATCTTCTTTACATTTTGTTTTTTTTTGTCTTTATTCTATTTCATCTCTTTTTTTTTTTGACCTTCCGTTAATTTTAATTTATTTTTATTTTTATCCTCTTTTGTTCTTCTCTTGTGTTGCTTTTTTTTTTTCTTTTTTGTTGTTTTTGTTTTATTTATTCTATGTTGTGATGCAATTTAACTTTGTCTTTTTATTTGATATTTTTGTTTTGATCTTTCCTTTGTGTTCTATAATTTTGAGTCTTTTTTATTTTTTTCTCTCGTGTTTTTAATATTATTCTCTTATTTTGTTTCATTTGACTGAAATTTCTAGCTTTTTGTTGTTTCTATATTATATTTTTCTTTATTTTTTGGTTTACATTTTTTGGGTGTTTTAGTTCTCTTCTTTTTATTTATTTATGTAGCTTATATTGTTAATTTTTATTTCATTTATCCCCCCTTTTATCTTTCTCTTAATTTTTGGCTCCTCTCTTTATTTGTGACATTGTTTCATTTCTTTATTGTTATTTAGCATTTTTTGTTGCTTTCTTTATATTCACTTTATTTATTTTTTGTGTTTTTAATTTAATTTTAATTCATTTTCCTTGTTGTTATTTTTGTTTTAGTTTCGTTCATCTCTATTATTTATTAATAGGGGGCTTATTATTTTTACTTTTTACTTTTTATTTTTCTTGATCTATTAATATTCTTTTTTGGTTTTATTATTATTAAGTTTTTATTTTATATTAATATTTTGGGTTCTTTGATCATCTTTTTTCCTACTATATATAGGTTTTATATTATTATTCTTCTTTTTTTCCATATTTTATTATTTATTATAATATTCATTTCCTTTATTCTTGGGCTCTTTTGTATTTCTTTATATTAGTATTATTTGGGTTCTTAGTTTTTACTTTTTTCTTTTATTCTATCATATTCTTTGCAATTTTAGTCTTTGACTTTCCTCTATCTCTTTTCTTATTTTCTTCAAATTTTTCAACTTTGTTGGATTGTGTGCTTCTCATCCTTCCCAAACCTCCTCTCTCCTATTTCTATCCAAGTCTACTATCTCATTTTCAAGTCTCTCTCTTTCTACTTATTCATCCTGATGATGGATCATGGAGTATGATTCAAAACGTTGATATAAAAATATGCAAACAATTATTTCCATAAATCGTTATTACAAATATTTATTTTCCAACTCCATGGAAACATTCTATTTCTATTTGGATTTTTCTTACAAATTTGATGCAAATTTTTTTTCCCATTTATACTGTTTTATGTTTTAAATTTAAATGTTCCAAAATCATATAGTAATTTCTTTAAGGAAAAAATGATAAATCTAGATTTGAATAAGTTTATTTTATTCCATTATTTAACATTTATTATTAATTATTTAATCTTACCGTGCATGCAACTTAAATTTGAACACATGACATCCATACACACCCATACACAAACATAGACTCCCTAACATGTTAATATACATATAGTTTTCTATCGACACAATCTTTACACCACAAAATGCTTGTTGATAGAGTATATAAAGAAATACGTAGCAATAGGAGTGCAAAGAACACATTAGACTCAAATATAATTTTGATGAAGCAAAGATTGGCGAGTGTTGTTGAACCTCGTAGTTAAAAAAATAGTTATGGACTATCTTATGGGTGTTCACAAGAGGGTAGGTTAGGATTCTTAACTAGTGGTAGCCTTGTTCTGCTAAAAGAAATAATGTGCTTGATCTAGTTTACTAAACTCTTAAACAACTAATTTGTTAGTGTTTTTTCTAGTACACCTAAGGAATCTCTAAAGAGTAGCCAACTCCTATACTCAAGACCCTTAAAATGAATGGCCAACTAACAAGATTCAGTTGAAGACTAAAATATTCTATACTTTAGGATCTGTGGGACCTAAGAGGGTGTTCCTAACAACATTTCATTTTACTATCTCAATGAATGACATAAAAAATCACAAATTAGTTCCAATTAGGGGTAAATAATGAAATTTAATCAAAGGTTGGATAATCTTTGAGCAAATAACTATCAATTTACCAAGAACAAGAAAATACATCACATATATATCTCATGATAGGAAAATTTTAAAAGATTTGTGTTCTAATCCTGAATCCACAATATGGTATACTATTATTATTGTTCAAATGGAAAATACAGTAGTGACTTCATACATTGGGCAATGGTGTTACATATCTTACAATCAGTTATATAGAAATTCTTTAAATTTGATAATTTTGGATGATTTTCATAAGGCCTTGCATTATGAAAACTCACTATACATAAAGCATCACTTCTTACCAAATCCTTACAAATTCTCACAAATTTATGGCTTTACTTAAGCATTTAATTTATTACATGAACCAAAGAAAAAATAAGAGCATGCATTCAAACAAAGTATTTGAAGATGAACATAATATGCTTGATATTTCATTCAAAATTTGCAAGATGATTTACAAAGGAGAGTGTATGCCTTATGCATGAAATTTGTTGTGATATCAGTAATTTATGTAAGACTATTTATGATTTACATATGCATAGCTCAAGAGCCAAGACAATTCTACTATTCTATTTGTTGGTATTCTTTTTAATTTCTACCATCTACGTATACTGGACCTAAAGATTCAAAAGACTAGAAACCCCTGCAAATGAGCCCTGAATTCCTTTTTATAGTGTAAGGGAGAAAAAAAACTTCTGGCTTGAAATGCATACCACATTACAAAATTTCATTTCACTTCAAATTTCATTTGCATTTCAAAATTCCCTACATGCTAATTCTGTAGTAACATGTTGAAACGGGGAAACCATAATTGCAATAGCCAACAAAAAGGGAAAAGTAAAGTGCTGTCAAATTTCCCTCAGCCACCAAGTAAGCAATAAATCCAATGGTCATATTTTCGTGAGAGCGCATAGTCAGCATCAAGCACCTCAAAAATACCAGCCACACATGTAGAGAAAGAGAAACCACCACAAAGATTATCAAACAACACAAAGATTGCCATTTGACACGCCACAGTTTCAACAACCACAAGACTTACCACCACCAGCACACAATCCATAGTACACACACCCACTTCATGTTGTCACAAGAGATGGAAAAGAAACCTCAACTCCCTCTTTTCCTTTGTCCTATTTGAGCATAACACCATCTTGCCCGCTAGAAGTCTTGATAGCTAAAGGTGGGACAAACAATACCTCTACTCCAAGGGATGGAACTTGGCCTAGGGTCGCAAGATAATAGCGATAGCTAGAGTTTGTATTTTTATTTACTTTAAGATGAGTTTTCCATGACGTCAATGGGTGAGCTCTGTTTTCTGAAAGAACCATGACCATATCAAATTTTCCTCATAATTCTACTAGAGGGCGCAATAGATTATTTTTCTTTTACTCCCATTACCCCTAAGCTCATAGCTTGGCCCTTTAGTTGGTGACTACATCTGGTAATGACAGGTAAAAATATATCACCATGGATATCCTTATGAATACTCTATTTATGCTCCGGGTCTTCACCATGAGACCTCTACAAATTGTGTCAAGGAGACCTCTACATTGGAACAAATGAAGTGCCAAACTTATTCATCCTGCAACTCAAAGAATCTGCACTTGTAACTTTAGTTTCTTGTAAAAACTCAAAAGACTTGATGACTAATTGCGATGGTGAAAATAGCAACTCTCAACCTATATTTATTAAACAATGTGATGATAACAATCATCAATGCTCAATGAAAACACACATGCAAACTAGGAAATTTGATGGCATTCGTATTATCACCATTTATTTCCCAAGTGCATGGAAATTTGCATATCTTACTTCATGATTGCTAACAATTAAGTCTCCACACGCATGGAAATCAACTTGATCACACTTGCAAAGAGTAGACCATTAATTCCCACTGGTTATAGAATGAAATAACTATCACATGCATGTTTATCAATTTTGAATGTCAACCATTGATCTCTTGATGAGATGGCAGATCAAATGACTCACTTTGGGTTGACTGGGTTTGAATTCCAATAGTGCTTTGTTCATTTTTCTCCGACCAATAGCTTTGATCCAAATCAGATGGAAACCCCTCTATCGATAGTTTTTTCCCGTCTTACGAACTTGGTGGATTAATCAACATGTCAGGATCTCGCTGCTCTTGTAGCCTTTAACAAGCATTCACTTTTTCATTGTGATCCAATGAGGAATGACAAAGATTAACTCCTATGTTTGATCTCCATCGTTAATTTGGTAACACTAGCGGTAGGCATGAAAGTGGAGATCGGACCCCATGTCTGTATAGGGACACACATCCTCATCTCGCTATCCTTGCACTGCATAACCAGCCAGCATTTAACCTCCGTGAGCTAGTAGGGTATGACTAGGATCATTTCACACGGTCTCAAATCTCTAAACCTGCACACATGGCATGGTTAGCATTAAATAAGGGGCCACTGTTAGGCCGATGACGATTTAACCCTCATGGAAGAATGACTTAAGCCTAAGTCATTGGGGAAAATTTAAAATATGACTTTAGGAAAACATTAAAACTGATGACCAACACTCTAGGCCAAAGGGGCTAGTGGACAGACGCCTATGATAGCTCAAGTGATGAATTAAAGAACTAGAAACTGACAGGGCAAGTCAACATGAAATTAGAATGACCAAGATTTTTTTCAAAGATAAAACCTTATCCAAATATGGGGATGAGGATTTAAAGTGTAGACCCAACCTATGGGATCCTCAAAAATTACAAAATTTTAGAAGCTCCATCAGTGGCTCATGCTCAGGGACGTATACCCCTAGTGGGTATAGCGAGAATCCAAATCTCGGGTTCAAGTAGACTAGGGTAGAAGACCAAAACCCAAGAGACTTCCCAGACAAGGCAAGCAGACACAGTAGAAACCAAACACACTAGAACAACATATGTACACTATTGAAAAAATATACATTGCAGTTCACTTTCATGATAAGCCATTTTTAAACACTTGGATTTGATCCATAACCTAGAGGCCACTGGCCCTAAAAATTTAGGGGTAATTCTTTCCTCTGTTGAAGACTTTGTCTTGTTCTATTGGCAGGGGGTCCACATGGACATTGTGCAATTCTTGACAGTTAACATGATGATGATTGAGGCCATTTATTAATGCAATGCTGCCCCATTCATCAACCTTCTCCACCATAGGCTCATCAAATTGAATTGAGAGAACAAAACCCTCATATTCCACATAATCTTATTAGAAGTGTTGTCCTCATGGGATGAAATAAATCTCATAATAAGATCCGTAAGGTAGGGAACATCTGCAAAAAAATGTAATGCAACTTCATACTAACTAGAACATCATTCCTCTAGTTGTCCACACCTTTGAAATGCTCTTTGCATGGATCAAATAATCCTACAATATTAACATATTCTATAGAATCATCAAATAATTCCTTCTCCTCAACTTAAAATGATGTTTCCTAAGTATCCATGCATTCATTGTGATTTTCCTTTTGGTCACCCAAGATTGGAATTCCTTTTATGTTGGGGAAAATATCATCTTGTGGAACATGAATGGATAACACTTCAACCACCTTTTCAAGCACATTACTAGATACCATAGGAAAATCAATGTAATAATCTACATGTCCCTTAATACTACATTCTAGGCTGCCATCAAAATCTTGAACTTCTTTATCATGTGAGCCATTATATCTTTGAGATATTAGTAAGTCTGATTCATCCTCTTGATGCTTGTCAGGTACAATTTGCTCAACCACATGTTGATATACTAATTCAACAGTGTTTGTGTTGCCACATCATCCATTTAGTTGGGAAACTATTAAGTCAGGGTTGATATCTTCAAAGGAAAAGTTACCTACCTTAGTATTGCCTTGGTTCTTGTTTGTCCTATCCACAACACATTCATTGGTAATACTTGCCAAGTACTCATTAGGATTTTCTTCAAAAAGAGGATTTCTTCTACACCAATAGGAATCATCATGTATGACCTCACTGTCCAATGTAGGTTCATCAAATAAAGGATTTTTCCACACCTTCATGATGGTCACATGTACCTTATCTTCCTAAGTGTCAGGATCCCAATAATTTTTATCATCAATGCATTCAAAATTAGTGTAATCACTTGAAGAAAAAAGAGAAGCACTTTCAATATCCTCTTCATGATTTGCACTCATAATAATTGATCCACATGAAGAGAATTCTTCACATGAAGAGAATTTCTCACTGCCAAGGAGACACACCCCTTCAAGGTTGTTAACATACCCCCTACTAGAAGTAAGGTACTCCATCTCCATTTCATAAGAGGATTCATATTCAATTCAAGATTGAACAAGCTTGATCTCATCCCTTTGATTCCTCATTTGTGCCATATAATTGATACCAAGTGCATTCCCATCACTGATTGGCACATCATTATTCCTGGCTAAATCAATTTGTGATATTTCACCATGTACCTCTTGTGTTTGCTCACAGCCTATGACATCCCAAGGAAGACAATTATGTATGATTTCCTTGTCCTCACACTCTATCTCTTTGTCCTCATCACTACTACATGACTCTGTTTCCATGTTACTTGTAAAATGACAACATTCAATAGTTAGTTGTTCAGATTCTAATACTTCTCCTTGATCTGTAAGTCTTAACCTTTGATTCTCCTCACTATGGAAATTATTTCCCCCATTATGGGAAACAACTAGTGGCATATAACTATGCTCAATATCTTCCATAGTGTTTATCCAATCTGCTTCTTGATCAATACTATGAGGCTTTGGATTCTCAGGAAATTGGCTTAATCCTGATTTGTAAGCTTCACAACACAAACCAATGCACATTAAATCATTAGGCCTAAAACTCTTGGGTATCTTCATCAGAACATCCAAGAATCTTGAAAACAAGTCACATGGTGACTCATTTACATGTATTTTCATCTCATACAACTTCCTAATAGAGAAAATGAGGTCAACCCTTCTTGATCCTAGTTGATATGAGGTTGATGCTCACTCTTGTTCTGTATCTCATGGGAGTAATGCATATGTAACATCTATGGGCTCCTTTTCATTATAACACTTTTACTTCTTGATTGGTTTAGCTCAATAGTATGAATTCTATTAGAGCTACCCATGCTAGCAATCATAGGTCCACTCATGATTGAGTACCTCAAATTGTTCTCAATATTCACAACATCTTAGTAAGCTTGTTGTAAGGTAGCATGCTCTTTATCCCTTAACAAGAAGGTCATATTACTATCAAATGCTCCCAAGTATACAACCAAACATTTTGCATCATTTGGACTCATTTGTTCAATAATTTCTCTTATGACCTTTGTAAATGTAAGGTTGAAAGCAGGGATCAACTCTTCCTTATCCCTAGAGATCTCCATGATATTCTTCCTTGCAACACTTGGATTTATCCTTTCACCAAATTGTTGCATGAAGACTGCCTTGAGTTCATTCCAATAATTTACAAAATATGTTGGCAAGAAATAGTTTTAGTCTCTTGCATTTCCTTTTAGGGATTGAACAAATAGCTTCATAACCACATCTTCATAATCTATCTCATAATCACCCATCACATCAACAAATTCTTGCACATGCTTATTTGCTAATTTTGACTTTTCACCACTCAATTTTGGTATTTTGTCCGTGATCTTGAGTGGTACAATATTCATATAACCACAAATATTATCAAAGATGATGAACCTATACCTACTAGTGCTGAAACTGCATTGGTGGGACAAGGACTGTTCACCTTGCATGCTTTTGTCCATATTTACACCAAATGGCATAAATTGACAACTCACCTTTAATTCTTGAAAAGGAATTTAGAATATACCATGTAATTATACAATATTATATCAATTCCTTTTGCAAATATGATCCTAAGGATCTTAGCGTGTATATTCCCTACAAATGTTGCTTAAGATCTAAGAATTTAACATGCTTCTTTTATCATAATGCATAAATTTCAACTTATACACAAAAGCATGGTGAATGCCTACTAGTATTCCCTCATATAGTGCTAATTCACCTATTAGGGAATCATGTACATCTCAAGCATGGGAAATTTACCCTAATTTATCCATAATATGCTCTAATTTCTTCAAATTCTATGAATGTACCTGGTAATTTGTAGTGGTTGACTATCCTTTGTCTCTAAAACTGTAGATCCGACCAATTGATGTATGCTTTATTAAGTTCTTTGATTTAGAGTCACAACCTCCTTTACAAAGGACTAAACTTCAAATGAGATGAAGTTTCTTTACAAATAGTACATGTTCTCGGCTATCTTCCACAACAGAGTCACATTAGGATCCTTCAATATTTGTTGCACAGAAATTATATACCAGGTTCAAGAATTTGTTAATATCTGAACAAGACGTTCAAATTCACATCACCATTTGACTCTACATTTCATATCTGCATTTGGAGAGTAAGAATTTCCCCAGTAGAGTCACCATTTTGTTGGTTTTTTTTCTAGTACACCTAAGGAACCTCTAAAGAGTAGCCAACTCATAAACTCAAGACCCTTAAAATGAATGGCCAACTAACAAGGGTATGTGTAGGATCATGATGGGAAAAAAAGTGGCGATATGATGGGTATTTGTAGGGTATGTGTCTGATGACTTTTTTTTACCCAAAATTGATGGAATGAAAAGGGTTTTTAAAGGAGATTCTCAGCTTTCCACCAATATAAATTATGCTTTACTTTGAATTTAATAAATAATTGTTATTCATTTTCTATTTGAATTATGACTAGAGTCCATATTGTAGGCTAGTTGAAAAACATCTACAACTTTCAAACAGTATCACATTTTTTGAATCTGAAACATGCATCACATTCTATGATACACATACTATAGGATTAAAAAAAGAAAATTTGAATTTCATGAATTTTTTACCAAGTTAAGGTGGTCAGACATACGATTTTTTATATTTTTTAAAATTTATAATAAAAAAATCATAATTAATTATTTACATGGAAAAAAATTACAAAAAACTATCCATCACATCTGGACATGAGTCCTCTACTTATGTCTAAAATCTTATAAACAAATATTGTCATTTTATTCTGGTTAGGGTGGTCAGACAAAC
Organism: Sequoia sempervirens; assembly: GCA_007258455.2. NCBI lineage: Eukaryota > Viridiplantae > Streptophyta > Pinopsida > Cupressales > Cupressaceae > Sequoia > Sequoia sempervirens. Next base: position 600,409,882 of record VDFB02271358.1, read on the forward strand.
ACCTACTTCTTATTTTTTCCCTGAAATTTAAGTACTACTCCATTGAAATTTCAAATTTTCACCAAATAGATTTTTAAAAAAAACCTAGTAGTTTAGAAACTACATTCAATTTTCTATAGATTCTATTCTTACATATTTTTGAAATAATATAGATAACTATTCAAATTTTTATGTCAAGTTACCTAACTCTGATTTTTTTGAATTTTTTTCCACTTAAGGGCCTATTTTTTCCATGATGATCCTACATATACCCACAGGATTTAGTCAAAGTTTGAAATCTTCTATGCTTTAGGATCTGTGGGACCTAGGAGGGTGTTCCTAACAACATTTCATTTGACTATCTCAATGAATGACATAGAAAATCACATATTAGTTCCTATTAGGGGTAAATAACATAATTCACTCAAACGTTGGTTAATCTTTGAACAAATAACTATCAATTTACCAGGAACAAGGAAATACATCACATATATGTCTCATGATAGGAAAATTTTAAAATATTTGTGTTCTAATCTTGAATCCACAATTTGGTATACTATTATTATTGTTCAAATGACAAATACCATGATAAATAGACTAGTGTCTTCATCCATTGGGAAATGGAGTTACACATCTTATAATCAGTTATATAGAAACTCTTTAAATCTGATAATTCTAGATGATTCTCATAAGGCCTTGCATTATGAAAAATCATTGTATGAAAGCATCACTTCTTACCAAATCCTTACAAATTATCACAAATTCATGGCCTTACTTAAGCATTTAATTGATTCCTTGAACCAAAGTATAAATAAGAGCATGCATTCAAACAAAGTATTTGAAGATGAACAAAATATGCTAGATATTTCATTCAAAATTTGCAAGTTGATTTACAAAGGAGATTATATTTCTTATGCATGAAATGTGTTTCAATATCAGTAATTTCTATAAGAAAATTTAAGATTTATATATACATAGCTTGAAAGGCAAGACAATTAGATATTATTCTATTTGTTGGTATTCTTTCTAATTTCTACCCTCTATGTATATTGGACCTAAAGATTCAAAACACTAGAACCCCCTGTAAATGAGCCCCGAATTCCCTTTTATAGAATAAGGGAGCAGAAAAGCTTCCAGCTCGAAATGCACACCACATTACAAAATTTCATTTCACTTCAAATTTCATCTGCATTTCAAAATTCTCCACATGCTAATTTTGTGGTAACATGTTGAAATGGGGAAACCACAATTGCAATAGCCACCAAAAAGGGAAAAGTAAAGTGCCACCAAAAATTTTCCTCAACAACTAGGTAAGCAATAAATCCAACATTCATATTGCCATGAGAGCACATAGTCAACATCAAGCACCTAAAAAATACTAGCCACACATGCAGAGAAAGAGCAACCACCACAAACATTATGAAACAACACAAAATTTTCCATTCAACACACCACCTTTTCAGCAACCATAAGACTTACCACCACTAGCACACAATCCATGGTACACATTCCCACTTCACGTCGTCTTGAGAGATGGAGAAGAAACCTCAACTCCCTCTTTGTCTTTGTCCTATTTTAGCACAACACCATCTCACCTGCTAGGAGTCTTGATAGCTAGAGGTGGGTCAGACAATACCTCCACTTCAGGGGATGGAACTCAACCTAAGTTCATGAGATATTGGTGATAGCTAGAGTCCGTTTCCATTTCACTTTTAGATGAGTTGTTCGTGACATCAATGGGTGAGTTCTATCATTTGAAAGAACCAAAACCATATTGAATTTTCCTTAGAATTTTGTTGGAGGGTCCAACAGATTCTTTTTCTTTTTCTCCCATTACCCCTGAGCGCACAGCTCTTCCCTTCAGTTAGTGACTACATTTGGTAATGATAGGTACAAATTTCTTTCCATGGATATCCTTATCAGTACCCTTTGTATTCTCTGGGTCTTCACCATGAGACCTTTGCAAATTGAGTTGAGGAGACCTCCGCACTAGAACAAATTAAGCGCCAAACTTATTCACCCTACAAATCAAATAATCTACACTTGTAACTTTAGTTTCCTGCATAAACTCAAAATATTTGATGACTAATTGTGATGGAAAAAATAGAAACTCTCAACTTGTATTTATTGAATGATGTGATGATAGCAATCATCAATGCTTAATGAAAACACATACTCAAACTAGGCAATTTGTTGGCATGCGTATTATCACCCTTTATTTCCCAAGTACATGGAAATGTGCGTACCTTACTTCATGATTGCTAGCAATTAAGTCTCCACAAGCTTGAAGATCAATTTGATCACACTTGTAAAGAGCAGAACATTAATGCCCACTGGTTGTAGAATGAAATGACTATCATGTGCCTGTTTATCAATTTTGAATTTCAACCATTGATCTCTTGATGAGATGGTAGATCAAACAATTCACTTTGGGCTTACTGGGTTTGAATTCCAATAGTGCTTCGTTCATTTGTCTCTGACCAATTGAATTGATGTAAATCAAATGGAAACACCTCTATTGGTAGGCTTTTCACTTTTTCCTTGCGATCCACTGGGGAAAGGTGGAGATTGACTCTCTTATTTGATCTCCATCATTAATTTGGTAACATTGAAAGTAGGCATGAAAGTGGAGATCAGGCCCCACATCCATATAGGGACACACGTCCTCATCTCGCTATCCTCACACTACATAACTAGCTGGCAATTAATGTCTATGTGTTGTTGGTTTATGACCAAGATCATATCCCATGATCTTGAATCTCTAAACCTGCACACATGGTACGATTTGCATTAAATAAGGGGCCATTGTTTGGCCAATCATGATTTAATCCTCATGGAATAATGACTTAAGCCTAAGTCATTTGGGAAAAATTAGAACCCAACTTTAGGAAACAATTAAAACTAATGACCAACTAGATGATCGATGGTCTAAGCTAAAGAGGCTAGTGGACGGATGCCTATGGTAGCTCAAGTGATGACTTAAAGAACTAGAAACTAGCAGGGCAAGTCAATGTGAAATTAGAACGACTGAACATTTTTCAAAGACAAAACCTTATCCAAATGGATGAGGGTTTAAAGTAAAGACCAAATCCATGGGATCCTTAGAAATTACAAAATTTTGAAAGCTCCATCATAATCTATTAATAGAAAGGTGTTGATATCAATTTGAATGTGTTAACCATTAATATAAAGTGTTTATGCTAGTTAAGAGACTATTTTAAGAAATCAAATTTGATCATACTATTATATTTAAGTCTATCATCGAAAATGAAATCACTTTATGGAAGGAATATTCATCATGCTAATGAAAAGATTATCTAAAATAATAATAAAGTTATCATATATATATATATATATAATTTTAATAATGTATATAAAATATGTCGAGAGATATCCTTCTTGAGGCATCTATTTTATAATGAATTAGTCACATAAAAGTGCAACAGATGCCTTGAGAAGGATATCACTTGGTGTATTTAATATATATTATTAAAATAATATATATATGCTAGTAGCAGTCAAAGCACAACATGGATGAAAAAATTATTATGGTTAGGGTTAGGGTTAAGATCAGGGTTAGGGTTAACATTAGGGCTATGGTTAGAGATAAGGGTTAGGGTTAGCATTAGTATTGGGTTTACTATTATGGTTAGGTAAATAGTGTTATAGATGAGGTGTACGGTTAGGGTTGGGGTTAACATACATAAAATGGATTAGGTTTAGGAATAGGGTGATGGTAAGGATTATGGTTAAATTTAGGGTTAGACATTAGGATTGAGGTTGAAATTAGGGATAGGGTTAGGGTTAGGGTTAGGATTAGATCCAAAATTAAGATCAAGGGTATGCTTAGGGTTATGGTTAGGGTTAGAGATAGAATTGGTATTAGGGTTGGGATTAGCATCAGGTTTGGGATTAGGGTTATAGATTAGGGTTAGGTTTAGGATTTTAGATTAGGGGTACAATAAGACAAAATTAGAATTTAGGGTCGAGCTATCATCAAAATGAAGGTTAGGGTTAGGATTAGAGAAATAATTAGGACACCAGTAGGGTTAAAGTTAGGGTTAAGGTTGTGATTAATTTAAGTGTTGGGATTAGGGTTAGGGTTAGGTTTACATATAAAATGGGTACTAGGGTTGGAGTTATTATTAAGGTTAGGTTTAGACATAGAATAAGGATGAAGGGTATGGTTAATGTCAGGTTAGGGTTAGAGATACAATTAGGGTTAAGGTTGGGGTTAATGGTAGGTTGGGAATAATTTTATTATTGAGAATATGGTTAGGGTTAGGTTTAGACATAAAATTGGTATTAGGGTTGGAGTTATTATTAGGGTTAGGTTTAGATATTATAAAAATAAGGGGTGGTGTTTCTAACTTTTAGGAGATGGAACACAAAAGGTTTTTAAGGACCTTTCCACCTACTTCAAGTTTCATTCAAGGAAACCTTAGAGATCTTAATCTAGGGATGGAATTATAGAAAGAGATATGCAATAAGGTGTCCTATGGTATTACTAAAGAAAATAAGGGGGTTCACCACCAAGAAAAGTCTTGGAAAGACAAGTAATGAAAGTAACATGAAAAACCTAATGATATGACCTAGAAAATGAACTTAAATCATAATAACAAACTAGAGATAAATAAAGGTGCACCTAGTAAATTGAAGAGGATTGCAACAAAGTCTGCAATACTGAAATTATGAATTTTGAAGCATAGTGGGACTCATACACCATTAGGGGTGATTTAGTCCTAGCTTAGGGTTTTAGGTTGAATCCTGAATCTAGAACTACTAAACCAAGATGAACAGGAAATGCTTGAAATTTGGTATACTAGGACTCATATGCCACAGGTGGTGATTTAATCCTAGTATCAGGCTTGATTTGAAGGTTGGATATCCTCTAGTCGTCTCTTGTAGGTTCTCTCCCTTCCTATCTCTAAGTCTAAAACACCAAAATTTGACCTATAGGTGACTTTTTGTGATCTTGTAAGATAGATGCGGTCTTTGCAACTTTGTAACTTTGACAACTTTCTCCAATCTTTCTCTTAAATGAATCTTCAACCTAAATCTACAAATCAAACATCAAAGATAGGGGAACATGTTTTTTTGTTAGTAGATAGGGGTTTTCCTTGGTCAAACCCCATTTTGGTAATCGAACCTTGAAATGAAATCAAATAGAATGAAGGAATGATGAATGAAAAAATATGCAATATTGCAACTCACCAAACCCTTGGAATAAACATTGAAAACTTGTATGAAATGGCTAGCATGAATGTAAATCTTGAATCTTGATTGAATGCTATGGATCTTCACTTGAATTCTTTCTTGAATCATAAGAACCTACATCACAAATGTTAGCTTAAAAACAAACATGATGCATGATGACTTTGACATGATGCTTGAATCTTGAATATTACTCCAAAATGTCTAATAACCAACTCTTAAATGTTCTTGAATTCTCTTGTTAACTCTCTTGATCACCAATTTTCTATAATGCTTGATCTCAAAAAGTGCTAGATGACTTGTAAGCTTGCTAGCAAAAAATATGTGAAATAACCTTCTATTTATACTTGTTTATTTCAATTTTCCCAAAATATCAACGCTAGAAGCTGGCATCAAATCTAGAAGAATAAAATACTACCAAGAATTTGAATATAAAAAAGGTCTAAGCTAAGTCAGACTCATACGCTTGTTGTGGGATATGAGTTCCAGCAGGCTAAGCTTGGGACACAATTTTGAAGAAATGTTATGTTTAATGCTAAATTCGGGTTTAGGCCCTGAAACTTAGGTGGGACCCATATGACCAAGGTGGCGCATGTGTCCCAGATCACTAAATACGGTCCATAGAAACTATAGACATGAAAAATGTACCGATTGATCCTATACACCTGATCTTGATATTACTAACATCATTTCATCCCGAATCATCCCCTTTGTTAATCATTTAATTAAATAATCTTTATTTGATTAAATTCATCACATTCCATCTCATAATTAAATAAATCAATTTTATTTGATTAAGTCATCTTTTTCCCTTTTAATTAAATTTATTTTATTTAATTGATCTCTAAAGTCATTCTATTAAATTTAATAAATTAATATTTATTTGATTTAATCTAACATCATCTTCTTTAAGTTAATAAATCAAATCTTATTTAATTAAGTCTATTAATCATTTTCCTCTCAAATTGATTTAAATTAATCCAAAAATTTAAATCAAATGGTCAAATCAGCTAATCTCCCTCTTAATTAATCAAATCATGATTAATGCTAATATTAATCACTCCAATCATCTATATTTTGCAACTTTCTCATGAAAATAATTTTAATTGATTTATTAAATCTCTAATTACTTTCAAAGAGGAATAAAAGAGGGAATATTCTCCTTGTTTGAAAAAGCCCTCCAAAAGGGTTTGTACATCTAGCAAGGCATTTAAGTTTCTTACATGTCCTTTGCCTTGAGCCAAGTGGCATTAACTTCATTTTCTTCTCCCTCCAACTAGTCATTTCATAAATTTTGAAATTCCACCTAATTGCATTTAATTGCATAATGACCAAAATGTGCTCCAACTTTGTCCACTCACATGTTGACAAATGGCTTTATGCTATTGGTTGGTCATTTATCCCACATTCATCCATTTTTCCTCATCATCCATCATTCTCATCCATAAATATAAGGCTCTCATTTAGATTTTGGATCCACAACTTTATGAACAGTCATTATCTTGAGATTTTGAATTTTCTCATCCATCATTCATCCATTTTCATAGTTTTCTTCAAGTTTCATAGCTAGGTTATGTTGGAATTCCACCAAGGAGTATCAAATCTTCATAAATATTCATTCAAGCTTGCAAGGAATTGCGAAAGGGCCATTTTACACATAAAAATGGCACAATTCCCCCATGGGATTGAGAGTTTGATCATTTAAATAGGATTTAATACCTTTTTCATTGTGTTCTTCATATTATTTCTTGTTTCTATGTTTCAAATGAATTTCATGGGGAATGATGTTTCTAACTTGCATTTGGGACTAATTGTGTGTTTGTTCTTCATGTTTGTGTAGGTCTAGGATCACCATTCACATTTTGGTGCTAGAAGGAGGGCGAATCTAAAGAATCTAACATGTTTTTTAAAGAAATTTCGTCATTTTTTGAAGTTTTTGTGTCTATAGGAAAACAACACCACTGACAGAAAAAATATGCCGCTATCAATCCAACGGTGCTATATAGTGATGGTGAAAAACTCCAAATCATGATGTTGAGTCATTCCCACCAAGAAATTTTAATTTCAAACAACGATGCTTGAGTCATCCTCTTGTTGACTAGCTATCGAAACTCCAAATTTTTCGCTTGTCGAAACAACGTTGCAATTGCACTCACTAGATTTTTCATAGACCACCGCTATTAGTCTCATTGGCACCATACAATGCTGTTGACTCCTCTAAACTACACCACCTCTGCATACTACACCACTGGAGTTGGGTAAAAGGCACTTTTCAAATTATTTTCAACATGTGCTTTTTTATTTTGGTTGCTTTTGGCTACTAACTAGTGTTTGGCTTTTGTTCTTGTAATTTTAACCAATTTTGTAGGTTGTGTGATCAAAAGTGAAGGGAGGAAAAAAAGGTGAAGGATTCTCTATAGCATCATCATTTCATTATATCAAGTGTTTTTAAACACTTTGGGGAGAAATTATAGTCCCTTTTCTAAGGACTTTGTCATCTTCATGCTCTTTTAGGACTCACTAATTTTCATTTGGGCTTAAAAAGAACAAAACAAAGGGATTAAAAAGAACCTTAGGCAACTTACTAGATTTTTTTTTGGACTTAAAAATTGAACAAGCAACTCTCATATTTCCTTTTGGTGCTTAAAAAGAATCCAATTCTTTCTTTGAAGGGTTAAAATGAACATGTGCCTTTATGTTTTGTAATCTCTTATCCAAAGTAATATTATCTAAAAGATGTATGTGCTTCTCTCGTCCTCATGGTGATCTTGAGAATCAAAAGGCTTTTTGTGATATTAAGTTGTATAAGTAATTTCCTCCCAACTTCAATTTGGATTCTTAAAATTGAACAAAATCTTGCAAGTGTGAGTGGAGTATATCGTGTGTGTTCTCTCTTTGTTTCTCAACAAAGATTGATCAAACTATGGATGTTCTTGCTCACTTTTTTTATCCTTAGAGGGCTTACATGGTGGGAAAAAGGAATCACCCCAGGGAACAACCCAATTGGGAACATGCTAAAGCCAAGCGACTTCCACCTAGTATAGAAGTGTGGGTACTTGAGGAAAGTTCAAGTATCATGAGGATTGTTCCAACAAGAAGAGAAACAATGGTATCTTTCTATATGGATGATCCCCCACAAATGGAATTCCTATAATATAACCTTTTGTTTAGAGGCCCAAAATCCTTATCTATTTGTTGGTGCAAGAGGTCAGACCTCTAAAACTGCCCCACATTTTTGTGGTTCTTGGTAGAGATGAGAAGTATGCCATGGGAGTTTCATGGGTACTAAAGCTTGGCTGACCCATAGAAGTGAGTGCAATGGAGGGGAGCCAGTGTGGTCTCATCCGCCAATAATAAGCACAACTAGATTTATTCAACTAGGGATTCAACAAATATTTTCTCTTATCCATAGGATTGCGCATTTTCTTGGAATCAAAACACTTTGCTTGGATCTTAAACATTGGGAAACAAAAATTCAAATGTGATCATCAAATTTCAAACCATTTAATACCATTGACAAAATTCAAGTGTTATTGCTTGCCCTAGGGATTCTATCCTTAAAGGCTTCTAGGTATTTGAATTTATATCTCCATTTTCTCTCACTAAAGTCAACAATAGGGAACTTTTTCCTTAATTTCCTTTATTTCCACATAATGGGCTTTGTGGGATGAGAATAAATTGGGACATTGGACATTTAGTTTGGAAATCTAATCAAGAGTTGTTTATGGTAAAAAAAAATCATTAAGAAAAGATAAGAAATAGTTGGACCCCACACATGTTCTCTTTCAAATGATTTCCCAAAAGATCAAAATCTGAAAACCAAAGTCCAAAGGTCTTAGTCAAAAATATCACAAGAAAAGGTTGTCTATGCTTTATGAATTTAGAGAAAGATTGACTTTCAAATTTTACAAATGTGCATCAAAGAACAATCCAAATTTGTATTCATTTTACTATTGTCAAAATCCAAGTCTCTTTAAAAGGTTTGAGTATCTCACATAGGAAGTATTAGCATGTTCTTCAACACCTTGGTCTAGTAAACAAAGTCTCTCTAAGTCTCTTAGGATAAAAATCAAAACACTCTCACCCATCTTCAAACATAAAATAAAAATCACCTCACAAACAACTCTTGAAAATATTGAAAAATTCCTCTATGCTAAACTTTGGGAAAATCCTTTGAAATAAAAAATCCAAATCATCTTGTTTGACTAGCTGTGTGTAGATGAATCCATCTTCATACACTTAACCAAATTATCATCTTGTGGAAAAATTTACTCTAGGACAACATCCAATCTCTTAGAGTTTATGAGTTCATTATCCAAACCAAATCCAATCAAAATCAAAATCAAATCAAATCAATCCAAAATCAAAATCCAAAATAAAATCAAACATCAAAAGAAAAGTACTAAAGTTTGGTTTCCTAAGAGTTCAAATCATTCACCAATCATCCATCTTTCATCACCATCCTTTGATCCTCAAAATCTTAGACTTTCTTTTTTGTACGTAAAGTTTAGATCAATCTAGGGAATTAAAGGTTCATCTTCCATTCCTAAAAAATTATCCGCATTTTATGGTTCAAACTAGATCTCAACAGAAGAAGAACATGGAAATGAACAAAGAAACATCCACTTCGAGTGACTTGAGTCAAACCACTTCCAAAATCAATCCCATTGGGTCTAGCAATTCTACGTTGAATCTTCCTCCACTTGATGACACAAGATGAAATTATTGAAATGGTCCAAAATACTGAAACTCACAGAATTGTCAATACCATGATGAAGCTCAATCCCTCACAATACATGATAGACTTGGCTAAAGAAGGGGCTAAACTACCTTCCGAATATGACATGAGCACTCTTGCGGAGAAGCCTCTTGGGATTATACTCCCAATTTCATCCACACCCCAATATCATCCACACCTCCATTTCAAAGCATCACTTAAAACATCCCGCAAATCACAACATCTATTGCTCCAACTCAACCATTTGTCAACAAAGGGAGCTCATTGCTTCAGGCACCACAAACACACCCCATTGTGAACAACCAAGATTTGGATGCAAACACCATCTTGGGTCAATTTGTTTCTCAAAATCTTCTACACACATATGTTTCACTTACCTTTCAAGATCCCAATGACCAATCATCATCTTTTCACTCAACACCAGCATATCCTCTCAACACACAAACCTCTCTCCATATGACTTTGCAAGGAGAAGGTGGGCTATTTGGACAAGGGGGCATCTTTGACTCCTCATCATCATCATTTCACAAGGGAACACGCCACCCATTTTTCCACCACTTCCACCTTTGCCATTAACATACACACCACCTCTTGGTTTAGGATTACCTCCTCTACCACCACTCACTCAAAGTCAAAGCAACACCCCAATCATAAATCAAAACATCATACCAAATCCTCTAATCTTGCCATTGATATCGCAACAATAAATGGAAACCATCCAAGAAACCCAAGTAATCACTACACCATCCATAAACATGGTCTCTCAAGGACCAAGCATATCAATTGCACCATCCACAACACAAATCCCCATCGTTAATACAATGACATCTCTCATCACAACAACAAACACCATTCCAAATCTGCCACCACCAATGCCACTAAGACCAAATGTGTCCAACCAATATAACATCACCTTGCAAGCAACACAATAGGCTTATCAGAAGGCATTTCAAAAATTTCAAGTGCAACAAGCACAAAACACATAAGTTGCACAACAAGCAAAACAAGAACAACAAGAATACTAGGGTGCTCAAGCTCAAGTATTTTTGTAACAATAGTAAGCCACCCAAACTACCCAAGCTACACAAGTAGCTCAAGCCTCTCAAGCCACACAGGCTGCACAAGCTGCCCAACAGGCGCAAGCTCAAGTACAAGCTCAAGCTTAGGTGCAAGCCCAATACAAAGCTCAGAAAGAGCAAGCGCAAGCTCAATACTAGGTACAACTATAGGTAGCCCAACAACAAGCATATCAATAAGCCCTACAATAGTACCAAGCACAGCAAGAAGCAGTCAATTACTAGACCAAAAAAAGCATTATTGGCATAGCAACAATATAACCAACAACAAGCATTGTTGGCGCAACAACAAGCATTGTTGGCACAAAAACAATAAGACCAACAAAAAGTGTTTTTGATACAACAACATGACCAACAACAAGCGTTGTTGGTGCAACAACAAGCGTTGTTGGTGCAACAAAAAGCGTTGTTGTTGCAACAACAAATGTAGTCAGAGCAACAAGCCTTAATTGCACAACAGAGCTTGCAACAAAATCCCACCAACATACCCAACACTCCACCCATCACTCAAACACCTCGACCACTTTGAAACACATTCACTCCAGCTTTTGATCCTTAAGATGACATGACGATAAAAATCAAGTTGCTCTGGCAGCAAGTGCTCGATCTCCAATCATGGAAAACAACAAAAACACCTAGTAACTTGTTCCCTTATCCTTTCAATAGGAGCCTTCCAATGGTACCATTCGTAAAGGGGTTTGAAATCCCTAAATTTGACAAATATTGTGGGATGGGAAACCCTGAAGATCACATTAAGAAATTCCAAGTACATTGCATGGAGGTCACATATGACGATACATATCTGATGTGGCTATTCACTCAAAGTTTGGTTGGCCCTGCCATGGAGTGGTTCTCTCACCTTCCTCCTGGAATAAAAAATTTCCAAGAGATTATAGACACATTCATAAAAAGACTACACATTCAATATCGGTATGGCTGTCAGTCTAGAGGGACTATCTACTCTTAAGCAAGCTAAGGGGGAATCATTCACTTCCTTCTTACAACGATGGTGATCCAAGGCAAACAAGAGCAAATGGCCATGCTAGAAAAACAAGTTTGCATCATCATTGCTAATCTTGAGAAAACCTTGGATTTTCATCTTAAGGTGCAAGGTATCACCACGTAGGACCATTTGACCCCCAAGGCACTCAACATTGAATGAGCCCTTATTGCACAAGGGTAGACACCCACATATCTATAACATCAAGACAACCACATTTCCACCAGCTATAATGGAAAACCTCACACGTGGGTGAAGAGCAAAAATGTCACTAATGATGGTGTGGTGGATGACAAAGTCATAACGAGTGATCCAAAAAAAAAACCCAAACATATCAACAACTATAAAACAACAATCATAAAAATACATGAGCCAACACAGTATCATAACAACCACCCAATAATCAAGTCAACAACTTGAATAATCAAGGGGGACCACCCCCGCAGAACAAAAATCCCCCTAAGTGAAAGTACACAACCCTTGGGGAACTAATTGAATTGGTCATGATGAAACTAATAAATGAGAATCTCATCAAAATTCCCACTTATGAGAACTATCAGGAACCCCAAGTGAAACCACATGGTACAATGAAAACCACCTTTGTGACTTTCACAAAATTAAGGGGCGCACAATAGCCAGCTGCATGAGGTTGAAAAATTTGATCCAAGGCCTCATTGATGATAAGATCATAAATGATGAACAACCAACTTGAAATTGGGCTCTAAAAATATACACGAATCTGATGTTGAATCATAACAAAGGGAACAACCATGGAAATACCAAGTATGCCAATGTGAACCATGTGTATGACCATGTTGTAAAATCTTTAGATGAAATGGTCACTATTGTTAACATCAAGGGAGCCAAAGCTGATTATGGAGTCACCACACACGACAATGGAGTTACCATTGCTGGACCATCGCAACCACCTAGGGCATCCACCTCCAATCTAAAATCCATTCCTAATGGTTACAATGTCCTAGACCAGTTGAAAAGAACCCCCGTTTAGATCTCCATCATGGAGTTGCTAAAGATATCACCCACACATAGAAATATCCTAGAGGAAGCATTGGCTTCATCCACTATCTCTGTAGATCTAGATGCTGACCAACTCCAAGCTATGGTGAGAAATATCAGCACCCCAAGTATCCTAATGTTTTTTTATCAGGCCTTCACTACCCAACCATCTAACAATCGTACTCTTCACCTTTAAGTCATGGTTCATAAAAACAAAGTCAAGAGGGTCTTGGTGGATGCAGCTGTGGGTCTCAACATCTATTCCCTCAAATTAATAAAGAATTTGGGATTCTCAGAAATTGCTATTAAAAAGGGTAAGGGAATCACAATTAGAGCATATGATGATCAAGAAAGATTGCCTCAGGGCACTATACAACTCCCTATTCAAGTAGGGCCAACCATTATGGAAACAAAATGCTAGGTCCTTGACCTTGATTTTCCTTATAACATTCTCCTAGGGCGTCTATGGATCCATGGGATGAAAGAAATCACTTCCACATTCCATCAGTGTGTCAAGTTCCCATATCAAAATCAAGAGGTCACAATCCATGGTGATCCCAAACCCTTTGCCAACTACAAGAGCATGGAAGAAAAATACTATAAAATCCCCAAAGTCCTAAAGAATGATGAAGGCCCTACCATCTGTATGTAGACCAAGATACATTAGCCTCCACTTTTGAGACAAAGACACCCACCATTTCTGATATATCCAAAATCAAGGTCATTATCCAAGACAATGGGTGTGGGGATTACAAAATGAAGAAAAGTGCTTTCATCATAGGAGAGTTACCTCAGTCTCCTAGGTCTCATGGACAACCCCAACCAGCTAAATATATCACCCCAAGCTTTCAATGTAGACCCTTCTAGATTCAGATGTTGGGGGGATTTAAGTTGGAAAATAGTAGATAAAAAAGTCATATCAAGCTTGTTGTACCAAGATGAAAGGCTCACACCTGATCTTCCCATGGATGAGAGCAGCAAAGGATTACAAATGATGTTCGGTATGGGCTATAACAAAAACAAGAAACTTGGACAAAATGACAATGCGATTCTAGCACCTCTCATTCCAAAGAAGCGTATGAGAAATCTTGGCCTCAGATGTACCCCTTCAAGGGTGACCATACTTGGAAAAGGTGCCTCAGTTAGAAAGTTCAAAACTCCCCCTCAGCTATCAACAATCACCCTTCAATTACTAGTATCCATAGGTTGAGTCATAGATAACTTTACCTTTGACATAACTAATGTGTGTAGTAGTGATGAGGATCCCATTAATATCTTGCCTAATCTTTTTTAAGATTCCTCCCTACTCATGATTAACACCCTGTCTTTTGAGTCAAACCATCAAACCCATGAAATAAACCTAGTCTACCCTCAACTCATCGATTACAACCAATGAGGACCACAAATTTTGGAAATATTCAAAAATGATGAGATGCTCTTAGAATTCATGGGATTGTGGAATATGATACCATATGGAGATTAGAAGGTCAGGTTCGACATCATACTAGACATACATGCCTACTATGGGGAAATGATTGAATCCTTTAGTCGTAAAAGTGAAAATAATGAGAATAATCTCTAGGTCTTTGAGTGAAAACCACATAGTGGCACTCTTTGATCTAAAAAAATAAAAAATAAAGAACATATCCAATGGTGAAAACCTCTCTGAGGCACTGGAGGATGAAAGATTCAATCTTCCTCTCAATGCAATTCATCAGGAGAAGTCAACACTCCTAGCGGAGAAGTGTAGCCTAGTCAACCTGCGAACAAAGGAACTACCACACAACATTTTATGTAGTCACTTCTCACAGAAGAACAAGAACTTCTAGCTGTGTTCCTAAAATAAAGTAAGATAAACTTTGCATGGACCTATGCTGACATGCCTGGGCTTGATCCAAAGGTTGTGGTTCATCACCTAGTTGTATACGTTGAAGCAAAACCAGTGAGAGAAAAGCTTAGAAAAATGCATCTTCAGATAGCATTTTTGCTCAAAATGGAATTATAGAAGCTCCTAGATGCAGGGTTTATACAACCAATCGACTATCCAGAGTGGGTCTCAAATATTGTACCTATTTCAAAACCCACTGGGGGTACCTGTATCTACACAAACTTCAGATATCCAAACAAAGCATGTCCCAAGGATGACTTTGCACTTCCAAACATTGACATGATCATGGATATGATAGTAGGGCATAAGATGCTATCATTAATGGATGGATTCTCAGGCTATAACCAGATCATGATAGAAAAATACAACCAACACAAGATAGCCTTCACTTGCCCATTAGGGACATATTGTTGGAATATGATGTCGTTCAGGTTGAAGAATGTAGGAACAACCTATTAGAGGGCCATGGCATTAATCTTTTGTGATATGATTCATAAAAATGTGGAAGATTATGTGGATGATATACTGGCCAAATCAGAGAAAATATGAGATCACATAGTAGCCTTGCAGTACATCTTTGATAGGTTAGAAGAATACAAAGTTAGACTCAATCCTAAGAAGTGTGTCTTCAGAGTACAGTTAGGAAAGCTCCTTGGGTATATCGTGTGTATGATAGGGATTGAAATAGATCTTGATAAGGTCAAGGCCATCCTCAAAATAGAGGCATCGAAAACATTGAAATAGCTAAGAGGCCTACAAGGAAGACTTTGATCCATCTACCAATTCATAGCACAACTAGTAGACAATGTTGTCCCCTATTCTCACCTACTCCATAAGGGGGTAGTGTACAAGTGGGACAAGAAATGTGATCAGGCCTTCAACAAAATCAAGGATTACTTACTCACACCACTAGTCCTCATGCCACCAATTCCAGGAAAACCCTTAATCTTATGCATATCAGCAATAGCAAGAGCTATTGGAACTTTCTTATCACAACATGATGAAAATGGAAAAGAGAGAGCTATCTATTATGTCATCAAAACTATGGTTGGCCATGAGCTAAACTATACATTGATTGATAAATATTTTCCAGCAGTTGTGTTTGTAGCACAAAAATTCAAACATTGCATGCTATCACATCAAATAAAGCTCATTGCAAAGATAGACTTGGTCAAGTACCTGCTTTCTAAAGCAATGCTCATAGGGAAAACAACTAGGTGGGTTATGATCTTGACAAACCATGACATTGAGTATGTGGAACACAAGGATATCAAAGGAGAAATAATTGTAGACCAACTAGAAAAGGCACCAATATACTCAAAGAATCCACTTATATCAGAATTCTCTGACGAATCAATCTTCAACATAAAGTGTTGCAGATCACTAGAAAATGCACTTTGATGGATCCTACACACAACATGGGTTGGGAGCAAGGATCTTCTTCATCACTCAACAAGGGGATTGTATACCAAAATCATACAAGCTATCATTCTCATGCACAAATAACATCACAAAATATGAGGCTCTTGTCATAGGGTTGAGGATTTTGGTACAATGGCAAATAATGACACTTAAGGTCTATGGAGATTCATAACTCATAATCACCCAAGTCAACAATGAGTATCAAACAAAGGATGACAAGTTCACTCCCTACAAGAAATTGGTGGAAAGTCTCAAGGAGTCCTTCATTGATATCACATTTCAGCAGCTACCAAGAGCAAACAACAGAGCGACATATGTAATGGTTATAATCATATCACTCCTAGAAATCCCACACAATATCCCAAAGCAAGAATCCCTCGTAGAGTAGCTTCTTGTACCAGAATTCGAGGTACCATAGTCTAAATTTGTGTGCAAAATAATTGGTCCTGGCGATCCCTAGTACTATGATATATACACTTTGTAGAGAATAGGAGTCCTCCTTGCTGACATAACCCCAAACCTCAAAAGATCCTTTGTCAAAAAATCATCCCATTTTGTCATCCTAGGAGATACCCTATATTGTAGAAGCATTGAAGGGACCCTTTTAATTTTCCTAAATGTTGAGGAAGCATTGACTTCCTTAATTGAGGTACATAACAACATTTGTGGTTCACATTTGAGCGGTATGACCTTGGCCAAGAAATTTTTGAGGACTAGGTACTATTTTCCTACAATGGAAAGGGAAGCACATGATTATGTCAGAAGTTTTCTACAATGGCAATAGCATAGGGACCTCACCCATGCACTAACCTAGGAGCTCCACCCGATTGTTACACCTTGGCACTTTTCACAATGAGGGCTCGATCTCATTGGAAAAATCACCCCCACCTCATCCAGTGGACATAAGTTTATCATCACTACTAGTGAGTACTTTATGAAGTGGGTGGAAGCCATTCCCATGACATATATCATAGGAAAGTAGATATCAAATTTCATCCTAAGCTACTTAATTTGTCATTATGGTGTCCCTCAAGCCATTATCTCATATAACATGACACCTTTCAAGAATCAAGATTTTTGTGACCTATGCCAAAAGTTTAATATCTAACATTGCTTTTCCACCCCATACTACCCCCAAGGAAATAACCAAGCTGAGGCTACAAATAAGACCATCCTTAAAATCCTTAAAAGATAGTTAATGATGCTAGTCATGACTAACATTTGTAGTTGAATCTCACCCTATGGGTCTATCAAACAAGTATTCTCACACCAATAGGTGTCACCGCATTCTCCCTAGTCTATGGATCATAAGCCATACCCCCTATCGAGATCGAGCTCCCATCCCTAAGAATTTCATTACAAAATCTCATCACATATGAAGAATACTAAGTATCACAACTAAATGAACTAGAGCTATTGGATGAGCGACATATGGATGCCTTAAAGAATTTTTTGGTGTATCAAAATTGACTCAAGTAGAGTTATAATAAGAAGATTAGGAGTTGGACCTTCCAAGTTGGGGAACTTGTTCTCAAGGAGAATCAAAAGAATGTTCCAAATCCAGCTAGCAAGGGCAAGTTTGAACCCAATTGGCTAGGACCTTTTGTCATCACAACAAAGTATAAGTCAAGGGCATATTAGTCATCAACGCCCAAAGGGGAACCTCTACAGGAGCCCATAAACAACTCCCATCTCAAAAAGTTTTATGCCTAATCTTTTGGGGTACAAAACCAAAAAATGTAAAACATTCAAAAAAATGTCATGAAAAAATGGTCACCCCGATGAAAACATAGTAAACGGGCATCTTGGTGACAACAAAAAAATACAAAAATACAAAAAATACAAAAAAATCAGAAAAAGGATTAAAAATAGTAAAGAGAAAAATCGTCCTCTAGTGGAAACCACTTCAGTGGCGCTTTGGAAAAATACCTTGGTGAAAACCTAGCAAACAAGTGTTGTGTGTAAATAAGCGCCCTCCATCCACTAGGATCTCTACAAATCATTCGGCATCATCCATCCATTATGCTTTGATCATCCATTGCATTCCATATCTCCACCCATCATCTGTTCGCATCAACATCATAGCTTGGTCCTGTGTTTGTGTCATGATCCCTCCTAGTACTACTCGACCCATTCTTAAGGTTAGTTTGTCCTGCTTGTATCAAAGTAGTATATTACATCATGTTGGGGGCATGTTCTCATCAATTTGGATTCATGTACATTTTTGAAGTATTTCCTAAAAAATATAAAACCCCAAAACATTCATCAAATAGAAAACCTAAAAACATTCATAAAATAGAAAATCCAAAAAAACATTCATAAAATCAAAAAATTCAAAAACATTCAAAACATATCAAAATTGCAAAACAAGTCAAAAATTCAGTTGAAAGTAAAAAATAGGGTCATCTTCTCGAACTATGGGTCTCTAAGCTCCGAACGTAGGCAATTTTGATCTTTGATCATCCCCCAAGACACTTAGGTTAGTCCTTTAGGAGTCTATAATAATAAATTGGCAATGGGTATGTGTAGGATCATCATGGAAAAAATGGGCCCTTAAGTGGCAAAAAATTCAGAAAAATCAAAGTTAGGCAACTTAACGTAAAAAATTGAATAAGTTATCTATATTATTTCAAACATATGTAACAATAGAAATTGTGCCAAATTGAATTTAGTTTCAAACTACTAGGTTTATTTTAAAAAAAAATCTATTTGGTGAAAATTTTAAATTTCAATGCAGTAGTAGTTAAATTTCAAGGAAAAAATAAGTAGGTATGTGTCTGACCACCCTAACCACAATAAAATGATAATATATTTTAATAAAATTTGAGATATAAGTAGAGGACTCATGTTCTGATGTGATGCATATTTTTTTGTAATTTTTTTCCAAGTAAATAATTTATTATGAATTTTTTCTTATAACTTTTGAAAAATATAAAAACTCATTTGTCTGACCACCTTAACTTTGTCAAAACTTCATGAATTCATTTTTTTAAAAATCCTATAGTATGCAAAGCATAGAATGTGACACATGTTTTGGATTCAAAAAATGTGATATCGTTTGAAAGCTATAGATGTTTTTCAATCAGCCTATCAATCAGGAATTTAGTCGTAATTCAAATAGAAAATGAATAATAATTATTTATTAAATTCAAAGTAAAGCATAATTTATATTGGTGGAAAGTTGAGAATCTCCTTTAAAAACCCTTTTCGTTTCATCAATTTTGGGTAAAAAAAAAGTCGTCATCCACATACCCATCATATCGCCACTTTTTGGCCCATCATGATCCTACACATACCCCAATCCACTTGTTCATATCTCATCAATAATCGAGTTTAATTCAATCAAACTACGTGGCCTTTGTGTGTATAACGTAGGCAAGGCTAATGTTTGATCAGCCCCCAAGGCAACTAGGATAGGTCTTTAGGTTACGCTCTTGGTCAAAATCTTAGAGAACACCAAAAATTTGGAAAATTCAAAAATCAAGACATTTGAAAAACATCTTGAAAATACCAAAAAAAAACCTCAAAACATTTCAAAACATCAAAAGCATCCAAATATTTGAAAAAAATCCATCTGTCACATCTCATTTTCACCCGAAATCAACATCACTCATAATAAAAAATCATCACCCTCAACCTTTGTTGGAACATTAGGAAACAAGTCTAGCAGTTCTAAAGTGAAAACTAAAATGTCAAAGTCTCCAGTCTAGGTCAGTAAGTAAACAAGTTGGTTGACTCTTGGTATTAATAGCCCATCATCCAGTCAATCTCATCATCATTTGATAAGATCATGTCCTAGGATGGATCCTTCCTACAATGGACATCAACATCGGGCATCACCACAGTTTAGTCTTGGCTAGCGGTATTGAAGAACATTAGCTTGTTTGTTTACTTTATCTTTGTCTTTTGGCTTATCTTATTGTGCTCATTTCAATGACCTCTCAATGATGTCCAAAAAAAAGGATTTAGATAGAAAGGAGTGGGGCAATGATCATTATCTTTTAATCTACTGTGCTTGTTGGATATTCTTATAGTATAACCTTGGTCAGGCATGCTTTGTCTGGGTGTAGGGAAGATGTTTTAGGTGTCTTGTTGACCACATAGGAGGGCTTTCCTTTCTATGTTTTTTTTTAGATAATTGGAATATCTGAACTACCTTCAGAATGAGGTTCCATATGTCAGGTGCGAACAAGAGTACTTCTATATGATTGTCGAGTCAAAGTCCATCACACTAGCTGCAATGTCATCCTGGTTCGTTATACCTTGATGCATCATGCTTATGTGTATTATCAAACATAAGGCAAGTAGCCCTTTTAAAATCCTAATTCCTAATAAACAAAGTATCATCATCATTATCATCATCATCTCTAATAAAGTCTTGCATATCATGGACTTGTTGGATCCTTTTTTCATCATCTCATTTCTTCTATCCTCTTTTAATGCTAAAATAATATCATGTCCATCATGCATCCACAAACCATTAGCATACATACATCTCATAGTCATAGCATATCATATCATCCATCTCACATGCATTACATTATCATGTAAGCTATTTAGGATAATATAGATTGGTTATTCTAAGCGTCTTAAAACCATTTCAGTTGCGTCATCATCACAACCATTCATACGTCCATATTGAACCTCTTTGTCACAAGATCGACCCTCAAATCATACTTTTTGCTCGATCTCTCGAGGGGGTAGTATACCAACGTAATTCATTCACTAGGGCAGTAATGGGGTATCTAAAAAAATTGAGAAAATGTTGAATTTTGATTACAACAAGGTTATTATTTGAACCAACGCAACGGGTACATTGCTTCAAAGAGGGGAAAATTGTAGACACAAAAAATGTACTGATTGATCCTATACACCTGATCTTGATTTTACTAACACCGTTCATCCTAAATCATCTCCTTTGTTAATCATTTAATAAAATAATATTTATTTGATTAAATTCATCGCACTCCATATCTTAATTAAATAAATCAATTTTATCTGATTAAGTCATCCTTTTCCCTTTTAATTAAATAATTCATTTTATTTAATTAAACTCTAAAGTTATTATATTAAATTAAATAAATTAATCTTTATTTGATTTAATCTAACATCATCTTCTTTAATTAATTAAATCAAATCTTATATAATTAAGTCTATTAATCATTTTCCTCTTAGTTTGATTTAAATTAATCCAAAAGTCTAAATCAAATGGTCAAATAAGCTAATCTCCCTCTTAATTAATCAAATCCTGATTAATGCTAATATTAATCACTCCAATCCTCTAGATTTTACAACTTGCTCATGAAAATAATTTTAATTGATTTATTAAATCTCTAATTAATTTCAAAAAGGCATCAAAGAGGGAATATTCTCCAAGTTTGAAAATCCCCTCCAAAAGGGTTTGTACATCCAACAAGGAATTTAAGTTTCTTACATGTCCTTTTCCATGAGCCAAGTGGCATTAACTTCATTTTTTTCTCCCTCCAACTTGTCAGTACATCAATTTTGAAATTACACGTAATTGCATTTAATTGCACAATGACAAAAAATGTGCTCCACCTTTGTCCACTCACATGTTGACAAGTTGCTTTATGCTATTGGTTGGTCTTCTATCCCACATTCATCCATTTTTCCTCATCCTCCATCATTCTCATCTATAAATAAGAGGCTCTCATTTGGATTTTGGATGTACAAATTTATGCAAAGTCATTATCTTGATATTTTGAATTCGCCCATCCATCATTCATCCATTTTCATAGCTTTCTTCAAGTTTCATAGCTAGGTTATGTAGGAATTTCACCAAGGAGCATCAAATCTTCATCAATCATAATTCAAGCTTGCAAGGAATTGGTAAAGGGCCATTTTCCACATCAAAATGGCAGCAATTCCCCCATGGGATTGATAGTTTGATCATTTAAATAGGATTTAATAGCTTTTTCATTATTTTCTTCATATTATTTCATGTTTCTATGTTTCAAATGAATTTCATGGGGAATGATGTTTCTAACTTGCATTTGGGATTAATTGTGTGTTTGTTCTTCATGTTTGTGCAGGTATAGAATCACCATTCACAAAAACCAAAATTATTAGATTATGATTGGTCATTTGACATGTGTCGAGATTATCCTCAGAAAGATGCATTAAATAAGGCTTGTGGATGGAAAATAGGACCAAATAAGGCATAAATAAGCCCAATTTTTAGCAAGGAGAGCCCAAAAAAGTGTGAAAATGTAGAGGGATACATTTTTCTACACTACATTTAGCCCCCACTTTAGTGAGAGGAGGAACTTGCTTCAAACTCACAATAAAGTAGAAAAAACTTGCATAAAGAGGGGTGCAAGTGTACCAATGCTAGTAAGATAGGACAAAAACAACCAAGAGATCAAGAGGGTTGCACAAGCCCCCAAAATCAAGATCCTATGGAAAACCAACAAAGGCACAAGAGAACACACATGTGAATAATATAAGGAGCCACAACAAGGCATAAGCATACGTTGTCAAAGACATAAAGTAGAAAGAAAAAAGAAAAAAGAACGGGTGGATCAAGCTTAAACTGTTTGTCCCACATGCTATGGATTAAATCTAGGTTGCTTTTCCAAAAAAATTTACAAGTCAAACATGACGTCCACTATGCAAACCAACACATGCTCACAAGGGCTAGTGGAACCTCAGGCCGTTCACTAGGTGAGCCCCTGGCAAGACACATACACATGCAGCTAGTATGCACTCACATAGACAAGCAAGTGGCTATGGGAAATCCATACCTGCAATCGTGCCAAAGAAATACCTGTTGATAGCTTTGATAAGGAGCCACACAACATGAACAACAAGAATTCATGAGGCAAGTAAAGCTTCATATGCTTGACACCCATGAACAAATAGGATGTATCCATAGGCATGCAAAGTGTGTTATGCAAGGTGGTGATATAGCAACTATTATAAATGTAGTGTAGGAAATTGTACTCCCTTCTTAGAGATAGTATAATACACACTTAATTTGGAGCCATTTTAATACCTTGCATTCATAACCCTTTAAATCATCATTAATAGGCCTCTAAGAACCTTTATTTTGGATCCCAAGGCTTATTTTAGTTTAAATTCTGACAAAATCAACAAAGGCATTAAATTTTCTAACAGCCTGATATTTTATCACCCAAGAAAAATAGGGCAGGAATCATACGCCACCTTGGGTGTATGAGTCCCCCTAGGTAGGACCCATACACCATAAGTGGCATGAGTCTCACGTGGCCCCTTCTAGGGTTTGAGTGGGAAATTAAGCTTTCTAATTAAAATTTTTCATTAATGTTGGTATTTGGTATCTATTAAACAGTAAATTAGATAAAGAGCCTATAAAAAGAAGGTTTCAAATCATAATTTTCATCTAGAAAAGAAATTCAAGATCTAAGCATTCATTATATCAACTTGAGCACTCAAGCATACATTCACAAGAGAATTCAAGAGCAATTAACAAGTAAAGTTGAAGTCTTGGAGCAACATTATAGTGTTTTTCTAGGTCTTCAAGCTCACTTTCATTCAAGATCTAGCATTGTTAAGGATTGATGATGGTTTCCTATGGTGAACCATGATGGATTGTAGGATGGGGAGATGCAACTAGCCATCAAGCCAAGCCTAATGACTTGTTTTCTAAGTGATTCCATCCTCCATTATCATTCTACTTTATATCTAAATGAAGTTACTGGAAACATGAAAAAATGGAGGTGATGAGGATTAATTGCTATGAAACCCACTTTCAAGGCTTCCACTCAAGGATAACCCTAGAGATTTCAATGCAAAAGAGAAAGAGATCTTGTAATAGGGTTATCCTAGGGGATGAAAGTAGACTAATAAGGGTTTCACCAACAAGTTTAGACTTGGAAAAGATAATGAAATGCTAAATGAAATGAAAAACCCTAATTGAATGCAAACTGTAGTGTAGTAAAAGGAATACCCTTGCACTTTCACGCTTGTTTGGACCCGCCTTGCTTTATTTATGCTTCTTTATGGCTTAATTGGTCCTATTTTGCATCCACAAGCCTAATAAACTATATTTTTTTAGGGAAAATATTGAAAAACCTCAAAATATAAATGATCATTTAATGTTTTTCTCTGTGTGTCATTGATTTGTGGAGTGGGACAAAAATTCGACCTAGGGTGTCTTTTTCCTCCATGGGTCTTGGGACCTTGATATTGAAAACACTTGAAAAGGTCCCTTTTTGGAGTTCCTGACTCAAGAATTGAGCCTTGGGACTAAGGCACCACCTGGGGCATCTTAGTCCTCCTTAGATTATTTTTGGGATTCAATTTCAAATTTGGGTGGGATTTAGCCTCCATTATTTAACGATTTCATATGTTGGCTTGTTGTGATGTAATTTCAGGATATTAAGCATGAATAAGTATAAATACACGAATCCTCCACTAATTTTTCATATAACAAGATAACAATCACTCAAGTATTCATTCCTAAGGAAATTTTATGCATTCAAGAGCATTTCATCAAGAAATTGAAGCCATCATCAAGATTCAAGCATCATGTCAAGGGCTTAGTGCATCCATTCATGTTGTTGAGCCAAGATTGTGGATGTAGCATTGAAGATCTATTTGCAACTATTGTTCACATCATATTCCAAGACCAAAGATCTACATTCTTCATTACCACTACATGGTAGATTGTATATTATCTTCACAAGACATCATACAAGGTGATATCATTTACATATTTCATATTTCATGATTCATTCCATTCATTTCATCATTTGGTTTAATTACTTAAAATGGGTTTGACCAAGGGAAACCCCCATTCACTAACAATCAACAAGTTTTTGCTCTCTTGTGTGTTTTTATTTCTAGATCTAGGTTGAACACTTGAAGATCATTTGGAGTGCAAGATTGAAAAGTTGCAAACTTGCATTGTCAAAGTTGTCATCTTCAATGAAACTCACCTATAGGTCAAATCTGTAAGTTTTAGGACCTCAAATCTGAGAAGAAGCAAGTAAAGACATCAACCCTTCGAACCACATTTGGAGACTTTATAAATTCGAAAGGGTACTAATATGCCACCTAGGGAATCTTACTCCTCCACATGGTATTTTTCAGAGATTATTTGGGATTCTATTCTGACATCCAAAGACTCTGTATTTTCCTCGTAAAACAACAACATGAATAATACACCACTTTTGGCATCTTAGTCCTCCATAACACTTTTCTATAGCTTCTTTCAATTTCTAGAATCCTCACAACATCTCTAGACTTCTCAAGTACACATATCCTAACTTGGTATAACTTAATTTCATCAATTATACTCATTATTTGACTTGCATTAGTAGGTTTTTTGTGAGTTGAGTGTTAAATTGTCTTTTCCAAGAATTTTCTTGGTGGTCAACCCCTTAAAGCTGAAAATCCCCCTCCTAGGTCCTTCCTAATTGTGAAATTGGCTCGCCTTGTGAGGCTGTTAGTTAATCCAATTAGGACTCCTAGGACATTAGTGAATGATTGGTTGAAAAAGAGTGATAGCTTTAGGTATCCATTTTTCCAAACATCATTTTGGTTAACCTAACATTTTAAAACATTCATTTTCTGATTTGGAGTCCATTTAAATCCTAGATCTAGGTTGCATTCATTCTTGCATTGCATCTTGCATTAGTGGAATTGCATCTAGGGTTTCTCATACTTGCATTAGTGAAATTGCATATAGCTTGCATTTTTTCTTTCTTGCATCATTCTATCTCATTGAAAAACTAAAAAGTGCATTGTTAATAATCCTAATTGCATTTAGAAACATTGCTATTATATCCAAAATTGAAAAAATTTCATTCACTTTTGCATCCAATTTCTTGTCACTAGTTACATTTTGTTGCATTCATTTACACAATTTTTTTTTCCAAACATCAGGTCCTTGGGTAGGAAACCTAGGAACACTATTATAAGTCAAGAATTTTCTAGTTTTTTGCAAAAATCCTTTAATGGGACTAAAATTCCCTTGGTGGCATCTTAGTCCCTCTCTAGTTTCCTATTGTAGTACCCTATTCGAGTGATTTTCTATCTATTTCAAGTTCTAAAACCTTAAAATTTCATTAGGAGGAATAAGAAACCGTCCCTAGTTTCTTAGTCATTGTGGAATTTTAGATTCTAGTTTTCAAGATCTGAATCAACGTTTTTGTGCTTCTCTTTGCTTGCATTAGTTATCTATTTCAATTGATTGACTTTTTGTTTCATGCATTTTACTAAATCTAGCTTAATGCACTCCATTTCATGTATTGCTTAATTCCAAATTTACATTTACAAAATTTCATCTTTCAGATCATTGCATACTATAATTAGAAAATTACCTTGCTTCCAATCTAACAATTGTATTCAAACATGTCACTTTAGGTCATTGCATTACACGTTCTTTACTTTTCCATGATAACATGTTTTCTACACTTTGGATCTCAGAATAGGATCTCTAAAAATCTCTGAAAATTTGATCTTGGGAGGACTAAGACATCCAATATGGCATTCTAGTCCTATTATGAATTTATCTAAACTCTAAATAGGATCCTAAGCTCCAAGGTCTTAGGTTCTAAAACTTTTGAATAAGGCCTATAAATGAGTTTCCGTGAAGATGACAACTTTGTAATGCAACTTTGCACTCCAAGTGATCTTCAAGTCCACAACTTAGATCTACAATCACAAATGTGGAAGATAGGAAAAGCTTGTTGTTTGTTAGTAAATGGGGGTTTTCCTTGGTCAAACCCCTTGTTGGTAATTAAACCTTGAAATGAAATAGAAATAATGAAGAAAATGGTGGATGAACAACGTCCAATTCTACAACTCACCAAACCCTTATGAAGTTTGCAAACTTGTATGTAATGGCTGCAATGGATATGGATTTTGAATGCTTGATAGATAATTCTTGAATTACTTTCTTGAATAAAAACCCTACATCACAAATGTTAGCACAACATCACACATGATGCAAGAAAACACTTTGATATGGTGCTTGAATATGAAAATGGATTTAAATGCTTGATAAATTTTCTCTTGAATGCTCTTGTGAACTCAATTATGCTACGATAAAAAGATCTTACAAAAGACTTGGGTTGAAATGAATCAAGGAACCTTGTATTTATACTTATCTATGCTTAATATCCCGAAATTATATCACACCAAGCCAACATATGAATTCATTGAATAAAGGAGGCTAGATCTCACTAGAATTTGAGATTAGATCTCAAAAATGATTCAAGGAGGAGTAAGATGCCCTAGGTGGCATCTTTGTCCCAAGTACTAAAATCTTTGGGCATAGACACCAAAAAGGGGCCTAATCTAGAGATACCAAAATTAGGGTCTTGAGAGCCTTTGGGGACTAAGATTCCCTAGGTGGTGTTTTAGTCTCGACCCAAAAAATCAAGGACACACCGATGGAGTCATTAAATTATTATTTATGCATTAGAGAATGTTAGGATTAACAAGAAAAATGTGTCACTCATAGGGCTTGTGGGCATAAAATAGGACCAATTAAGCCATAAAGAAGCATAAATAAAGCAAGTTGGGCCCAAAAAAGTGTTAAAATGCAAGGGTATGCATTTTACTACACTACATTTAGCCACCACTTTAGTGAAAGGATGAACTTGCTTCAAACTCACACTAAAGTAGCCAACTACACAATCAAGAGGGGTTCAAATGTAGAAATTTTAGTAAGATACAATGACAATAATCAAGAGGGTAGCCAAGCCCCTAGGATCAACATCCTATGGAAAAACCAACATAAGCACAAAGGAACACACTTTATAATGATACATGAAGGCATGAACAAATTGAAAACATGCACCATCAAAGGAAAGAAAAAGGAAAACAAAGTGGATGAAGCCTCGATTGGTTTTCCAACACGGTGGACCAGGTCTAGGCTTTCTTTCTAAAATGAGGTTTACAAGTGGAATGAAATGTACACTATGAAAACAAAACACATGATCACAAGCACTAGTGGGAGTTAGGTGTCCACTAGGTGAGCCATAAAGGACCATATCACAACCATACCTCCATGAATTTGATAAGGCACAAAAATGCATGCTCACAAAGGCTAGTGAAGCTAGGTGTTCACTAGGTGAGCCCCAAGGCAGTCCGTAACAAGGCCATACCTCCATGAATTTAATAAGGACAAGAAATGCATACTAAAATGGGATAGTGAAGCTAGGTGTTCACTAGGTGAGCCTCAAGGTGGTCCATATCAAATCCATATCTCCATGACTTTAATAAGGACAAAAAGTAAAAGAAAATGAAACAAGAAAGAGGGATGTTTAAAGGGATTTTTCTTAATTCATGCGAGATATTACTCTTAGAGGACATTGTACTTAACGTCTCCAAGAGAGGATAAATACAGGGTCTCATCTTGGGGAACATCATACTCAATGCTTCCAAGAGAGGACAAGTGTTTGGTCTCATCCTTGGGAACATTGTACCTAATATTTCCAAGATAAGACAATGTAATATCACGGTCTCAGAGGAATTCAAACCCAAAGGGACAAACAAGAGGAAAAATACATCAATGAACATAAAAAGGAATAAAAAATGCAAATGAAATCATGCAAAAATAATTCCAACATATTCCCCCACTTTACAGATATTGCTAACACCATGCTATGAGAAATTACTTTAAAGTAGAAAAAATGAAAATGCAATCAATAAGGAATACATAAGAGCCAACTTGGAAAGCCCTATGCCATGTCATATGCTTCCAAGTAAAGCTACATCATGCAAAAGAAAAGGAAAAGAAATGGGTTTCCCACAAAATGAAGACAAAACACATAAGGGATCTATGGATTTGGGGTCAATATGTTCTTTGCTGCAATGATATTAGAGAGCTTGGAACTATCATCATTCCCCAAATACATAGAACTAGAAGAATAACATAAAGAGAGCGAAAACAAAGAAAAGAAAGATCCTTTTGGGTGAACATGGAAGAGACATAGGATGCCTTGATGCCTTGCATCATCCCTAAAAGGAAAACACAAGAAAAATGAAAAGGAAAATACAAGGAAAAGAAAAGATAATGGAGAAGATTTTGGATCAACATGAAGAAGACATGAGCGTATGTGCAGGATCATGATGGACCAAAAGATGATGATATGATGGGTATGTGTAGGGTATGTGGCTGATGAATTTTTTTTACCCAAAATTGATGAAATTAAAAGGGTTTTTAAAGGATATTCCCAGCTTTCCACCAATATAAATTATGCTTTACTTTGAATTTAATAAATAATTATTATTCATTTTCTATTTGAATTATGACTAAAGTCCTGATTGATAGGTTGATTGAAAAACATCTATAGCTTTCAAACGGTATCACATTTTTTGAATTTGAAACATGTTTCACATTCTAGGCTTCACATACTATCGGATTAAAAAAAAATGAGTTTCATGAAGTTTTGACCAAGTTAAGGTGGTTAGAACTTGTTTGGGTTTCTCTAGGTCTCTTGTAGGGAATAGGCAAGAGATTGTTCATGTATGGGTCTTGATTTATTGGAAGGGTTTAAGACTTAGCATTGTTTTCTTTAGGTGGTGGAGGTTCAAGCATGGGTGGAGCTCCAAATTTTTGGTAGGATAGGAAAAAGAATTCTTCATGAGGTCTTATAGGTTCATGTACATATTTCATTGTTGAGTGGAAACTTTAAGCACTTTTGGGGAAAAAATGGGAACACATTCATGGTGCAACGAAATTTGTAGCCTAACTTCACATGGAATTGGTTCGAATTAGAGATGATAGAGAATGATACATTTGATTTCTTCAGTCCTACTTATAAAGGGAGTGTGATTGAGCCCATTGTAGCATAAGCAAAACCATCATGCGTTTTAATCTATGCTTTTAGTTTATCGTATATATCTTGGGAGAGTTCATGCAAATATAAAAGTTCTTCTATGATCAAATTCTCTCCATAGAAAGGATCAATTACAATCCCAAGAGTGGGATTGTTATTGATTCTTCTAGCTATGTAAAGAGGACCATTAGGTGCATGTTTGATTGTTTATTCTAAAGAAAAAGTAATGTCAATGGTTTGATATTTACGAGGCTCGATGTCAACCACTCCTATCATTGTATCAATATGACTTTGTTCATTAGTATCCATAGGACTTTGTTAATCATAATCCATAGGATTTTGTTCATGATTGCTCATATTTTCTTCACCCATATCAACATTCATCACATCAGGCTTAGTTTCACTAGCCTTAACAAATGAAATATTATGGCTGGGAAGAGAATTGGTAAAGATTTGCAAGTTTTGGTTGGCAAGGGGCCTTAGACTTATTACCTTTTTAATTTGCACCTCCAATTTGGATATGATTAGAATCAATTAGGTCTTGCACAATATGTTTAATATGATTTCAATGTTCCATATCATTTTACATTTCATTGGTGATAAGCACAATAAGCATTGTGCCTAAAGTTCAGAGGTAATGGCTTGCTAGGATCAAGGGGTCGAACGAGAGGTAAGGCAAGCATGTTTTTGTTAAAGAGTTGGGTCATAATGTTATGAAGTGTGTCAGGTAAGGGAGTAAACTATCTTTATAGATCCAAAAAGATATAAGGATTACTCTTTTTTAAAAGTAACTACTTGGTTGGGTAGTTTGAGAGGTGGAATTTAGTTGAAGCAAACTTTTATTTTATCTTTTGAAAGTTTGGTAACTATTTTGGTTTGAGGTTTCAGTCTTTTTGAGATGGGTAGGGGTGGTTTTTGGTTTATTATCAGTTAGGGAATTTTGATAGTCTCGAAGGGCAATGCATAAATGCATGAAGGAAGGAAATTTCATCATCGTAAGCTTATCCCTTATCTTTGTTTGTAAGTTTTCTAAGAACATATTTTGAAGTTGGGAATTGAGAATTTTCACACTAATTTTAGAAGAAAGCGATCAGTAGCATGAAATATAGTTAGTGACCTTTTCATGCTCTTTTTGTTTGCATCTCATAAAATCAGCCAATGTCATTTAAAGGACCTTGTGCACTTGGAAATGGTTAATAAACACCTCAAAAATTCATTCAATGAATGAATTGAGTTATCTGGTTATGTAGAAAACCAATCCAAAGCAATGTCTTTCAAGGAGCGAGGAAAGAGTTTAGCCAACAATTTTACTTCAAGAATAAAGTCACTACACAAAGTAGTAAATGCATTAATGTGATTGGTAGGATATCCCTTTCCTCCATATTTCTCAAATCTATGGATCTCTATGCCTTGTGGCACCAGAGTTCTCAATATCTCCAAGGACAATGGATTTCTCTTGATATAGCATGAGGGTGGACCATTTTGATTTTGATTGATGGTGGAAACTTAAAATTGGATGGATGAAAGGATTTGTAAGAGGTGGTTAATGATAGGGTCATTGATTGTAGCATGTGATGGATATGAATAGGGTGGTGGTATGTATGTGTTGGAAGGACTAATTAATGAGTTGCTTATGGGAGGAGATATTAAATTAGGTGCCACATAGGTATAAGGAACACTAGTGGAATTGCTTGAAGTGGGAAGGATGCTACTAGTCAGTTGCATTGTTATGGCCACTTGAGGAATGGTATAGGTGGTGAAATGAAATATTTTGGCTCCTAAGGACAACTCTTGCTCTTCTAGGGTTTTTCACCTAAAAGGAGAGAGATAGGAGAAAAATGCACAATGTTTCACTCAATATTAATGTAAGGATGGATGGAATATTGATGTGAAGTGTGTGTAGATGTGTTTGAATGCTTATAGATGCAAATAGATGAATGTAAACTAAGCTAATGCAAGTTGTTGGAAAACATAGTGTTGATTGTAAATATGAACTAGAAATTTAAGAAAATGAAAATATAAGTTGATGAGACTGATCAGAGTGCAACTAGAGGTAGATTAAACTATTACTCATAGGTTCTAGAATTTTCTAGAAGTCATTTTTTATGGCCACTAGGACTGATTCACCACAGATGGTGAATTAGTCCTGCATCTGGTGAAAACTTCTAGAAACAAGTTTTTGACTGCTGAGAGTTGAATTATGAGAAAATAAAATTTTAGGCCTACAGGTGGGACTAATTTTCCATGCATGGTGAATCAATCCTCCTATAGGAATATACAAAGTTAGGAATTGATTTTGTAGGTATAGATCTATCCTTCTGTCTTCTACAGGTGTCTGCTTCAGAAACTGTCAGATTCAGGCTTGAAAATGACTTTTCTTTTATATTCTAACTTGTTGAATGAGAAGAAAAATTGAGCAACCTTGCAACTTGATCTTCAATTATTTTCAAGCTTCCAAGAGTCCTAAATCTGTATACAAACAAGTCAAAAGAGAGATATGTTGAATGTTAGGGCATGGGAGTTTGCCTTGGTCAAACCCTGTTTAGGTAATTAAACCAAAATGTTGAAAGGAAGTAATGAAACATGTAAAATAGAATTGGTTACCTTTCCATTGTGATTTATCTTGAAATTTTGTAGCAATACATGAATATTTAACCCTTGAATGCTTTAGAAAGTTAACTTGACGACTTCTAATGAAGAAACCCTAACTTTCTTGACTTTGATGAGAAGATAGATGCTGAATTAATGATGAGATGTAAAAATGAGTTGTTAGATGTAAAATGAGGATAAAAGTGCTTATTTATATACAATTGTTCCTTAGTACCTAATAATACCTCATCACAGGCTGACATGTAGTGAAAATAAACTTTAAATTTCACTTTTTCCCGCTCAAAGGTCAAAATGGGGCCAGATAGGACTCATTCACCACACATGGCAAATGGGTCCCACCTGGATGTGACTAATTTTCCATGCATGGTGAATGGGTCCCAAAGGGGACATTCCAACAACTAAGAAGCTAGGAGATAAGGAAATAAGGATTAAATTGCAACTTTATCGGGTATTTGATCAATTAAAGCCTTGGGATGCACAATATGGGTTAATAGGGTCCTATTAGTGATGATGTAAATGTCAAATAGGGCTTGGGACATAGAAATTAATGTGAAAGTGTGATTTAATACACTTTACAACACTAAAATGAGGTCCACATAGCCTAGGAAGGCACAAGAACTAATGTGAATGTGCAAGACACATTACAACACTAGTTTATCATTAAGTTTTAGTTATAAGCCTTCTAGATTGATGTGATAATGTAATTAAACACATTTGTGATGTTAAATTAGAGAGAAATAGGTTCATTAAGTCTAGAAAAGTGTGAAAGTCTTTTTGAAGACTTTACAAAACCTTTACAAGATGTCATTAAAAGCATGCTATTTGATTTGCAAGGGTCTAAGACCTAGGGTGGATGCATAAAACTCCTCACAACACTAGTTTAAGACCTCATTAAGTCCATTTTATCATGAATTAACCTCATTTCAAGCAAAGGGTCTATTTTTCTACAACACATTTAGCCCCCACTTTAGTGAGAGGATGAACTTGCTTCAAACTCACACTAAAGTAGACATTCAAGAGAGGTCCTCATACACAGATATAAGTGAAAAAGAATGAAAAAGATCAAAGGAGGTGGCCAAGCCCCCAAGATACGCAATCATGCAAAGGCAAGATGGAAAGAGAGACGGGATGGAAAATATGTACTCTAGGGCCACAAAACTTCAAGTTGTTTGTGGGGTGAGAAGGCCTCAACATACTCACTTTGGGGCCATAGAACTAGTTGTCCACGAGGTGAGAAAGCCCAAAAAAAGGTAAGATACATATGCTAGTTGGTATGCACTCACAAACACAAAAGTGGCTATGGAGAAAAGTCATGTTGCTAGGTGGGCTTCCCACTTAACCATATTAAAGTTATATCCGTTGATAACTTTAACAAGGCACCACAAGGAAAAAAATGCTATGAAAAAAATGAAAGGTACCACAGTCATGCCAATTACGTTATGCAAGGTGGAAAAAAGGTAAAAATGTAAAATGCAAAAAATGTAAAGTGTAAAAGTGTAAAAATGTTAAGTGTAAAATGTTCGAAGGAGTCTTATTCAGTTCATGCAAGGTCAGTCACTTAGGGAAGATTGTGTCTAATGTCTCCAAAGGAGGACCAATCAAAGAATAGTATGTTGACAACTTAGGGGATGTAGTGTGTCACATCAGGCCACTAAAAGGGAAGTAATATGCTGAAATAAATCACCCTTATGAAGGACATCACATCCAATGTCATCCACAAAGTGACAAAAACATCATATAAAAAACAAGGCTACACTAGGAACCAAGAATGCAAATGAAATAATGGTAATGTATGCCCCCCACTTTAAAGGAATTTTTGCACATCATTTTGTGAGCAATTACTTTAAAGTAGAGAAGGAAAGAAAAAGAAAAAGGAAAACAAGACATGAGAGCCAACTCAGAAAGCCTTATGCCAAGTCATATGTTTCTTAGTTAGGTTGTGTCATGTCAAGGAAAATGAAAAACAAAGAAAGGTTGTATGTCACATGCGAGTCAATCTTAAGACATGTTGTTCACATCTCAAGCTTGCTCTTATATGTTCATGAAAATTTAATGAGTAGTTGAAAGAGACAATGGCAGGTGACATACAAGGGATAAGGCTACTAATTCTTTTCCCCCCACTTAGTGTTGGACAAACATGAGCCTAGAATGGATGATGGTATGGTGCCCCTTGCAATGGATGCAAAACATGAAATGGTGAGTATGATATGATCCTAGTGTTATTTATCTGGACAAAGAAGAGTCTTGGAAGAGTCTTGTGTGATAATATTGATGTTGAGTGAGGGTTTGGTGATCTTAGTCAAAGAAGAATAATCAAGACCATGAATTGTTTGTTGTGTGTTTGGCTCTATAGGGTTGTAGATACCTTGTTCTTGAGCACCATAGCATTTTCCACCATACCCAAGTTGTTTCATGAGGTCATACCATTTTCCATAAAGTTGTTTTAGTGCTTTGGAATCAGGTAGTTGTTCGATGTTGTGTTCCTCAAGGGTTGTTGTGGAGTTTGTGGCATTGTCTAAAGTGATTGAGGTGGATGCTTTCTAAAGGTTATTTGAATTTTGCATTGACATGATGGTTGGCTATTGTTGTCTCTTATATTTATTTTGCACTGTGAATATGTATTCACCCATAAATGATGGTGTGAAGTCTAAGGATCCCCAATCATCAATGAATAATTTAGATGGTGATCCCTCATCATTGTGCTTAATTTCAAGAGGATCTATGTTAGATGTTGGAATCAATGTTTTCAAAGGACTTGTAGCTCCTTTTTCAAGGTGCAAGCAACTTTCAGGCTCGAGATTTGCTTCAACTTGATAAATGTTATTGTTATAGACATATTTCATTATACGATGAAGCATGGAAGGCATTGCATTCATCTCACAAATCCATGGTCTTCCTAAAAGAAGATTGTACAAAAGATCATAAGGCATGACATGAATAGGAGTTTACAAAGTAACCACCCCAACCATAATAGGAAAAGTGATTACACCTAGTGGTTTCTTTGTTGTATTATCAAATCCTCAAATAGAGACATAATTAGGTATTATTTGTGACTTTTCAACATGTATTTGATCAAGGAGACTCACACTACACACATTAAGGGTAGAACCATTATCTATGAGAGTGTGTTTGATACCTTTGTGATTGAATTGAGTAATTATCATAAAGGCATCATGTTGTTTGTGCATCTCCAAAGGAGGGAACTAATGTTGATGGAAGGTAATGTCAAGATTATTTGTGTGGATGAGAGCTACCACATCATTTAGAGTTGTACCAGGAGGAATTGTGAT
Organism: Sequoia sempervirens; assembly: GCA_007258455.2. Classification (NCBI taxonomy): domain Eukaryota; kingdom Viridiplantae; phylum Streptophyta; class Pinopsida; order Cupressales; family Cupressaceae; genus Sequoia; species Sequoia sempervirens. The sequence goes on from VDFB02271358.1 coordinate 600,445,909, forward strand.
TTGTTTTAAGGCTGTTTGAAGAATGTTGTTGTAATTTGGTGAGTTTTGAAGTAAATCCCATAGGGAAATATTTGTAGGAGTATTCTTTAATTGTTCAACAAGGTCATACTCCTTTGTGTGTGGGATGTAATGAGGAGAACTAGGTGGATTGGGTAAAGATAAGGAGGGTGGTATTGGTTGCGGTGGTTGTGGATTATTTTGAGTGTTATATGTATGAGGAATGATATTGTAACTCAGTTGTTGCAATACATTAGTTTGAGGTGAGTGAAGGGTGTAGTGAGGTTTTTTGGAAGGATGAAGTGGATGTGAAGGTGGGTAGAGTGTGTAGTGAGGTTTATTGGAAGGATGAAGTTTATGCAAGGGTGGGTAAAGGGTGTAGTGAGGTTGAATATTGTTAACATCTTGTAACAAGTGAGAGTATTCATTGTCTTTAAAGGGAATGTTATCGTTGTCTTGGGTCATAATATCCTCCCGAGAAGGAGAGTTTTTCGGAGAAAAACAAACCACATGTTTGTGAAAATTAAGGTTTGGTTCATGCAAAATAACTTCATCACAACAGAGGGAGCTATTAATGGTTGAACGTGTTTGATTAGGGGAAGACTTTATGCAATCATGTGGTGTTTGTAATGTCTCAGTCTCTTGGTCCATATTATCTACCCTACTAGGAGAACTTGTAATATGTTCATATAAGGTTGAAATGTGCAAAGTAGCTTCATAACAAGTGGGAGAGGCATCAAGAGAAGAAATAGCATCACATTCTTATTTTTCAATGATTGGATCCTTGTGTTTAATTATTTTCTCTTAGATGGGGGAAACATTAGGAAAGGGAGCAAGAAGATTCTCATGATTATCTTTGATTACCTCCCTTTCCAATAATGTCGTCCAAAATGGGGAAAGAAAAATAAAGAGGATTGTCATAGGTCTTAAAGATTTGTTCATCTAATGTCAACATAGCCTCCTCACAAATGTGTTGGTCATGATCGTTCATGAAAGTATTGTCATAAATAGGGGAGGTGTTGGGAGATGAATAGAGAGTAGGTAAGGTAGTGGTAATGAATTCATCTTGTATTGCTATACTATCATCCCAAGGGGAATGAGGAGAAGGCAAAACAAGACCTTCATGATGCTCAATGATTATACCCTCTTTCACCAAGATACCTTGATCACTAAAAGGAGAGATATCAAGGGAAGGAAAATTATGATCAAATTTTTTATCTATGTTTGTATTCCCTTCTAACACATCATCCTCACAAATGGGAGAGATATGAGGCAGTGTAGGTTCAAGACAAGCGTTAATATGTTCCTCTTTTGTGCTAAGAGACTATCATAACTAGGGAATACATTGAAAGAATGATTAACACGCTTATGAACTAACTTTTTCTTTGAACATTTGGAGAAGATTGAGACTAACATTTTGAAATAAAATGAAAAGGGATTAAATGAAATTCAATTTTCAGATGACAATTGATTATGACATGTAACAATATGAGAATGCAAACTTGAAATTTAAACCATGCATGAAATGAGCTAAATTAAGCTAGATTGGATGAAATGCATGATACAAAAATGCAACTAACTAATATAGGTAGGTTAAGGCACCAAATAGAAGATAAAAAATAGAGTTATAAGTTTTGTAAAATGTTGTTTCAACAGTCATAAGCTAATTTTCCCAAGGTGGCGAATGAGTCCCAGTATGGAATTTTTTCATATTTTTCAGAAATTTTTGAGGTGTTTTTAGGGTTTCTGAGTGCTATGATGTAGAACTAAATGAAAAATGCAAATTTTAGAAAATTTACATGAAATTAGATGCCAAAAATGCAACTTAAATGCACTTTTTATGAATGCAAAATTTGAAACCTAGCATGCAAATTAATGAATGCAAACCCCAATGCAAAGTCAATGCAAGGCTAGATGAAGGACTCCAAATCAAAAAGAGAAGTATTCAAAATGCAGGTTCACCAAAATGAAACAAAATATTTTGGCTCCTAAGGAAAACTCTTCCTCTTCTAGGGCTTTTCACCTAAAAGGAGAGAGATAGGAGCAAAATGCACAATGTTTCACTCAAGATTAATGTAAGAATGGATGGAATATTGATTTGAAGTGTTTGTAGATGTGTTTGCATGATTATAGATACAAATAGATGAATGTAAACTAACCTAATGCAAGATCGTGGAAAACATAGTGTTGATTGTAAATATGAACTAGAAACTTAAGCAAATGAAAACACAAGTTGATGAGACTGATCAGAGTGCACTTGGAGGTAGATTAATGTTACTAGAAGGTTTTGGAATATTCAAGAAGTCACCATTTATGGCCACTATGACTGATTCGCCATAGATGGAAAATTAGTCCTACTTCTGGTGAAAACTTCTAGAAACAGGTTTTTTGACTGCTGATAGTTGAATTCTGAGAGAATCAATTTTTAGGCCTAAAAGTGGGACTAATTTTCCATGAATGGTGAATCAGTCCTCCTATAGGAATCTGTAAAGTCAAGACTTGATTATGTAGGCCTAGATCTACACTTCTATCTTCTATAGGTGTCTTCTTCAAAAACTATTAGATTCAGGCCTGAAAATGACTTTTTGTTGATATTTTGACTTTTTGAATGGGAAGAAGACTTGAGAAACTTTGCAACTTGATCTTCAATTATTTTCAAGCTTCCAAGATTCCTAAATCTGTATAGAAACAAGACAAAAGAGAGATGTTGAATGTTAGGGCATGGGGGTTTTTCTTGGTCAAACCTCATTTAGGTAATTAAAAAAAATGATGAAAGGAAGTAATGAAACATGCAAAATAGAATTGATTACCTTGCCATGGTGATTTATCTTGAAATTCTATAGCAATACATGAAGATTCAGCCCTTGAATTCTTTAGAAAGTTAACTTGACGATTTCTAATGAAGAAACCCTAACTTGCTTGACTTGGATGAGAAGATAGATGATGAATTAATGATGAGAGATGTAAAATTGAGTTGTTACATGTAAAATGAGGATAAAAGAACTTATTTATAGACAATTGTTCCTTAGTACCCAATAATACCTCATCATAGGCCGACATGTAGTGAAAATAAACTTTAAATTTTACTTTTTCCCGTTCAATGGTCAAAATGGGGACAAATATGACTCATTCACCAGACATGGGGAATGGGTCCCACCTGGATGGGACTAATTCATGATGCATGGCGAATGGGTCCCACAGGGGCCATTCCAACAACAAAGAAGCTAGGAGATAAGGAAATAAGGTTTAAATTGCAACTTTGTCAGGTATTTGATCAATTAAAGCCTCGTGATGCACAATATGGGTTAATAAGGGCCTATTAGTGATGATGTAAATGTAAAATAGGGCTTGGGACATATAAATTAATGTGAAAGTGTGATTTAATACACTTTACAACACTAAAATGAGGTCCACATAGCCTAGGAAGGCAGAAGAACCAATATGAATGTGAAGGACACTTTACAACACTAATTTATCATTAAGTTTAACTTATAAGACATATATTGATGTGATAATGTTATTAAACACATTTTTTAATGTCACATTAGAGAGAAATAGGTTCATTAAGTCTAGAAAAGTAAGAAAATCCTTTACAAGACGTCATTAAAAGTATGTTATTTCATTTGTAAGGGTCCAAGACCTAGGGTGGATGGATAAAATGCCTCACAACACTAGATTAAGACCTCATTAAGTCCATTTTATCATGAATTCACCTCATGTCAAGAAAATGGTCCATTTTTCTTAGGTACAGGTGGGAATTGAGGTTATGGTTGAGGAGGAAGGAATATGATTTCCTAAATGGTTTTACATATTGTTTGAGGCTTGAGCACCATTAGTGGTGGGAGGAAGATATTTTCCAAAGATTTGAGCTATGTTTTGCACAACATCTAATCCCTCATCACTCTCCATCATACGGTGAAGTTTCTCTATGGAAGGTATAACAATGTTTGAAATGTTTTTAGTACTTACACTATCATGTGAATGATCTAAGTCTTCATGCATTTTCATTATGTTTTCTTGAGGAATATGATCAATAATTATTTGCACACTTGGCACAATACTTGTAGGCAAGGTAGGTATAGAAAAGGAGGTGTCAAAGGTATGGTCCATACCTAATGAACTAGTGCCAACACCAGAAGTAAGAGAGCTTGATAACCCATGATCCATAATGATTGTCTTATCAGAAGATTACATGAGTCTCCCACTTCATCTAACAATAGTATTAGCAATAAGACACCAAGTACTCATACAATGGATAAACCATAGAAAGTGCAATGAACACAATACCCTATGCTTGCAATTACACTTGAAAAAATAATCCTGGAAACTAAAATAGAAAATAAAAAGCAGCCAATTGAAGCACACAAAAGTAATTTCAGATCCTAAAAACTTGGTAATCAAATTCAACACAAACAAAGACACTGAGAAGGAAATCTTGGTTCTCTTGATGAGATTTTGAAGTTCTAGAGGCTGAAACAAACAACAAACAATAGAGAGTGATTTCTGAAGTAAAAATCCTTAGAGGGACTAAGACACTAGGAAGGGAATTTTAGTCCTAGCAAATATTTTTTGTAGAAAAACAATGAATTTTGGAATGTCAACGGTGTTTATAAGTTGCCTGTGCAATATGTTGATGCTCAGAAAAAAAAAATATGCAAATAAGTTTAAGAATTTTTCAATTTTAAATTGAATAAGAATGCAGTGAAGATGGAGAACAATGCACTTTTTAATTTTTTAATGAAATGAAATGATGCAATAAAGTAAATATGCAACCTATATGCACTTTTCACTAATGCAAATATAGGAAACCCTAAATGCAATTTCACTAATGCAAGATGCAAGATACCTAGATGCACTTTCACTAATGCAAGTTTTAATGCAAGAATGAATGCTATCTAGGTCTAAGGACTTAAAAGACTCCAAATTAGAAAGGAAAAATAATTGGGTTCACCAAAATGATGAAGATGAAAATGGATACCTTTTTGGGATGCATTTCACTAATGCAAGATGCAAGAATGAATGCTATCTACAAGGACTTAAAAGACTCCAAATTAGAAAGGAAAAATAATTGGGTTCACCACCTCACACTTTTCTCATTTTTGAATTTCTAAACTTTGAACAAGACCTAAAGCTACAATGTCTAAACTTTGAACAAGATCACGAGCTACAATGAAACTTGAGCCTAGAAGGACTAAGATGCCCAAGATGGTTTATTAGTCATGTTTTGAATTTCTCTAAACTTTGAACAAGATCCTGAGCTACAATGTCTACACAAGTTTCCCTTTCGGTCTCAGGTTTTGAAACTCTGAATAAGGCCTATAAGTGATTTTTCATGAAGATGAATACTTTGTAATGCAACTTCGCAAAATTTTGAAAAATTGCACTCCAAGTGATCTTCAAGTCCACCAGTTAGATCTACAATCAAAAATCTAAAATCACACATGTATTTTTTCGGCTTTCTGACCCCACAGACTAGTTCCATGGCCCTAGAGTTAGTATACATGTGGAACTCTCTTGTATGGCTACTTTAGTGTGAGGAAGCAAGTTCATCCTCTCACTAAAGTGGGGGCTAAATGTGACATAGAAAAAAGGACCCTTTGCTTGAAATGGATTAGTTCATGACTTAACAAGGCCTTAATCTAGTGTTGTGAAGTATTATATGCATCCACACTAGGTTTTGGACCCTTGTAAACTAAATAAAATGCATTTAACGACATCTTGTGAAGGTGTTGTGAAGTTTTGTAATACATTTCTACACTCTTCTAGACTCTTTTTATTATAATTAATTTAAATATTCCTATTTATTCATCAACAAGTCCTATATTGAAGTGTTTTAAAGTCTTGTAACAATATTTCATGCTTTTCTAGGAATATCTCCTTATTTACACCTTTCTTATGACTTAATTAAGTGTATTTTTGAATGAAAACCTCACAAATAACATTAAATACAACATTGTTCCCAACACTTGTTTTTAGGTCCTAGGTGGGACCCATTCGCCATGGGTGGTGAATGAGTCCCCCTTGGCCCCAATTTAAAAATATTTTAAATTCTTTTTGGGTTTTTATTTAAAAATAACTTGATGTCAGCCGATGATGAGGTATGAACGGATAGTAAGGAACAAGATTCTATAAATAAGTGTTTTTCCCCTCATTTTGACAATCCTCAATCTTCTTTGAATCTCTAAAGTCTTCAATCCATAATCATCTCTTATTTTATCAAACTTCTATCAAGCAACTTAGGTTTCAAGGAATTTAAACATCAATTTCCAAACTTTTAAGGGTTGAATCTTCATGTGATGTTGCAGAATTTCAAGATCAATCATGATGACAAGGTAATCATCTACATTTTTGTATGTTTCATCACTTCATTTCATTCTTTGGTTTAATTACCTAAACAGGGTTTGACTTAGGCAAACCCCCATGCCCTAACCTTCAACATATCTCTCTTTTATCTTGATTGTTTGCAGATTTAGGTCATTTGGAAGATTGAAAAACATTAGAGATCAAGTTTCAAAAGTCATTCAAGTATTCTTCTCATCATTCAAGTCAAATCATAAAAAAAAATTACCTTCAGACCTGAATTTGACAGTTTCAGAACCGAAGACCTGTGGGAGAAAAAATTGCATATTTAACTCCACATAATCTTCCTTTAATTTTCAAGATTTTTTGTAGGTCGACTAATTTTCCATCCATGGCAAATGAGTTCCACCTATAGGTTTGAAAAGTAGATTTCTCAGGTTTTGACCTCTCGATTGTCAGAAATTAGGTCTCAACACTTTTTCACCAGATGGAGGATTGATTCACAACCCTTGTTGAATGATTCCCACTGTGAAAAATCAATAAAATCCATTAGCATTCCAAATACTCCAGAAAACTCACATTTCATCTAGGTGCACTCAGATTTTCCCCTATACCTTATGTTCTACACAATTTCCTAAATTTCATAGTTGTTTGCATATCATAATGTGTTTTCAAACATAGCTTAAATTCTAATTTTGAATTCATTTTATATCATCTTATTCAGTCAATTGCATTTAGTTAACTTCATTTACTTCATATCACAATGCACACATCCTGATTTGAATGTTACATAAGTATTTTTGGATCTAATCTCTCTCCTTTTAGGTGAAAAACCCTATACGAGTTAGAGAGTCCATTGGGTCCAATAATCTCATATTTTGGAAGAGCCAAACCTTAATCATGACATACAATACCACAATTCATTCACATCTTTGGTTCCTAGTGAAGCCTTGTTGTTTACGTGATGCGTTTGTCACTTTATGGATGACATTTGGTGTGATGTCCTTCATAAGTGTGATCTATCTTAGCATATTACATTCCTCTTGGTGGCCAGATGAGATGCATTGTATCCCCTAAGTTGTGAATATACTATTCTTTGATTGGTCCTCTCTTGGAGAAATTAGACACAATGTTCTCTAAGTGACTGACCTTGCATGAATTGAAAAAGAATTCTTTTAACAATTTTTTACAATACATTTTGGCATTTTACATTTTTTCATTTCTTGGCCACCTTGCATAACACAACTTGAATGCCTGTAGTGTCGTACTATTTAAAACTTAACACTTTCATTTCCTTTTTCTTTGTGGTACCTTGTCAAAGTTATCAAATGGGTATAGCTTTGGCATGGTTGAGGAGGAAGCCCAACTAGCGGCATGGCTTTTTCGCATAGCCACCTTTGTGTGTGTGAGTGAATACCAACTAGTGTATGTATCTTACTTCTTTTTTGGTTTTCTCACCTTGCAGACAACTAGTTCCATGGCCCTAGAGTGAGAAAAAATTGTAGATTTAACTCCACATAATCTTCCTTTGATTTTCTATATTTCTATAGGTCGACTGATTTTCCACCCATGGCGAATGAGCCCCACCTATAGGTCTAAAAAGTAGATTTCTCAGGTTTTCAGCTCTCAACTGTCAGAAATTAGTTCTTGACACTTTTTCACTAGATGGAGGATTGATTAGCCACCCTTGTCAAATGATTCCCATTGTAGAAAATTGGTAAAATCCATCAGCATTCTAGATACTCCAAATAGCTCACATTTCATCCATGTGCACTCAAATTTTCCCCTGTACCTTTTGTTCTGCATAATTTCCTAATTTTCATAGGTTTTTGCATATCACAATGTGTTTTCAAACATAGCTTAAATTGCACTTTTGCATTCATTTTATATCGTCTTATTCATTCAATTGCATTTAGTTAACTTCATTTACTTCATATCACATTGCACTCATCTTGATTTGAATCTTACATAAGCATTTTTGGATCTAATCTCTCTCCTTTTAGGTGAAAAACCCTATAAGAGTTAGAGAGTCTATTAGGTCCAAAATTTTGTCGCATTTTGGAAGAACCAAACCTTAATTGTGACATAAAATACCACAATTCATTCACACTCTTGGTTCCTAGTGAAGCCTTGTTGTTTATGTGATGCGTTTGTGACTTTGTGGATGACATTGGGTGTGATGTCCTTCATAAGTGTGATCTATCTTAGCATATTGCATTCCTGTTAGTGGCTAGATGCGATGCACTACATCCCCTAAGTTGTGAATATACTATTATTTTATTGGTCCTCTCTTGGAGAAATTAGACACAATGTTCCCTAAGTGACTGACGTTGCATGAATTGAACAAAAGTCCTTTGAACAATCTTTCACAATACATTTTGGAATTTTATATTTTTGCATTTCTTGTCCACCTTGCATACACAACTTGCATGCCTGTAGTGCAATACTATTTAAAACTTAACACTTGCATTTCCTTTTTCTTTGTGGCACCTTGTTAAAGTTATCAAATGGGTATAGCTTTGGCATGGTTGAGCGGGAAGCCCAACTAGCGGCATGACTTTTCCGCATAGCCACCTTTGTGTTTGTGAGTGAATACCAACTAGCATATGTATCTTACTTATTTTTAGGCTTTCTCACCCCACAGAAAACTAGTTTTGTGGCCCCAAAGTGAATATAAAATTTGGCCTTTCTCACCCAGCGAACAACCAAGAAGTTTTGTCGGCCAAGAGTGAGTACATCTTTTTTTCCACCTTGTCTTTCTTTTATCTTGCCTTTGTATGATTTTGTATCTTGGGGGCTTGACATACATGTGGATCTCTCTTGAATGGCTACTTTAGTGTGAGGAATCAAGTTCTTCCTCTCACTAAAGTGGGGGCTAAATGTTTTGTAGAAAAAAGGACCCTTTGCTTGAAATGGATTGACTCATGAGTTAACAAGGCCTTAATCTAGTGTTGTCAAGTATTATATGCATCCACACTAGGTTTTGGACCCTTGGAAACTAAATATAATGCATTTAATGACATCTTGTGAAGGTGTTGTGAAGTGTTGTAATACATTTCTACACTCTTCTAGACTCTTTTTATTATAATTCATTTAAATATTCCTTTTTATTCATCAACAAGTCCTATATCAAGAAGTGTTGTAAAGTCTTGTAATAAGATTTGATGTTTTTCTAGGCATATCTCCTTATTTACACCTTTCTTATGACTTATTTGACCCCTTTATGCCCTCACATGACTTAATTAAGTGTATTTTTGAATGTAAACCTGACAAATAACATTAAATAGAACATTATTCCCGACACTTATTTTTAGGTCCTAGGTGGGACCCATTCACCATGGGTGGCGAATGAGTCCCCTTTGGCCCCAATTTCAAAATATTTTAAATTCTTTTTGCGTTTTTATTTAAAAATCACTTGATGTCGGTGGGTGATGAGGTATGAATGGATAGTAAGGCACAAGATTGTATAAATAAGTGTTTTTCCCCTCATTTTGACAATCCTCAATCTTCTTATACTCTCTAAAGTCTTCAATCCATAGTCATCTCTTATTTTATCAATCTTCTATCAAGCAACTTAGGTTTCAAGGCATTTAAAGATCAATTTCTAGATTTTTAAGGGTTGAATCTTCATGTCATGTTTCAAACTTTCAAGATCAATCATCATGACAAGGTTATCATCTCCATTTTTGTATGTTTCATTACTTCATTTCATCACTTTGGTTTAATTACTTAAATAGGGTTTGACTTGGGCAAACCCCCATGCCCTAACCTTCAACATATCTCTCTTTATCTTGATTGTTTGCAGCTTTAGGTCCTTTGGAAGCTTGAAAAATATTAGAGATGAAGTTGCAAAAGTCATAAAATTATTCTTCTCATTATTCAAGTCAAATCATCTACAAAAGTTACTTTTAGACCTGAATCTGACAGTTTCAGAAGCAGAGACCTGTGGGACACAAAATTGCAGATTTAACTCCACAAAATCTTCCTTTGATTTTCTAGATTTCTGTAGGTGGACTAATTTGATACCCATGCCAAATGAGTCCCACCTATAGGTTTGAAAAGTATATTTCTTAGGTTTTTAGCTCTCAACTGTCAGAAATTAGTTCCAGACATTTTTTTACCAGTTGGAGGACTGATTCGCACCCTTGGCATATGAGTCCCATTGTGGAAAATTTGTAAAATCCATCAGCATTCCAGATACTCTAGAAAGCTTACATTTTATCTAGGTGCACTTAGATTTACCCCTGTACCTGTTGTTCTGCATAATTTCCTCATTTTCATAGTTGTTTGCATATCACAATGTGTTTTCAAACATAGCTTAAATTGCACTTTTGCATTCATTTTAGATCATCTTATTTAGTCAATTGCATTTATTTAAGTTCATTTACATCACATCACATTGCGTAAATTTTGATTTGAAGGTTACATAAGCATTTTTGGATCTAATCTCTCTCCTTTTAAGTGAAAAACCCTATAAGAGTTAGAGAGTCCATTTGGTATAAAAATCTGTCACAATTTTTATGGAAAATATTGACAAAACTAAAAAGATAAATTATCATTTAATTTTTCTCTTTGTGTGTCACTGATTTGTGCTGTGGGACTATAATGCCACCTAGGGCATCTTTGTCCTCCATGGGTCTTGGGACCTTGATTTTGAAAACACCTGAAAAGGTCCCTTTTTGGACTTCGTGCCCCAAGAATTGAGCCTTGGGATTAAGATGCCACCTAGGAAATCTTAGCCCTGCTTGGATTATTTATAGGATTTAATTTGAAATTTGGGTGGTATTTAGCCTCCTTTATTTAATGATTTCATATGTCAATTTGTTGTCATATAATTTCAGGATATTAAGCATGAATAAGTATAAATATAAGGTTCCTCCACTCATTTTTCATATAGCAAGATAAAAATATTTCAAGTATTCACTACTAAGGAAATTCTATGCATTCAAGAGCATTTCATCAACCTTTTGAATCCATCATCAAGATTCAAGCATCACGTCAAGGGCTTATTGCATCGATTCATGTTGTTGAGACAATATTGTGGATATAGCATTGAATATCTATTTGCAACCATTGTTGACATAATATTCCAAGACCCAAGATCTACATTATTCATAGTCACTACATGGTAGATTACATATTTTCCTCACAAGACATCATGCAAGGTGATATCATTTACATATTTCATGTTTCATGATTCATTTCATCATCTGGTTTAAAATTACCTAAAAGGGGTTTGACCAAGGAAAACCCCCATTCACTAACAATCAACAAGTTTTCTCTCTCTTGTGTGTTTGTATTTGTAGATTTAGGTTGAAGACTTGAAGATAATTTAGAGTGCAAGATTGAAAAGTTGCAAAGTTGCATTGTGAAAGTTGTCATCTTCATGGAAACTCACCTACAAGCTAGATCTTTAAGTTACAGGACCTCAGATCTGAGAAGAAGAAAGTGGAGACGTCAACACTCAGGACCACATTTAGGGACTTCATAAATTCAAAATGGGACTAATACGCCACCTAAGGAGTCTTAGTCCTCCATAGGGTATTCTTTAGAGATTCTTCAGGATTTTGTTCCAACATTTGAAGACTTCGTATTTTCACCGTAAAATAGCAGCGACACTAATACACCACTCTAGGAATCTTAGTACTTCATAACACTTTTTGACAACTTCTTTGCATTTCTGGAATCCTCACAACATCTCTACACTTCCTAGGTACACATACACTAACTTGGTATAGCTTAATTTCATCATTTATACACATTATTTGACTTGCATTACTAGTTTTTTTGTGAGTTGAATGTTAAAGTGTATTTTCCAAGCATTTTCTTTGTGGTGAGCCTCTTAAAGCTGAAAATACCCCTCCTAGACCCTTCCTAATTGTGAAATTGGCTAACCTTGTGAGGTTGTTAGTCAATCCAATTAGGACTCCTAGGACATTAGTGAATGATTGGTTGAAAAAGAATGCTACCTTTAGGTATCCATTTTTCCACACATCATTTTGGTGAACCTAATATTTTGGAACATTCATTTTTTTATTTGGAGTCCATTAAAATCCTAGATCTAGGTTGCATTGATTCTTGCATTGCATCTTGCATTAGTGAAATTTCATCTAGGGTTTCTCATATTTAGTAAAAGTGTATCTAGGGTTTCTCATATTTGCATTAGTGAAAGTGCATATAGGTTGTTTTTTGCTTTCTTGCATCATTCTATCTCATTGAAAAACTAAAAAGTGCATTGTAAATAATCCTAATTACATTTAGAAACATTGCTATTATATCCAAAATTGTAAAATTTGCATTCACTTTTGCATCCAATTTCTTGTCACTAGTTACTTTCTCTTGCATTCATTTGCATATAGGTTGTTTTTTGCTTTCTTGCATCATTCTATCTCATTGAAAAACTAAAAAGTGCATTGTAAATAATCCTAATTACATTTAGAAACATTGCTATTATATCCAAAATTGTAAAATTTGCATTCACTTTTGCATCCAATTTCTTGTCACTAGTTACTTTCTCTTGCATTCATTTGCACAATTTTTTATTTCCAAGCATTAGGTCCCTAGGTAGGAAACCTGGGAACACTATTATCAACCAAGAATTGTCTAATTGTTTTCAAAAACCCCTTACTAAGACTAAAATTCCCTTGGTGGAATCTTAGTCCCTCTTTGGTTTTTTGTTCTAGTACCCTGTCTGAGTGATTTTCTATTTGTTTCAGCTTCTAAAACCTTCAAATTTCATTTGGAGGAATAAGACACCCTCCTTGGTGTCTTAGTCACTATGGAATTTCATATTGCAGTTTTCAAGATATGAATCAACAATTTTGTGCTTCTGTTTGCTTACATTGGTTATCTATCTCAGTGGACTAACTTTCAGTTTCATGAATTTTACTAAATATAGCTTAAAGTGCTTCATTTCATGCATTGCTCAATTCCAAATTTGTGTTTGCAACATTTCATCTTTTAGATCATTGCATACTATAATTAGAAAATTACCTTGCTTCCAATCTAACAATTGCATTTAAACATTTCACTTTAGGTCATTGCATTACACTTTCTTTACTTTTCCATGATAACATGTTTTGTTTCAAGAGATGTGGCTTTGATATCATTACAAATGGATTGTATATGTACAACATCCCCTCTTATGAGTTCAATTTAGATTACACCAATTAGGTCATTAAGGAACATGTTAATCATCAAACCATTGAAAAAATACTTAATATTACATTTCCCATTGGTGAGGATGATAGTGTACAAAATCATAATGATCATACTTGTTCTTCTCCTGATACCTCTCCTCTTAGTGATGAAGGTATGTTCGTGAAAGAAGATACAAGCATTGAGAGTCTTCATTGTTTGTATCCTCCCCCCCCTTTGGAAGACATTAGAAAACAAGAAGATGAAATCATAGAAAACTTTTCTAAACATCACCTTACCTAGTATCCATTCATCCCTTGATTGTGATGATGTTTTAGCAAAAGAAGATGATATCATAGATAACCATTGATGAAGAGGAAAATGAATACCTTTTTCAAATATCACACTTTTCTCATTCAACACTTCACTAATGTCCTAAGAGTCCTAATTGGATTGACTAACAACCTCTCAAGGTGAGCCAATTCTTAATTAGGAGGGTCCTAGCAAGGGTTTCTTAATTTCTAAGGGGTTCACCACCAATCAAATGCTTGGAAAAGGAAATGTTTGAAAACACGTTGTGATATGCAAAATGACCTAAAACTAATAATGCAAGCTAAATGAAAGATGCAATTGATGAAATAATACAATAGGGAGATGGTATGTGTGAACTTGGGAAATCTAGAGATGTCGTGAGGATTCTGGAAAGGAAAAGACGCTGCCAAAATATGCTATGGAGGACTAACATGCCCAAGATGGCATATTAGTCCTACTACTATTTTTTAGGGAAAATGCAAAGTCTTTGGATCTCAGAACCAGATCTCTGAAAATATCTGAAAATTGAGCTTGGGAGGACTAAGACGCCCAAGATGGTGTATTATTCCAGTTTTGAATTTCTCTAAACTCTGAATAGGATCTTGAACTCCAAGGTCTACACAAGCTTCCCTTCCAATCTCAAGTTTTGAAACTTCTGAATAAGGCTTGTAAATGAGTTTCCATGAAGATGACAACATTTTAATGTAACTTTGTAAATTTTGCAACTTTTCACTCCAAGTGATCTTCAAGTCCACAACTTAGATCTACAATCACAAATGTGCAAGATGGGAAAAAATTGTTTGTTAGTGAATGGGGGTTTTCCTTGGTTGAACCCCTTGTTGGTAATTAAACCTTGAAATGAAATAGAAATAATGAAGGAAATGGTGAATGAACAACATGAAATGCTACAACTCACCAAACCCTTATGAATTTTGTAAATTTGTATGTGATGGCTACAATGGATATGGATCTTGGATGCTTGATAGATAATGCTTGAATTTATTTCTTGAATCAAAACCATACATCAAAAATGTTAGCACAAGAACACATGTGATGCAAGAAAACACTTTCATATGGTTCTTGAATCTCAAAATGGCTTCAAATGATTGATGAATCTGCTCTTGAATGCTCTTGTGAACTCAATTATGCTATGATAAAAGATGTCACAAATGACTTGGGTTGAAATGAATCAAGGGACCTTGTATTTATACTTATCTATGCTTAATACCCTGAAATTATATCACACCAAGCCAACATATGAATTCATTGAATAATGGAGGCTAAATCCTGCCAGAATTTGAAATAAAATCTTGAAAGTGACTCAAGGAGGACTAAGATACCCTAGGTGGCATCTCAGTACTGAGTCCTAAAAACTCGGGGCATGAACACCAAAAAGGGGCCCAATCCGGAGATGCCAAAATTAGGGTCTCGAGAGGCTTGGGAACTAATATGCCCTAAGTGGCATGTTAGTCCTGACCCAAAAATCAGGGAAACATTGATGGATTCATTAAATTATCATTTATTCATTAGAGAATGTCATGATTAACCAGAAAATAATGTCATTCATAGGGATTGTGTAAACATAATAGGACCAATTAAGGCATAAAGAAGCATAAATAAAATAATTTGGGCTTAAACAAGTGTGAAAATGCAAGGGTAGGCATTTTACTACACTACATTTATCTCCCACTTTAGTGAGAGGATGAACTTGCTTCAAACTCACACTAAAGTAGCCAACCACACTATCAAGAGGGGTTCAAATGTACAAATGTTAGTAAGATAGGATGACAATAACCAAGAGGGTGGCCAAGCCCCCTGAATCAAGATCCTATGGAAAACCCAACATAAGCACAAAGGAACATGATTGTAGATGATACATGAAGCCATAACCAAATCACAAAAATACACCATCAAAGGAAAGAAAAAGGAAAACGTAAAAGAAAAAGAAAAAACTATAGTAAATCAAGATTCGACTGGCCATCCAATGTGGTGGACTGGGTCTAGGATATTTGTCCAAAATGAGGTTTACAAGTGGAATGCACTATCCACTATGCAAACAAAATGCACACTCAAAAGGGCTAGTGGGAGCTAGGTGTTGACTAGGTGAGCCCCAAGGGACCATATAAAATCCATACCTCCATTAATTTGATAAGGCACAAAAATGCATGCTCACATGGGCTAGTGAAGCTCGGTGTTCACTAGGTGAGCCCCAAGGTGGTCCATATCAAATCCATACCTCCATGAAATTAAGAAGGAAAATAATTGCATGCTCGCACATGCTAATGAAGCTAGGTGTTCACTAGGTGAGCATTAAGGTGGTCCATATCAAATTTGTACCTCCATGAATTTAATAAGGAAAAAAAGGAAAATAAAATGCAAAAAGAAAGAGGGATGCTCAAAGGGATTTTTCTTAGTTCATGTGAGATCTTACTCTTAGGGGACATTGTGATTAACATCTTCAAGAGAGGATAAATACAAGATCTCATCTTGGGGAAAATTATACTCAATACTTCCAAGAGAAGACAAGTGTAGAAGGGTCTTATCTTGTTTCCAAGAGAGGACAAGGTAATATCATTCTCTTGGAGGAAGTCAAACCCAAAGGAATTTCGAAGAGGAAAAACACATCACATAAAGAAGGAAAATCACATCAAGGAACATAAAAAGGAATAAAAAATGCAAATGAAATCATTCCAAAATAATGCCAATGTATGTCCCCACTTTAAAGGAATTGCTAACACCATGTTGTGAGAAATTACTTTAAAGTAGAAAAAATTAAAATGTAATCAATACAGAAGACATAAGAGCCAACTTGGAAAGAACTATTCCAAGTCATATGTTTCCAAGTAAAGCTACATCATGCAAGAGAAAAGGAAAAGAAAGGGGTTTCCCAAAAAATGAAGACACCAAAAACATAAGGGATCTATAGATTTGGAGTCAGTATGTTTTTTGTTGTAATGATATTAGAGAGCTTGGAATTGTCATCATTCCCCAAATACACAAAATTAGAAGAATGACATAAAGAGAGTGAAAACAAAGAAAAGAAAGAGCCTTTTGGGTGAACATGGAAGAGACATAGGGTGTCTCAATGCCTTGTGTCATCCCCAAAAGGAAAACACAAGAAAAATGAAAAGGAAAATGTAAGGCAAAGAAAAGATAATGAAAAATATTTTGGGTCAACTTGAAGAAGACATGAATGTCTCAATGCCTTATGGCATTCCCAAAAGGAAAACACAAGAAAAAAAACAAAAGGAAAAGATAAAAGACTAATCAAAAGGAAAAAGTGTATTCCATATAAAAGAATGCACATAGAGAGAGAAACATCAAACATAACATCATGGGAATCACATTGCACACATGCAAGTGAACAAAAAGAAAATGAAAATGAAAGCAAAAGAAAAGATGAAAGACTAGTAAAGCGCATGCGATTCAACCATTCAGTAGGTTGTTTGCATCCCAGTCTTGTTCAGTATATGCAAAATTCATATCACTGGGAAGAGGAACAACATCAAGTGTTGTACTAGGAGAATCACCAGGTTGAACACATGGTGAAACACTTTATTTTGGAGGATCACCATGCTTGTTTTCACTTAAGATCATAGAAGAGGAAAATAAAAAAAATTAACTCATTATGTACTTCCTCTTCGATTTTAGCTATTTCCTAATCATCATCCAAGTTTACCACAACAAGAGAGAAAATTATAATATCCATAGAAGTTGTTGGTCCTTGTTGTGGTGGAGATATAGCTTCTCTTTGTTTTGGTAACAAAGGAGGGTCATCATTTATTGCTTCTATCAAGTTTGGATTTTGATTTATAGTGTTATTATCATTATTCATCTTTTGAGCAATAGAACGACGTCTACACTGAAACTCTCTGGCATTGCGGTTTCTTTTATTAAAATTTTAAAGTTGCATTTTTGTAGTAGGTTGTCAACCATAAGTTCCATTTCTTCTTGCGAAGGAAGAATGTAAGAAACCATAGAAGGTTGTTCAACCACTTTCTCTTTTTCTCTATAAATTTTCTTAGGAGGCGGATTAGGACTTGTTTTGGTTTCTCTAAGTCTCTTGTAGGGAATAGGAAATAGATTGTTCATGGATGGGTCTTGGTGTGTTGGAAGGGTTTTAGACTCAACATTGTTTTCTTTAGGTGGTAGAGGTTGAAGCATAGGTGGAGGTTCAATCATGGGTGGAGTAAATTTTGGAAGAGATAGTTTGGCTATGCATTTGGCTTTGAATTTTTGGTATGATAGGAAAAGGAAGTCTTCACAGGGTCTTATGGGTTCCACAAGTACAGGCCAAAAATAATCTAAAGAGAAATTTCCACAGGAAGACGGGAGTCTAAAGCCAGTATGGTTCACTATAAATATTTCATTTCCAAATAGAAACTTTACGAACTTATGGTTAATGGATGGGACCACATTCATGTTGCGAAGCCATTTGTAGCCCAACTTCACACTAAGTTGGTCTAAATTAGAGATGATAGAGAATGACACATTTTATTTCTTTGCTCCTACTCGCAAAGGGAATTTGATCGAGCCCACTATAGCACAAGAAAAACCATCATGCATTCTAATCCATTCTTTTAGTTTATCATATATATCTTGAGCAAGTTCATGCACATAAAATTCTTCTATGATCACATTCTCTCCATAGACAGGATCAATTAAAATTCTAGAAGTGGGCTTGTTATTGATTGTTCCAGCTATGTAAAGAGGACCATTAGGTGCATTTTTTATTGTTTCCTTTGAAGAAAAAGTAATGTTACAAATGGTTTTCTATTTACGAGGCTTGATGTCAACCACTCCTATCATTGTATCAATATGACTTTGTTCATTAGTATCCATAGGACTCTGTTCATCATAATCCATAGGATTTTGTTCATGATTGCTCATATTTTATTCATCCATATCAACATTCATCACATCGGGCTTAGTTTCACTAGCCTTAACAAATGAAATATTAGCTAGTCGATCCACATATTGCAACTTTCTCATACCGACAGACAGATTGAAGATTAGTGATTATATGTTAAGCTAGAATAGAGCATGTAGTAGATTCATGTTTTTTTATTCATATGCAGATTTTATGTTATTACTTTGTGTTGTGGATCTCAGGGAGTATTGTTTGATGCATAATATGTGTTATCTATGAATCTTGGTGCCTTGTATCAATTTGGGTGGAAGTTAGAAGGTCCAGTGAACTAATTTTCTATTCATCAGTGTTTGGAGATCGACTTGGTGAATAGAGTGTGTCGCAAATATTTGAGGAATTATTTTTTAAGTATTTTTGTGTTTAAAATTTTTGGTTTAGGTCCTCACTATGTTGTGGTCAACTCTTGTAGATGCACATTGAATATTATGGATGATTTGAGCTAACAGTTTGTGAATATTTTTTTATTTTGTTGAGGCTGACATGAAATGATTAAATTCATGTTGGAAGATATATATAAGTGGTTGATTATATAATTTTGGTGTTTGTTCAATTTTATTTTATGTATGTTACAAATGTTAGAAGGCCATTAGAGCGATTATGCACAATTCCACTTGTGCATTAAATATTTTTTGGTGTGAATTGAAGTAGAATAGAGCAGAAGAGAAAAATCAGTTAGATGGTCTAGAATTTGATTGTTCAGCCTAATTGAAACTGTAATCAGGCATTTGTAGATGCTACTTTATCAGTTCAAATCTTTGGAAGTATTCCAAACTTTTGTAAGGAAGCAATCATTTCTATTTTTGAGCATTGAGATCTAGGCAGTGTGCCTGAATGCAAGTGCATTCTCATTTTCTAATATTTTATTTTGAGTATACTCAGAACAATATTGTGGATTGACCTCCATTGTGGTTTTTCCCCTAACAAGATTTCCACGTAAAAAATCCTTGTGTTATGGTGTTGTAGTTATTTGTCTTATGTGCATGCAGTTTTATTTTGGTTGAATGTTATCATTACTTTAAGGATTAGATTAATAAAGCTACAAATTGCACAAGACTAATTCACCTGCCCTCTCAATGTTTATTAATTGAACAATTGGTATTAGAGCTTTGTTCCTCAAAAGAAGCTTAAAAGCTTGGGGAAGATCTTGGAAAGTGTTTCAATGGATTCAAGAAGTCTTCAACAAAAAGTTATGGTGGCCCTAGATGATCTTGATCAGGAAAAATATGAAGTCTGAGAGTTACACACAAATCTCATGAATGTTGAGAGATTCATTAAGTCATTGAAAGAAAAAATCAACAAGTCTAGAGAGAAGAGAAGGGAACTTTGTGATCAAATCAAGCAGGAAGATAGTAAACGCATTGTAGATGAACAACTGAGTCAAGACCTAAAAGATAAATAGAACAATGTGAAAAATTTTCTAGGGATAGTGGAGTTTTGAAGCATGAGACATAATCTATTATGATAAGGATGACTAAAGAAATTGAGGACATGAAGAAAAATGAAGAAAATATTGCCCAATCCCTAAAAGAGAAATTTGAAGAATGTAATTGAATTACTAATGGATTCATTTAGTTGGAACTTGAGTTAGAACAATCCAAACACAATGAGGAAGAGGGTATGTGCGGGATCATGATGGGACAAAAAGTGGCAATATGATGGGTATTTGTAGGGTATGTGGCTAACGACTTTTTTTTAACCCAAAATTGATGAAACAAAAAGGGTTTTTAAAGGAGATTCTTAGCTTTCCACCAATATAAATTATGCTTTAATTTGAATTTAATAAATAATTATTATTTATTTTCTATTTGAATTATGAATAAAGCCCTGATTGAAAAACATCTATAGCTTTCAAATGATATCACATTTTTTGAATCCAAAACATGCGTCACATTCCATGCTTCACATACTATAGTATTAAAAAAAAAAATGAATTTCATGAAGTTTTCACCAAGTTAAGATGGTCAGACATACAAGTTTTTATATTTTTTAAAATTTGTAATAAAAAATTCATAATTAATTATTTACTTGGAAAAACATTAAAAAAATATGCATCACATTCGGACATGAGTCCTCTACTTATATCTAAAATATTATAAAATAATAATATAATTTTATTGTGATTAGGGTGGTCGATAGACACCTACTTCTTTTTTCCCTGAAATTTAAGTACTCTGCATTGAAATTTCAAATTTTCACCAAATAGATTTTTTCTTTTAAAATAAACCTAGTAGTTTAGAAACTAGATTCAGTTTCCTATAGATTCTATTCTTACATATTTTTGAAATAATATAGAGAACTTATTCAAATTTTTACATCAAGTTTCCTAACTCTGATTTTTCTAATTTTTTTGCCACTTAAGGGCCTATTTTTTCCATGATGATCCTGCACATACCAAAGATCTTGAAAAGAACATTGTTGATCTCACATATGAACTTGCTACAACAAATGAATTGAAGGAGAAGTTCAAGATTAGCTCAACCAAGCTTGATGAATTGATTAAAAGTCAGAGGACTGATGGTGGCAAGTGAGGTCTTGGATATGAAGAAGGAGAAAGTTCTAGATCTAGACAAAGGAAATCTAGACAAAGGAGGTTTAGAAAATGAAATCAAATGGACAACACTGGAAGGTATCAAGTAAGACAACCTAATTCCAAAAGGTTTAATGGAAACTATTATGTTTGTAATAAATTTGGTCATCTGGCAGCTGAATACAAAAGTAAAATGAATTCAAGTGGTCCATCATTCTTTGGTCAGTGTCTTAATTGTAACAAGTATGGTCATGAGTCAAATGAATGCAAAAATGTGATGAACAACTTTTATAGAAATTTTAAATGTTATATATGCAATAGACTTGGCCATATTGTTAACTAGTGCAGATCAAGAGAAAGACAGTGGAACAACTGCTCTAGACAAAGAAATGTGGTGTGCTACAACTGTATCAAAACTAGTCATATTGCTAGATTTTGCATAAGAGGTCTTGTAAATCAGAGAAGAAACATGTAGAAGGATGAAAAAGGGAAAGGGAAAGTCACTATAGATCAAATCAGGAGGGAAATGAAGAAGAAATGGGTGAAGAAGAGTCCCTCTATTGCTGGAAATGAGCCAACACCAAAATCAACTTCAGGTAATTCCTTCGGGAATTAGGTTAAGGCCTTTGGCCTAGGGGGACTTGTCAAGAAAGTATTTCGAACCCCCTACAAGAAATTGATACCAAAATGTGGATGAGTTTAGTGATTGTATTGTTGATCTATAGATGCTATTGAACAATTTAAGAGTATTTATGCATAATTAATGGTCCGCAAAAGATCTATCTTTTACAGAGTATGGAAATAGGGTATCTAGATGAGTTAGGGAAAAAACATTTATTACATCAAAAAGGTTAGGTGTGTGAATGATAAAAGGTTATTTCTATCCTTCATTTGTTACTTTGCATTTTTAGAAGAAGTTTGAAGAGCTCTAAAGAAAACTTTAGAAAACTTTGGTGAGAATTCAAGTGTGAAGGAAATTTGAAGTTTAAACCCTAATCAGGTTAAAAGGTATTTTTCAAGAAAAATTGTAAACCCATGAATTTTTTAAAATGGCTACTCCATTGGTAGTTGAAGTCAAGGATAGACCCCATCCAAAGTTCAAGTGGCATCCTTTCAATTCTATTGAGACTGAGCCCTTAGGTGCATTTTCGTTTGTTCCATACGTTGTTTTGCACATTGAAGATATTAGGGCATACATTCATTTTAATATTGAGGATTTAGGAAGCTCGTAGTTGCTAAATTTGTATTCCAAACACATTGTTGGAGAGTATTTTTTTGTTAAGCCCGAATTTGAAACCCTAGAGGTAAAGAAATTCACATAAATTGTGAAATTTCCCATGTTTGATGAAAATGAATGGGTCTGATACATCTTGAGTCTAGTTCATTCTAAATTAATGTGGCTGAATCAACCCTTCAAGATTACAAAAGAGGCTATAAGTGTTGTTATAGGTTTAAATTTCTTGGATGGATTGTTGATTTTGAAGTCTGTGAAAAATCAAACTGTGACTGTTGCAACTGGTTCTGTATCTGATAGAAAAGTGATGACAATTGATAACATCATTGATGTGGGTGTGAAATTTTCCTTGATGGTCATTGGTTATAGGATATATCACTCCATCCGAGAAGATTTTGTATTCAGTACTACCATATATTCAACATATCAAATGGTAAAGGAGAATCTAGAGTATGATTTATGTGAATTTCTTAAAATTCAACTTATGGAAAATCTTGGTAAGATTAAGAAAGAAAATAAGAATTCCTTTAAATATGGTAATATGTTGCTATGTTTGTTCTTTTATTTAATGAATGAAGTTCTGGGAGTTGGGAAAGTGCATTGACAAAGAGACAAGCTTGTTGTTGTTTAGATTAGAGACATGTTACTCAGCTTTGGTGATTTGGAATCCAAGAAAACTACAATCTGGGGATATCTCAAAAAAATTCAAAATATAATGCAAGCAAGGGAAAGAATTCCCACTTCTATTATGGAAAAGTATAAGGATACAATCTGTTTTATGGTGGATATTGATTAGTGCTTGATGGAAGTGGTAGAACCTAGAACTATTTGGATTATGCCAATGGGTTATGAAGTTGAGGAGAGAATCTTGGAGCTATACGTACATTTTTTTGATTGAGTAAGCCTTTGGATCTGTCTGAAGAAAGGTTTGGAACATATGCAGAGAAAAATATGCAACTCCATGAGCAATTGAAGAAACCAATGATAGTTTGAAGAGTGAGGAAAGAAGTTGAAGTCTTCACAAAGAGCATGGGAATACCTGCAGAAGCTATAAGAGAAGCCAAAAGGAAAAGAGAACAAGCTGAAAGTGAAAAACAAAAAGAGCCTACTAAAACTAAATTTTCTAGTCTAGCAACATCCTTTGCTCAAGCTAGATCAACAAGGAGCTCAATACCCCTATCTAGTCATGCAAAGAAGTCATCTCCTGCAAAAGCTCAAGTTAAGGAATCTGGTAAAAGGAAGAAGGATAAGAGTACAAGAGTGTATACAACTATTTCAAATGATGAAGATACATAATCTAATGAAGAAGTTAGAGAAATAAAGCATATTCGCACCCCTGCAGCAACAACTGTCAAGCCCTCTAGTGAAGAGGAGAAATCAAAGAAGAATTTGAAAGAGGTATAATCAAGGATGGAAATATTAATCCCCTGTGTGAATTGTATGGTACCTTTGATAGTATTGGTCAAAGAGTCCTTGAGGAGGCTACAATAGAATATTTGAACAATTTCAATACGACTCTTGTTGAGATAATGGCACAGTTGCCTAAGGAATTGTATGAAATTTTGGAGATGAGGAGAGTGAATGCTAGAACTCAAGAAGAGTAGCTAAGAGAATGGGTTCTTGCAAATGTAAGTCCAGTAATGTCTATTGAAGAAATGAAGTCAATCCTAAAAGAAGAAAAAAGAGAGTTCAAAAGAAAAACAAGAATAAACAAGCTTATGTTGGGTAAGACTAAAGAAGTACAAAAAGAAATAGAAAGCATTTTGAAGAAAGTTATATTAAAGAACAAAACTGGTGTTGTTTTTGAAGAAGAGAATGTGGAAGATATTTCACCTGGTCCAGTAAATGAAGAGGTTACAATTGAGAAAACATAGATTCCTCTTAACGTACATGATACAAAAGAACCTATGGAGATTGAAGCTCTTAAAATTGTGTCGATTGAAGAAAAGGAGATATCAGTTGAGGAAGTTGAAGCTCCAAATGACAAGCAAAAATTTGTGGCTATGGAAATAGTAGTTGAGGAAAAGAAGGTTGAAATTAAGGGAGTTCTAGTGGAAGCAAGAGACACTATAGATGTAGTGAAGAAGTTTCTAGAAGAGCAAAAGGAATAATTTTATCTTGAGTTGGGAGATGCTCCTATTTATTTGTCTACTTTGTCCCCAATTCAGAAAATGAAAGTCACATCATTTGCACAAGCTAAAACTAGGGAAGAAATTCCGAAATTTGGAGAAGATCATGCCTACTCATGTTAAGGATCCATCTGATTCTTCCTCCGGTGAGCTAAAGAAACTTATAAATTTGGTAAGTACTCATTTTGAGTCACTTGAGAAGTCAACTTTGGTCAAAGTTTAGAAGGAATTTGATGCTAGACAAATCAATAGGTTGAAAGGATTGATAGCTAATGAAAAATCTCTAATAGCTACCTATGTGAAAACTATTCAAAGTGTATTATTAGAAGGTGGAAGGATTTATAAGTCATGTTTGTCTTTGTCAAAACTTACTAAGGAAAATAAGAAGAAGGTTAAGGATCATGAGAAAGAGTTAGCTTCTATTTCTGATGCTTTCAATCCTTTAACTATTTTTGTTGGAGAGCAAGAAGGTCAAGTCATATCCTTGAAAAAATAAAGAGCTTGAAGCATGATAATGACAGAGTTGTGGAAAGAGCTAGTGAACTTAGAGGGATAATTGGTCCTAAGATGGAAACCATGTTGAATGCTTTAAAAGAAGCACACGATGCTATGGTGGATAGTGATCCAGTGATGTAGGAGCATCCAGTGGTGTAAGAGAAATCCTGCATCACCCACAAAAAAGAAAGATTTTAATTTCCTGTTGGTTATTTCTTAGATGTTTTTGCATTTCTGGATACTCCTTTAGCTATTAAAATATTCAAAGCCAAATTTGAGGCCCTTAGAGGCTCCGGATGGGCACAAAAATTTGCAAAAACCCAAAGTAGTGAGCCATAGGCCCTCATTTGCACCACATCATCTTTTCAAGAGCTTTTCGAAAAGGTATTATCATTGAAAATCCAATGGTCAGATTAAAAGTTATGGCTTCCAAAAGTTGGTGCATTTTTAGAAATGTGCTAATTTTTTAATGTGAATTTAAATTTGAATTTAAAATTGTAATTTGGGCGCCAAACCTCCAAAACTCAAATTTGAATGTTGTTTTGGCTCCAAATGGGAAAGGAGCTCTATTTATGACTGAGATTTCTGATTTTTGGTAGCTTTTTGGGGGAAAGAGTTTGCATGTTGCAAAACAAGAAAATATTGTAATTTTTGTAATTTTTTGTAGCTTGCATGTATTGCAAAGCTTGAGGATTTGTGATCCTCTGCATGTAAGAAGTTCCATTATAAATAATAATAAATTTCTCTAGTTGTTGCATCATTTTCTGTGTCTCAGGTTTGCTCCCTCGTCAGGTGGTATCAGAGCGGGTTTTCTTGAGCATGTGGACAGATCACCGATCGTGAGGCAATTTGTACTAGGACCATGGTTGTGGGTTCAAGATCTTCATGATGCCTCCAAGAGTGATGCCTGGTAGGCGTGGTGGTGCCAGAGGTGGCAGAGGTGGAAGAAATGCTGGTGGAAGAGATCCATTGGCGATCGAGGGTTTTAGAGCCCTCCAAAGACAAATTGATGCATTGCAGGAACAAATGAGAAGAGGGTTAAACTCGGGAAGGAGAGGAGAAAGCAAGGATGAAGAAGAGGTAGAAGATTCAAACATAGAAGAGGTGGATGAGTTTAGTGATTGTATTGTTGATCTATAGATGCTATTGAACAATTTAAGAGTATTTATGCATAATTAATGGTCCGCAAAAGATCTATCTTTTACAGAGTATGGAAATAGGGTATCTAGATGAGTTAGGGAAAAAACATTTATTACATCAAAAAGGTTAGGTGTGTGAATGATAAAAGGTTATTTCTATCCTTCATTTGTTACTTTGCATTTTTAGAAGAAGTTTGAAGAGCTCTAAAGCAAACTTTAGAAAACTTTGGTGAGAATTCAAGTGTGAAGGAAATTTGAAGTTTAAACCCTAATCAGGTTAAAAGGTATTTTTCAAGAAAAATTGTAAACCCATGAATTTTTTAAAATGGCTACTCCATTGGTAGTTGAAGTCAAGGATAGACCCCATCCAAAGTTCAAGTGGCATCCTTTCAATTCTGTTGAGACTGAGCCCTTAGGTGCATTTTCGTTTGTTCCATACGTTGTTTTGCACATTGAAGATATTAGGGCATACATTCATTTTAATATTGAGGATTTAGGAAGCTCGTAGTTGCTAAATTTGTATTCCAAACACATTGTTGGAGAGTATTTTTTTGTTAAGCCCGAATTTGAAACCCTAGAGGTAAAGAAATTCACATAAATTGTGAAATTTCCCATGTTTGATGAAAATGAATGGGTCTGATACATCTTGAGTCTAGTTCATTCTAAATTAATGTGGCTGAACCAACCCTTCAAGATTACAAAAGAGGCTATAAGTGTTGTTATAGGTTTAAATTTCTTGGATGGATTGTTGATTTTGAAGTCTGTGAAAAATCAAACTGTAACTGATGCAACTGGTTCTGTATTTGATAGAAAAGTGATGACAATTGATAACATCATTGATGTGGGTGTGAAATTTTCCTTGATGGTCATTGGTTATAGGATATATCACTCCATCCGAGAAGATTTTGTATTCAGTACTACCATATATTCAACATATCAAATGGTAAAGGAGAATCTAGAGTATGATTTATGTGAATTTCTTCAAATTCAACTTATGGAAAATCTTG
This sequence comes from Sequoia sempervirens, assembly GCA_007258455.2. Lineage (NCBI taxonomy): Eukaryota > Viridiplantae > Streptophyta > Pinopsida > Cupressales > Cupressaceae > Sequoia > Sequoia sempervirens. The sequence goes on from VDFB02271358.1 coordinate 600,473,116, forward strand.
GTAAGATTAAGAAAGAAAATAAGAATTCCTTTAAATATGGTAATATGTTGCTATGTTTGTTCTTTTATTTAATGAATGAAGTTCTGGGAGTTGGGAAAGTGCATTGACAAAGAGACAAGCTTGTTGTTGTTTAGATTAGAGACATGTTACTCAACTTTGGTGATTTGGAAGCCAAGAAAACTACAATCTGGGGATATCTCAAAAAAATTCAAAATATAATGCAAGCAAGGGAAAGAATTCCCACTTCTATTATGGAAAAGTATAAGGATACAATCTGTTTTATGGTGGATATTGATTAGTGCTTGATGGAAGTGGTAGAACCTAGAACTATTTGGATTATGCCAATGGGTTATGAAGTTGAGGAGAGAATCTTGGAGCTATACGTACATTTTTTTGATTGAGTAAGCCTTTGGATCTGTCTGAAGAAAGGTTTGGAACATATGCAGAGAAAAATATGCAACTCCATGAGCAATTGAAGAAACCAATGATAGTTTGAAGAGTGAGGAAAGAAGTTGAAGTCTTCACAAAGAGCATGGGAATACCTGCAGAAGCTATAAGAGAAGCCAAAAGGAAAAGAGAACAAGCTGAAAGTGAAAAACAAAAAGAGCCTACTAAAACTAAATTTTCTAGTCTAGCAACATCCTTTGCTCAAGCTAGATCAACAAGGAGCTCAATACCCCTATCTAGTCATGCAAAGAAGTCATCTCCTGCAAAAGCTCAAGTTAAGGAATCTGGTAAAAGGAAGAAGGATAAGAGTACAAGAGTGTATACAACTATTTCAAATGATGAAGATACATAATCTAATGAAGAAGTTAGAGAAATAAAGCATATTCGCACCCCTGCAGCAACAACTGTCAAGCCCTCTAGTGAAGAGGAGAAATCAAAGAAGAATTTGAAAGAGGTATAATCAAGGATGGAAATATTAATCCCCTGTGTGAATTGTATGGTACCTTTGATAGTATTGGTCAAAGAGTCCTTGAGGAGGCTACAATAGAATATTTGAACAATTTCAATACGACTCTTGTTGAGATAATGGCACAGTTGCCTAAGGAATTGTATGAAATTTTGGAGATGAGGAGAGTTAATGCTAGAACTCAAGAAGAGTAGCTAAGAGAATGGGTTCTTGCAAATGTAAGTCTAGTAATGTCTATTGAAGAAATGAAGTCAATCCTAAAAGAAGAAAAAAGAGAGTTCAAAAGAAAAACAAGAATAAACAAGCTTATGTTGGGTAAGACTAAAGAAGTACAAAAAGAAATAGAAAGCATTTTGAAGAAAGTTATATTAAAGAACAAAACTGGTGTTGTTTTTGAAGAAGAGAATGTGGAAGATATTTCACCTGGTCCAGTAAATGAAGAGGTTACAATTGAGAAAACATAGATTCCTCTTAACGTACATGATACAAAAGAACCTATGGAGATTGAAGCTCTTAAAATTGTGTCGATTGAAGAAAAGGAGATATCAGTTGAGGAAGTTGAAGCTCCAAATGACAAGCAAAAATTTGTGGCTATGGAAATAGTAGTTGAGGAAAAGAAGGTTGAAATTAAGGGAGTTCTAGTGGAAGCAAGAGACACTGTAGATGTAGTGAAGAAGTTTCTAGAAGAGCAAAAGGAAGAATTTTATCTTGAGTTGGGAGATGCTCCTATTTATTTGTCTACTTTGTCCCCAATTCAGAAAATGAAAGTCACATCGTTTGCACAAGCTAAAACTAGGGAAGAAATTCTGAAATTTGGAGAAGATCATGCCTACTCATGTTAAGGATCCATCTGATTCTTCCTCCGGTGAGCTAAAGAAACTTATAAATTTGGTAGTACTCATTTTGAGTCACTTGAGAAGTCAACTTTGGTCAAAGTTTAGAAGGAATTTGATGCTAGACAAATCAATAGGTTGAAAGGATTGATAGCTAATGAAAAATCTCTAATAGCTACCTATGTGAAAACTATTCAAAGTGCATTATTAGAAGGTGGAAGGATTTATAAGTCATGTTTGTCTTTGTCAAAACTTACTAAGGAAAATGAGAAGAAGGTTAAGGATCATGAGAAAGAGTTAGCTTCTATTTCTGATGCTTTCAATCCTTTAACTATTTTTGTTGGAGAGCAAGAAGGTCAAGTCATATCCTTGAAAAAATAAAGAGCTTGAAGCATGATAATGACAGAGTTGTGGAAAGAGCTAGTGAACTTAGAGGCATAATTGGTCCTAAGATGGAAACCATGTTGAATGCTTTAAAAGAAGCTAACGATGCTATGGTGGATAGTGATCCAGTGATGTAGGACCATCCAGTGGTGCAAGAGAAATCCTGCATCACCCACAAAAAAGAAAGATTTTAATTTCCTGTTGGTTATTTCTTAGATGTTTTTGCATTTCTGGATACTCCTTTAGCTATTAAAATATTCAAAGCCAAATTTGAGGCCCTTAGAGGCTCCGGATGGGCACAAAAATTTGCAAAAACCCAAAGTAGTGAGCCATAGGCCCTAATTTACACAACATCATCTTTTCAAGAGCTTTTCGAAAAGGTATTATCATTGAAAATCCAATGGTCAGATTAAAAGTTATGGCTTCCAAAAGTTGGTGCATTTTTAGAAATGTGCTAATTTTTTAATGTGAATTTAAATTTGAATTTAAAATTGTAATTTGGGCGCCAAACCTCCAAAACTCAAATTTGAATGTTGTTTTGGCTCCAAATGGGAAAGGAGCTCTATTTATGACTGAGATTTCTGATTTTTGGTAGCTTTTTGGGGGAAAGAGTTTGCATGTTGCAAAACAAGAAAATACTATAATTTTTGTAATTTTTTGTAGCTTGCATGTATTGCAAAGCTTGAGGATTTGTGATCCTCTGCATGTAAGAAGTTCCATTATAAATAATAATAAATTTCTCTAGTTGTTGCATCATTTTCTGTGTCTCAGGTTTGCTCCCTCGTCAGGTGGTATCAGAGCGGGTTTTCTTGAGCATGTGGACAGATCGCCGATCGTGAGGCAATTTGTACTAGGACCATGGTTGTGGGTTCAAGATCTTCATGATGCCTCCAAGAGTGATGCCTGGTAGGCGTGGTGGTGCCAGAGGTGGCAGAGGTGGAAGAAATGCTGGTGGAAGAGATCCATTGGCGATCGAGGGTTTTAGAGCCCTCCAAAGACAAATTGATGCATTGCAGGAACAAATGAGAAGAGGGTTGAACTCGGGAAGGAGAGGAGAAAGCAAGGATGAAGAAGAGGTAGAAGATTCAAACATAGAAGAGGAAGAAGAAGTGATTGATCAAGATTGGATGCCGCTGATAAGGGCCATTTCAAAGATTGGAAAAAGACCCAGAATAGAAGTTCCCAGTTATTCCGGAAGTTTGAAACCCGAAAGAGTTGATTGACTAGATCAATGAGCTAGAAGAGTATTTTGAGTATGAAGAAGTAGAAGACCCAGATCGGATTAAGTTTGCAAAAATGAAGCTGAAGGGCCATGCCAATATTTGGTTTAAAGAGGTCCAGTTGAAGAGAAATTGAAGAGGAAAAGGAAAGATTAGCAGTTGGGATTGCATGGTGGAGAAATTGAAGAAGCGGTTCCTACCAGTGGACTACGAGTTAGATCCGCTGAAGAAATTGCAAGTGTTGAAGCAAGGAAGTAGATCTATGAAAGAGTACACAAAATATTTTCACAAGATCATCAGAACGGGCCATGCAGAGGCCAACAAGGAGAAGGTAGCCTGTTATCTTAATGGGTTATGACCGAGCATTCAAGAGGAGCTAAGCCTAGTCAGAATGACCACCATTGAGGATGCGTACCAGTTTTCTCTGAAAGTTGAGAAGTTGAACAAAATATTTGATAGAAAGGAAAAGGGATGAGGAGGTCAAAGCATAAGGTGTAGTGGAAGATCTTCTGGGAGCCAAAATGAGGATGAAAGGAAAAATGAAGATGTGGGTACTAGTCAAGGCTAGAAGAATGATAACTTCTATCACCCTCATGATCAAAATAGTGGTGATAAAAGAGGTACAGCATGAGGAAGATCTAGGCCAGGACCCAGAAGAGGTGGTTTCAAAGGAACTTGTTTCCTTTGTCGTGAAGAAGGCCATCGAGCCTATGAATGTACACAACACCAAGGAGTGATAGACATAAGACTGGAAGGTCGTGGAAGGGTTGCACATGTAGATGAGAAGGTAAAATCTGAGCATTCAGATGATGCAGAAAGGGGAGAAGCCCTAGTGGTTAGAAGAGCCCTGCTGACTAAAGAGAAGGAACCATAACAGAGGAAGAATCTGTTTGGCACAAGGTACAGGTGTGAAGACAAATGTTGTGATGTCATTATTGATAGTGGGAGCACCAATAATCTAGTGTCAGAAGAGATGGTTATGAAGTTGAAGCTAAAAAGGGAAAGACATCCACATCCATATTAGATTTCCTAGTTGCAGAAAGACCAAAAAGTTTGATCAATGAGCAGTACCTAGTGAAGTTCAAGATCATAAGCTATCGTGATGAGGTACTATGTGATATCATTCCCATGGATGCATGCCACATGTTGTTGTGGAGGCTGTGGCAGTTCGATAGGCTAGCTATACGTGATGGCCATGAAAACACTTATTCCCTAATGAAGGATGGAGTCTGCCATAAGTTGAAACCCCTAAAGAAGGACGAAGAAAAGGTATGCAATAGTGATAGAATTTGTTTTGTTGATGGAAGTAAATTTTTAGAAGGCATGAAGCATGAGCGTATGTGTTATGCATTGATTCCTAGAATGGATAAGGAAGATAATGATCTAAAGGTGCCAGTAGAAGTTTTTGGACTATTGGGTGAGTTTAAGGAGATTGTTTTTGATAATGTACCTGAGGGTTTACCACCAGTGAGGAAGATCAGTCATCAGATTGACTTGATCCCTAGAGCTAATTTTCCAAATAAGGCAGCTCATAGAATGACTCTTGCAGAAAATGAGGAGCTGAACAGACAAGTTCAAGAATTGTTGAGAAAGGGCTTGATTTGTGAGAGTCTAAGTCCATGTGCAGTACCTAAAGACTAGCATCGAAGAAGGATGGGGAGTGGAGAATGTGCATAGACTCCCAAGCCATAAACAAGATAACAATCAAATACAGATTTCCCTTGCCAAGGATGGATGACTTGATGGACTATTTGAGTGGAGCGCATTACTTCACAAAGATTGACCTGAAGAGAAAATATCACTAGATCCATATTCGGGAGGGAGATGAATGGAAGACCTCCTTCAAGACCAAAGAGAGCCTGTACGATTGGTTAGTCATGCCCTTTGGGCTAACCAATGCACCGAGCACATTCATGCAGCTCATGAACGAGTTACTAAAAGAGTTTTTAGGGAGTTTTGTTATTGTGTACTTAGATGATATTTTGATATTCAGTAAGTCCCTCGGTGAGCATTTGATGCATATTCGTAGAATCTTTGAAAAGTTGAGAGAAGAGAAATTGTTGATTAATCTGAAGAAGTGTAGTTTTGTGAAGAAGGAGTTAGTATACTTGGGGTTTGTTGTCTCAGCGGAAGGTCTCAAGATGGACCCGAAGAAGGTGAAGGCTATTCTAGAATGGCCTACCCCAAGAACTACTACTGAGGTGAGATCTTTCCATGGTTTGGCCAGTTTTTATAGAAAGTTCATTAGAAACTTCACTAGTATGTGCACCCCTGACTAAAACAATGACAGGGGATAGAATAGAGTTCAAGTGGAGCACTGGAGCAGCAAAGAGTTTTGATCTGTTGAAGCAGAAGGTGACAGAGCAACTAGTTTTAGCCCTCCTGAATTTCAATAAGGTGTTTCAAGTGGATTGTGATGCCATTGGTTGTGCCATTGGAGCAGGGATGAGCCAAGAAGGTAAGCCCATTACCTATTTCAGTGAAAAGTTAAATGATGCAAAGAGAAAGTACTTTGTATATGATCAGGAATTTTATGCAATAGTTCAAGCATTAAAGAAATGGAGACATTATTTGTTACCGAAGGAATTTTTTCTATTTACTAATCATCAAGCATTACAGTATCTGAATAGTCAAGGAAAATTAAATCAGATGCATATGAAATGGGTAGAATTTTTGCAGTTATACCTTTGTTTTAAAACATAGGAGTGGGAGGTCGAGTAAGGTTGTAGATGCCTTAAGTAGGAGGAAAACATTGTTGAATGAGATGCAGATTGAAGTGGTTGGGTTCAATGAACTCAAGACATTGTACCCTGAGGATCATGATTTTGTAAAGGTTTGGAAAGATTGCAAGGAGCCTGTTACAGTTGACAGGACAAGGTGGTTGGATTTCATAATCTAGGATGGCATGTTTTTAATGTATTCCAAGGAGTTCCATGAGGGAGAACCTGATAAAGGAGAAGCACAGTGGAGGAATGGTAGGACATTTTCATCGGCATAAGACTATTGCCATTATTAGTGAGCATTATTATTGGCCTCAATTGTCACAGGATGTGAAGAAGTTTGTGTAGAGTTGCACGGTGTACCAGATGGCTATGGGATTGAGCTAGAATACAGGGTTGTATCAGCCCCTACCTGTACGAGAGAGGCCTTGGGAAGACATAAGTATGGAATTTGTTCTTGGTTTGACAAGGACGCAGAGAGGGAACAATTCAGTGTTTGTGGTAGTAGATAGATTTTAAAGATGGGGCATTTTATTCCTTTTCGGAAGACCCATGATGCAGTCCACATCGTTGACTTGTTCTTCAGAGAGGTGGTGAGGCTACATGGTCTACCAAAGAGTATAGTCTCAGATCGTGATACCAAGTTTGTGGGATACTTTTGGAGGACCTTGTTGAAAAAGTTGAAGATAGAGTTGAAGTTTAGTTATGCACACCATCCACAGACTGATGGGTAGACTGAGGTTGTGAAAAAAAGTCTAGGTAACCTACTGAAATGTTTGATAGGGGATAAAACCAAGGGATGGGATTTGATTTTACCCCAGGAAAAATTTGCTTACAACAATTTTTTCAATAGAAGCATGGGAAGATCACCATTCCAAATTGTGTATGGAGGTAGTCCCAAAACTGCTCTAGAATTGAGGAAGATGGACCAAGAGAAGAAGACTAAATGTTGAAGCCAAAGACTTTGTGGAGCACATGAAGAAAGTACATGAAGAGGTAAGAGAACATATTAATAAGATGAATATGTAGTATAAGGCTAAGGCAGATCAGAAGAGGAGGAGTAAGGAGTTTCAGGTAGGTGATGAAGTGATGGTCAACTTAAGGAAGGAAAGGTTTCCAGTGGGAACCTATAACAAATTGAAGATGAAGAAGTTAGGTCCCTGTAAAATTTTGAAGATGCATGATTCAAGGAATGCATATGAGGTAGAGTTGTCAGATGGAGTCAACATTTCCCCTATGTTAAACATTGCAGATTTGATAGAGTATCATGAAGGTGGCACAAAGAATGGTCTAGCAATAGAATAGTGTAACATTCCCACACCTACTTCAGAGAAGGAGAAGATTGAAGAAATATTGGATAGTCATGTGGGAAGGAGTACTAGAAATAGGCAGTATGAAGAATATCTGGTGAAATGGAGAGGAGGGCCTATGGAAGATTCATCCTAGCTTCCCAAAACAAAGGTTGACCGCTTCGGGTTTCCTCAACCATTTGTGATGTGATGGGGTCACTTCTCAAATTACCCTAGGTGTCTGATGCAGGAGCATCCAGTGGTGTAAGGGAAATCCTACATCACCCAAAAAAAAGAAATATTTTAATTTCATGTTGGTTGTTTCTTAGATGTTTTTGCATTTTTGGATACCCCTTTAGCTATTAAAATATTTGAAGCCAAATTTGAGGCCCTTAGAGGATCTAGATGGGCCCAAAAATTTGTGAAAACCCAAAGTACTTGACCATATGCCCTATTTTGGGCCACATCATCTTTTCAAGAGCTTTCTGAAAAGGTATTATCATTGAAAATCCGACGATCAGATTAAAAGTTATGGCTTATGGAAGTTGGTGCATTTTTAGAAATGTGATAATTTTTTAATGTGAATTTAAATTTGAATTTCAAATTGTAATTTGGGAACCAAACTGCCAAAACTCAAATTTGAATGTTGTTTTGGATCCAAATGGGAAAGGAGCTCTATTTATGGGCGGGATTTCTGATTTTTGATAGCTTTTTGGGGGAAAGAGTTTGCATGCTGCAAAACGGGAAAATTTTGTAATTTTTGTAATTTTTTGTAGCTTGCATGTATTGCAGAGCTTGAGGATTTGTGATCCTCTGCATGTAAGAAGTTCCATTATAAATAATAATAAATTTCTCTAGTTGTTGCATCATTTTATGTGTCTCGGATTTTCTCCCTCGTCATCCAGTGAACCTTGAATATGTAGAAGTGCAATATTATTTATTCTGTGGTCACATAACTATTCTGGAAAGTCAAGAAGTGTTGGGAACAAGCTTGAACCTGTTAAAGACAAATTTTGTAGATATCTTCAAGTTTGTTTAAATCGTTTTGAAATAAGTTTGTACATATGCAGTTTGAAATTTTTGTTTATTTATAGGAGTTATGTATGTGGATTCCCCATATTTTCCATTGATGTCAAAGGGGGAGAGTAGAACAGTGAAAAATGTATATTTATCTAAGGGGGAGTTGTAGTTTTGAGCTATGGATGAAGATATTTTTGGAGTTTTGGTTGGTAGTGTATTTTTGTTGGTACTAATCTGACACTTAGTCATTTTTCACTAGGTGTTGCCATCAATGCCAAAGGGGGAGATTGTTGGAAAGAGACACTACACATATTTTCTGGCATTTTCATTGATGGCAACCCTTATTAGCTAGTCAATCCACACGTTGCAATTTTCTCATACCGGTAGACAAATTGAAGATTAGTGATTATCTGTTAAGCTAGAATAGAGCATTTGATAGATTCATGTTCTTCAATTCATATGAATATTTTTGGTTATTTCTTTGTGTTGTGGATCTCAAGGAGTATTTTTTTATGTACAATATGTGCTATCTATAAATCTCGGTACCTCTTATCAATTTGGGTGGACGTTAGAAGGTCCGATGAACTAATTTTCTGTTCATCAGTATTTGGAGGCTGACTTGGTGAATATAGTGTGCCATAGATGTTTGAGGAATTATTGTTTAAGTATTTTGTGTTTGAACTTTTTGGTTTAGGTCCTCACTATGTTGTGGTTGACTCTTGTGAATGCACATTGAATATTGTGGATGATTTGAGCTGATAGTTTGTGAATATTTCTTATTTTATTAAGGCCAACATTAAATGATTAAATTCTTGGTGGCAGATATATATAAGTGGTTGATTATATCATTTTGGTATGTGTTCGATGTGAGTTAATGTACATTGCGAATGTCAAAAGGTCATTAGAGAAAGTATGCATAGTTTCACTTGTGTAGTAAGGATTTTTTGGTGAGAATTGAAGTAGAATAGAACATAAGAGCATAATCAATCAGAAGGTCCATAATTTGATTGTTCAGCCTAATTGGAATTGTAATCAGGCATTTGTAGATGCTACTTTTTCAATTCAAATCTTTGGAAGTATTCCAAACTTTTTTAAGGCAGTGAACCTTTCTATTTTTGAGTAGTGAGCTCCAGTAAGTGTGCCTAAACACAAGTGCATTCTCATTTTGTAATATTTTCTTTTGATTATACTCAAAACAATATTGTGGATTGACCTCCACCATGGTTTTTCCCCTAATATGGTTTCCACATAAAAAATACTTGTGTTATGGTGTTGTGGTTATGTTTCTTATGTAAATGAATTTTTATTTTGGTTGAATGTTATCAACACTTTAAGAATCAGATTAATAAAGCTAAAAATTGTAAAACATTGATTCACCCCCCTCTTAGTGTTGCTTGATTCCAACACTCTATACCTTGTAGCACCAGAGTTCTCAATATCTCCAAGGACAAAGGATTGCTCTTGATATAGTATGAGGGTGGACCATTTTGATTTTGATTGATTGTGAAAACATGACCCTGGATGGATGAAAGGATTTGTAGGAGGTGGTTAATGATAGGGCCATTTCTTGTAGCATGTGATGAAGATGAATAGGGTGGTGGTATGTATGTGTTGGAAGGACTAATTAATGAGTTTCTTATAGGAGGAGATATAAGGTCAGATGCCACATAGGTATAAGGAACACTAGTGGAAATTTTTGAGGTGAGAAGGATGTTACTAGTTGGTTGCATTGTTGTGGTCACTTGAGGAATGGTATAGGTGGGAATCGAGGTTGTGGTTGAAGAGGGAGGAGTTTTATTTCCTTATTGGTTTTGCATATTGTTTGATGCTTGAGCACCATTAGTGGTGGGAGGGAGATGTTTTCCAAAGATTTGAGCTATGTTGCGCACAATTTCTAATCCCTCATCACTTTCCATCATACGATGAAGGATCTTTATGGCAGGTATAACAATGTTTGAAATATTTTCAGTACTTACACTATCTTGTAGATAAGCTAAGTCTTCATGCATTTTCATTATGTTTTCTTGAGGAATATGATCAATCATTATTTGGACACTCGGCATAGGACTTGTAGGGAAGGTAGGTATAGAAAAGGAGGTGTCAGAGCCATGGTCCATACCTAGTGAACTAGTGCCAACATCAGAAGTAAGATAGCTTGATAACCCAAGATCTACAATGAGTGTCTTATCATTGGATTCCATGAGTCTCACACTTCATCTAACCACAATATTTTTAGTAAGACACCAAATACTCATACAAGGGATAAACCATAGAAAGTGCAATGAACACAATACCCTATGCTTGCAATTACACTTGAAATAACAACAATTTTGGAAACTAAAACAAAAAACTTAAAGCAACCCACAAAAGAACATAAAAGAAATTTCATATCTTGAAAACCTAAGAATCAAAGTCAATGCAGACTAAGACACCAGGAAGGGCATCTTGGTCCTCTTGATGAGATTCTTAAGTTCTAGAGGCTGAAACAGACAACAAACAGTAGAGAGGGATTTCTGAAGCAAAAATCATGAGAGGGACTAAGATGCCAAGAAGGGAATTTAAGTCCTAGCAAAGGTTATTTTGTAAAAAAACAAGGAATTTAGGAATATAAATAGTGTTTATAGGTTGCTTGTGCAGTTTATTGATGCTCAGAAATAGAAAAATATGCAAATAAGTGCAAGAAAAAGTAGCTAGAAATAAGCAAATGAATGCAATTTTTCAATTTTCAATGTAATAAGAATACAATGAAGATGAAGAAAAATGCAATTTTTAAGTTTTCAATGAAATGAAATGATGCAATAAAGTGAATATGCAACCTATATGCACTTTTCACTAATGCAAATATAGGAAACCCTAAATGCAATTTCACTAATGCAAGATGCAAGATACCTTGATGCACTTTCACTAATGCAAGTTGCAATTCATGAATGAATGCTATCTAGGTCTAAGGAATTAAAGAATCCAAATCATAAAACAAAAACCTTTCTGTTGACCAAAATTATGAAGAGGAAAATGGATACCTTTTTAGGATATCACACTTTCCTCATTCAACCATTCACTAATATCCTAATAGTCCTAATCGGATTGACTAAAAGCCTCTAAAGGTGAGACCATTCTCAATTAGGAGAGTCATAGGAAGGGTTTATTAAGTTCTAAGGGGTTCACTACCAAGCAAATGCTTGGAAAAGGAAATGTTTGAAAACATGTTGTGATATGCAAAATGACCTAAAAATAACAATGCAAGCTAAATGAAAGATGCAAATGATGAAATTATGTACTAGGGAGATGGTATGTGTACACATGGGAAATATGGAGATGCCATGAGGATTTTGGAAATGCAAAGAGGATGCCAAAATATGTTGGGGTATGTGCAGGATATTTTTGAAATATCATGGGAAAAACAGGCCCTTAAGTGGCAAAAAAATTAGAAAAATCAGAGTTAGGCAACTTGACATAAAAATTTGAATAAGTTATCTATATTATTTCAAAAATATGTAAGAATAGAATCTATAGCAAATTGAATGTAGTTTCTAAACTACTAGGTTTTTTTTTTAAAATCTATTTGGTGAAAATTTGAAATTTCAATGCAGTAGTACTTAAATTTTAGGGAAAAAATAAGTAGGTGTCTATCTGACCACCCTAACCACAATAAAATGATAATATTTTTTTATAAGGTTTTAGATATAAGTAGAGGACTCATTTCCTAATGTGATGCATATTTTTTTGTAATTTTTTTCCAAGTAAATAATTAATTATGAATTTTTTATTACAACTTTTTAAAAATGTAAAAAAATCGTATGTCTGACCACCCTAACTTGGTCAAAATTTCATGAAATTCAATTTTTCTATTTTTAATCCTATAGTATGTGAAGCATATAATTTGATGCATGTTTTGGATTCAAAAAATGTGATATCGTTTGAAATCTATAGGTGTTTTTCAATTATTCTATCAATTAGGACTTTAGTCATAATTTTAATAGAAAATGAAAAATAATTACTTATTAAATTCAAAGTAAAGCATAATTTATATTGGTGGAAAGTTGAGAATATCCTTTAAAAACCCTTTTCGTTTCATCAATTTTGGGTAAAAAAATAGTCATCAGCCACATACCCATCATATTGCCACTTTTTGGCCCATCGTGATCCTACACATACCCATTGTTGAGGACTAAGATTCCCAAGATGGCGTATTCGTCCCGCAATTTTTTTCAGGGAAAATGCAAAATATTTAGATCTCATAACCAGATCTCTGAAAATGTCTAAAAATTGAGGCTAGGAGGACTAAGATTCCCAAGATGGTGTATTAGTCCAGTTTTAAATTTCTCTAAACTCTGAATAGGATCCTAAGCTCCAAGGTCTACACAAGCTTCCCTTCCAGTCTCAAGTTTTGAAACTTCCGAATAAGGCATGTAAGTGAGTTTCTTTGGAGATGAAAACTTTGTAATGTAGCATTACAACTTTTGCAACTTTGCACTCCAAGTGATCTTCAAGTCCACAACTTAGATCTACAATTACAAATGTGCAAAATGGGAAAAACTTGTTGTTTCTTAGTGAATGGGGGTTTTCCTTGGTCAAACCCCTTGTTGGTAATTAAACCTTGAAATGAAATAGAAATAATGAGGGAAACGGTTAATGAACAACATGCAATGCTACAACTCACCAAACCCTTATGAAGTTTACAAACTTGTATGTAATGGCTACAATGGATATGAATCTTGAATGCTTGATAGATAATGCTTGAATTACTTGCTTGAATCAAAACCCTACATCACAAATTTTGGCACAACAACACACATGATGCAAGAAAACACTTTGATATGATGCTTGAATCTGAAAATGGCTTCAAATGCTTGATGAATCTACTCTTGAATTCTCTTGTGAACTCAATTATGTTATGATAAAAGATCTTATAAAAGACTTGGGTTGAAACGAATCAAGTAACCTTGTATTTATTCTGATTGATGCTTAATATCCCAAAATTATATCACACCAAGTCGACATATGAATTCATTGAATAAAGGAGGCTAAATCCCACTAGAATTTGAAATTAAATCTCGAAAATGACTCAAGGTGGACTAGGATTCCCTAGGTAGCATCTTAGTCCCAAGTCCAAAAAACTTGGGGTATAGACACCAGAAAGGGGCCTAATCCAGAGATGCCAAAATCAAGGTCTCGAGAGCCTTGGGGGACTAAGATGCCCTAGGTGGCATTTTAGTCCTGACCCAAAAATCAAGGACACATTCATGGAGTCATTAAATTATCCTTTATGCATTGGAGAATGATGGGATTAACTAGAAAAATATGCCATTCATAGGGCTTGTGGACACAAAATAGTACCAATTAAGCCATAAAGAAGCATAAATAAAGCAAGGCAGGCCCAAACAAGTGTGAAAATGCAAGGGTATGTATTTTACTACACTAGAACCATAATTTTCCTTCTCCTAATATCCCCCCTCGATACAAAGAGAATAGGTTGATGTTAGAAGATGAACCTATCGAGAGTCATGAGAATCTTGTTCCTCCCTTCCCTAATGCTCCTACCATTTGGAACGGTCTATTTGGTAATCATAGTTGTCCTTATCTTGATGCCTCTCCTACTTGTGATGAAGCTACTTTACAAAATCTAATCATGGAATGTGATGAACATCTTACAAGATCCCCTACTAGGGTAGATGGTAGAGCACAAGAGAATGAGACCTTAGAAAAAAAGGATAAATTCATGAGCAATCATAACAATTAAATAGAGCCTTCTCCTAATATCCCTACTATCGATAAACAACAGAATCTAACCATTGATAGCTTCATCACATGTGATGAAGTCATGTTAGAAGAACCAACCCTTGAATGTCAAGAACATTTGGTTTGTAGTTCTCCTAAACACTCTTGTACTAGGGAAGATATAATGATGGAATAAAATGAGAATATTGACAATAGTAATTCCTTAGATGAAGATGATGAAGTAGCCTTGGACTCCTCTTCACTAAGAGATCACAAAAATGAGGATAAGTCTTTTGAGATTATGTATAATAGATATCCCTCAGAGTATTATCTCTAGCCTAAACTTATCCTTTATCCACCCTCACAAAAATCGCAAGTTCAAAACAAACTTGTCCTTACCCTCAAACCACCTAAGAGCAATGTTTCACAACAACCAAGTTACAATACCGTTGCTCATACATACAACAATAGGAAAAATATGCAACCAAGACAAGCAACTTCAACATCCCTCCCATTGTCCAATCCCATCTTACTAGGTTGCCCTCATTTTCCTTCACAAAATGGAAAGGAGTATGATCTTGTCGAAAAAATTGAGAATACTCTAGCTCAGATATATTTATGGGACCTTATCTAGGCCTCCCCCACTATCACACAATGATTTAGAATTCCTTAGAACAAGTTCCTCTCGCTTCTACTACACAACCAAATGACATACCAACCATGATTCAAGGAATAAATGCTGATATTATTTTCCAACAAAGTGAGCTCCCTTATTTATGTTAGAGTAATTGGTTATTTACTTGATTAATTAAACAGTATTTGTTTAATTAATTAAAGTTCCCTTATATCTCTTTTACACTTAAGCTAACATTAGGTGCATAATAATTAATTATTTTATTAATTATTAATGTGCAATCCTAGGGTTTTCCTTTTTAGGGTTTTTTGACCTATATGTGGTTGAAAAAATTTCTTTTGTATTATTATTCTTTTACACATTGGAAAATACAGAGCTCCACATCTTTGAGCATTTTATTGTTTTTTCTGTTGCTTCTCTTTGCTTCTCCCTGTAATAGGTATTCTTAGCTTGCAAAGATCATTGGGATCCTATGAAGTTGTATTTTCTCAACTCCAACATGGTATCAGAGCGTCAGATCTGCAGTTACCTATTCTTGTTTTGAGAATTTTGCATTGGAAGCAGATTTGGGGTTTCAGAAGTTTTTTTTGTGGATCTGGGTAACTCTATTTTTTCGGTGCATTTTGGGCCCAAATGGACCTCACAGTTGGATTCAAAGTGGTCAAAAACCCATATTTTCATAAATGGCACGACCAATTGGCATGACCAATTTGGCCACAGTTGATCTAGGAGGCAAAAAAAATTGAGCCTAGGGTCCGTACGGCCCCAAACACATTTTTCAAGCCAAAAATTAAAAAAAAAAACAAAAAAATGAAGTTTTTTTTACTTTTTCGGGTGCCTCCAGTTCAGAAGGCGGCCGCCACCCTCCCACCACTTGGCAGCCACTAGCCGCCGCCGAGCCACTGGTGGTTCCCAGCCCGCAGGCCATCGCCGCCGCCACTTCCAGCAATCTGAATGTCACCGCTGCCGCTACTCCTAGTCTGCCACTACCGCTGCCGGCGAACCCCACCACCGCCTCTCCCTCTAGCCCCCACAGGCTTAACCTCCTGCCAGTGGTCTTGTGGAGGTCTGAGCGCCCGACGCTCAGCCCTGCCGACCTCCCAGCCCCCGCGGGTGATCACATGGGAGACCATGGGCTTAGCCCAAGCTCCAGCCCCCTGGTCCACCCAGGCGACCAGGGGCTATATTTTTAGCTCCAAGGTGCTAAAAGGGGTATGATAGGGTATTTTAAGCTACTTTCTCAAAATCAGACATATCTCGGGTGTTTTAGCTCAGATTTTCTAACAAAAAAAGGCGTTGGAAAGTTGATTCCAGCACCGATCTGATGGTGCAAGATTTTTTTCAAAATTTTCCATTTTGACTATATTTTTTTCCAGTCAAAGTGGGGTATTTCTTCTGCACTTCTGGGGCCGTAGAAAGTGCAAACGGAATCCGTTTTTCAAAAATTGATAGGCATTGGGAAGCTCTCAGCATCCTCTATTCAGATCTGTGATCTTTTTTCTCAAAATTTTCTTCAAGTACATGAGAATTTGTTTTGAAGCTTTTTTTCTTATGCATTGCTTCCTCTTTCTCAGTTTGTACTAGGGTTTTGGTTTATCTCTTATGGGGGGTGTTTTTTTTTTCTCGCTTTCTGTCATTGATATCAAAAAAATAGAACACCAAAACTCTCAAAAAAATAAAATCAAATGCTTCTGCAACTTCTTTCTATTCTGAAAGATCACGTAATAATTAAAAAAACACAAGCAAGTATAGGTGCAGGGTTTCATGGCAGACTCGTCAGTTGAGTTACTCACATCACACAACTATCACACCTAGAAGTCTCGCATGATGAGGCTTCTCAGGTCACGAGGGTTGTGGTCAAGTTTAGATGAGGTTTAGCCTCAGTTGCAGTGTCCTTTTGAGATTCTTCATCACAGGAACAAGATGGATGATGCTATGGGTTTGATATCCATGAATGTTTCAAACAGTCTTTTGTTTCACCTTGATGCTTCGTTGACTCCTCGAGCCATGTGGTTGATGTTTGAGACACTTTTTGGGACCATTAATGAGTTTTGAGCATTACAGATTGAGGCAGAGCTGGTTTCATTGTTACCTGAATCATTTCCCACTATTGAGAACTTTTTGAACAAGTTCAAAACTATCCGCACTATTTTACAGGACTATGGCAAGGATAAGTTAGACACAGAGTGCATTTACTTGATCCTTTCGAAGCTTCGTGGTCCATTTCAGATATTTGCTTCTTCCTTCTATTCCACCATGGATGGCCTGGGTGCTCATTTTACCATGCCTACCTTTGATGTGTTTTGTGAGCGTTTGTCTTGTGAGCAGCCACACCTTTCTTAGATAGATATGCTCTCAGGATCAAAGAACAAAGAATTTTTTTCTTAGTCATCTAAGGAGAAATAGAAGCAAAAACTGAATCCCAAGAAAGATTCTACAGGCAGTGATCATTCCTCCAAACCACCTCCTAAGTCTAATTCCAAACCACCACTTAATCCAAAACAAGGGAAATCTTCGAAGTCTGGTGAGTCTTCTTCCAAGACTAAGATGAAATCAGGAGATACTTGCAACTTATGTGGCAAGGAAGGACATCCAGTTTCCAGGTGTTGGAAATTATTAGAAGCTTTAGAGGAAGCCATGCAACAACATCACATCTCCTCACCTCAGTCGTCTTATCCTTCCACAGGGAAAGGCCATGCTCTCACTACTCGAGCATCGACCTATGGGTCCACTTGGATATTAGATTATGTTGCTTCTCACCATATGACTCACACTCAACAGTTGGTAACTTCTCTTTCCTCTTGTGGTACTTCACATATTGTAGTGGGTGACTCTACACAACTTTCAGTCTTGGGTTCAGGTTCTGTCTCTTTGGATGGGGGTACTCTATAGGATGTTCTGGTTGTTCCTGACATCTCGACAAACCTGCTGTCCATTTATTAGATTTTTCATTCTGGATCTGGTAAGAAAGTTGAGTTCTCACCACATGATGTGGTTATTCGGGACCTTCATGACTATGATTTGGTTGTGGCTACTAGGTATGTTGATACTACATCTCATCTTTACAAATTTGATGAATTTGAGCCTTTTGAGGGTACAGGTTCATCACTTATAGCATATGAAGATTGAGTGAGTAAGCTTTGGCATGAGCGTTTGGGCCATGTCAATTACAAATATCTTCAGTAGATGAGTACACAGGAACTTGTTCTTGGTCTTCCATAGGTTTCCTGCACCGACGGTGTTTGTCATGGTTGTGTGCTTGGAAAGCGTCACAGGGATCCCTTTTTGAAGGGAAGAGCCACTCATGCTTTGGCACCCTTGGAGTTGATTCATAGTGACCTCATGTCATTTCCCAATCCTTCCTTTTTTGGGGCCAAGTATGTACTCACATTCATTGATGACTTCTCCAAACGCACATGGTGTATCCAAATGCACATGGGTGTACTTTCTTAAGTACAAGTCTGACGTCTTTGATTCCTTTCGAATCTTCAAGAAATTTGTAGAGAAGCAGTCTAGCCTTTCTATTTGACGGATACGTATAGATAATGAGGGGGAGTATGTGAATCAGGCTTTCAGAGATTTTTGCACTGAGCATGGTTTGTAGCATCAGTTTACCATTCCCTACACCCCTTAGCAGAATGGTGTCACTGAGAGAAAGAATAGGACTTTACGGGAGATGGCGAATTGTATGATTCAGTCCAGGTCCATGGATCCATCTTTTGGGATGAGGTAGTTAATTGTGCCAACTATATTTAGAATCAGATGCCTCATAAGGAAATTCAACATATGACTCCTAAGGAGGCTTGGTCTCATGACAAGCCTGATGTTTCATCATTTTGAGTATTTGGTAGTGAGGCATGGGAATTTATTCCTGATGCTCAGAAGAGAGCCATGGAACGGAAGAGTCGACCCCTCATTTTTGTTGGCTACTATGAGGATGTTAAGGCATACAAGTTGTTTTGTCTTGATTCCAGAGAGGTCCTGTTTTGATGGGATGTCCAGTTTGATGAGCACCTTCCCACAGTGGATACCCTGTCTCCAGTGTCTACTTCACTACCTACTCCTCCCACTATAGCTCTTCAGGATTATGTTGAGGATGATTCTCATGAGGATGTTAATGATCCCCCATCTCCACGTCCACTTGCTCCACCTTAGATTCCCAAATGGGCTCGCTTTACTGTTGAGGCAGTAGGATCTATGGCAAGTGATCCTTCAGACATTCGTCACACCCGTTCTCATACTATGGGTTCTAGTCTTTTGAGTCATGATCTTTCAGATGATCGTCAGAAGTTTTCAGAGGTGATAGGTCACCCTGAGTGGGATAGTGCTATGGAGGAGGAGTATTCTTCTTTGATGAGGAATAGTACTTGGGATCTTTGTCCTCTTCCTAAGGGCAGAAAGATGGTTCGGTGCCGATGGTTGTATCGCACCAAGTATGCTATTGATGGTTCTATTGATAAGTACAAAGCACATCTTGTTGCAAAGGGTTTCTTGCAGGTTGAGGGTATTGATTACTCTGAGACATTTTCCCCTGTCACCAAGATGAATTCTATTCACTTTGTACTATCACTTACAGCTTCTAGGGGATCCCCCATTTTTTAGATGGATGTGAAGAGTGCATTCTTACATGGTGACCTATAGGAGGAGATCTATATGGAGCAGCCTCAGGGATTTGTGCAGGGTGCTTCTTTGGTTTGCAGACTTCGGCGTTCATTATATGGTCTCAAATAAGCCCCTTGGGCTTTGTATGAGAATATGGACTCTTTTTTGCTCTCCACTGGTTTCACATGCTGTCATTCTGATCCCACAGTCTATATTCAAAATCTTGAGGGTGAGATCCTGATTCTTGTGCTATATGTTGAGGATCTCCTCATCATAGGTAGCTCATCCTCTATGATTCAGCAAGCTCGACGAGCTTTGATGGAGCAGTTTGAGATGACAGATCTCAGTCTTTTGCACTATTTTCTTGGTCTTCAGGTGATTTAGTCTTCTGATAGGATCTCCATTTACCAGCAGAAGTATGCTCTTGATATGCTTTAGCACTTTGGAATACTTGATTTCAAGCTTGCCCCCACACCTTTTCAGTCAGGGGTTGTTTTGACTACTACTTGCCCCACTCCTTCAGTAGATTCTACACTTTACATGCAGTTGGTTGGCAGTTTGTTGTACCTAACCCACACTCATCCTAATATTTCCTTTGTGGTTGGCCTTGTCTCTTGATTCTCCCATGATTCTCATGAGAGTCATTGGCAAGTTGCCAAATGTATTTTGAGGTACATTCAGGGCACAATTTCTTATGGCATTCACTACACATCAGGGGATCCTCACATTGTTGGCTACACTAACTCAGATTGGGCTAGTGATGTCAATGATCAAAATTATACTTCTAGCTTTGTTTTCTGTCTTGGCTCTAGTCCTATCACATGGTCTTGCAAGAAGCAGACTACTCATGCATTATCATCTATAGAGGCTGACTACCGAGCTGTTGTGCTCTCTAGTCAAGAGATTTTATGGCTACGATAGTTGATGACTGAGTTTGGTTTTCCTCCTGATAGACCCACTATTCTTTGGTGTGACAATCAAAGTGCTATACACATTTCTCGCAACCCGGTGGAGTATCAGCAGATGAAGCACATTGAGCTTCATATGCATTTCACCAGATAGTTGATTCAGGATGGTTCTCTCATCTTGGAGTATATTCCCACTGTTGAGTAGGTTGCAGACATCTTCACGAAGCCTTTTGCATTGCCGCACTATCTTCAGTTGCGCTCTATGCTTGGGGTGAAGGAAGTTGTCCTTGCAGGGTATTTATGAGGCCTTCCTTCCTTCATGTTTCTTTCAGAATGTTCTTCTATCTCTTTTTGGAGAGGAGTTTTTTCCCACTGGGTTTTCTCCTTTTCTCTGTTTCATAGAGATTTCCTTGTACTTGGGTACCTGATCTGGCCTTGTTGTCGGGACCCATTGTTTTTTTCTTTCAGTAGCTTCTTCTAGTTTTTAGCTTCTCCCTAAGTCTAGCTTAAGGGGGGGTGTTAGAGTAATTGGTTATTTACTTGATTAATTAAACAATATTTGTTTAATTAATTAAAGTTCCCTTATATCTCTTTTACACTTAAGCTAACATTAGGTGCATAATAATTAATTATTTTATTAATTATTAATGTGCAAGCCTAGGGTATTCCTTTTTAGGGTTTTTTGACCTCTATGTGGTTGAAAACTTTTCTTTTGTATTATTATTCTCTTACACATTGGAAAATAAAGAGCTCCACATCTTTGAGCATTTTACTATTTTCTGTGTTGCTTCTCTTTGCTTCTCCCTATAACAGGTATTCTTAGCTTGCAGAGATCATTGGGTTCCTATCAAGTTGTATTTTCTCAACTCCAACACTTTAGAAGTGAAAAAACAATATGATTCTTTCATGATCATAGCTCAATGCAATACCAAATAGATAAAGAGAACCCTTATTGACAATGGCCCAACCTTAAATGTGTGTAGTGCAAGCCTTTTGGATAAACTTGGTGTTGATAAATCAAAAATTCAACCTGACTCTTTATCCATTAAGGGATTTGATAATGTGGGAAATAAATCACTTGTATTGATAACTTTACCTATTATAGTTGGAAAGGCTACCTTACAAACTCCTATTCATGTTATGCCTCATGATCTTTCATACAATCTCCTTTTAGGTAGACCATGGATTCATGAGATGCATGTAGTTCCTTCTACCCTTCATCATAAAATGAAGTATGTCTACAACAACAAAGTGTACACATTTGATGTTGATAATGAGCCTTATAGTGTCTCACAACCCGAGAAAAACAAGGAAAATCCTTTTAAAACATTAACACCAATTACACAAGTTGAACTCATGCAACATAAAGACAAAAAAAAACACATTGAAGAAGTCACGAATCTATTAGAAGATGATCGAGGTTCCTTGGATTTTGAACATGTATTCATGGGAGAATACAAGATCATCAATAAAGACTCTAACAAGGGAAAAGAAAAAGCAGTATTATCAACACAAAATTCAGAAGACCCTTCAAAAGCATCCACCTCAACCACTTCAGAAGAAAAGACAACAAATTACACAACAAACTTTGAAGAAACTGACTATCAGCAGCTACCAAATCCTAAAGAAATGAAAAATATTTATGAAAAAGGTTATGATCTTATGAAAGAACTTGGATATATTGGAAAAGGATATGGTACTAGAGAACAAGGTATCCATTTCCCTATTGAACCTTACATGCAAGAGAAGACTAGCGGTCTTGGTTATTGTCCCTCAAAAGAAAAACAAGCATTCACTTAATATCAACACTATCACAAAACATTCTTCTTAGCTGACTTTAACAGTGGTGCATCTTGAACTGATAGACACTAGTGGCCTTGATCATTATCCTTTGCAAGAAATAAATTAAACAAAGAAATCCTTGCTTAATGTAAATGTCATCATGCAAAACACTCATGATTCAATGAATTTGTTAGATTTTACACCCTACAGTAAAGGAGAGAACAAAATATCAAAATCTAAAGCATCTTTTGTAGGCATGACACCTTGTGCTAAGCAAGAGATATATTTGTCACAAAATAAATCAACATCCTCAACTTTTGACCAAGAGAGTATCTTGATGAGACTCCCCAAGATCATCTAATTTCTCTTCCTCCAAGAACACAGAATAAATGTTATTACAAGACTTCATTTTGTGCATATCATAGAATTCATGGTCATTCTACTAATGAATGTAAGGTTTGAGTAGAAAAATTCAACATCTTAACGATTTTGGTGTTCTTCCTTATCTAGGGGCACCTAATTCCTCTAATTGATACTGATTTTGACTAGATAGCATGTTTCTAATCAATCATTCTAGCTCACCCTTATTCTGTACTAAGTGGGGGCAATGGGTTAGGTAGCCTTGTCCTTGTATGTCACTTGTTGTTGCCTCTTTTGGCTAGTTGATCATCTTTCATGTATATGTAAAGAGAAAGCTTGGGATGTGGATGACATGCCTTAAGTTGGATCACATGTGGCATACTATCTTTTGTGGGAATTCCCTTTTCATGATGTAGTTTATTTAAAACATAGGACTTTGCATAAGGCTTTTCGAATAAGCTCTCATGCCTTCTTCTACATTAAAGAAATTTCTCACAACAATGGCATTAGAAACCACTTTAAAGTGGTGGTATACATCGAAACTCATGTTTCACTATGCAATTTTCTTACTTCTTGTGATGCATCCTTTTCTTGGTGGTGTCATTGGGTTTGATTTCCTCCGAGAGTGATATTTCTTTAAATTTTCCTCTTTTAGAAAAATTAAGCACAATGTTCCCTAAGATGAGACCTTGAGAAAAATATCTCTTTCTTGTTGCATCTTTTGCACCTTATTAAAGTCATGAAGTATGGCTTTGATATGGTCCCATGGAGCTCACCTAGTGAAAAACTAGCTTCACTACCTTGTAAGCATACATTTTCTTTTTTCCTTATCATAGTCATGGGGGTATGATATTGATATGGACTCTCTAGGGCTCACCTAGTGGACAATTGGCACCCACTAGGCCTTGTGAGCATGCATTTTGTTTGCATAGTGGGTAGTGCATTCCACTTGTAAACCTATTTCAACCTAGACCCAGTCCACCACGTTGGACAACTAGCAGAAGCTTGATCTGTTGCATTTTTTCCTTTTCTTATCCTTGATGGTGTATGTTTATGATTTGATTATGGCTTCATATATCATCTCCATGTGTGTTCCTTTGTTTCTGTGTTGATTTTCCATAGGATATCGATCTTGACGGATTGATTGTCCCTCTTGATTATTGTCATCCTATCTTACTATCATTGGTACATTTAAACCCCTCTTGATTACATTATTGGCTACTTTAGTGTGAGTTTGAAGCAAGTTCATCCTATCACTAAAGTGGGGGCTAAATGTAGTGTAGAAAAATGCATACCCTTGAATTTTCACACTTGTTTGGGCATTCCTTATTTTATTTATACTTCTTTATGGCTTAACTAGGCCTATTTTGCATCCACAAGCCTAATAAACTATATACTTTTATGGAAAATCTTGACAAACATCAAAAGATAAATGATCATTTAATGTTTCTCTCTGTGTCACTAATTTGTGGAGTGGGGCTAAAATTCCACCTAGGGCATCTTTGTCCTCCATGCATCTTGGGACCCTAATATTAAAAACACATGAAAAGGTCCCTTTTTGGAGTCTGTGCCTCAAGAATTGAGCCTTGGGACTAAGATGCCACCTAGGGCATCGTAGTCCTACTTGGATTATTTTTTCAAGATTTAATTTCAAACTTGGGTGACATTTAGCCTCCATTATTTAATGATTTCATATGTCGGCTTGTTGTGATACAATTTTGGGATATTAAGCATGAATAAGTATAAATACATGGTTCCTCCACTCATTTTTCATATAGTAATATAACAAGCATTCATGTATTCATTACTAAGGAAATTTTATGCATTCAAGAGCATTTCAACAAGCATTTGAAGCCATCATCAAGATTCAAGAATCATGTCAAGGGCTTGGTGCATCCATTCATGTTGTTGATCCAAGATTGTGGATGTAGCATTGAAGATCTATTTGTAACCATTGTTCACATCATATTCAAAGACCCAAGATATACATTCTTCATGGCCACTACATGGTAGATTGTAGATTTTCTTCACAAGACATCATGCAAGGTGATAGCATTTACATATTTCATGTTTCATGATTCATTTCATCATTTGGTTTAATTACCTAAAAGGGGATTGACCAAGGGAAACCCCCATTCACTAACAATCTACTAGTTTTCCCTCTCTTGTGTGTTTGTATTTGTAGAGCTAGGTTGAAGACTTAAAGATCATTTGGAGTGCAAGATTGAAAGGTTACAAAGTTGGATTGTCAAAGTTGTCATCTTCACAGGAACTCACCTACAGGTTAGATCTGAGATGAAGCAAGTACAAACGTCAACCCTCAGGACCAAATTTAGAGACTTCAGAAATTAAAAAGGGGACTAATACACCACCTAGGGTGTCGCAGTCCTCCATAGGGTTTTTTTTTAGAGATTCTTTAGGACTTTCATTTTGAGATTCGAAGACTTTGTATTTTCCTCAAAAAATAATAGAAAAACTAATACACCACTCTGGGCTTCTTAGTCCTCCATAGCACTTTTTGACAACTTCTTTACATTTAGAGAATCCTCACAACATATCTAGACTCTCAAGTACACATACCCTAACTTGGTATAACTTAATTTCATCACTTATACTCATTATTTGACTTCCATTACTAGGTTTTTTTGTGAGTTGAATGTTAAAGTGTGTTTTCCAAGAATTTTCTTGGTGGTGAATCCCTTAAATTTGAAATTCCCTATCCTAGGTCCTTCCTAATTGTGAAATTGGCTCACCTTGTGAGGTTGTTAGTCAATCGAATTGGGAATCCTAGGAAATTAGTGAATGATTGGTGGAAGAAGAGTGATATCTTTAGGTATCCATTTTCCTTCCCATCACAAACTAACACTATATGGCCTAGAAAAATTAATGAAATAGTAAAAAAAGTTACAAAGCAGAATGTGTGCACTTAGAGATCTAGAAGTGGCTAGTGTTGCATAGATGGTTGTCATTGCACCAAAAGATCAACCTGTTAATGCCTGATATAGTTGCCAGATTTATACAAGATCAAGATGCATATGAGGTGGCTAAACCATGTCACAAAGCCCAAGTGTCACACTGAACTACGCCTACCACAAGAAGAGGAAACCAAGGGGAACACCTTGTAACAATCCCCCCCAATGCAAGTGTGGGATTCGAACCTATGACCTCAGCTCTAATACCAATAGTTGCAAAGATGACTACCCTTGCACCAAAAGATCGACATGTTAATGCTCAATACATCCACTAGATTTATACAAGATCAAGATCCACAGGAGGTAGTTAAACCATGTCATGATGTCCAAGCATCGCATTAGACTACACCTACCACAGGAAGAGGAAACCAAGGGTCACAACTTCCAATAGCTAGATGGAGGTCTAGAACACTAGAAAACATGTTTTTACTATTGATTAGGACTGATTCACCAAGTTAGGTGAATTAGTCCAATTTTTTGAAAACTATGCAGGAACATGTTTCAGACAAAAGGGTATCTAAATCAACAAAATCTTGCAAACTAACTAGAACTAGGACTCATCTGACATAAGTGGTGAATCAATCTAGTTGGGCTTCTCTGCAACTTAAAAAGTCGATCATGCTCTTCTTTGTCCACTCTCTCCTTCCTGATTGATTTCCACATTTGGATTTTTTATTTGTAAATTGTATATCTTCTCCAATGCTCTCAAAGGCTTGATGAAAACTTTGATAGTTTTTGAGCTCTTGACAACTTTTCTCCAATCTCGCTCCTTAGGAAATCTATAACCTAGGCCAAACCCTAGCAATGAGGTGCTACAGATATGTTTGAAATTACTGTAGTGGGTGTGGCTCTTGATTCTTGCATAAATTATGTTGATCTTGAATGAAACACTTCCTTGAATCACAAAATCCTACACCCCAATTATTAGCACAATAACAAACATGATGCATGGAATCTTTTACATGATGATTGATGCTTGAATGCTACTCTAAAATGCTTGATAATATGATCTTGAAGACACTTGAATGCTCTTGTGAACTTAAATTTTCTATAAGGATGCTCATTCAACTTGTTAGGTTTAAAATGAATGAAAAAAACTTGTATTTATACTCAATTATGCAAGAATTTTGAAAATTACAACACTACAAGTTGACATCAGATCTAGGAGAATAAAATATTATTAGAAATTTGATTTTATTATAATATTGGGCCATATTGGACTCATTCACCCAAGGTGGCGAATGAGTCCCATTTGGCATAATGTATGGGACCAAAAACCAAAAATGCTTAGAAATGTGTGAAATCTAGTTTGGGGCCAAAAGATCTAGGTGGGACCCATTCACCCAAGGTGGAAAATGAGTCCCAGATCACTAAATCTCAGCCATTCAAACCAGGAACACCTAAATTATGATTGGTTAATGATTGGTGTTAAGATTATCCTTGAAACGATGCACTAAATGAGGCTTTGGGATGAAAAATAGGGCCAATTAAAGCATAAGAAAGCCCAATTATTAATGATAAGCCTAGAAAAGTGTGAAATTGGGTTATAATACTTTACAACATTTAAAAATAAGGCATGATTAATATTTAAAGAGGTTTATTATGTTCAGTTAATTAATAAAACCTTATAAAAGTGTGAAAGTGTGTTACAACACTTCACAACACTTTATCAAGGTACCATTTGAATCCATTAGTTCACAAGAGGGTATGTGCATGATCATCATGGAAAAAACAGGCCCTTAAGTGGCAAAAAGTTCAAAAAAATTAGAGTTAGGAAACTTGACATAAAAAATTGAATAAGTTATGTATATTATTTTAAAAATATGTAACAATAGAATATTTAGAAAATTGAATGTAGTTTCTAAACTACTATGTTTGTTTAGTAAAAAATAAATCTATTTGGTGAAATTTTTAAATTTCAATGCAATAGTACTTAAATTTCAGGGAAAAAATAAGTAGGTGTTTGTCTGACCACCCTAACCACAATAAAATATTAATATTTTTTTATAAGATTCTAGATATAAGTAGAGGACTCATGTCCCGATGTGATGCATATTCTTTTGTAATGTTTTTCCAAGTAAATAATTAATTATGAATTTTTTCTTACAAATTTTAAAAAATATAAAAACTTGTATGTTTGACCACCTTAACTTGGTCAAAACTCTATGAAATTCAATTTTTCTTTTTTCAATCCTATAGTATGAAAAGCATAGAATGTGACACATGTTTTGGATTCAAAAAATGTGATACCATTTGAAAGCTATAGATGTTTTTCAATCAGCCTATCAATCAGAACTTTAGTCATAAATCAAATAGAAAATGAATAATAATTACTTATTAAAGTCAAAGTAATGCATAATTTATATTGGTGGAAAACAGAGAATCTCCTTTAAAAACCCTTTGCATTTCATCAATTTTTGGTTTAAAAAAATTCGTCAACTGCATACCCATCATATTGCCACTTTTTGGCCAATCATGATCCTGCACATACCCAAGAGCCCAAGACCTAATGTGAATGTGTCAACCACATTACAATAGTAAATCAAGTCATGAAAACTAGAAGGGATACTATTTATGTGACTCCATTCAGCCCCAACTTTAGTGACAGGATGAACTTGCTTCAAACTCACACTAAAGTAGCCAAACACACATTAAGAGGGTTCCGAGTGTACCAATGCTAATAAGATGAGACAATGATCAAGAGTGGTGATCAAGCCCCCAGGATCAAGTTCCTATATCAAACCAACATAGGAATAAAATAACACACATGAGAATGATATAAAAAGAAACAACAAAGTACAAGCATGCACTATCAAAGATGAAAAAGAGAAAAGGTGAAAGGATAAAAGAGTTAGATAAAGCTTTGACTGTTTGTGCATCATGATGTGGATCAAATCTAGGTTTTTTGTTTGAGAAAAAAACACATACTCATTTTGAGGTGACATAACTTCAAGTTGTGCACCAAGTGAGATGTTCAAAAGGGTCAAAAACATACATTAATGGTTGTTATACACTCACACACACACACGAGTGGCTATGGGGAAAGTCATGCCTCAGTTGGGATTTCCACTCAAACCATACCAAAGTTATACCCCTTGATAAATTTAATAAGGTTCAACACAAAAATGATTTTTGAGCTTCATGAGATAATAAAAACTTCGTATGCTTGGAGCTCATGAACACACAAGATGGCTCCATAGGAATGCAAGCTATATTATGCAAGGTGGCCATATAAATGCAAAATGCAACAATTAGGGATGTTCAAAGGAGTTTTTAATAGTTCATGCGAGGTCTTAACTTAGGGAGCATTATGCTGAATGTTTGCAATAGAGGACCAATCAAAAAATAAAAGATTCACAAATCAGGGGATGTGGTGCATCACATCAATCCACAAAGAGGAATGTAATATGCTAAGAGTGATCATGCTCTTGAAAGACATCACACCCAATGCCATCCACAAAGCAAAAAATGCATCATATAAAGTAAAAAAACTTCACCATGAACCATGAAAAAGAAAAACACAAAAGAATAATGCCAATGTATGCCTCCACTTTAAATAAATTGCTAAACACCATATTGTGATCAATTAATTTAAAGTAGAAAATGATAAATACTAATAATAAAAGGACATTAGAGATAACTTGGAAAGCCCTACGCCAAGTCATATGTTTCCAAGTAAATCCATGGCATGCAAAATCAAAGGAAAAGAGAGGGATTTCCCCCAAAATGAAAACACTAAACACATAAGGGATCTATGGATTTGGAGTTAGTATGTTATTGCTACAATGTTTCTAGAGAGCTCAAAACTATCAACATTCCCCAAATACACATAGAACTAGAAGAATGACACAAAGAGGGAAAAAAAATAGAAAAACCTTTTGGGTCAACATGGAAGAAACATGAATGTCTTGATGCCTTGCATCATCCCCAAAAGGAAAACATACAAAAAATGTAAAGATAAAGGGAAAAAAAATCTTTTGGGTCAACAGAGAGTAGACCCAAATGTCTCGACACCTTGCGTCATCCCCAAAAGGAAAACACAAGAAAAAGAAAAGATAAAAGTGAATAGATTTATGACATAGAGAAGAATTGAGGTACAAATAGAGTAATGTCACAAAGAGAGAGATAACATCAAACCAAATGACATGGGGAATCACATTACACACATTCAATCACACAAAAGAAAATTAAATAGAAAGAAATAATGCAAAAGACTAGTAAGGCACATGCAAGTCAACCTATGAGTAGGTCATCCACCTCCCAATCTTAATCCATATAAGTGAAAGGTAGAAAATGAACCTAAGGGACAATGAAAAATGCATTACTAGGGAAAAGATATCTACTTATTTGCACCATTAAGTGCGAGAAAAGAATGAGTTGAGGTAGGAAATGGGAAAGGTCATGTAATAGTGAGAATAGAATATTCTACAGCTATTACATGAAAAGGGGTGAAAAAGGGGTAAGTTATGCAATCAATCGATGGGAATCATTGTCATCGAAGTAAAAGTTGTTTAATGCTAAGTTGAATGCATGACACTCATTAGTTATATGTCCAAGAGTTTCATGTTATTGACGATGTGGAAGTTTGGAATCTTTAGGATATAGCACTAGTCTGTCTTTCATTGGTGGTAATGTTATTAGTTCTTTGTTTATAAGTAGTTGTAGTTTCCTCTCACTTTCAGGTGGCGAACAAGGAAACTTTATTATTTCTAATTTGTAGGGCCTCTTTCACTTGCTTGATTCACCAACTTCTTGAATTGAATGTTGAGGAGGGGGACCTAGGGTGATCCTCTCATCCTTTTCATTATTATGAATCATTGGTTGTTCTTTAGGAATAAGGACATTCATATCGGGATGAGAATCTAAGATCACCCTACCATCACTACAAAGCCTTATGTATTCTCTAGGAGTACTTATGTTGTGAGAGGGATCTTGATATCCTAACCCCTTTGTGTTTTAATCAGTTGGTATTTTCTCTAGGATTTGATGGATCTCATGTTCACTTGTTGTATCACATCCTTGTTTACTCAATATTTTGAATCCTTTCCCATATGTTTATTTGAGATTGATGGGAGTGTTTTCTAGTTTTTTATCATAGAATGGTTGAGTGTTTGATTTCTTGGAAGAACCAAGTTCATCTATTGTAGGGAACTTAGGTTCAACTTTTGTTTCAAGATTTCAGTAACTAAACATCTCACAAGGTGGTATTGTAGGAAGATTTGGTTGTTTCATGGATGGATAAAAGGATGCATTAGCTTCAAGGTTGTTAAGATAATCATTTAGAAACATCATGTTTTCATCATCTTCTCCAATGATTTCAACATCATGAGGAGGACATGAAATAGGAGTTGAGTGAGCATGAATAAGTTCAATTTCATTAGGGTCATTTCCAAAAGTACAACTTGACACATCCACTAAGGACTTTAAAGACATCCAAAGCTTACTAAAGCACATATCCATGATGTAAATTTCAGATTCTAAGCTATGTAACAATGTGAAATGAAATGTTCTAGATGCAATTTTGAATTTAAGAAATGCACAAGATGAAGTAATTTGAACTAGATGCAATGAATTAGATGAAACAAAAATTCTTTAAACTGAAACAAAAAGTCAATAACACCAAACAGAAACTTAGAAACTAAACTTGGAATGCCAAAAATGTAGTGTATAATATGCAAAGGGACTAATTCACCCAAGGTGGCGAATGACTCCCAGTAATGATTTTTTTCAAAATTTTAAGAAATTTTCAATTGATTTTTTATGCTTTTTATGTTTTATGATCTATATTTGAAATGAAAATGCAGTTTTTGAATAATTTTCAATGAAATTAAATGCAAAAATGCAAGCTATATGAGCTTTCACTAATGAAAATTTTGAAACCCTAGAATGCAAATTAACCAATGCAACTCCTAATGTAACGTTAATGCAAACCAAATCTAGGATTAAACTACATTCCAAATAAGAATTATGATGTTCTAAATGTAGGTTCACCAAAATGGAACTAAGGGAAAATTGTGGCGATGGTGATTAGGATTAAGTGCTATCACACACACTTTCAAGGTTTCCAATCAAGGATAACCCTAGAGATCTCAATGCAAAATAGAAAGAGATCTTGAAATAGGGTTGTCCTAAGGGATAAATATGATCTAATAAGGGGTTTACTACAAAGTTTAGAATTGGAAAAGGTAATAAAATTCTAGATGAAATGAAAAACCCTAATTGAATGCAAACTAATACTAGATGACCTAGAAAAATGAATGAAATAGTGAAAAAAGCTACAAAATATAACATGTGCACCTGGAGATCTAGAAGTGGCTGGATGGAGGTCTAGAAAACTAGATAATCCTCTTTTACTATTGACTGGGACTCATTCATGAAGTTGGGAAAATCAGTCCAATTTCTAGAAAATTGTGTAGGAAGAGGTTTCAGACAAAAGGGTATCTGAATCTACAAAATCCTAAAAATTGACTAGAACTGGGACTCATTCACCAAAAGTGGTGAATCAATTTGTTGATGACAATTTCACTTGCAAAAAATAGGGAACATAAATTCTTCACAGACAAGACCGCAAAGAGCCTATCCTTCTTGAAAGATAAGGAACAAAGACAACCTAAGGGGAAATTTTGCATTTATAGGACAAAGATTGGCTTTCGTTCAATCCCAAGTCTTCAATAACCAGGTCATGGTTGTACTAGGGTTGCTCTCAGGTAATGATGTGATATTGATATTAATCTCAAAGGGACTATGGATATTCTTTGAATATTTTAGATATACATTCCAAATTGAAACAATGAGTTCAAACATCATGAAACCAAAATATTTTCCATAATATTTCATGAATATCACAAATTCTTTGCTATCTCTTAAGTATATTTAGCATTAAGAATTCAACAATCATATGGAAAGCAAATAATTTTCAACAAAATTAATTCCATTCTTTTAAATTTTGGAACATTTTCAAATATTTAAACATCTATTCTAAAACACAGTATAAAAAATACTAAAAATTAAAGGTTTCTCTCAGTTATTCTCCATGGATGCCCCAAAGAATTAATTAAAATAGGGAAAACCACTTTATACTTCACTAGATTGGTTCACAACTACATATTAAATGATGCAAGCTTTTAAAGATAAGGCTTTTGTTTTTAGACACCGAGTAGGTTCTGTATGCACACTTAAACGACACAACATACAATCTTGTTCAACCGGACTAACAACACCAATTACAAAAGATACTAAGATAGCTAGCTATCTCATAAGCTCTGATATTAATTAATTTCTACGTGCATACAAAGTTTTACACCAGAATGGTTCAAAAAATAGGAAAAAAGAACAAAACTTAAAAGTTTATGCTCCTCCAACATCCACAAATTCTAAACTTAAAATAAAAAAGATCATCTAGTCTTTTATAGAACACAAGGCTCAGACAGGATAAGAAAACTACATGAGAGGGAATCTAGGGGACCAATCTCATCAAGGCACATGGAATATTGTGACCAATAGTAGAATTGCATTTGAAGTTAATGAAATTCAACTCTAATTACTCATTGAAGCTCTCCGAGTGTTGATCTAGAATCTTCGCTAGGATGATACTTCAATTCATGATAATGTGTAGGGGTTTCCCATATATTCAAAATGATATGGTAGAATTTTTTCCCCCTACACTTCACTTGGATCTAGTTTTGTCACTCTTAGGAATGGGTTCTCCCAAAAATTAGCATTTTTTCCCACCGCATGTGAAATACCAAGATCCCCAACATTTTGGTGGCCTCAAAGCCATTTGCATTATCATATCCTAGAGTGATTGAAGCAAACTAAAAATTATTCCATCCATGATTCAAGTTTTCTTGACCGTCCATACCCAAGCTTTGCATCACAATCAATATCTCCTTCAATCACAAATTCCACACATTAAATCCCTTAAAAAAAACATTTATAACATCTGATGTAAATAAAACCATTATTCGAATATTAGTACAAAAATATCAAATTTAGCACACCTTTTAAAAGAATATCATAAATCCTCATACATATACCATATCATCGGGATCATTAGACAATCTTAAAATTTCACATTTTCACTCTACATTATAACTGGGTACTTGGTACCCAGTATTTAGCTATAGCCACTTACTTTCTCGGACCTTGGTTATACTAGTACTCCATTATATTGAAATGCTTTATACCAAAACACTTCATACCATACCACAACCTTCTGCTTCAACTTTACATTACCTTTTTTCCTTTTCCTTATTTCTGGTACCTGATTTCCAGTGCCCGAAACACTTACAATATGAAGTACTCTTATTATCAAAGATTTTATCTTTCACTTTTGGTGATCTTCTTATTTGCTAGCTCCTGCCATAAGAGTTACACTTTTTTTTTATTTGGGTCCCCAAGTCTTTTTAGTCTTGGGGTGTGTTGTGAGACAACACAACAACTTGCATCTAATAAAACCAAATTTAAACCAAACACGAAATTAAATCGCCAGTTGTAAATTAAAACATATACATATTTTAAAATAATAACCTTCTACCTTTACCTAGATTCTGGCATAAAAAAGTAAAATTCCCCTAGAAACATCCATGTGTGCTCTGATTAATTCCATTTTTCAAAAATTAGTAAAAAGAATCAGTTCATTAACATTGAACTACATAATATAGTAATCCTCCAAAGCCAACGATGGATAGAGCCTTGCTTCCAGTCAAACGTCCATAGCCTTGACAAGGTTATCTTTGTAATTCCCCCAAACATAGCTCTACTACCAGTCAAGTGTCGATAGCCTCGATAGGGTTATTTGGATAACCTAAAGAGTTGATATCTCATTTTTTTAAATAGATATAGCAATGATAGCATATTTTCACTTTTGATATTTCGATAATAGCTCATTTATCAACTTGCAAGCAATGTAGCACCGTTATTAGGTTGGGAATTATAGTGGTAGCGAAGGTTACTTTTTTATTTTTCATTCAATGTAAATCCCTTCGTCAATTCATTTTTTCCCAAAAACTCATCTAATTATTCCCTATAGGTGTGTGTTTCCAGCTAAATTTTACTAACTTATGCCAAATCCTAGCTAACTGTAGCTCGCTATATGTTAAAAAATATGCATAAATTAAAATTTAGTAATAGACAACTTAATTACCAAATTTAAATCTAAATTTAGAAACATTAGTTACTGCCCTTCTAATTAAATTTTATGGCAACTACTAAAATTTCTACTAGCTATTTTGACTTGATGGCATTGGGCTTCATTAATAGATCAAAAAGTCATGATTACCTTGAAACAGGATCACATTATTCTATATTAAATTTGCATGCCTTATTTAGCATGTATTGTTTCTTCACTTACTTGGGTGATGACATGTGTTTCCTTGCCAGCTTCATTTTCCTGTGTATTTCACACACATAAGCACCTCCATAATTAGTATGACTCCTTTTAAACAACTTGAAATAACCACTATTAATTTTGAAATCTTCAACTTGCTTGATTCACAATCTTCATATTGTTCAAATTTGAAGCAATTTCACCAGATATGTGTAAATAATTAATTTTATTTAACCTTTAATTCTGAAAATTATTGTTCAACTGCCACCTCACTTACGATTTCCAAAAAAAAAAAAAACTCAATGAAACTATGTACCACAACTTCCTTATAGCTCTCTTTGAATTCATGTATTTCTTCTCAAATTCTCCATGCTTCTCTTTTCTTTTCCTTTTGTTTTAGTTCCTATAAATGAGCTCTATGTCTTCGTATTTTCTTAGGTTGTTCTCATAGACATAATGTTTTCTTAGGAAGTATCACACCACAAAGGCTTGAAAAGTTCTTCATTAGGAATTTCAGTTTCATTGTGCCAAATTTATGCTTAGTCCTTGGGGAAATATATGTTGTGTCCAGCCACTACTTTTGTTTCTACTTTGACATTGCTTCTCGCTTTGTAGCATCACTTCTAGACATTGGGCTACTTTTTTGAAGATGTTCGCACTGATGCCAACTTAATAGTGAAACCTGAATTCTTGGAGAATTTGGATACCATTTTAGTTTTTGCACATCCAACCATTGGGATTCCCTCCATGGATGACATTCCTCGGTTCCTGGAACATGGGGAAGTGGTTCCACTTCGGCCCTTTCTTACTGATCTCCAATTCCAAGACTTTGAAGCTCACCAAGAACTCGCCTACATAGGGTATTTAGCCCTGATAGAAGAGGCATCCCATATCATCTGAATGGCTACTATTGTCTGCAACTTCACTCACTCTTCTTTTTGACTCTTTTTTGATTTTTTAACAAGGATTTTCTGATATCTCATGTATATACGTGATACACACACACACACCTATATATCTTTTGGTACATTTTAAAAGATGTTTTATTGTGTATGGATTTATTGTTTCTCTTTCTCATTTCAATTTTGCAAAATGTTTGAATTCACTCTCATGTGTAAGATAAGTTTAAGGAGTATTTGCTAATGTAGAGGCCAGACAAAAGAAAAGAACAAAAAAATATAGAAAGAACGAGGAAATAAAATAAAACAAGCACAAAACCCTACAAAAAGAAAATTAACCTTAACTACCCTAACTCTAACACAACAAAAGATTAACTCTAATAAAGAAATTTATTTCAATTTCTATGGCTATTTCTTCTACAGTTTTAGTACAAATTACAACAGATTTGTCTTTAAATTCTCTTATCAAAATTTTCAATATTCTAAATTGTAATAATGGATTATCTTGAATTTTCTTCAGTTATACACCATGAATTCAAAAGTGTACTTACCCAAAATTTGGCTCAAATGTATGAAAATGAACTCATTAGAGATGATTTGCACACATTTCATCTAATGTAGCCATAATGTACCTTTCTCTAGCCCTAGTCCATTTCCATGAACAACTGTGTTTATTTCTCTGCTTCCTTCTCTTCTGAAAGTCTTCATATCTTTAGCCCTATCTTTACTTTGGATTTTGTTAGACCAAGATATATCACTACTTATATTACTATCAGAAAGAGAAAAAGTAAAAACTCGATATTTTGTATCTTCTATAAAATCAGGAAAATTTCTTTTTATAGTTGGTGAATTTCCAACTTGAAGCACAATACATATGTTTCCCACTTGATTTTCCTACTCCATCTCATTATCCGCATTTTCCACGTATATAGGAAATGATGATTCATCAATGTCGTTTCCCTTTTTGTGATGAAATATCTCTAGATCTCGACATTCTTAACTATTTTCCTACAAAGCATTAGAATTTTCTTTATAATAATCAGAGTTTTCCAACTGTTTTGGTATATTGGTTGATTTTTTCATATTTCCAACTTCACTAGGGAGAAAAAAATTCTCTTTAACAATCCCTTTCTTTTAGTAGTTAAAACTTCCTCTATTAATGAGATCACTCTACTTATGGCCAAACAAACCCTAGTTGAAAAAACTTCACACTCAAGTTCACCGTGGTTAGTTGTATCATGAATTCTACACTTGGTGACTCTTCCAAAGGTAAGAAAACTAAAAGGATGTAGTTTTTGATTAAGTATTTTACAAAGTTTTCCAACTTCTATAATGAAAACTAGCTTGCATTCAATTTTTCACTCACAAGCTTCTTTCCAAACTTAGAACCAATGTTTTAAAACACAATTCTATAAATTTTAGGAATAATACATAAAATATTAAATGAAGGCCCTCTTTCTAGTGTTAGTTCTTATTGATGATGATTTCACTCATAGAAAACAAGGAGAACAAATTACTCATACACAAGACCACAAAGAGCCTATCCTTCTTGAAAGATATGGAACAAAGACAACCTAAGGGAAAATTATACATTTACAAGACAAAGATTGGTTTTTGTTCAATCCCAAGTCTCTGATAACTAGGTCATGCTTGCACTAGGGTCACTCTCAGGTAATGATGTCATATTGCTATTAATCTCAAAGGGATTATGGTTATTCTTTGAATATTTTAGATATACATTCAAAATTGAAACAATGAGTTCAAACATCATGAAACCAAAATATTTCTCATAATATTTCATGAATATCATAATTCTTTGCTATCATTTAAGTAGATTTAGCATTAAGCATTCAAAAATCATATGGAAAACAAAGGAATTTCAACAAAATTCCTTCCATTCATTTAAATTTTGGAACATTTTCAAATATTTAAACATCTATTCTAAAAAAAAGTATAAAAAATACTAAAAATTAAAAGTTTCTCCCTATTATTCTCCATGGATTCCCTAAAGAATTAATTAAAACAAAGCAAACCACTTTATACTTCACCAGATTGCTTCGCAGCTACATATAAAATGGTGCAAGCTTTTAAAGAGAAGGGTTTCATTTTTGGACATCGAGTAGGTTCTATATGCACCCTTAAATGATGTAGCATACAGTCTTGTTCAACCAAACTAACAAAACCAACTACAAAAGATACAAAGATAGGTAGCTATCTAATAAGCTCTTATATTAAATAATTTCTGTGTATACAATGTTTTATGCCAAAATGGTTGAAAAAATAGGAAAAAAAGAACAAAACTTAAAAATTTTATGCTCCTCTGACATCCACAAATTTTGAACATAAAATAAAAATGAAGATCCTCTAGCCTTTTATAGAACACAAGGCTTAGACAGGATAAGACAACTACATAAGAGGGAATCCAGGGGACAAACCTCATCAATGCACATGGAATAGTGTGACTAATAGGAGAATTGCAATTGAAGTCAATGAAATTCAACTCCAATTACTCATTGAAGCTCTTCGGGTGTTGATATGGAATCTTCACCATAATGATACTTTGAATCATGAAAATGTGTAGGGGCTTCCCATATGTTTAGAATGATAAGGTGGAATTTTTCCCCCCTACACTTTGCTTGGCTCCGGTTCTATCATGCTCGGGAATGGGTTCTCCTGAAAGTTAGCATTTGTTCCTATATACATCCAAAATTTGGTTTGGAGAATATTAATTAAATATCGATTATTTAATTAATGAAATATTTATTCCTCTACTATATAAATAAATTGCAAATTTATTTACATAGTTCATATTTTCTTAATTATTCTTTTCTAAATTACCTACTTCATGATTTAACTAAAAATAAACAAATCTAACTAATTTTTTTTATTTTGATTAATTCCCTCTCATTAAATTTGAATTTTTAAATTCGAATTTGTCACATTTCTCCATATTCTTCTAACTTCCCTCCACCTCATCTTCCAACTCACCATGTGTCACATGAAAATAATTATTCCTAATTTCTAAAATGGACATTTACTCTCAACAATTTTAACCAAGTCAAAGACACATGGCTTCTTTCTTTAATTGATTATTTTCTACACTTGGCAAGATTGTTTCACTAAAGGGAACAATTGCCTTGTTTTCTCCATTTTCCTCATTTCTCACCATCAATTTCTCTAGATCAAATCCTGATCGTTCATTATTGCCAACTCACCTAATGCCTTGGTGAAATCTATAAATTGAGGCCCACTTACAACTTTTTCATAAGGAGCATTTGCATAACATTACTCTATAGGAATTCATTTAGCATTTGAGAGCTTAATTGCATTTTAATACAACATTTAGGATAGATTAACAATTAGATTAGAATCATGGCTCCTTTAGATGTTTCTTAGTTTGTTTAAATTCAACATTTAGGGTCATTTCCATATCATTTTCATTAGTTTAATTCTACTTTGCAATCGTTTCCATATCATTCTGTATGTAGCAACTCATTGATCATGTCATTTAATCATATCATTCAGCTGAACCATTTAATCATATAGATGTAGACTTAGATTCTGCATTTTAGTTTAGAGGCTACTCATTTCTTAGGTGGCATCCTATTGATTAGTGCACAATTAAGATATGAGAGCACAATTACTAGGGGGTATGTGTAGGATTGTAATGGGCCAAAAATTGGCAATGTGTAACTGATATGATGGCCCATGTGGTTGAAAACTTTTTTTACCCAAAATTTATGAAACGAAAAGGGTTCTTAAAGGGGATTCTCAGATTTCTACCAATATAAATTATGCTCTACTTTGAATTTAATAAAAAAATATTATTCATTTTCTAGTTGAATTACGACTAAAGTCCTGATTTATAGGTTGATTGAAAAACATTTATAACTTTCACATGGTATCACATATTTTGAATTTGAAACATGCATCACATTCTATGGTTCACATAGTACAGGATTAAAAAAAAATGAATTTTATGAAGTTTTGACCAAGTTAAGGTGGTCGACATACAATTTTTTATATTTTTAATATTTGTAATAAAAATCATAATTAATTATTTACTTGGAAAAAATACAAAAACATGCATCACATCAAGACATGAGTCCTCTACTTATATCTAAAATCTTATAAAAAAATATTATCATTT
This sequence comes from Sequoia sempervirens, assembly GCA_007258455.2. Lineage (NCBI taxonomy): Eukaryota > Viridiplantae > Streptophyta > Pinopsida > Cupressales > Cupressaceae > Sequoia > Sequoia sempervirens. Next base: position 600,512,848 of record VDFB02271358.1, read on the forward strand.
TATTGTGGTTAGGGTGGTCAGACAAACACCGACTTTTTATTTTTTCCTTGAATTTTTTTAAAATAAACCTAGTATTTTAGAAACTACATTCAATTTTCTATTGATTTTATTCTTACATATTTTTGAAATAATATACATAACTTATTCAAATTTTTACTTCAAGTTGCCTAACTCTGATTTTTTTGAATTCTTTTGCCACTTATGGGCCTATTTTGTCCATGATGATCCTGCACATACCCTAGGACATTTAAGAATAGAGGGAGATGGAATGTTTTTAAGGAATCATGTTACTAAATTGTGTTTTTGCTAATTTAGATTTCCTTACTATAATGCATTGCATCTATGTGTGTTATTTGTTAGTATAATTCACATATTTTCTTACACACACTTCCAACCACATGTGAAATACTAAGATCCCTAGTATTCTAGTCGACTCAAAGTTGTCTACATTATCACCTCCTAGAGTGATCGAACTAGACTAAAAACTATTGTATCCATGATTCAAGTTTTCTTGACCGTCCATACCTGAGCTTTGCATCCCAATCAATATCTCATGCAATCACAAATTCCACACATTAAATCCCTTAAAAAATATATTTATAACATCTCATGTAAATAAAACCATTATTCCAATGTTATTACAAAAATATCATATTTAACACACCTTTTAAAATCATATCATGAATCCTCATACATATACTGGATCGTCGGGATCATTAGACAATCTTAAAATTTCACATTGTCACTCTACATTATAACCCAATACCTAGTACCCGATATTTAGCTTCGCCCACTTACTTTCTTGGACCTTGGTTATACCGGAACTCCATTATACCAAAATACTTTTATACTAGAATGTGCCATACTAGAGCAGAGCCTTCCACTTGAACTTTACATTACCCTTTTTCCTTTTCCTTGTTTCTGATACTCAGTTTTTGGTGCCCGAAGCACTTACAATACGAAGTACTCTTATTATCAAAGATTTTCTCTTTCACTTCTAATGATCTTCCAATTTGCTAGCTACTACCATAAGAGTTACAAACTTTTTTTTACTTGGGTCCCCAAGTCTTTTTAGTCTTGGGGCATGTTGTGAGACCACACAACACAGTCCATTTGTACTTTTTTGCAACTTCACAGCTGATCCTACTCTACTTTTTTTGCTCTATCCTTCCTAATTGATTTCCAAATTTGAATCTCTAATTTGCAACCTATAGGTATTCTCTAATTCTCTCCCAGGCTTGATGACAACTTTGACATCTTTTGATATCTTTACAACTTTTCTCCAATCTGCAACCTAGAACAAACCCTTGCTATAAGGAGCTACAAATATGCTCGAAATGACTGCAATGAATGTGGCTCTTGATTCTTGCTTCAATGATGTTGATCTTGAATGAAAAAATTACTTGAATCACAAAATCCTGCACCCCAATTGTTAGCACAATAAAAAAAATGATACATTAAATCTTTGACATGATGATGGATGCTTGAAAATATATTGTTCAAGACACTTGAATTCTCTTGTGAATGCTTTAATGCTCTTGCAAACTCAACTTTGCTATAAGGATGATCATTCAACTTTCTAGGTGTAAAATTAATGAAAGATACTTGTATTTATACTCAATTATACAAGAATTCCCAAAATTACAACAATACAAACTAACACCAAATCTAGGAGAAAAAAATCCTACCAAAATTTTGAATTTATTTTGATTTTGGGCAACACAAGACTCATTCACCCAAGGTGGCGAATGAGTCCCATCTAGCATAATGTATGGGACCAAAAACCAAAAGTGCTTAGAAATATGTGAAATCTAGTTTGGGGCCAAAATATCTAGGTGGGACCCATTTTCCCAAGTCGGTAAATGAGTCCCAGGTCACTAAATCTCAGCCATTCAAACTAGAAACACCTGAATTATGATTGGTTAAAGATTGGTGTTTATCCTCAAAAACATGTAATAAACGAGGCTTGTTGGTGCAAAATAGTTCCAATTAAAGCATAAGAAAGCCAATTTATTAATGAAAAGCCTAGAAAAGTGTGAAAGTGGGTTACAACACTTTACAACTCTTTAAAGTAAGGCATGATTAAGATTTAAAGAGGTTTATTATGTTCAATTAATTAACAAAAACCTTAGAAAAGTGTTAAAGTGTGTTACACCACTTCACAAAACTTTACCAACATACCATTTGAATCCATTAGTTCAGAGGATCCCAAGACCTAATTTGAATGTGTCAACCACATTACAACACTAAATCAAGGGAACATTAAGCGTAACTCACAAGGAGGGACTAAATATGTTAGAAAAGGTAGAAGGGATAGTTTTTCTATGACCCCACCCACATATATTTTCCTAGGTTTCATTTAGGTGATCCTAGCCTTTAGAAAACCCTCATTTATGATTTGGAGTGCATCATAGTCCTAGATATAGCTTGCATTAACTTTACATTAGTTCTTCCATTAGTTCATTTACATCTAGGGTTTCTTAACCTTACATTAGTGAAAATGCATATAGGTTCCATTTTCTCCTCTTGCATCATTAAAATTCACTTGAAATATGTAATTAAACTTAGTATAGACATCATTTAAACTAGAGAACATAATATTTACTTAGAATTTGCTAAAATTAGTGTAAAAACCTTAATTTGGGACTCATATGCCCCTCTTGGTGCTTTTTCCCCAATGTAGGCAATTTTTCCTAATTTCTAGGTATTCTATGTTGACTATTTATCAACATTTGACTCCCTCAAAAACCCTAACTGGGAATCATATTTCCCTCTGGGTGATTTAGTCTTGTGTTAGATCTGAATTTTCATTTTATAACATTAAAAATATTGTTTTTGTGCTTCTATTTGTTGTTGATAGATTTACGTTTCATGTATTTCATTAGATCCAACTTAATTTAAATTCATTTCAATTGTTGATAGAATTAGATTATTGTACCTTTCATTTATAGCATTAGTTCATAGTTTGATAATATTAGATTACATTTGACATTCATTGCAAAAAATGCAAAAACACCTATAAACTGATGAACCACTTGGAGAAAGCATAGATATTTGAGTGTGTCAAATCCCCTCTTCCAAGTTAACCTAACCCTCAAGCCTTTTAGTAGTGATGACTTTGACATGTTAGATGATGCCCTTGAGGATTTCATCTCACAAGGTTCATCCACTAAGGTTTTCTATAATAAACAAAAATAAATAGAAGTTAATGTGATTCAACCTCAAATCATCCTTTACCAAGTTTCAAACAAACCTCAAACTCAAAGAAAACCTATTTTCACCTTTGAAGCACCTAAGAATTTAATGTTTCCTATAAATCAAGTTATAATACCATTGCTCATACATACAACACTAGAAACAATCCACAACCAAAACAACCAACTCCAACATCCTTACCTTTTCCTAATCCCATCTTGCCTAGTGCTCCTTGTTTTCCTTCACATAGTGGGAAGGAGTATGATATTGTTGGGAAACTTAAGAATACTCTTGCAGAGATATCCCTATGGGACCTAATTCATAATTAACCTAATTATCATACTATTTCAAACTACCTTGCAAAAAGTTGTAATTCCCTCTAGTACAGATACAAGTGATGTGGCAACTCTAATTCAAGGAATGAATACAATTAACATAGAAATTACTTTTCATCAACATGAGATACCTCTTTTGGAAATGATAAAGAAAAATGATGCCTTAGTGACAATAGCTATCTATAATAGGCTGGGAATAAAAAGAACCCTTGTTGACAATGGATCCACCCTTAATTTTTTTAGTGTGACCCTTTTGGATAGACTTGGCATGGATAAATAAAGAATTCAACCTGATTCCTTATCAATTCAAGGATTTTATAATGTAGGAAAGTAACCGCTTGGTGTAATTACTTTTCCTATTATAGTTCAAAAGGATACCTTACAAACTCCTATTCATGTCATGCTCGATAATCTTTCATACAATCTTCTTTTAGGAAGGCCTTGGATTCATGAGATGCACGTAGTGCATTCAACTCTTCATCGTATCATGAAGTATGTCTATAACAATAAAGTGCACCAAGTTGAAATATAACTCGAGCCTAAGAGTTACTTACAAGTTGAAAAAGGAATGTTAAGTCCTCTAAACACATTAATTCCAACATCAAACATAGAACATATGAAAGAAGAGAAACAATAAATGGAAAAAGTGATGAAGTTGTTACAAGATGATTGGGGTTCCTTAGAATTCACACCTTTTCTTATTGGAGAATACACAATCACAACAAGAGAAACCAAAAAACAAAAGAAACCATTGGTAATTTCAATGCAAAATTTAGAAGAAAACTCACAAGCATCTATCTAATCTACTCTAGAAGATAACACAAGCTATACAATAAACTTTGATGAGATAGACTATCAACAACCACCAAACCTAAAAGAAATGGAGAAAATTTATGGAAGAGGCTATGAGCTTATGAACCAACTTGGTTATTGTGGAAAAAGAAGTGGAAAGAAAGAGCAAGTCATCTATGTTCCTATAGAGCCTAACACACAAGAAACAAAAACTTATTTTGGGTATTGTCCTTTTAAGATAATGCAAGCAAAGAAATGACCTTCATTAAACATCAACACAATCATGTGTAACCCTAAAAAACTCTCACCTTGAAGCCTCTTAAATTGATAGATATAAATTTTGAAGCATCATTGGAATACTTCAAAGATGATGAAGCCTTGTAAGAAATGCTAGGAGTTTATGAAAATTCATTTACTCCCCCTAAAAAGAAATGAGTTACATGTGCTATGATTAGTGATAAGAAAGAGGTTAGAGAAAATGAATGTTATGAGATTGATAAAGACAATGATGAATAATATCCTAAATTCTTGAAACAAACAACACTTCCTTTGGGAGATACTGTAGTGTAGAAAATTGTGCACTCTTGAAAGAGGTAATTTCACACTTAATTTGGACCTTTTTTGGCACCATTGAATTAATAAACCTTTAAAATCACCATTTATAGGCCCCTAAGACCCATTATTTTAGATCATGAGGCTCATTTCACTCAAAAATCATGCAAAATCATCCAAAATACTGAAAAACCCAAAAACCCACCTCAAAAAGCTAAGGTGTGACTCATTCACCACCTTAGGTGAATGAGTCCCTTTAGGTGGGACCCATTCACCAAGTGTGGTGAATGAGTCCCATTTGGGGTCTTTTTCAAATTTGAGTGGTGTTGAGAAAATGTGTCTTAAACTCACTAGTATAACCTTGCTTCTTTCTTTGATGAGATTAGAATTGCTTAAGTGTCACTTTCATGCTTATACCATTGTACTGCTTGGCGATTATGAGAGAGGTTTGGTAGTGTGGTATACCGCCATACAACAGGATCCTTCTAGCACAGATGCGGTAGTGTGGTGATATCGCCATACCGTAGGAGTCTTCAAGTTGAGACATGGTAGTGCAGTTTATACCGCCATACCACTGGAGCTTCTCACCTACCTAGTGGTAATGCAGTTACTGTCATACCACGGGATCCTACTAGCAGTCAAGCAATAGTGCGGTGAATGAGTATGAACTTGGTTGACTATTGACATGTATGTCGATCATTGGAGGATGGTGCTGACTTGGAGGTTGGGAGTTAAATATTTTAGTCTTTTCTAGGAGACTTGTTGCGAATATTGTAGATTCCCATCTTGATTCTTTAGAATTACATGAGTTGTGTATTCGTGTCTTGATGGAGACCACAAGGAATGGGAAAAATTTTGGTGCGATAGTCAAATGTGATGGACGAGTGATATGTGGACACATGACACAATTTCATTTGTTGATTTTACATCATTTTTGTAAATCAACAATCATTGGCCAAAAGATTTATTTCCTATTAGCGATATGTTTTCATTTATTGCATGAACTAACTTGGGGGTTGACATAGTGCAAATATAGTTATATTCTCTTTAACAAAAAATTAATGTTGGGTGGCTTGATGCATGTTGCTAGTGACATGCACGACCCAAGATGGAGGAAGCTTGTCAGCGAAGGAACAAAAAATTAAAAGAAACCCTAATGGTTGTTAGCTTCAAGTGAGAATTCATTGTATGCTTTACGAGCATTGTAACAATGAGTGAGATGAACTGTATGTGTGTCTGGAGGTCAACCAAGGTGACGTTGTTATGAGTTAACATCTAAGAGTGAACTCTATAACTTTGTATGTAATTTATTTACTGTAATACAAAGTGACTTGGTGTGGTGGGTTTTTCTCCCATAAGGGTTTTCCCACATATATTTGGTGTTATCTCTATGTGTGATATTTTTTTCTGTCCTATTGTTTTGTGTATGTGCAACTCAAATGTGTGTAACTTGCTAAATGTTTTGTTTTTCACACTTCTCTCCTAAGGATTTTGCATTAGGAAGGCATTTCCTCACCTATTTGATTTCCTTACAAGTGGTAACAAAGCCTAGCCAGTTGTGTTATCCATGTGAGTAGGGCTAGTATTTTGTGCTAATCCTATTTGGTAGGAATCTTGCAAAGGAAGAACTGATTATTATTTTTACAGTTTGAGATGGAAAGTACATCAGGTAGAGTAGAAATTGAAAAACTCAATGGCAACAATTTTGAGTTGTGGAAACTCAAAATGGAAGACTTATTGGTGGATAGAGACCTCTGTATTGTTGTGTCGAGAACTATGCCACGAAGTATGAAACAAGAAGATTGGGACCTTGTAGAAAGAAAAGCTAGAGGGTTGATAACACTTTTTCTGGCTGATTTTGTACTCCTGAACATCCATGAGAAGAAGATTGCATTTTCATTATGGAAGAAACTTTGTGAAATTTATTAGGGAAATTCTCTGGTGAATAAGTTATTCTTGAGGAAGAAGTTGTACTCCTTGAAGATGGAAGAAGGTGAATTTGTAGCAGACCATTTGAATTTATTTAATATGATTGTTGCACAATTGGCGTCAATGAGTGTGAAAGTAGAGGAGGAGGATTGTTGTATGCTTTTGTTATGCTCCTTACCCAACACTTGGTACCATTTGTAATTCCTATTGGGAGTAAAACAACTAGTTTCAAGATGGAAGACATGGTTGCCTCACCGATGTTAGAAGAAATGTGGAGTAAGTCTTCTGAGATGGACAAGGAGGCTCTTGTTGTTCTGGGTAGATCAAAGGAGAGAGACAAGAAGGACAAGAAGTCTAAATCCAAATTTGTAGGGAGATCAAAGTCTCCTGGTAAAAATTCCAAGGTGAAATGTTGGCACTATGGGCAGTTTGGTCATATCTGAAAGGATTGTAAGGAGGAGAAAAAGAAGAAGAATAACTCTTCAGAAAATGACTCTTCTTAGAGTGATGCAGATGCCTTCATTACAGCCTTGGTAACTTAGGCATCAAATGATGTCTGGTTGATTGACTCAGGTGCATCTTTTCACATGACATCTCACAGAGAGTGGTTCACTAAGTATGAAAAGTATGTTGGTGGAAAGGTGTACCTAGCAAGTCATTCATCTCTGGAGATTGTTGGCCATGGAAGAGTAAAAATCCAATTCCTGGATGGAAGAATCAAAGGGATCAATGATGTACTACACATACTAGGTTTGGCTCGTAGCCTACTTTCGGTTAGTAAGCTGAGTGATGCTGGCGTGCAAGTTTCATTCTCGAGTGGAGGCTATAAGATGACTAGTGGTGCAATGGTTTTTGCTAAGGGTGTAAGCATAGGCACTCTATATAAGTTGGATGCATGTCTTATTCAATGTAACAACATCTCTATAAAGTCAAGCAAAGCTAATCGTGTAGAGAAGGAGAATGAAGCTCCTCTAGATGCAAACTCCTTGGAGGTGAAAATACCAATGGAGATGACCATGTTGTGGCATCATAGAATCGATCACATAGGTAAGAAAGGTTTAAAAACCTTGAAAAATAAAAATCTTGTTGAAGGGCTTGTTGATTTCAATCTAGAGTTTGATTTCTATGAACACTGTTTTTAAGGAAAGCAACATCATGTTTTATTTTATTTGAGTCCTCATAAACCTCTTAGTGTACTGGATTATGTTCATTTTGATGTATATGGTACAGTGAATGTTCCTTCGTTATCGAATTCTAGATATTACACTTCTTTTATTGATGATTATCTGAGAAGGGCATTTGTGTATTTTCTGAAGAGTAAATTAGAAGTGTTTAGTCAGTTTAAAGAGTTTAAAAAATTGGTAGAAAATCAATCTCAAAGGAAGATCAAGTGCTTGAGGATGGATAATGGAGGTGAGTAATGTTTTGTAGATTTTGAAAAGTAGTGCAAAGACCATGGAATTAAAAGACATAAGACTACATATTATACTCCACAATAGAATGGAGTTGCTGAAAGGTTAGACATGATGCTAATGGAAAGAGCGAGAAGTACATTGAGTGGTGTTGGTCTAGAGAAGAAGTTTTGGGCTGAGGCTATGGCTACAACATGTTACTTGATAAATAATTCACCTTGTTTAACTCTTGTTGACAAAACACCTTTGGAATCATGGTTTGGTAAGAAGCCCTCTCTGAGACATATTTGTTTCTTTCGTTGTGAGTGTATACACCTAAAAATGGTCACATTATAATAAGTCTGGTAATTAATTAAATACAAGTTATTTAGTTAAATCTCTAATTCAATCTACATATAAATAAATTTAATTAATTATTTATATTGTTCATTTTCTAATTCTTTTATCTTAATTAAATAAGTTTAATTACTTATTTAATTTAATCACTTTTCTAATTCTTCTTAATTAAATTAAATAAGCTTTACAATTCATTTAATTTAATTATCACATTGTTTTATTTTAAATAAAGTAAATATTCTTCTTTATTCCAAAATCATAAAATCATCCTTAAATATTCTAAATATTCTTTTTTTTCCAAAATCATGAAATCATCTTTAAAATCTTCTAAAAAGCCATCTCACACATAATTAAATATTTTTCAATATTTAATTAGAAACTTCTTATCCACATCTCACACATAATTAAATATTTTTCAATATTTAATTAGAAACTTCCAAAACCACATGTCACATGAAATTAAATAATTTTATTATTTAATTAATGAATTATTTTCAACTACAAAACCAACTCATAACTAAACTTGACAAATGACAAGTTGCCTTCATTTTTGAGTGAGGTTTTGTGGGAAGGAAACATCTTCCTTCTTTTTCTCTAGCTTCCATCTTTCTCTCCAATTTCTCCATCTCTTACTGTTCATCTTACCAGACTGAATCTCAACCATTGATCTTTGCCAACTAAGCTTTTGTCTTCATAAATTCTATAAATATAACCTTTCACAGGCCATTTGGATCAAATTCTTCAGACATCCTTATGCTATCAAAATCATTCTTCTATCTTCCATCCATCGCCATCTATCATCTTCATCAGGTCGTTATGTTGTAGAATTGAGCAACCAACATTCCTTCAACAATCAACCTTCAAAATCTTGCATTCTCATGTAGGTGGAGAAGAGCCATGGAGGTTAGTCAAGTCTAGTTTGAAAATTGGTTTGCATATCTTTTGTTTATTTGCATTTTCATTCTAGTTTGTACTTCATGGTGTTTGATAGGGTTTATTTATTTTTGTTATTTTCAACATAAAATTAAGCTTGAATTTTTCCCTATCTACATAATGGTGAACTCGACGTGAATCCTTCGATCTAGCTTGCCTTTTGCAGGTTTTATTGACTTTTTGTTGTAGATCTGCCAGTTTTGGACAAAACCGCAGGTTTTACAAATTTCTTCATATCTTCCACATAGCTGTGAATTTTTCCACAAAATTTATGAAAAATCTTTTACATCATCTCAAGAGGCTATAGTAAAAAAATAGAGGGTTAATCATCATTTTTGTAGGGGTTATTGTGATTTTTATTTTTTTCATAAAATTGGTTTTCTGGACACAAATAGGAATTTTTTTCAAACGTTTTTACGTTTTTAGAAACCTCTTTAAATTCTAATGTGGGTCTATGTTTTACAAATTTAATTTTGAGGTTAAATACAATGCGACAAAATTTGATCTTCATTTTCTGTATGGTTTTCACAAATCCACATTTCTGAGAGCAAAACATGGAATTTTTTTGACTTCTTTACATTTCTGTAAAGATCTCGGAAAATTAGTAGGGATCTCTTCTTTTTGTTTTTATTTTTCAAATCAATTAAATCATAAAATAATGAAATCTAATTCAGCTATGTCAAAACCATATATCTGAAATTACAATTTTTTTAATGAGTTTTTTTTTTTTTTTTTTGGCTGCATTATCATATCATTTTTTTTTATCTTGAAGGTGATCATAAGGAGCTCTAGTAACAGAAATATCACTCACAACAACAATTTGGAAAGATAAAATAACCAGGTGTACTCATTTCATCCTTCATCTCTTAATCATTGTTTGTCACACATTTGGATTTGGGCTCTTAAAATGAATCTTGTTTTCAATCACATATCAAAAATTGAGGCTAAAATTAACCATTTTTTTTCCATCACATCTTTATTTGGGATCTAAAAAGAATGAGTGCTTTCATTGTTTTCTTCCACACATTTCCTTTCTAAGGGTCAATTAACAACTGCGAGTGCGAATCAAGTGTGTGTGTGATCACAAACACCTCACATGGTTTGGTTTTATCAAACCCTTCATAGGAGGCCTACTAGGGGATTTCATCACCACTGGGGATGACCTCAATTGAAGTGTGAATTGAAAGAAATGCTTGTTTGGGAGTTAAAATATTGTCACTCTTGGCTAAGCCCCAAAGAACTTTATACCTTTGGGAAGTGAAGGTGAAGGGTGGGTTACCCCTTTCTCCTGACTATTTGGTAGGATTTTTCTTTCAAATCATTCCTTATTCAACCTTGTGCAAACTAGCTTGAGACCTAATTGGCCATACCCCACTTGACTAGTCATAGGGCTTATTGTTGTGTATTTAAGTGTTTGCTTAATCATAACATCTAATCTTCAAAGACAAATTTATCATTGTGTTTGGTGTGTGTGTTCATGCATTTACATGTGAAATATTGTGTTTGATAGTGCCCAAGTCAAAATTTCAAAAAAAACTTGCCACATCATCCAAGTCATCCAATCTTGTCATTCCACATCATATCCTAATAATCATCATCTCTTTAATCCAATCAACATCATTTTACACCATGAAAAAATTGGAAGACACAGCACAAGAGCTCGTTCACATGCTTCACGCGGTTAAAACAAGTCAAGCACCTTTACCCCAACAATTCATTCAAGGATTCCATGACATAATACAAAAAATTCAAGCAAACAAGTCACCTCAAATTTAACAACTCATAGCACAAGCCCAATACCTCATGGCCACTTGTCAAATCCAACAACCACCACATCATCCCCTATCCATTCATTGTCACCCTTCCACCTCATATCGATCTAATCCATCCACTTCTTTGCATGTCAATGCCACATCAACCTATCAAGCCACATCACATCAAACACATGTGAATTTAAGTTCTACATTGCAACAAGGTCAAACTTCTTCATGTTCTAATGCAGCCATTGACAAGGGGAACACTAATCTAGGTCATTCACCCTCTAAGTATATCATACCACTATCCAATCAAAAGCCTATCCATAAGCCACCACGTCTGAGTCCTAATTCATTGGCATCTTTACTTTCTAAATAAAATCAATCCCCTTAATATAGATATATAAAAAATAAATTGATGGCATTATCTAAATCGACCCATCCACCTATAAAGGATGTGACCCAAGGGCTACAAGCAAGGAATCAATTGTTGCCACATCATTCAACACATATACTTGAACATACAAAAGAGTCCTCAAACGTCATGCCAAGTCCTTCAAGTCAACCATGTCATCCACAACCCCTTGAGCCAATTCAAGAGTCTCCTGTCATAAGTCCAAGTCACCCTTTTTCATGCTCCTATGTTGTTGACCATCAAGAACATGTCAAGTATCTCCATGAGAAATCCCCTTCCACTTCCATTCAAGCAACCCAAGAGTTATATCAAGATTCTACTCCCAAGAATGTGGAAACATCAAGCCCTAGTCCTAATCAAGATCAAATGATTTTCATCCAACCTATCCATAATCTATATCATTTTTATGATCAAGATGATATCCATAATGATGAAGAGCCTATCCATGAGGAACTTGATCCTATACCCATCCATGAGAAAGATATTCCAAATTCACCTCCACCAAGTCCTATCCATGATCCATCAACATCTGCTTCCCATGATGAGATAAGTTCCTCCCAAGCCCACATAGAAGATAAAAAAAAAACCTTGGATCTAAGTGAACACAATGCTAATCAAGATCCTAATGATCCTCCATCACCCACTATCGACCGCATTGCAATTCCTCCATCATATCCTATTGGTCTTTCCACCCTCATTCATGAATGTTCCTCCTTAGAACAACAACAACCATTATCTTCCCTTGCTTCATTTTCTCCATCCAATAAGGAACTTGTGTCTAGTGTTCCACCTACACCTAGTCCCATTATCCATTGCACACTCCAAAACATGAACCGCCAAGGTAAATGTCTAGACCTTCATGAACAAGGTATTTTGGAGCCCATCCATGTCAAAGTCCCTCCACGCTCTTATGGCCTTGGACTTACACCCCAAGGAAACCAATCTCAAGAGGTTGGTACTTCCTCCATGCCTCCTAAGTCCACTTTCCATCATAAAGCCTATGATATCCCTAAAACATATGTTGCCATTCCACCTCCATCATCCTACAAATGTCAAAAGCATGTGACCATACACCTTCCACCATCAACTTTGCCACCATTACTTCCAACTCCTAATATTCCACCATCAACTTTGCCACCATTACTTCCAACTCCTAATTTCCCTCCCTCCACTTTACCACCATTACTCCCAACACCTAATATCCCTACCATTCAATCCTCTTATCCATTTATCCATAAATCTTCTAAAAATGCTAATCATGACCAATCAATGCACACATTTTACAAATATGAAGCTTCCACCCATTCCACCATACCCATGGGATTCAAAAGCAAAAAAAAAATGCCTCTACACATAAAGTCAAAATTCCTAAAAATTCTCATGCCTTAGAGCATCAATGCAAAAATTCAAAGCCAAGTGCATCTAACAAGCTATATAAGCCCATACCTCCAAAAGTAAAGGCCAAAACTAAAATGGTTTGGGTACCTAAGAAAAAAGAAATCAAGTTAAATGAGGCATCTACATCAGAAAAATCCCAACCATCCCCTTCCACCTCACATTCCCACTCTATTCAAAAATCTCAAATTCCTAAAACCCACAATCCAAATAAAAGTCATAAAAATACTAAGTCTATGTGGGTACCTAAAACACTTCATCCACCACCTCCTAAGCAAACATCTCCATTGCTTCCTACACCCCATCCACATCAAAAGCTTCAACGTTTATCATAGTCTGTGCAACCATTGGTCATGGTTCCCTTCCATTTCACAACAATTCCACATACCTCAATCTTCTCATCCTTCACTCATTATCCTACATATCTCCCCCACCACCCTCCTATGGTCCATGTTTTTGGCTAAGCCTCCTCATTCATCTTTTCCATAAGTTCCATATAATCCCTATCATATTCCCTACATAATCCATATCATAATCCACATCATAATCAATTATCTACCTACTCCATCTCTCTTTCATGTCATCCCTTACCAACATCTATGAGCATAATGACATTTGACATGGTCCATGCAATGACATCCATCTCTAGTGGGACTACCACCTTTCATGGAACTAGAAACTTGCATCCCTCCTATACATATTCCCCTTCTCCTATCCAAAAGGACAAAAGAAACAAAACAAAAAAAGTAAAGAGAAATCCTTTCGTCCAATGGTGAAAACTTGGTAAATAGGCGCCCTGGATAAGTACCATGATGAAAACCTAGAAAATAGGCATCGTGTGTAGGTTGATCTTCTATGTCACTTACACTTGGGGGCACAATGTCTTATCTATCTAACCTATCATTTTCATGTCTTGTCATTTCCATCCTACCTACCATCTTTAGCCATCATACATATCTCTCATATTAAGTCCACTTATCCACCCTTCTCCTTTTGATCTTGACGAAGATATAGGGGGAAAAGGTTGAAACATGTTTTGGGTATCTCTTGACATACCTTGAATCCTATCTAAACTAATCATATCATTATCCTATTTTCATACATTTTGTCCAGAAAAATTCTAAGTATTGTACCTAGAATGGGGCATTCTATTCCTATGCAACATAGTATTTGGGAATCACATCCTTGCTCTCTCATGATGCATACATCCATTCCATTCATTATGACCTATCACTTCCATCCATTTTTCTATCATGAGCCTTTTATCCCTTATCCCATCACCCACCCTTTCATCCATCAATCCCATCTATTTTTTTGCACCTAGACTTGGTTTCCCCCTTGTCATTGGTATCTAGCATAAAGGCTACTCAAATTTTCATCCTTCGACACCTCCAAACATTTCAAAAATCCAAAAAAAAATCAAAGCATTTCAAAAAACCAAAAAAATCAAATATTTTGAAAATACAAAAATATCAAAACATTTCAAAAATCCAAAAAATCAAAACATTTCAAAATCCAAAAAAATCAGATTCAAAATATCCCCAAAATTACCAAAAAAAGGAAAAAGATCCTAAAAAAAGGACAAAAAAAATCATATAGCCAACAAAAATCCAAGCAATAAAATCAATCCATCTAATTAATTCTTCCAATTTCATCTAGTTAATCCATCACCTCAATCCGATAATCCAACCAGTCAACCAAATCAATCATCATCATCAAATCAATTCCTCAATTCAATCATCTAATCAAATCACTTCAACCTAAATCATTCCAATCACATCAATTCTTCTATTCAATTAATCACATCTTGTCATCCAATCAATCCTCATATCATTACAAATAGTTTCTTCAAATCATCTTCAATCATTCTACGTGATAATCCAAATGCAAGTCAATCCTTAATCCAGACCAATCAAGTAGATCAATCTTGTCAAATTATCCAATCACATCCTTTGGTCTTGATCCTAATCTTGTCATAAACCAAATCAACCAATCAATCAATCAATTATCATCATCCTTGTGTTTCTCTAGGGATATGTCGCTCCCCACAATGACAACACTATCATCATCATCAATCAATCAATCAATCAACGGTTTATAGCTTGATAGGGGAAATACCGTGTTTGTTTTTGAATCATTTGTGCATGCTTTCATGCTTGCTTGTGTGTGTTATCATTTTATCTTGCATTTGTTTCAAATCCGTATCATTCAAGCTAATATTCATATCTTGTGTGTGTTGGAATATCTTTTTGCACTATCCTTTGCATCTAAGGTCACATCATACCTTCTGTGCATTAGGACTTTAATGCTCTAAGTTTACTTCCTCATATATCTAGACAAGGTTGTATTACGCTGGGGCACGAGACACATTGTCACCTTGGTCCTTATACCTTGGTGCATAACAAACAGTGCTATATCAAACATCATGGTTTCTCACCTTCATTGCAACATAGCACATACTTTCACCTCCTTCATCCACTTTCTATCTTGCATCATTTGTCGTATCCCTCCCTTTATCATTTCATTTCAAGAGCCTACCCGTGTTTGTCCAACCTGCCTATCCTCTTGAGGGGGCATCATCATTCCATCATCCTGTCTTTCTATCATTATCCATTTTCCTCTATCCATACCTTAACTTCTTTGAAATGATGTTACTGAACACAAATCTCATTATCTTGAACATCATCTCAAAGAGGGGAAAAATGTATACACCTAAAAATGGTCATATTATAATAAGTCTGGTAATTAATTAAATACAGGTTCTTTAGTTAAATCTCTAATTCAATCTACATATAAATAAATTTAATTATTTATTTATATTGTTCATTTTCTAATTCTTTTATCTTAATTAAATAAGTTTAATTACTTATTTAATTTAATCACTTTTCTAATTCTTCTTAATTAAATTAAATAAGCTTTACAATTTATTTAATTTAATTATCACATTGCTTTATTTTAAATAAAGTAAATATTCTTCCTTTTTTTAAAATCATGAAATCATCTTTAAATCTTCTAAAAATCACATTGCTTTATTTTAAATAAAGTAAATATTCTTCTTTATTCCAAAATCATAAAATCATCCTTAAATCTTCTAAGAGCCATGGAGGTCAATCAAATCTAGTTTGAAAATTGGTTTGCATATCTTTTGTTTATTTGCATTTTCATTCTAGTTTGTACTTCATGGTGCTTGATAGGGTTTATTTATTTTTTGTTATTTTCAACATAAAATTAAGCTTGAATTTTTCCCTATCTATAGTGAGGCATATGCATATGTGCCGAATGAGAAAATATCAAAGTTGGAGAACAAGGCTATTAAATGTACCTTCATTGGCTATGGTGTTGGTATGAAAGTATACAAGCTTTGGAATCTTGTCACTAAGAAGGTTCTGTATAGAAAAATTGTAATCTTTCGTGAGCTAAAGCCTTCAATAGTTGGTTAGCAGTTAGAGACAGATAAAAAGGAAAATAAGGATGATGTAGTTGAAATCCATCAAACTCCAGAGAAAGAGGAACTACAAAGTGTCCTTGAAACTAAGGAGAGTTCTAGCAGCTTTGAGAGTTCTAAAGAAGAAGAACCACAACCTCAGCCTCAGCCTGTGAGGAGGTCTACACATGAAAAGTGTCAACCTGATAGGTATGAATTTTATATGTTGGATTCAAACTATTCCTATGGTTTTATTACTAGCATTGATGAGCCTAGGACTGTGAATGAGTAAATTAATATGTATGACTCAAATTCTTGGTTGGAAGCCATGAATGAAGAAATGGTGTCATTGAAGAAGAATGAAACCTGGGATTTGGTACCTTTGCATGAAGGGTGAAACTCTGTTGGTTGTAAATGGGTATTTAAGAAGAAGACTAGTCTAGATGGTAGTGTTGAAAAGTATAAAGCTTGGTTGGTCATGGAAGGGTATTTCCAAGTGGAGGGAATTGATTATGGAGAAATTTTTTCTCTTGTAGCTAGGCTAACATCTATTGGATTTCTTTTGTCACTTGCAGCCGCATATGACTTAGAGATCGAGCAGATGGATGTGAAGACATCATTTCTTCATGGAGAGCTAGAAGAAGAAATTTATGTCCCAGCCTGAACAATTCATTGTAAAAGGTAAAGAAAGCCTAGTTTGCAAGTTAAAGAAATCTCTATATGGTTTGAAGCAATCACCTAGAATGTGGTACCAAAAGTTTGACACCTTTGTGTTGTCGTTGGGATTTGTGAGATCAAAATATAATCATTGTGTGTATTACAAAACTGAAAATGATCGTGTTCTTATTATTACCCTATACATAGATGATATATTGTTCATAGGAAATAGTAAGACTATGATTTCTGATCTTAAGTCTTAGTTGTCTGCAAAGTTTCAAATGAAAGATTTGGGTGTAGCAAGGTATATTGTGGGGATGGAAACAAAAAAAGGGATAGAGAAAGTAGAAAGGTTTGGCTCAACTAGAGTAATTATATCAATACTATCTTAGAGAGATTTGGAATGACTACTTGCAAGCAACTAGTTGTTCCAGTGTTGCAAGGAACGAAGCTATTTTTTGAAGACTGTCTAAAGTATTTTGCTGAGATGGAAGACATGACCAGGGTGTCGTATGCAAGTGTTTTTGGCAGTTTAATGTATGTCATGATCTATACAAGGCCAAACATTTCCCAAGAAGTGGGAGTTCTTAGTCAGTTTATGGCTAGTCCTGGAAGGCTTCATTGGGATGCTGTGAAGAGGGTTTTCATATATTTGAAGTGTACCTCAGAGTTTTCTCTATGTTATCATGGAAACTTGGGGAGATTACAAAGATATCTTAGTATTTGTGGGTATGTGGATTTTGATTGGACAAGGGACATTAACAATAGAAGATCCACCAGTGGATACATTTTCATGTTATTTGGTGGAGCATTGAGTTGGATGAGCAAGTGGTAGGCTGTAGTCACTTTATCTACTACTGAGGCAGAATATATGACAACAACACATGCCTACAAAGAAGTCATTTGGCTTAGGAATTTTTGTTAAGACATCAAGTTTAATGCATGGAAGATTATGATTTGTTGTGAGAGTCAGAGTGCTATTTATTTGGTGAGAAATCCCACTTTCCATGCCAGGATGAAGCACATTGATGTATAGTATCATTTTGTTCATGATATGGTGGAGGATGGAAAGGTCTGTTTAGAAAAAGTGGTTACTCTAGAAAATGTTGTAGATGCATTGAAAAAACTAGTGAGCACAGAAAAGTATAGGTGGTGTTCTAGTTTGATGGGCCTTAGGGCCCATGAATCTCAGTAGTTTTTGAATGCTCTAGAGGGTTCAGTGAGTTCTTCATCAAGTGGGAGATTGTTGAGAAAATATTTCTCAAACTCATTGGTATAACCTTGCTTCTGTCACTGATCAGCTTAGAATTGCTTAAGCATCACTTTCATGATTATACCTCTATACCGCTTGGTGACTATGAGAGAGGTGCAGTAGTCTGGTATACTTCCATACCACATGATCCTTCTAGCTATGACATGGTATTGTGGTGATACCACCATACCATGGGAGTCTTCAAGCTAAGACATTGTAGTGTGGTGTATATCACCATACTACAGGAGCTTCTCACCTATCTAGTGGTAGTTCGGTTATAGCCATACTGCAGGAGCCTACTAGCAGTCGAGCGGTAGTGCAATGAATGACTATAGACTTGGTTGACTGCTGAGGTGTATGCCAATCAGTGGATGGTGCTAACTTGGAGGTTGGGAGTTAAATATTTAAGTCTTTTCTGGGAGACTTACTGCGAATATTGTAGATTCCCATCTTGATTCTCTGGAATTGCACGAGCAGTGTACGCGTGTCTTGGTGGAGACCAAAAGGAATGACAGACAGTTTGGTACGATAGTCAAATGTGATAGATGAGTGATGTGTTGACACATAGCATGATTTCATTTGTTGATTTTACATTGTTGTTGTAAATCAACAATCATTGGCCAAAATCTTTATTTCCTATTTGCGATATGTTTGCATTTATTTGATGAACTTGTCTTAGGGGTTGACAGAGTGTGAATATAGTTATATTCTCTATAACCAAAATTTAATGTTGGGTAGCTCAATGCATGTTGCTAGTGATATGTGTGACCAAAGACGAAGGAAGCTTGTTGGCAAAGGAACAAAAAATTAAAAGAAACCTTAACGGTTGTTGGCTTGAAGTGAGAATTCATTATATGCTTTGTGAGCATTGTAACATTGAGTGAGATGAACTGTATGTGTGTCTAGAGGTTGAGCCAAGGTGATGCTATTGTGAGTTAACATCTGAGAGTGAAGTTTGTAACTTTGTATGTAATTTATTTACTATAATATAGGATATGCGCAGGATCATCATGGAAAAAATAGGCCCTTAAGTGGCAAAAAATTCAGAAAAATCAGAGTTAGGGAACTTGACATAAAAAATTGAATAATTTATCTATATTATTTCAATAATATGTAAGAATAGAATCTGTAGAAAATTGAATGTAGATTTTAAACTACTGGGTTTCTTTTAAAAAAAAAATCTATTTGGTGAAAATTTGAAATTTCAATGCAATAGTACTTAAATTTTAGGGAAAAAATAAGAAGTAGGTGTCTGTCTAACCACCCTAACCACAATAAAATAATAATATTTTTTTATAAGATTTTATATATAATTAAAGGACTCATGTCCCGGTGTGATGCATATTTTTTGTAATTTTTTTCCAAGTAAATAATTAATTATGATTTATTTATTACAACTTTTAAAAAATATAAAAACTCGTATGTCTGACCACCTTAACTTGGTCAAAACTTCATAAAATTCAAGTTTTCTTTTTTTAATCCTATAGTATGTGAAGCATAGAATGTGACGCATGTTTTGGATATAAAAAATGTGATTTCATTTGAAAGCTATATATGTTTTTCAATCAGCCTATCAATCAAGACTTTAGTCGTAATTCAAATATAAAATGAATAATAATTACTCATTAAATTCAAAGTAAAGAATAATTTATATTGGTGGAAAGCTGAGAATCTCCTTTAAAAACCTTTTCATTTCATCAATTTTGGGTAAAAAAAAAGTCATCAGCGACATACCCATCATATTGCCACTTTTTGGCCCATCATGATCTTGCACATACCCTACAAAGTGACTTTACTTGGTGTGGTGGGTTTTTCTCCCATAAGGGTTTTCCCACGTACATATCTATTATTATCTCTATGTGTGATATTTTTTTTTTGTCTAGTTTTTCTGTGAATGTGCAACTCAAATGTGAGTAACTTGCTAAATGTATGGTTTTTTTCACTTCTCTCCTGAGGATTTTGTATTAGGAAGGTGCTTCCACACCTGTCTTCTTTCCTTACAAGTGGGAATTCACCAATTTAATTCAATTTTTTGGTAAATTTCAACCTTTGATATCTAAATAACAGTCAATTAGGTGTCAATTCCTATAAAAGAAAGCTTCTAAGTCATTTTCAAATGAAAATTCAAGAGTCAAGTGTTGAGAATCATTAACAAAAGCATTCAAGTTTCAAGAGCAAGCAAAGTTGAAGCATTGGAGTAACAGTAAATTTTTTTTGTAGGTCTTCAAGCTCACTTTCAATCAAGATATAGCTTTGTCAAGGGTTCATTATGGATGCCTGTGGTGAATCATGATGGATTCTAGGTTGGGGAGATGCAACTAGCCATCAAGCCAAGCCTAAAGACTTAATGCTCGAGGAAAGTATAATAATCATTAGAGCTCATTTGGAGTGATTAGAGATCAAAACAAGTGAGGAATATCTTTACATTTCCATTCTTTCAACATATTCTTGCACATTAGAGTAAGATTGTATCATGTTTTAGATCTTTTAGTCTTAGACACACTTAAGGCTAGGATTTTCATGCAAATTTATTTATTCTTATCAAGGTTTATTTACCAAACTCGTGGTTTGACCGAGGCAAACCCCCCATTAGCATATCAAGTTGAATTTTGTTTTGCAGGTGGTTTTCATATATTCATATCCAAAACTAAAGTTGGAAGGAAAGAGAAGGTGTTGAAGTGGAGATCAAAGCTTTCAATTTCTGAAAAAAGGTGAAACAAGACTGATTCACCAAGAGTGGTGAATGAGTCCAACTGTAGTTATTTGTCAGATTTGTTTGCATATTCTGATACCCTTTTTCCTAAAATAAACTGTTGTACAGAAACCCTACACTGGGACTGATTCACCTAGGTTGGCAAATGAGTCTGAGTTGGTCTAAAAGTCAACATTTCCAAAATTTTAGAGCTATTTCCAGTCACTTCAAGGTTTCTAGGTGCACACTATTTACATTTTTTCTTTCTTATTATATTTTACTTGCATTTCTAGGGAATTTTCTAGGTCATTTTGGATTTCATACTATGTTTTCCAATCCATTGTCTTTTCCAAGTTTACACTTGGTGGTGAACCCCTCATTAGATGTCATTTGGCCCCTAGGATATTCCTTTTCTAGATTTCAATCTCCTTTGCATTGAAATATCAAGGGTTTATTCTTGAGTGAAGAGTAATGGAATAACCTCTTTCCTTTTAGGTTCAAAACCCTATAAGCAAAAGAGAGACCCATATTTTCCTCTTTTTAGATACAATTAACATACTGATGCATATTAATAATGAGGAAAAAGTGATTAAACTACGAAAGTGCCTTGAAAAAGATGAAGAATACCATGTAACTTTACTTCATGAATTTCTTGAACTTTTTGCTTGGACCTATTCAGATATGTCAGGAATTGAGGCTAAGATAGTGACACACAACATAGTTCTTGAAGAAATTGCTAAACCAGTTAGACAAAAGATATGAAAGATGAATCCTAAGATATATTTATTAGTCAAGGCCAAGATTAAGAAACTTCTCCAAGTTGGTTTTATATGAACTATAGATTATTCTCCTTTGATCTTGAACATCGTTGTAGTCACGAAACCTAACAATCATATTACGATGCATATGGAATTTTGTGATTTAAATAAAGCATCTTTAAAAGATGATTTTCCCCTTCCTAATATTAACATGATAGTGGAATCAACTGCGAGACATTTTATTTTTTCATTCATGGATGGATTTTCTGGATATAATCAAATCTTTATCAACCCTCAAGGTCAATACAAAACAACATTTACTATAGCTCAGGGAACATTTTTTTGGGTAGTCATGCCTTTTGGATTGAAGAACGTAGGCGCACCATATCAACAAGCTCTGACATTGTTATTTCATGATTACATACATAATATTTTGGAAGATTATGTTGATTATATTCTATCGAATTCTTTAAATTGACAAGACAATGTGAGTATTCGTCAAAAAATATTTGAGCGAATGAGAAATATAACATGAGATTAAAATAAAAAAAGTGTCTTTGGTGTAGATGGTGGAAAAAATTTAGGTTTCATAGTATCTCATAAAGGAATTAAGGTGGAAACAAAGAAAATTGATGCTATAGTTAGCATGCCACCTCCTAGAAACATTTCTCAATTGTGAAATTTACAAGGAAGAATTTAGGCTATTTGTCATTTTGTAGCATCCCTAGTAGACTAAACATTATCATTTACACATCTTATTAAGAAAGAGGTTCAAATTAATTGGAATAAGGATTGTAATCATGATTTTGAGAGTTTGAAATATTACCTTTCTATTCCACCTATTTTACAACCCACTATGCAAGAAAAACCATTCATCCTTTACATAGCAACATCAGGGCATGCTCTCACAACATTGTTGGCCCAATAAGATTAAAATGGTAAAGAACACCTCATTTATTACATTAGCCGAAGTTTGATTGATTATGAAACACAATACAAAATGATAGAAAAATAATGGTTGGCTCTTGTATTTGCTACCAAAAAATTCAGACATTACGTATTGAATGCTAAAATACATGTGATAATGAAATTTTATCCTTTAAAACATCTCTTTTCCAAAACAAATATATCAAAACACCTAGCTAAATGGGTTATGTTGTTAAATAAATTTGACCTTAAATTTGTTTCACAAAAAGAAAGTAAAGGACAATCCTTGACTGACCAATTAGTTGATGCTCTGTCTCCCCTTACATTACCTAATAATAATTCATTCTTTGATGATAATGTGTTGACGATTGAACTTGATACATGGGAGTTATACTTTGATGGCTCTAAGTGTAGAACATGCTCTGATGTAGGGGTTATAATGCTCCCACCTAAAGGATAGCCTATTCCCTTGTCTTAGATCGCTTAAACTTCCTATCAAAAAGCAACACAATAGAGTATGAAGTGTTAATTTCTAGACTATGTGCCACTTTAATTCTAGGAGCCCGAACATTAAGATATTTAGTGATTCAAAATTTGTTGTTAAAAAAATAAACAAAACATATCAAGAATAGCATGTCAAATTATCAAAATACAAGGATCTTACAATGACTCTATTAGAAAGATTTGATTCATTTATGATTTATAACATCTCACATAAAGATAATTGACATGTAGATACAATGGCAAGTACAACTTCCCTTATATCTCCTCAAGATCCTTCAAAATATTTCACATTCATTATCCATACAATTATGAAACCATCAATAGAATCTAAAGTTGAAGAAATGTTATCAAACACCATGGAAAGCTCTATTGAATGGTACATATGAATAATTAGTTATTTAAAAAAGGATACCTTTCTTGAGCTGACAACTAAGAATATTCAATCCCGCCCTTGGAAACTTGCGTCTAGAGATATAATCCTTGCTGACACATGTGTTGTATAGAAGGTTATTTGATGGTATTTTTACTTAGATTCCTTAAACAATCCTAAATCCCCATAGCAACTGTGAAAGCTCATGCGGGTCCTTGTGTGGGCCATTTTGGAGGAAGATCATTAGTTCAAAAGTTAATCTACATAGGATACTATTGGAGGAATATGGAACAAGATTTCTTTGAATACATTAATAAATGTCATAAATTTCAAGAACATGGCAATTTAATTCATGCTCCTACTTCAAAACTTCATGCCAAATACCTATTTCTCCATTTTCAATATGGGGTTTGGATATTATTGGAAAATTATCACCACCTCCCTCCATCAGATATACATTCATAATTATTAGAACACAATATTTAACAAAATGGGTAGAAGCCATTTCCCTTCGTTCAATAATTTCCAATGTAATATGTTTTTTCATACTAGAACACAATATTGCTCACTCTAGACTTCCTTCCATGTTAGTTTAGGACAATGGGACACCATTTAAGAATAATGATGTGAAGACCTTTGTAGAAATGTTTAACATCCAACATTGTTTTTCAACACCCTACTACTCACAATCTAATGGTCAAGATAAATCAACTAATAAGACTCTCAAGCAAATCATAAGGAAAAAAATAAGCAAACATAATAAGAATTAGCACATGCAGTTGACATATACATTATAGGCTTATCATACTAGTACTAGAACATCAATAGAAAATACTTCTTATAATCTTGTCTATGGTGTTGAGGCAATAATGCCCTTGGAGTTAGAGATTCCTTTATTAATAATTTATCTTCAAGGACTTATTGATGACAATACTGATAAGGAACAATGATTGCATCAGCTTGAAATGCTTGATGAATAGTGCATTAATGCTCATGAGCATCTCCAAGAATACTCTAAAAGAATGCAACGTAGTTACAATGATACAGTCATCCCTCACACATTTACTAAGGGTGATTTGGTGTTATTTGAGAATCAATGTAATGTCACCGCCGCCTTGACTGAAAAAGGAAAATTCAGACCTAATTGGTTTGGACCTTATATAGTTAATGGAAGTTATGGGTTTGGAGCATACACGTGAAAAGAAATGGATGGTACACCTCTTAAAGAACCTATTAATGCCACACATTTTCACTTGTACTATGTCTAATCTTCTTAAATAGTGTGATTGATAAAGTAGTGGTGTTAAAGCTAGTAGATGACATTCTATGTTCTCACATTGCTTCATTTTTGATAAATAATTATTTGTGTATCTTGAATACTAAAGTAATTATTTAAATTAATTTTTAGGTGATTACTTTAGGTTTCGTAATATTCAAGTTAATCTTGTATGTTGTCTTATATTAGATTCTTAAATTCATTTAATGTTCTACAATTAGATCATAGGTGCATTTAATATATTAAAACATAATTAATCATAATGTTGCATCTAAAAGGAAACTAGAATGGTTTTAATTAGATCACATAAAACATAGATCATGGAGAAATTTATTAAATATTCTTACAAAGATTATTTGATAAATCACATTTCCATATAAGTTAAACACATAAGCATAAACAATCAAACATAAATGATCATATATATATGTCACAATTTTAGTAAATATCATCAAGTATACAATGCTAGTGTGGCCTGTGGCCTATGGCTTCCAGATCCCTTGAGACCTAGTGATTGAATCCATTGAGAGGATCCATTTGAGAGATGATAGTATACGACCATGAACTAATAAGAGAATCCAATGCATACTGTAGGCCACCTACTTGTCCAAAAGCTATGACCTCCCGTCTGATGGACTCTAGGATCTCTTGCTCTATGCAATCTCTATCTTCCTACAACCTGACAACCTTTGCACATAGTGTCTTGACCTCTACAAGATCTTGAGATGACTGAAGCTCCTCATATTAATCCTGTAATGCTAACATAGCACCCTTAATGCAATAAACATGCCTAGTAGCACCCTCATATGCTCCTCTTAGCCTCACTAAAGGCTCGAAAAACTCTAGATGCTGCTCCACCATAGGTGGGGGCATATAGTCTATAATGATAGCCTCTTATTTGAGTGAAGGAGGTATATCTCTACAACAACCTGTCAATAGAGATCATGCAACTCTCTTAAAAATATTCCAAGATAGAAATCATAGAAATAATCAGTACACATCATGATATATATATATATATATATATAAAGCATGAGCATAATCATGAAGCATAATCATAAATAATGTATCATCACTTAGATCTTTAATCAAATCTCTAAAAATAACCTCATCCTATGCAGGAGGAATAGAGGATGTACTCTCCTTTCCATGCTCATAGGTGCTGGTGCGTGTTGTGGTTGTTGACTATGATCTAGTAATATGGGTGGGAGTTGAATCTCTTCACTTGTGGTTAACTGAACCCTCATCCACCGTATATTACCCTCACTCATTAGCTAGCCCTTGTCCTCCTCATCTTCCTCCTCGTCATCCTCATCCTCATCCTTATCCTCCTCCTCCTCATAGTCTGAGTCTGCTTCCTCATCATAGTCATCCTCTAGCTCATCCATGAACAAGTTTTCTTCCCTAACCCCTATCTCCTCACCTATCTACTCCTCATCCCTCCAATCTGGAAGAGGCCTAACAAAACCTATAGGTTGATCCATAGGAAATACTAGAGCTCATCGTGCTATGACTCACCACTCCTCATATGCATTTGTAGCATCGACATCATAAACATCAAAGACTGAGGGAATGTCAAGATCTGAGCCATATGAATCACTAAATACATCATCTAGTGTCAATCATCTTATATCTCCATCCCTCTAGGCACTCTGCACTAATCACCTATATAATTATCATGCTACTAGTGGCACCTATACCTATCCAAACTACCTCATGACATGATCATAGTAGAATGGGATTACTATGTAATTGTGCCTCCCCTGTAGAAACTTGTCCCTTTGCATCCTTCTCAATTTTTGAGTCTCATCTAGCTAATGTGGTATCATTTGGTAAGGTCTCCATAGAATCTAGTTGGAAAATTCTAACTCTCTAGAAATGAAAATATCCATACTACCACACTTGTCTCAGTGGATAGCTAAATGAGCATGGATATACCAAGGTGCACATAGAAAAAAATATCATTGGCCTAGTGCATGTGATGCTCTAGGCACCAAAACTATAGAAGTGTACAATGCACCATGCTCTTGACCTTGTGATATGCGAACCATCCTGAATAATAGTATAGATGTACAAGCATGTTGCGAATCCCTGCATATACAGTCCTACGATGCTCCATCTCCCATATCATATGAACTAGGCCTCCATCCAGGTGTGCTCCCTAGCCATCTAGGACTTGTATTAGTGCTATGGTGAGTATCATAATCTATCTCACGAGTGTCGGTCATGTATAGAGCAACCACTGTAGCTTGATATGTGGCCCCACGATCTCATCTTGAACCAATCTTCCAATATAATACTATACATCTTCCCACATATACCTCTATGTACGATCCTCTATGAAATAGGTAGTCTTGCCTCAGAGTGACACTCGAAGAAGGTGATGTACGTCCTCCAAGTTGATCCTCATCTTTCCACTGGGTAATCAAAAGGTGTAGGTATCTACATCCCACCTCTCTCCTAATTCTATTAGCATGGCATCATGGTATCTCATAAGAGGCATAGGATACACCCAATATATCCCAATTTCCTATAAAGTCTGTGTCTCCTACTTTGATAGTGTTGTGACTAAATATCACAATTGACAAGATAACTTGCAATCGAGATGCTATCATGACCAAGGATGAATGTAACAAAAAAAGAAAAAATATCTCCTATAAGCATTCTAGAATCTAAAATATATACATCAATAGTCAAAAAGTGTGCTAAAGTTGTTCTAGGGTACTTGACTATGGGTCCTAGACACTTTGTGAAGAAATGAGACATTTTGTGAAAAATTGGGACACTTCACGGAAAAGTGGGACAATTTGCGAAAAAAAGGGCCGCTTTGCAAATTTTTCTTCCAGTGTCCTAAATCTATCTAGAAATGCATAGAAACATAAAATAAATGCATAAAAGAAAAGCTAAGTTATAGGAGAATCCACTCACACGATGTTGTAGATCACCTTGTACCACCTCCTCACTTAGGCTATCGATTCTTGGGGCACATATGGTTGTACACTCGTCATTCTCACTCACTCTCTACTGAAATCAAAATACAAGAACATAAGAGGCAAAATTATTATAATTAGCTTCACTTTTTACTCTTATATATGTTTAAATTAGGTCATTCGTATATTAGGGTTAAAAGTGTTTTTTCATGAAAACTAGCATATTATGTCTAAAGAACTCTATTTTCGATGTCGTTTTTTGCATTGGATTCATAATTCTACCCCATTCTCATCAAATGTTGATAATTATATGTGGTATGGTACTTGGAAATACCCTATGTTATGACTTATGCAATTTGGTGCAGTTAGACTGCTACCTTGATTCCACCTCCATCAAGCAAGAAAAATCAAGGGGGGGAATACATCTACCCTCAAATTTGATTTCATAAAGAAGTTAGATAAGAGGATCTTTTGAGAAACTAACTAATTTATTTTGACAGATGTGGGTCCAAATGTTGTGGTTTTGTAAATAGCTACAGTGGGGGTTTCATTCTCCTATTCTTGTAAATGAATCCATAAGAGTATCCTTTTATGGTATGAATTTTACTATTTGAATTCCTTTAGCTTACATATGGAGGTAGAGTCATATGGGTGCTAAAGTGGGGGCTAAATTTAGTGTAGAAAAGTATACTCCCTTCTTGGCGATGGTACAATTTTAGGCTTAATTTGGACCCATTTTAGTACCCTTGCATTCATAACCCTTTAAATCATCATTAATAGGCCCCTAAGGCCATTTATTTTGGATCCCAAGGCTTATTTTAGTTGAAATCTTGACAAAATCAACAAAAGGCATTCAATTTTCTAACAACCCAACATTTGCTTACCCTAGAAAGCTAGGGTGGGACTCATATGACACCTTGGGCGTATGAGTCCCCCTAGGTGGGACCCATACACCACAAGTGGCGTACGAGTCTTGGGTGGCCCCTTTTTAGGGTTTGAGCGAAAAATGAATGCTTTTAATTCAAATTTTTCATTAATGTCATAATTTTGGATCTAATGAATGGTAAATTAGATAAAGTTCCTATAAAACAAGGTTTCAAATCATTATTTTCATCTAGAAAAGAAATTCAAGATCTAAGTGCATTCATTATATCAACTTGAGCACTCAACCATACTTTCATAGGAGCATTCAAGAGAAAGAAACAAGTAAAGTTGAAGTCTTGGAGTAGCATTATAGTGTTCTTTTAGGTCTTTAAGCTCACTTTTATTCAAGATCTAACATTATTAAGGATTGATGACGGTTTCCTATGGTGAATCATGATGGATTCAAGGTTGGGGAGATGCAACTATCCATCAAGCCAAGCCTAATGACTTATTTCCTAAGTGATTCCATCCTCCATTATCATGTTCTACTTTCTACCTAAAGGAAGGTACATGCATTTTTATGGCTTATTAGGGTGATTATAGATCTCTCAAAGTGATTAATCATCTCTATATTCCATTTATGCATCTTATTCTAGCACATTAGAATAGGGTTTTGTGGAATTTGAGATCTAATATTAGATGCACTTAAGATTATGAATTTCATTCATATTTACTTCCAAGATATATCATTTCTGTCAAGGTTTAACCACCAAAATAGGGGTTTGACTGAGCCAAAACCCCCATAAAAAAATCAATACAATATTCTATTTTACAAGTTTGTTCACAAGTTCAGATCTAGAAATCAGGTTTGGAAGAAAGAGCGGTGATAGGAGAACAAATCCAAATCTTAATTTTCTAAAAAGTCAAAGTGGGACTGATATGCCACTTGTGGCGTATGAGTCTTGGTATATTAATTTTTCTAGATTTTGGAGGATTTAGACTTACTGCTAAGAAATTCTAGTTTTTGCCCAAAAATCCTAAACTGGGACTAAATTTCCTAGCCTAGTATATGAGTCCTAGTATGCTTTGAAAGCCATATTTTCATGATTTTAGATCTTTTTCTGATCCTCTTCAGTTGCCAAGTATACCTCTGTGTTATTCCAAAAAAAATCTTCTTATTTCAGTTCATTTTCTAGGTCATTTAATTAAGTTTGCATATTAGTTTAATTTTTTTTCCTTTTGAAGCCCTTGGTTGGTCGTGAGCCCCCTTTTAGTCCTTAATAATACCCTAGAACACCTTATTGTAGATCTCTTTCCCTTATTCCATACTTGGATTGAGATCTCTAGGGTTTCCTTGAGTGAAACATAAAGGAAATATGTGGAAAGGTTCTAAACCCTAGTTCTATCTTCCAAAATATTGGAACCTTAGACCCACATATATTTTCTAGGTTTTTGTAAATATGAAATAGTGTAAGGTATGTTCAAAGGAGTTTGTCTTAGTTCAATAAGGTCTAAACTTAGGTAAGATCATGCTTAATGTCTCCAAGAGAGGACCAATCAAAGAATAGAAGATTCACAACTTAGGGGATGTAGTGTGTCACATCAAGCCACTAAGAGGAATATAATATGCTAAGAGGGTAAAAGCACAAAATTGTGTCACACTTTTAGCCAACTTAATAACACAAGTGAATTTAAATATTTCTAACTAAAATATATATTTTGGTCAAACATATGATCTTGTAAGATTCATTCTAGCTAAGTTAGATAGATCCACAACTTTTCCAACTAAAATTGATGGCTAAATGCATATGTAGCACCACTTTGAAGCCAATTTACCCAAAAAAAAAGTTTTATTTGAAAAAATTATGGTTTAACAATTTCTACTCATGTAAATAACATTTTTAAAAAATATAAAAAACCTTTTGTAGATCCATAAGTCTAATTTTGAAATATATATATATATATTAATAATTAAATTATTATTCATATTTTTCTTTTTATTTTTAATAAAAGTAAGTTATCGACACTAAATATTAGGTTGATTACCATGAAAAGGAAAAATAGTAAAACTTATTAAAGAAATTTGGAAAAAATATGATGCACTAGATAAAAAAAATCTATATCAAGAGGGTATAATTTTTTTTCCATTTTAGATAAATAGATAATATGAAAGTTGACATCGAATGGAAATAACTATGTTTTAATACATGCACATTTTAATACTTATTTACAAATATATTTATCAAAATTGGAAAAAAATATATCCATGCACTAAAGTTTCAAGTTATAAATACATACAAAAAAATTGGAGGAAAAAAAAATTACTATATAAAGGTTGACGTCTCATGTGACTTCATTTTTTAGCAAATTTTTAGCACCTAAATTATAGTGTAAATTTATAAAAAAATAATTCATATATATATATAATAAAAGAGTAAAATATACTAAAAAAGAAATATTTCATTAAGTGACATCATTTCAAAATTCAAAACATATATGTCACTATTTAGTGATTGAAGTTTAAAAGTTGGATTAGTGTTGGTCGTTTCCTTTAAAAAGGGTGACACAAATTTGTGCTTTTACCCAAGAAATATCACACTCTTGAGGGAAATCACACCCAATGTCACCACAAAGTGAAAGACGCGTCACATGAAGTGAGAAGAATACACAATGAAACATGAGTTGCAAAAGAATAATGCCAATGCATGCCCCTACTTTAAAGAAATTGCTAAACACCATGTTGTGAGAAATTACTTTAAAGTAGAAAATGATAAGTGCTTAAAATCAAGAGAACATGTGAGCTTACATGGAAAGCCCTATGCCATGTCATATGTTTCCAAATGAAGCTACATAATGAAAAAGGGTTTCCCCCACAATGAAATCCAAAAATCACATGAGGGATCCATGGTTTCAGGGTCAGTATGTCTTTGCTACAATGTTGTTATAAAGAGCTTAGAAATGTCATCATTCCCCAAAATGATCATGGAATAGGAAGAATGATATAAAGAGAGTGAAAATATTTTGGGTCAACAACACAAAAAGGGAAACACAAGACAAAGAAAAGATAAAGGAAAATATTTTGGGTCAACATGGAATATACCTAAAAGTCTTGACATGTTGTCTCATCCCCAAAAGGAAAACATAAGGAAAAGGAAAAATTTAAAGAGAAAGCTTTTGGGTTAACATGGAAGAGACCTGAATATCTTGACGCCTTGCATCATCCCTAAAAAGGAAAATGCAAGAAAAAGGAAAAGGATAATAGTCTATGACATAGAGAAGAATGTAGGTACAAATAGAGGAAGGTTACAATGAGTTAAATACATCAAACAAAATAGTAAAGGGATCACATTATACACATGAGATCACTCACACAACATGAAAAATAAAATACTACAAAAGACTAGTAAGGCACATGCAATTCAACCTATAGCAGGTCATCCACATCCCAATCTTATTCATCATATATAGAAGATGGACAACTAGCCAAAGGGACAACAATGAATGCAGTACTAGGGTCATCACCAAGTTCAACATTCTTATTAGGAGAATCATCATTTAAGCTCATCGAAGATGAAAACAATGTATTCAATTCATTATGCACTTCTTCATCAATTTTAGCAACCTCATCATCATCATCCAAGTAATTCACAATGGGAGGTCAAATGATAATGTTTCAGGATGGATTTAGCTCTTGTTGTGGTTGTGATATAGGATATTTTTGTTGTGGTGAAGAGGGAGACTCATCATGTATTCCTTTAGTCAAGTTTGGATGTTGATTTTCTTTGTTGTTTTCATTTTTTAACATTTGAGCAAGAGCACATCATCTACACCTATGCTCTCTAGCAATTCTATTTCTTTTAGTATAATTTTCAAGTTGTGTTTATGTAGGAGTAGGTTTCTCAACCATAGGATTATTTTCTTCTCTAAGGGGAGGAATGAAAGGAACCATGGGAGGCTAGTCAACCACTTTCTCTTTAGCTTTATAAACTTGCTTTATCTTAGGAGGTATGACAAGATCATTTTGGTTGTCTCTTGGTATTTTGTAGGAGATAGGTAAAGTATCTATCTTAGGTTGGTCTTGGTTATTTGAAATGTATTTAGGTTCAATCATAGATTTTTCAAGGATATGAGGCTCAATCATTGGTTGAGGTATGCTTCAAAGGGATAGTTTTGATATGCATTTCACCTTTAACTTTTTATAGGATTTTAAAAATAATTCTTCATGAGGTTTAATAGGTTCCATAGGTTTAGGCCAAAATAAATATAATGAGAAATTCTCACAAGAAGACATAGGATTAAAGCCACTATAATGCATAGTAAATATTTCATTTTCAATGGGAAACTTTAAAAATTTATGCACGATCGGCAAGACTGCTTCCAGGTAGCATAGCCATGGATAACCAAGCTTCACATGGAATTGATCCAACATTGGGATGAATAATGAGTAACTTAAGTTTTTTTGGTTCAACTTTTAAAGGAAGGGTGATCAATCCCATCATAGGGCAAGCAAAACCATTATGTTCTTTTATCCATTCTTTTAGTTTTCCATATGTTTCTTGATATAGTTCATGCACAAAAAAGAATTCCTCAATGATCACATTCTCTCCACATACAAAATCAATTAATATCCCATCAGTGGGCTTTTCATTGATTCAACCGGCTATGTAAAGAAGACTATCAGGTGCATTTATTATAATATTTTTAGATGAGAAAGCAATGTAAAGAGGATTTTTAGTTCAACCCCTATTATATTGAGTTTCAATCAATGTAACCAAACCATCGATATGATGTTGTGTAATAGTATCTATAGGACCTTATTCATAGTATCAATGTTGTCATCATGTCTGTCAACATTCATCAGATCATTGTTCTTAGTTTCACTAGATTTGGCATACATGAAATATCATGGTTTGGAATAGGGTTGGTAAATATTTTCAAGTTTTGGTTAGGAGGGACAACCAACTTACTTTCTTGATCATTAACACCTCCAATTTGAAGTCGAACATAATCAATGAGGTCTTGCACAAGATGTTTAAGATGTTTACAATGCTCTGTGTCATGTCCATTTTGTTGGTGATAATGCCAGTAAGAATTTGATTTAAAGTTTGGAGGTAAAGGCTTATTAAGATTTGGAGTTTTAATAGGAGGTAAGGTGATCATTTTCTATTCTAGAAGTTGTAACATTGTATAATTATGGAGGGTATCAGGAAAGGGAGTAAATTTCCTAGCTGAATCCCCAAATGTGAAAGAAGTTGTCTTACTTATAGCAACCACTTGGGTATTGACATGTTGAGTTCATTTAGGGGGATTTAGTTGAAGGAAGCCTTCATTTGGTAACTATTTTGATTTGTAGATTCATACTCTTTAGGTTGGCTGGAGGTAGCTTTTGTTTCATGAATACTAATTAAGTTTTGATAATCATGAATGGCAGTACACAAGTGTACAAAGGAGGGAAAATTCATCATGCCAAGATTACCTTGTATCTTAGTTTGCAATTTTTCAATGAACATCTGTTGAAGGTGAGGATCGATAATTTTTGCATTGACTTGTGAATAAATCATTTGGTAGTGTGTAATGAATTCAGTAACCTTTTCATCATCATTTTGTTTACATCTCATCAAATCAACTAAGGTCATCTTAGGAGTCATGTGCACTTGGAAATGGTTAATAAAGGCCTAAAAAAGTTCATTGAATGAATGAATTGAATTATTTGGTAATGAGGAAAAGCATTATAAGGTAGTGTCTTTCAAGGACCTAGAGAAAAGCTTAGCCAAGAGCTTATCCTCAAGGACAAAATCACTACATAAGGCGATATAAGTAGAAACAAGGTTAGAGGTGTCTCCTTTTCCTCCATATTTCTCAAACCTAGGAATCTATACCTTGTGGTATTGGAGTTCTCAATATCTCCAAGGATAAGGGATTTCTTTTGAGATAGTATGTAGGTTGGCCATTTTGATTTTGGTTTATGGTGGAAATTGTTTTTTGAAGGGATGAAACATATTGGAAAAGTTGGTTGAGAATGGTGTCATTGGTTGTATTTTGAGATGGAGGTGAATATGGTGGAGGTGTATATGTGTTTCAGGAGGAAGTGACTTGAATACTTACAAGAGGTAAAGTGATAGGATATATTACGTGTGATGCCATAATGGTACCAAGAATTCTTGTGGAAATACACAAGTTAAGAATGATATTACTAGTAGGTTGCATTGTTGTTGTAATTGGAGGGTTGGCATAGGTAGGAATAGAGGAAATGGTTGTGAGAGGAAGAATTTGGGTCCCTCCTTAACTTTGGACATTGTTTGAAGGTTGAGAACAACTAGTAGGTTTTCCAAAAATTTGAGCTAGGTTACATTTAAGTTTTATTCCTTCTTCACTTTCAATCATGTGATGTATGTTGTCTATGGTAGGGATAGAAGTGGTTGAAATTTTTTCAATACTCAATTGATGTTGTAGGTTTGCTAAGTCCTCAGGGATTTGGATTATGTTTTCTTGAGGAATGCTATTAACCATTGTTTCAACACTTGTCACACTACTTGAAGGTAGAGAGTTTTTAATGGTATGGTTCATAACTAGTGAACTTGTGTCAACACTAGGATTGAAAGAGTTAGATAACCCAAGATCCATGATGATATTACTATTGTGGGATGACATGAGTATAGAACTTCCTCTCACTATAGTATTAGCAATAGGACACCAAGTTGTAAAGCTCATGCAAGAAATAATTAATGAATGCAAGGTAAATGCAATGAACACAAGATCAATGATATTATATAAATTTCATTATTATGTTTACAAATGAAATTGAAATGAAACCAAATTAAGCTAGCTCTTAATGAAATGAATGAAACAATAGCTCAGTAAACTGAAACAAAGATCTAACAAAATGAAACAAAAGCATAGAAACAAGGTTTTTAATGATGAAAAATATAGATTCAGATCTAACATAGGACTAAATCTCCCAAAGGGGAATATGAGTCACAATCAAGGTTTTTCAAGGATTGAAATGCTACAAAAGATTCCACATAGAATACCCATAAATAAGGTAAAGCTACATGTATTGGGTCTAAATCACCCAGAGGGCCGTATGAATCATAGATTAGGGTTTTTGCACTAATATCAAATAATTTTGAGTGAATTTTAGGTTTTTTGGTTTGAATTATGTCTATACTAAGTGAAATTATAGATTTCAAGTGAAATTTAATGATGCAATATGAAAAAAATGCAATCTATATGCACTTTCACTAATGCAAGATTTAGAAACTCTAGATGTAAATTGACGAATGCAAGACCTAATGCAAAGTTAATGTAAGCTAGATATAGGACTATGATGCACTCCAAATAAAAAATATGGTGTTCCAAAGGCTAGGTTCACCAAAATGAAATGGTGAAAATAGGGGGTGGGGTTTCTATCTTTTAGGAGAAGGAACACAAAAGGGTTTTTAGGACCTGTCCACCTATTTCCTTGAAGTTTCATTCAAGGAATCCCTAGATATCTCAATCTAGGGATAGAACTAGGGAAAGAGATTTGCAATAAGGTGTTCTAGGGTGTGATTAAAGACAATAAGGGGGTTCACCACCAAGAAAAGGCTTGGAAAGACAAGTAATGAAAGTAACCTGCAAAATCTAATGATATGATCTAGAAATTGAACTCAAATTAGAATAACAAACTAGAGATAAATAGAGGTGCACTTGGAAACTTGAAGAGGCTTGAAACAAGGTCTTAAATCCAAAAATTATTAATTTTGAAGCATGCTAGGAATCATATACCAGTAAGGGTGATTTAGTCCCAGTTTAGGGTTTCAATTCGAGTCCAAAATTTGGAACTACTAAACTAGGATCTATAGGAAATGCTTGAAATTTGGTATACTGGGACTCATATGCCAGAAGTGGCATTTTAGTCCTATTATCAGGATTGATCTAAAATTATGATATCCTCTAGTGGTCTCCTATAGCTTCTATCTCTTCCTATCTTTGAGTCTAAAACAATGAATTTTGTCCTGTAGGTGACTTTCTACGATCTTGCAAGATAGATGACAACTTTGACAACTTTGCAACTTTGGCAACTTTCTCCAATCTTGCTTTTCAATGAATATTTAACCTAAATCTGTAAATCACACATCAAAGAGAAAAAAAATGTTGTTTTGTAAGTAGATTGGGATTTACCTTGTTCAAACCCCATTTTGGTAATGAAACCTTTAAATGAAATCAAATAGAATGAAGGAATGATGAATGAAAAAATATGCAATGTTGCAACTCACCAAACCCTTGAGAAAAAGGATACAAACTTGTATGCAATTCCTTGTATAAATGTGGATCTTGAATCTTGATTGAATGCTATGATTCTTGACTTGAATGCTTGCTTCAATCATAAGATCCTACATTACATATGTTAGCTCAAAAACAAACATGATGCATGATGATTTTGACATGATGGTTGGCTCTTGAATAATGCTCCAAAATGCTTGATAATCAACTCTTCAATGTTCTTGAATGCTCTTGTAAACTCTCTTGATCACCAATTTTCTATAATGATTGATCTCAAAAAGTACTAGATGACTTGTAAGTTTGCTAGGAGAAAATATTTGAACTAACCTTGTATTTATACTTGTTTATGCCAGATTTCTTGAAATTACAACAATACAAGTCGACATAAGATCTAGGAGAATAGGACCCCACCAAGAATTTTAATTTAAAGTAGGTCTAAGCTATGTGGTACTCATACGTCAGTTGTGGCATACGAATTCCAGTAGGCTAAGCTTGGGATAAAATTTTCAAGAAATGTTATGTTTAGTGCTAAATTTAGGTTTAGAACCCAACACTTAGGTGAGACCCAGACACCCAACATGGTGTATGAGTCCCAAATCACTAAATCTAGGCCATACAAACCATAATCATTAGATTATGATTGGTCATTTGACATGTGTTGGGATTATCCTTGGAAAGATGCAGTAAATAAGGCTTGTGTATGGAAAATAGGACCAAATAAGGCATAAAAAAGCTCACTTTTAGTAGGGAGGGCACAAATATGGATTAAGGTTATGGTTAAAGTCAGGTTAGGGTTAGAGATAGAGTTAGGGTTAAGGTTGGGCTTAACATTAGGTTGGGAATAATTTTATTATTGGGAATAGGATTAGGGTTAGCTTTAGAGATAAAATTCGTATTAGGGTTGGATTTATTATTAGGGATAACATTAGGGTTAAGTTTAGGATATTTTTTATGGTTAAAGTTACAATTATAATTATATATTGAATTATAATTTTGATTGGGGTTATCATCACAATTAGGGTTAGTGTTACCATTAGACATAGAATAAGGATGAAGGGTCTGGTTAAAGTTAGGTTAGGGTTAGAGATAAAAATATTGTTAAGGTTGGGGTAAACATTAGTATTGGGATTAACATTATATTTAGATTTTAGGGTCAGGGTAAGTGTTATTATCACCCTTAGCATTAGGGTTGGGTTCAATGTTATGGTTGAGGGTTAGAAAAAAATTGAGGGTTAAGGTTGGGAATAATTTTATTATTGGGAATAGGGTTAGGGTTAAGTTTAAAGATAAAATTGGTATTAGGGTTGGATTTTTTATTAAGGTTTGGATTAAGGTTAAGTTTAGGATAATGTTTAGGGTAAAAGTTACAATTACAATTAGAGATTGAATTAGAATTTGGATTGGGGTTATCATCACAATTAGGGTTAAGGTTAGGATTAGACATATAATAAGGATGAAGGGTATGGTTAAAGTCGGGGTTAGGGTTAGAGATAGAATTAGGGTTAAGGTTTGGGTTAATGCTAGTATTGGGATTAAGGTTATGCTTATATTTTGGGGTTAGGGTGAGTGTTATTATCACCCTTAGCATTAAGGTTGGGTTCAGGCTTAGGGTTGAGGGTTAGGGTTAGGGTTAAGGCTAGACAAAAAATGAGGGTTAAGGTTGGGAATAAATTTTTTTTGGGAATATGATTAGGGTTAGGTTTATAGATAAAATTAGAATTAGGGTTGGAGTTACTATTAGGGTTAGGATTAGAGTTAATTTTAGGATAATGTTTAGGGTTAAAGATACAATTATAATTAGAGATAGAATTAGAATTTGGATTTGGGCTTATCACCAAAATTAGGTTTATTATTAGGATGAAGGGTAGGGTAAAGGTTAGGGTCAAGATTAGGTATAATAATAGGGTTAGGATTGTGGTGAGTATTAATATCAGGGTTATGGTTAGGGTTAGAGATTGGGATTGGGTTAACATTACTATTGGGATTTTTATTATAGTTAGTTTTAGGGGTGGGGTTGACATATATGAAAAGGGAAAATAGGGTGAGGGTAAGGATTAGGGTTATATTTTGGTAGGGTTAGTATTACAGATTAAATTAGGATTAAGGTTGGATATAAAATTAGGATTAGGGTTAGGGTTAGGGTAAGATATATAATCTAAATTAAGGTTATGGTTAGGGCTACAAATAGTATTTAAATTTGGGTTGGGTTTATCATCAGAATTATGATTAGGGTTAGGATTAGAGATAGAAATAGGTTTATAATTTGGATTAAAATTAGGGTTACGATTACAATTTGAGTTATAGTTAAGATTACAGTTAGGATTATAGTTCAAACTAGAGTTAAGCATACAAATACAAATAGTTTTAGTGTTAAATTTATTGTTTATGTTAAAATGCTATACAAAAAATTAAATATGTAGATATTATTATAAAATAATTCATTCATTATCTCAATTATTATATCAAAATTTCAACAACAAAAGGTTAATGCATTAAGTAATGATGATTTAAAATTTAATATAAAGTACAAATATTTATAGTAATGAAAATAATAATCTTATTCATATTACAAATAGGATTATAGTTCAAATTAGCTTTGGGCATATGAATAAAAATATTTGGATTGAAGAAGACATTGAGTAATGACACATCAATATATAGACATTTTAGTTTAGATAAACTGAATAATAAAAAAATATCATATAGATAAACATGGATACAGTAATATTTATAAAATTATTTTTATATCATATTTAGTTATATATACATTGTGTAAATAGTTTGTAAACATTTGTTCTAGAATCTGTATAAAAATATTAGCTATCATAACTAAATAGCTTCAA
The DNA here is from genome assembly GCA_007258455.2 of Sequoia sempervirens. Classification (NCBI taxonomy): domain Eukaryota; kingdom Viridiplantae; phylum Streptophyta; class Pinopsida; order Cupressales; family Cupressaceae; genus Sequoia; species Sequoia sempervirens. Next base: position 600,552,658 of record VDFB02271358.1, read on the forward strand.
AACAATCTCACATAATCAACAATGGATGAACTAGTAACAAATCTACATTATCACTATCTCGAAGAATCTTTCACACTTTGATTGTTACATTAAACTTCACAACATACAAAGTTGGTGTCCCATAATATACATGTAACAACCTAAATGATGGTATGACACAGTGCACCTTGAATTTGATGGCATAGTTGAATTTAAATATGAGAAGCAAACATTCCTCTAGTGTACCCATGTGATAACTAACTCAATATTTTATAGGCTTAAGGAATCTCATGAATTTTATGCTAATCTCAATAGAAAGATTATATACATTGATGATCATTGCTAGCATTATTGTGACCTTCCAAATGCATCCAACAAGGTAAAGATCTTCAAGCTCATGATAAAGAGAAATTGACTAATCAAAAAATCTTTAATCTCTACTTGTAGATTATGAGATTTAACATGTAGTGCCCCTCCACTTTTTCTCCTTCATCATATTTGAGTATGTGTGCCTAAATGAATTATGATGTCATGTGGGTTTCTTGGTTGCCTTGTTTGATTAGCCTTGAGTTAGGTGATAAGTTAGTATTTTGATTAACTTGTCTAAGCAAGGTAATCAAGTTAGAATACCTTTTTAGGTAACTATAATAAAAGTTAGAATTAAAATAATAATACAATACAAAGTATATGTTTATTAATAAATAATTAAATTATTTTATTTTATTAAAAAATTGCCTAATATGGTAGTCTATAAGGTATTACTATGAAAAGATAATTAATTTAATAAAGATAATTAGTGCCTAATGAGTGACTTTAATTAAGAAATTTAAAAGTGAGAAAATATTAAAGTAAATAAAATATTAAAAATTTGAACTCAAGTTTGAATAAAGATAAAAGCAAGGAAATCAATTAAAAAATGGAAAAAGAACAATTTATTGCTAATAAATAAAAATAATAATAAAGCATCATGATAAGATTTTGAATTGAGATAGAAAAGCGAAGAAAAGATAGAAAAATCTTCCTCCTTGATCATGCACAATTGGAAACAGAGTTGAAAAGGGGAAACTTGTTATAATGCTTGATTTTTGCTTTTTTTAATTTTTTTTGGAAAGCTTCTACTTATCTCCTCGGGGGGGAGATTTTTAGGGGGGGTTCTATACTTCCTTATGGGGGGAGAATCACATGAAACAAACTCCTTGCTCATGCCTTTAGATTTTTCTCACAATCCTTTCAGAACTACTATGTTTGGAACCCGATGGATGCACAATTTTTTTTGGCAATTGTGGACTTACATGGCGGTGGAATCGTTGTAAGATATTGGGAAGAATTGCAGTGAGTTGGAAGAAAGCTGAGATAGAAATGTGGTCTCGGCGTTGGAGCTCCATCTTGCCAAGCCTTGAGATTCAGGTTCCATCTTTTTAAAAAAAATTATAACTCTGTTTCTTTTTTTTTATGTTGGTTACGTGTATTTCATTCCATGATTCCGAAGTCTGCTTGTAGTCTTGTATATGGTGAGTTTATAACTCTGTTGGTAATTCGTATTCAAATGAGTGTGGATTTTGGTGTCTCTTTCTGTACTCAGTGCGGTCTCTCCAATACCTATCGCAGTCCCATTTGCTAGTCTATGATCCTGCATGCGTTTTGTACACCCACAAGCTTCCAATGATAGGATGCATACCGAGTTCTTCTTTAATTTGAGGATTTCAGGAGTCTTTGTAAGATCCAATTTATGCATAACTGGCTTCATTAATTCGATGATATTGAAAGCCTTACTGCGTCTTTGTGCATGTATCTTATAATCTATGCAATTCTTGTAACAACATCTCTTTGTTGAGGTTGTTCTTCGCAATGCGCACACCCCCATTTTTCATAAATGTCAATCATGTGCAGGTCTACCATTTCACAATTTTAAATTGGCAGTCCATTTGTTTCAGTTTGTCCATTCAGCAATTCCTGTGTTCTCCTCATGGACATCGTATCTATCTCAGCCGCGAGCTTGAACATAATAGGAAGTCTAAAGGCTTAAAATAATCTCTCTGATTTCTTTGTCAACCTGGCTCTGCCGTCACACCTGAACATAATAGGAAGTTTAAAGATTTAAATAATCTGCTTGATTCTTCTGACAATCTATCGTAGTTGCTACACTTGAAAATAAATATTGTCAATGTACTAACATAATAGAGAGCTTACCTTTGATCGTGGTGAAGTTTAACTCCCAAACTTCAAATCTAAGGGCGTCTCTGGAATTCTGCCACCAAACAGAAATGTGTCTAGTTCAAAAAAGGAAAAGTTGTACATTATTTCTTCTACTCTTAAGTCACGTATTTGCACCTCACCTTTCTCCTTCCCTTCTGTCTTGGGGATAACACTTGGGATTTGACAATAATGCAAGATGATGGCGATATTTCCAAATCCCAATATTCACTTTCTAATATACTTGGCAACCTGTCACTGTTACAGTGTTTAGAGTTGAGGCTTTGTACAGAATTAGGTAGCCTCCCTGAAACCATTGGCAACCCATCATAGCTGCAACTTTTTGACTTGCAAAGGTGTAGCAAATTAAATAATCTCTCTGATTTCATTGTCAACTTTTGTACTCCTCCAAAAGAATGGGATGTTTTCCCTTCTTTTATATTTATTGTCATTTCGTAATCTGTCATTTCTATAATATATTTTTAGGTTGTTTTATCAAGATTTTGTAAAAATTACAGCTCCTTTATAATAATATATACGTATAAGTATATTTGGATAATATAGCTATAGGAAGAAACAAACTCTATGTGTATTGATTTTATGAATATTCATATATGATGTATGTAAAAGAAATTTGGGTAAATGTATATTTATATGTTAGAAAAGTATGTTTTGGTCTTTTAATAAATATATTTGATGATAAATTTGGAAAATAGTTTAACAAGGAATATTGTTTTATTTCTACTAGATAATCAAGTTCTATTTAAATTTGTAAGGGACAACATCCTTTAAAGATATACTTTTCCTTTATTGCTTTCAAAGAGATTCTCTCTAGGTAGATATAGGTGAGGAAAAGTAGTTCCAGCTTTTTATTTTGAATATAAATGAGTATTCTAGAATAACATTGTTTGAGTTATGTAGCTTTGGGAAATTGGAAAATTGCTTAAAGAAAGGTTAACTCACTAGGCTAGATATGTAGGAGTTTTGATTCACTAAATTTGGAAAGTAAGTTATAGTTGGTTTTTATTCTTATAAAGGAAATTAGAAATATCTAGTTAGGAATTGATGAAACAAAATATAGTTAGTCATGTAGTTTGTAAAATAGATAGGAGGGAATGATTATAGTACCTTATAGTTGGTTAATTGATTTGTAAATTGAGTAATTAGGGGAGTAATGTTGGAGGGAAATGGTTTATTTATATTTTGGATTCTTGCAGAGTTTAGTTATATGGTTGCATTTGGTAATCTTGTAATGGGTAGTTGTATTGAAATCTTTATTAGTGGAATTGTGTATATTAGAATTAATTGGCACTTTTGTCCATTGATAAGTATTGTAGTAAATTCTATTTGTCTTTATTTTGGTAGTTTTATAAATTTGCATGAACGAAATAAATTGTTCTTGAATTGAGATTTCGTTCTTAATTATTTCACTTAGATTGTTAGTGAGGAGATACTTTATGACAATCCGAGTCTCTAATAAATGAGGGTCTTATATGGATAGTTATTTAGAACTTTGAGATTGTAATTGGTTTGCTTGTTGAGTAGATTGGTTTTTTTTAGATTGAGAATGTGAATAGATAATTGTTGTTGTTGCCATGTTGTTGATTTTATGAAGGTGATTTACGTACCACACTAAGGGTTCTTGTCAAGAGAAAATTGAGGTCTCCCATGGAATTCCTAGTTGGTGGCTTTTGGTTTTTGAGTGATTATTTTGAATTAAAGGTTGAATTTTCTTTTGTGAATCTCTTTCAAGGTGACACCATTGTTGATATGTGGATTGTATTTGTGTTTTTAGGGTTGATCGATTTGTGGATGGGTTTGATGAAACTTTCTTTGTGTGGATTTTCTAAGTTAATCTTAGATTTGAGAGAAATTTTATCCTTGTGTTGGAATTATTGGGGAAAAACTCTTGTTGCTTCATTTTACCAGGTCGTTTGTGGGTTTTCATTCTTTTTGGCTTCCAGAGGCTTGAGATGAATTGTCAGTTAATGTTCTCTCTTTATGTGCTCTTGATGTGGGAAGTGTTTTGGTATCATGATTTTGAAAAGGGTTGTACGAGAATTGTTGAGACTTTGATTATGTGTTGTTAGCGAGATGGGTAATGCCTCACATGCTTTTATGTTGTGATTCTATGTTCAATTTATGATGGTACAACCCTTGGTTTTGATGTTTGTTGGGTCTCTAGGGAAAGTGGCTCTTCGTGGGGGCTGACACCTCGGTTAAGAGGAAGTGCACAGGAGAACCCACGTAAGAGTAGTATAACAAGTGATAACCTAAAAATAGAATTTAGGGGAATGGGTAGTAAAACACACAAGATAATAAATATTGGATACCTTGTCTATGCATTAGGGCTATCAAAGACTAATGATAGGCTGAGAAGGCCGTGATCAGAAAAGTCATAATATCATCTTCATGAGAGGTTATCGGCTTCGCATGAGCTACCCTATGGTGCCAACGCCTCAAGTAGGAGGAAGAGCCAGGGGATCCATAGATGGGTGTCGACGACTCAAGTTGGAGGAAGGGCCAAGAGATCCCATGAGAGCTATGCGATGACACTCTCCACTAGACACCCTTGTTCCTTCTTTCTTGTTGCCTCTGGAATCGTCTTCGCATGAGCTACCCTATGGTGTCGGGGCCTCAAGTAGGAGGAAGAGCCAGGAGATCGATAGATGGGTGTCAGTGCCACAAGTTGGAGGAAGGGCCAGGAGATCCCATGAGAGCTATGCGATGACACTCTCCACTTGACAGCCATTTGCCTTGTTTCCTTATTGCCTCTGGAATTGTATTATGTATATTATTTCAGTTTGATTTGGAAATGTTTTATGATCATCCTTTGGTTACTTGTTTACTAGTTAATGCTTTGTTTAATGTGATGAGATTTATGACTTTAAGTCGTTATGTTGGCTCATGAATGTTGTTGATTATGTCATTGTAATCCTTGAGTTTTATGATACTTTTGTATGATGTTGAACCTTGTGGTTCCCTGTTTGGATGTTCTTGGTTGAGGTCTCTTTCTTGTTAGCTCCTTAGCATGGGGGGTGGGTCTTCGGACCCACATGGTCAGGTGGAACATGCTAAGCACCCCATTGGGTCCCTTGTCGAGGATCGAGAGGTGCAGATTGGTGTTGTTGCGGTGACTCCAGAGTTGTATTCGTCTTGGAGCCAGTTATGACTCTTTGTATTCATCTATTCAATTGTATCATGTTATCTCATTGTATTGTTTTCGTTCATGTTTGGAAACACTTTTGTATCATTGTACCTCTTGAACATTGTACTGTAATGTAACGTTAAACCTTGTGTGGATATTGGCCATGGTAGTTTTTATTCAATGTGTTGAGTTATTAATGTATATGTTGTATTTATGTACACAGATGGTTTCTTATCAATGATTTATCATGTATGTGTTACATTTGTTAATGTTTACTTTGTTATGTATTATATCTTTGGCTTTTATTCTTTATTGCTGTTGTATGTAATTAAGCTCGTAATGTCTCCTTGTGTACCCCAAGGGACGTAAGTGTAAGTGAATTTTTTTAATTAAGTTTTATGACTTTTGATTTAATGTGCATCATATGTATGTTTAGAATACTTTAAAAAAGAAAAATTATTGTATTGATGTCCTTTGGGGTTTGCACGACGGGGCGTTACAGAACATCCAAGCTCATTCTCACCTTAGATTCATAGAAGATGTTTAAAAGTATTTAGAATATTTTGTGTGATTGACCTTTGGCCCATTAATCTTGATTCTCATTACCATCTTTCCCCTCAACCTATAGGGGATATTCAATTCCTCTATCTGAAGGAGGACATTCCATAGAAGATATCAGTGATAGTAGATCAACCAAGAAGATACCCATGTATGTGCATTATGTGGTATATTGCTTACTTGCATAAAAAATAATTATTAGCTTTTATATTTTTAGTATACCAAAAATAATATTTTGAGAAGATATATGAAACATTTTTAAAACCAAATATATGCTACAAGATATAAATAACCATATACATAAGAATTTAGTTAATAATAACAATAAAGAAAACATAGATTATGTGATTGAAAATTATTTAAATCATGTTTTGAGAAGATATATAACCCACATTTTTTAAAACCACTTATATGCTATAAAATATAACTACACTTATAAAAAAGTATTTAGTTTTAGTGTGGTAAAATGCATACCCTTGCATTTTCACACTTGTTTGGGCCCAACTTGCTTTATTTGTGCTTCTTTATGGCTTAATTGGTCCTATTTTTCATTCACAAGCCCTATGAATTATCTATTTTTATGGCTAATCCTGACATTCTCCAATGCACAAATGATAATTTAATGATTTCATCAGAGTGTCCCTAATTTTTGGGTTGAGACTAAAATGCCACCTACTGTGTCTTTGTACCCCAAAGCTCTCTGGACCCTGATTTTGAGGCATCTTAATTGGGCCCTTTTTTGGTGTCTGTGCCCCATGCTTTGATGAATTGGGACTAAGTCACCACCTACAGTGTCTTAGTCCTCCATGAGTTATTTTTGGGATTTAATTTCAAATTCTGGTGAGATTTAACCTCCTTTATTTAATGAATTCATAAGTTAGCTAGGTGTGATGTAATTTTAAGATATTAAGCATGAATAAGTATAAATACAAGGTTCATTCATTCATTCTAATCCAAGTCTTTTGTGAGAGCATTCATCATAGAAAATTGAGTTCACAAGAGCATTTTGTCAAGCATTTGGAGCCATCGTCAAGATTCAAGCATTCTATCAAAGAGTTTCTTGCATCAGGTGTGTTGTTGTGCTAACATTTGTGATGTAGGGTTTTGATCCAAGCAAGCAATTCAAGATCATTCCTTTGGATCAAAATCCATATCCATTACAACCATTGCATAAAAGTTTGTAGACTTTATAAGGGTTTTGGTGAGTTGTAGCATTGCATGTTGTTCATTCATCATTTCCCTTAATTTCTTTATTTCATTTCAAGGTTTAGTTACCAACAAGGGGTTTGAACAAGGAGAACCCCCATTCACTAACAATCAACAAGTTTTTCCCTTCTTGCATATTTGTGATTGTTGATTAGGTTGAACACTTGAAGATAATTTGGAGTGTAAAGTTGTAAAAGTTACAAGGTTTTCATCTTCATGGAAACTCACCTACAAGACAAATCTAAAAGTTTATGAACCTAAGATTGGAGGAGAAGCAAGTACAGACCTTGGAGCTGATGACCGCATTCAGAGTTTTTAGAAATTCAGAATGGGACTAATACACCATCTTGGGTTTCTTAGTCCTCCCAAGCATATATTTTAGAGATTGATTTACATCTGATTCTAACATCCGAAGACTCTACATCTGCCCCGAAAAATAGCATCAAGACTAATATGTCACCTAGGGAATCTTTGTCCTGCCTGACATATTTGGATAGCTTCTTTGAATTTCTATAATCCTCACAACATCTCTAGACTTCCTAGGTACACATATCCTACCTCCCTGTTGCATAATTTCATCATTTTCATCTCTCATTTAGCTTGGATAACTAGGTTTTCCAGGTTGAATGTTCATTTGTCTTTTCCAAGTATTTGCTTGGTGGTGAACCCCTAAAAGCTGAAAAAGTCCCCTCCTAGTTCCTCCTCATTGAGAATTGACTCACATTGTGAGGTTTTTAGTCAATCTAATTAGGAATCCTAGGACACAGTTGAATGACCAAGATAAAGTAAGAAAGTACCCTCCTTTCCTGGGTATATGTAGGATCATGATGGGCCAAAAAGTGGTAATATGATGGGTATGTGGCTAATGAATTCTTTTTTACCAAAAATTGATGAAATGAAAAATGTTTTTAAAGGATATTCTCACCTTTCCACCAATATAAATTATGTCTTACTTTGAATTTAATAAGTAATTATTATTTAGTTTCTATTTGAATTATGACTAAAGTCTTGATTGATAGGTTGATTGAAAAACATCTATAGCATTCAAATGGTATCACATTTTTTGAATCCAAATCATGCATCACATTCTATGCTCTACCTACTATAGGATTAAAAAAATAAAAAAATGAATTTCATAAAGTTTTGACCAAGTTAAGGTTGTTAGACATACGAGTTTTAATATTTTTTAAAAGTTGTAATAAAAAAATCATAATTAATTATTTACTTAGAAGAAAATTACAAAAAAATATGCATCACATTGAGACACGATTCCTCTACTTATACCTAAAATATTTTTAAAAAATATTATCATTTTATTGTGGTTAGGGTGGTCAGACAGGCACCTACTTATTTTTTCCCTAAAATTTAAGTACTACTGCATTGAAATTTGAAATTTTCACCAAATAGATTTTTTTTGTTTTTAAAAAACCTAGTACTTTAGAAACTAAATTCAATTTTCTACAAATTCTATTTTTTACATATTTTCGAAATAATATAGATAACTTATTCAATTTTTTATGTCAAGTTGCCTAACTTTATTTTTTTTGGATTTTTTACCACTTAAGGGCCTATTTTTTCCATGATGATCCTGCACATACCCTCCCCTTTATCATGACGATTCATTTTGGTGAAATTGACCTTGTTGAGCACTCATTTTTTTATTTGGAGTCCATTAAATTCTTAGACCTAGACATAATTTCATCTTGCATTAGTAAAGTTGCATCTAGGGTTTTGCATATTTAGTGAAATTGCATCTAGGATTTCTTGCATTTGCATTAGTGAAAGTGCATATAGGTTGCATTTTTTTCTTTCTTGCATCATTTCATTTCATTAAAAGACTAAAAAGTGCATTGTTACTCATCCTAATTGTACTTAGAAACATTCTTATTGCATTCAATATTGATTCAATTGCTTGTTCCTAGTTACTTTTCCTTGCATTCATTGGCATAATTTTTGGTTTCCAAACATCAGCATCCGAAATAGGAAATCTATAAACACTATAGACAATCCATAATTTTTTGTTTTTCTGAGGAAAACCTATGGTAGGACTAAAACACCCTTCCTGGTGTCTTAGTCCCTCTCAGGGTTTTTGCTCCAAAATCCTCTCACTGCTATTTGTTGTTTGTTTCAGTCCTTGAAACTTCATAATGTCACTAGTAGGACCAAGATTACCATATTGGAATCTTACTCTCTATTGAATTTTACTTTCTAGTATTAAGTATCTGAAATTTCTTTCTTGTGCGTTTGTGGGTTGCCTTCAATTTTCTGTTTCAGTTTGCAGAATTGTTGTCATTCCAATTTCTTTCATTTCAAGTGTAATTTCAAGCATAGGATATTGTGTTCATTTTAATTTATGTGGTTTATCCCTTGTATGAGATGTACTTGGTGTCCTACTACTAATATTGTGGTTAGAAGAACTGCAAGACTCATGGCATCCCAGTATAAAACATTCATTGTGGATCTTTGGTTATCAAGCTCTCTTAATTTTGGTGTTGGTATTAGTTCACTAGGTATGGAACATACTTGTGACACCTATTTTTCTATGCCTACGTTAGGGTGCTGCCACAATAGTGGTTTACACTTTCTAGGAGATCTTGATTTTTGCTGAAATCACATATTTTTAGAAAATATAATGATTTAAGCCTTGAAAAGTTCCATTTAAAGGATTCCAATTGAATAGGGTTTGATCAAACCACCTTAGACCAAGCCCCCTTGGATAGAACCCCACTAGTTTTAAACCATACCTATAATAGAGTCTCCTTTACACCTATCAAAATGCTGATAAAAAACCACTTTTGATTTACTTTTTGTGGGATCAAATGAATTCATTTAAAATTTATTTTTTTGTATGTATTCCTTATTATAAGCTTCCAAAAATGTATAATTTTAATTAAATTTAATTGGATTATTATTTTTATTTTTTATTTCTTGTGAATGTAGGTTTTTCACCGAAAATCAAGCTCTTTGTTTTGCACATGTGGAAAAATAGAAGATTATCAATTTTTTTTTTAAAAATATGAGTGGACCAGATATTGGAGTCCTTGATCCAACAAGAAAAATAAATTGAATTTCGATACATACACAAAAAGTTACGTGTTATACGGTTGCGCTATGTCTAAATTGTAATTGGTTTGACTTCAAAACTTGATTAAACCAAAAAAAAACTATAAAAAACTATCTAACCAAGTGGAAGCACTACATATCAAAGTTACAAATCTAAATTTGAAAGAATTAGAATTTTATCCTTCATGGAAAAAGAGTTATGCATTATATGGTGAGCATCACTTTTTCAAAATGTAGTTTTTTGAAAAAAAAAACTAGTTTTCGAGGGAGATGGAAAAAAAAGTGCAATATAATTCCAAAAATTTTGAAAAAAATATATTTAGAATCTATAGACAAAATTTCATGAAACTCTTGTTTGCATCATATTCAAATTCCTCACATTTTAGCCGCTATAGGTGCCTGAAAGTGAAGATTTAGTTAAAAAAAATTATTGCAGTGTCGAGTTTGGCCAAAAATTTTAAACCACTATTGTGGGATCACCCCTTACCTACAAGTACTATGCCAAGTATTCAAACAGTGGTGGACCATATCCCTTAAGATAACATAATGAAAACTCATGAAGATCTAGCCCATTTACAAGATAGTGTGAGTACTGAAAACATTTCCAACACTATTATACTTGCCATAGATAGTATTCACCACATGATGGAAAGTGATGAAGGACTAGAATTTGTGTGTAACCTAGCTCAAATATTTGGAAAATATATTCCTTCCACCACTAATGGTGCTCAAGCTTCAAAAAATTGCAAAGCCAATGAGGAAATCAAATTCCTTGCTTTTTAACTATAACCTCAATTCCCACCTATACCAATCCTTGAGTGACCAAATTGATGCAACTAACTCATAGCATCCTTCCTACCTTCAATATTTCCACTAGTTCTCCTTATACTTATGTGGCAGCTAACCTTATATCTCCTCCCATAAGCAATCCATTCATTGGTCCTTCCAAAACATACACACCACCACCATATTCATCTCCATCACACACTACAAGTAATGATCCTATCATTAATGGCATCTTACAAGGACTTTTATCCATTCAACATCAAGTTTCCACAATAAATCAAAATCAAAATGGCCCACCTTCATACTATGTCAAAAATAACCCACTATCCTTGGAGATATTGAAAACTCCGGTGCCACAAGGTATAGAGACCCATAGATTTGAGAAATATGGAGGAAAGGGAGATTCTCCTAATGATGCTAATGCCTTTACTACTTTGTGTAGTGACTTTATCCTTGAGGACAAACTTTTGGCTAAAATTTTTCCTCAATCTTTGAAAGATATTTCCTTGGACTAGTTTTCTGCATTATCAAATAACTCAATTCATTCATTCAATGAACTTGTTGAGACTTTTATAAACCATTTCCAAGTGCACATGGTTTCTGAAATGGCATTAGCTGATTTGATGAGATGCAAGAAAAATGAGGGTGAAAAAGTCATTGACTTTATTTCATGCTACTAGTCTCTTTATTCCCAAATTAGTGTGAAGATCCTCAATTCTCACCTTCAAAAGATGTTCATAGAAAATTTACAAATCAAGATAATTGATAATCTCACCATGATAAAATTCCATTCCTTCATACACTTGTGCACTTCCCTTCAAGATTATTAGAATTCCATAGGTAGTAGTGAATCAAAAAACACCCCTACCCATCCTAAGAAGTCCAAAGCTTCATACTAAAACACTTACCAACCTTTTAGAAGACAAAATAAAAGTTTCCTTCAACTAAATTCTACCTCTCAACCTACCTAACCAATTTATACCCAAGTGGCTGCTATAAAGAAGAGTAATCCTTATATCTTTGGGGATCCGCAAAGAAAATTTACACCCTTACCCGACATACTCCATGACATTATGACCCAACTCTTAAACACAAAAATGCAAGTACCTTACCATCTATTCAACCCCTTGACCCTAGCAAACTGTTACCTTTGAGATTCAAACACAATGCCTATTATGCTTATCACCAACAAAAAGGACATGATACAGAACAATGTAAGCATCTCAAACATATTGTGCAAGATCTAATTGATTCTAATCATATCCAAATTGGAGGTGTGAATGACAAAGGTAATAAACCTATAGCTCCTCCCAACCAAAACTTTCAAATCTTTACCAATCCCATTCCTAACAATAATATTTCATTTGTTAAGGCTAGTGAAACTAAGCTTGATGTGATGAATGTTGACACGAATGATGAGAATACAAATAATCATGACGAAAATCTTATGGATGATGATGAACAGATTCCTATAGATACTAATGAAGAAATTCCTATTAGTATAGTGATAGGAATAATTGGCACCAAGCCTCAAAAACAACAAACAATAACACCCATTGACATTAATTTCTCTTTAAAAGAAACAATTGAACACACACCTGATGGTCCTCTTTACATAGCTGGAAGAATCAATAACAGGTCCATTCCTAGGATTTTAATTGATCCTATCTATGGAGAGAATGTGATCACGAAAGACCTATTATATGCACATGAATTTACTAAAGATAGATATGATAAACTAAAAGCATGGATTAAAATGCATGATGGTTTTCCTTGTGCTACGATGGACTTGATCAAACTCCCTTTACAAGTAGGACTAAAGAAATCAAATGTATCATTCTCTATCACCGAATCAATTTCATGTGAAGTCTGGTTACAAATGGCTCAACTCCATGAAGGAAGTCCCATCTATTCTCCATAAGTGCTTAAAGTTTCCAGTCAATAATGAAATATTTACTATGAACCATAGTGGCTTTAGACCCCCATCTTCTTGTGGAAATTTTTCCTTAGATTATATTTGGCCTGAGCCCATGGAACCTATAAGAACCCATGAGGACTTCCTTTTCTAATCCTACCAAAAATTCAAAGAAAAATGCATAGCCAAATTATCCCTTGAGAACTTGCCTCCACCCATGATCAAACCTCTACCCATGCTTGAACCTCTGCCACCTAAGGAAAACAATGCTAACCCTAAAGACCCCCCAACAAACCAAGACCCATCCATGAATAATCCCCTACCTATTTCCTACAAGAGATATAGATAAAATTAAACAAGTCCTAATCCACCTCCTATGAAAATTTATAAAGCTAAAGAGAAAGTGGTTGAACAAGATTTCGTGGTTTCTTCACTTCTTCCTTCACAAGAAGAAAAGGAACCTATGGTTGAAAAAGCCGCTCCTACACAAACACAACTTTAAAACTATAATAAAAGGAACTATAATTCAAGAGAGCGTAGGCGTAGGCATCGTGCTATTGCTCGAAGGATGAGTGATGAGAACAACATTAAAAATCAAAATCCGAACTTAACAAAAATAATAAATGATGATATACCTATCTTATCAAAAAAACATAAGTTATGTCTCCAACACAACAAGGACCAGAACCTTCTATGGATATTACTATTCATCCTCCTATCGTGGTTAACTTGGATGATGATGAATAAACAATTAAAATAGATGAGGAAGCACATAATGAGTTGAATTTTTTATTTTCCTCTTCCAAGAGCCTAAATGAAAAAAGTTGTGATGATCCTCCTAAGATGAGTGATTCACCATGTGTTGAACCTAGTGATTCTCCTAGTACAACACTTGATGTTGTCCCTCTCACTAGTGATCTGCATTCTCCATATAATGAACAAGACTAGGATGTAGATGACTTGCTAGATGGTTGAATCACATGTGCTTTACTAGTCTTTTATCTTTATCTTTATCTTCTTCTTTTTTGCTTTCCTTTTTACTTTCTTTTTTCTTTTTTTCAAATGTGTAATGTGATCCCCCATGATTTTTTGTCTAATGTTTCTCTCTCTATGTGCATTCCTCTATTTGTACCTTCATTCTTCTATATGACGTATACTTTTTCCTTTTCATTGAAGTTTTATCTTTTTCTTTTCATTTTCCTTTTTGTCTTGTGTTTTCCTTTTGGGGATGATCCAAGGCATCAAGACATTCATGTCTTCTTCATTTTGACCCAAAATATTTTCCTTTTTCTTTCACCTTTTCTTTTTCATTTGTCTTACATTTTAATTTTGGGGATGACGCAAGGCGTCAAGACACCCTATGTCTCTTCCATGTTGACCCAAAATATTTTTCTTTATCTTTTTCTTTTCATTTTCCTTTTTGTCTTGTGTTTTCCTTTTGGGGATGATGCAAGGAATTTAGACACCCTATGTCTCTTCCATGTTGACCCAAAAGGCTTTTCTTTGTTTTGACTCTCTTTGTGTCATTCCTCTAGTTATATGTGTATTTGGGGAATGATGGCAGTTTTGAGTTGTCTAATATCATTGTAGCAAAGATAGATACTAACCTTGAATCCATAGATGGCCCCTTATGTGTTTTTAGGGGGAAACCCTTTCTTTTCTCTTTTCCCTTTTTCCTTTTGGCTACTTTAAACTAATTGCTCACAACATGATGTTCCCCATGATGAGAACTTGTATTTATCGTCTCTTGGAGATGTTAAGCATGATGTCCCCAAAGAGTAAGACCTTGTATGAACTAAGCAAAATCCCTTTGAACATCTATCTTTCTTGTTGCATTTTCCTTTTTTCCTTATTAAATTCATGGAGGTATGGCTTTGATATGGACTTCCTGGGGCTCACCTATTAAACACCTAGCTTCACTAGAACTCATGAGTGCATTTTACTTTTGTCCTTATTAAATTCATGGAGGTATGGCTTTGATATGGACTTCATGGATCTAACCTAGTGAACACCTAGCTTCACTAGCCCTTGTGAGCATGTATTTTCCTTTTGTCCTTCTTCAATTCATGGAGGTATGGCTTTCATATGGACTTCCTAGGGCTCACCTAGTGAACACCTAACTTCACTAGCCCTTGTGAGCATGAATTTTTTTTAGCCTTATTAAAGTCATGGAGGTATGACTTTGATATGGTCCCGTAGGGCTCACCTAGTGGAAGCCTACCTTCACTATCCCTTGTGAGTGTGCATTTTCTTTGCATAGTGGACAATGTGTTCCACTTGTAAACCCCTTTTTGGACAAACAACCTAGACTTGGTCCACCATGTTGGACGGCTAGTCAAAGCTTGACCCATTGTAGTTTTCCTTTCTCTCTTTCCTTTTTCATATCTTTGATGGTGTATGTTTGCGATTTGGTTATGGATTCATATACTATCCAGAAGCATGTTCCTTTGTGCATATGTTGGTTTTCCATAGGATCTTGATCTTAGGGTCTTGGCCACCCTCGTAATTATTATCATCCTATCTTACTAGCATTTGTACATTTGAACCCCTCTTGAATGCGTGGTTGGCTACTTTAGTGTGAGTTTTAGGCAATTTCATCATCTCACAAAAGTGGGGGCTAAATGTAGTGTAGTAAAATGCATACTAGTGCATTTTCACACTTGTTTGGGCCCACCTTGCTTTATTTATGCTTCTTTATGGTTTAATTGGTTCTATTTTTCCCTCACAAGCCCTATGAAATATGTCTTTTTTCTAGCTAACCCCGACATTCTCGAATGCACAAATGATAATTTAATGATTTCATGAAAGTGTCCCTAATTTTTGGGTTGAGACTAAAATGCCACCTAGGGTGTCTTTGTCCCCAAAAGGTCTCTAGACGCTAATTTTGAGGCATCTTAATTGGCCCCCTTTTTGGTGTCTGTGCCCCAAGTTTTACGACTTGGGAATAAGATGCCACCTAGGGAATCTTAGTCCTCCTTGAGTGTTTCTTAGGATTTAATTTCAAATTCTAGTGAGATTTAGCCTCCTTTATTTAGTGAATTCATATGTTAGCTTGGTGTGATGTAATTTTGGGATATTAAGCACAAATAAGTATAAATACAAGGTTCATTCATTCATTCTAATCCAAGTATTTTTTGAGAGAATTGATCATAGAAAATTGAGTTCACAAGAGAATTCAAGAGATTCTATCAAGCATTTGGAGCCATCATCAAGATTCAAGCATCCTATCAAAGAGTTTCTTACATCATGTGTGTTGTTGTGCTAACATTTGTGATGTAGTGTTTTGAGTCAAGCAAGCAATTTAATATTATTCTTTTGGTTCAAGATTCATATCCATTGCATCCATTGCACACAAGTTTGTAGAATTTATAATGGTTTTGGTGAATTGTATAATTGCATGTTGTTCATTCATCATTTCCCTTCATTTCTATATTTCATTTCAAGGTTTAATTATCAACAAGGGTTTGACCAAGGAAAACCCCCATTCACTAACAATCAACAAGTTTTTCCTTTCTTGAGTATTTCTAATTACAAATTTAAGTTGAAGACTTGAAGATCATTTGGAGTACAAAGTTGTAAAAGTTCCAAAGTTGCATTAAAAATTTGTCATCTTCACAAAAATTGACCTACACGTTGAATCTGAAAGTTTTATAACCTGATATCGGAGGAGAAGCAAGTGTAGGCCTTGGATCTTAGGACCACATTTAGAGTTTTAAGAAATTCAGAATAGGACTAATACACCATCTTAGGAATCTTAGTTCTCCCAAGCATATATTTCAGAGTTTCCTTTAGATCCATTTCCAACATCCGAAGACTTTGTATCTGCCCTGAAAAATAGCAGTGAGATTAATACACCACCTAGGGAATCTTTATCCTCCCTATCATATTTGGGAAGCTTCTTTGCATATCTAGAATACTCACAACATCTCCAAACTTCCTAGGTACACATATCCTACCTCTCAGTTGCATAATTTCATCATTTGTATTTCTCATTTAGCTTACATAACTAGGTTTTGTAGGTTGAATGTTCATTTGTCTTTTCCAAGTATTTTCTTGATGGTGAACCCCTAAAAGATGAAAAATCCCCCTCCTCGGTCCTCGTCATTGAGAATTGACTCACCTTGTGAGGTTGTTAGTCAATCCAATTAGGACTCCTAAGACATAATTGAGTAACCAAGATAGAATAGGAAAGTACCCTCCTTTCCCCTTTATTATTACAATTCATTAGCTAACAATAACCATAAACACAACATAGATTATGTCATAAAAAATTATTATAGTTTGATATATTTATTTAAATTTCATTAATGACATATGAATATATAAATATTTGAAGTTTTTTTCAAACAAAATTTTAAAAAGCACTATCAAATCCATTAATAAATCTACCAATATATTAATAAATCCAAGTTTCAAAAATTTAATAGTTTTTGACATATGAAATCATTGAAAAAAAGAAGTACAATTGTAGGAAGTTTATACATTATCGAAGTAAACTTGAAATTCTTTAACAATATGATTGGCATCACCTTCATTGTATTATTTGTCGTAGAATAATTCAATCAAGAAGCTACAAAACACAACTAGTTTCTTATACGTGGCATGAAATTTTTTAACATTTTTTTCAATTGTGATCACTTATTCTTCTTCAATTGCATGTTCTTGGTTTGAAGTCACTTCAAGTTGTGAAAAATTTTTATTGCAATTCTCTGAACTAGATCTTCCAAATTTTTTAATTTTAGTTTCAATAAATCCATTTGATTTTATTGAAACATTCAATGGACTTGTTATATATTTTTCTAATGCAATATCTACAATATCATTTATTTCATTTTTCTATACATGATTTTCCATTATCTAGAAGGACAGAAACCCAAATTAAATTATATTTCAATTATTAAAACCTATTGAACATGTGAGAAGCATATGAAACATACCAATTTTTTATTATGATGTTAAAGATGAAAATCCACATGGATATGAAATGACTTATAAATTTACTGCAAATCATTAGAAATACTTCAAAAGTATCATAATTATGTTACATAAGAAATATTTATTTTCCCAATTTTAAATACATTAAACACACAAGAATTGAAGTACCATAACCCTAAAAATGATACAAATATATTGCATTTGAAAATTTGATATTCATTGAAACAAAATTGAAGAAAACATGTTACATTAATTATTTTCTAAAATTTTCAATTTATTCTCTCCAACCTTTCTCTTGGCAAGTTTTCTTCCCTTTTTCATTTTCTCATAATATTCATATGTGAATGGTGGCATGATTCTTAGGTCATCTAGAGACTTTACACGGGATATGGAGAAAAATTTCAATCCTATTCTTTCTCTTCGTCCAATATCAACAGTGGCTTTTGAAAGAGTCAAACCCAATGATTTATGAATTGCCAATGCCCAGGCCAATATTAATAGAATTTGTATTTTCCTCCCCCTTTCTATTGTTATAATTGGAATTGTATTTGGATTAAAATCATCAAATGGTACTCCTAAATAGCTGTCAAACTCATATGTTGGTGGTTCTGCTGGACCACTTCTAGGTTTGTATACAATCTTTTTAAATAATATATCCTAAAGCTCCATTCACAATACCTTCTTGTATCCAAAGGTTTGAGGTCAACATTACCATATAATCCTTATAGATCAATAATTCTAGATCAATCTCATCATTTGAGCATCCTTATGCTACATTAATAATTCTTGATTTTGTTGCAACACTATGTGAAACATGATGATTCAATGAGTATAGCATTTTATTGATATGGTTGTGCACATTATCATTTGTGGAGAAAAAATGGACACCATTGTCAAACGCATTTCTTGTTGCATCTATGTTAATAGTGGTTCTTGTCATAACTAATTTCCAATCATCAATTGTTGGGTTTTCATCTCCCAAATTTGTCAATAGTTGACTTAATCTTTGTTGATTAATGTTTTGTCCATTTTGTCTGACTATTTTATCTAGAGCAACCACTATTTTCAAATTTTCCCATAGTAACTTAGCTCTCTAGTTGTTGTCATATGTTGGTCTATAATTTACTTGAGGCAACTAACCCAAGTCTCCAACCAAAATAATATATATACTTGGAAGATAATCGATGACAATTACTATCAATACTATATTTATATTCATATCTATACATTTTTTATATATGTAAGTTACTTGTATTATAATATTACTACTTATTTATATTAATCATAATCATTTGTATACCTACAAAATTAATGTTTTCATTTTATGATAATGCTTTTCGAAGTTGAGAATCTATGTTCTCTAGCAAGTTTTGGCTGATGAAGCTCATTTCATCAATCAAAATGTATTTGCTGTGTGCTATTTGTTCTTGAAAGCTTGTTAGCCTTGCTCCTAGTTGAGAAAAATATCTTATTGGGATTCTCAATTTTGAATGAACTATGGATTCTCCTATATTGAATGTTGTAACTTGAATTGGTACAAGTAATAGAAGGGGAGAACAACCAAGAATCACTACATTTTCAAGATCTTGAATAATAACACCAATTAGATATTACTTTCCCATAGTAACTTAGCTCTCTAGCTTCTATCATATGTTGCTCTATAATTTACTTGAGGCAACTGACCCAAGTCTCCAACTAAAATAATAGATATACCTATAAGATAATTGATGATGATTACTATCAATACTATATAATTTACATTTATATCTATAAATTTTTTATATATGTAAGTTACTTGTATTAGAATATTACTACTTATTTCTATTAATCATAACCATTTTTATACCTACAAAATTAATGTTTTCATTTTGTGGTAATGCTTTTCGAAGTCGAGAATCTATGTTTTCTAGGAAGTTTTGGCTGATGAAGCTCATTTCATCAATCAAAATGTATTTGGTGTGTGCTATTTGTTATTGAAAGCTTGTTAGCCTTGCTCCTAGTTGAGAAAAATATCTTATTGGGATACTTAATTTTGAATGAACTATGGATTCAACTATATTGAATGTTGTAACTTCAATTGGTACAATTAATAGAAGGGCAGAATGAGCAATAATCACTACATTTTCAAAATTTTGAATAATAGCACCAATTAGATATGACTTTCCCATAGTAACTTAGCTCTCTAGTTGTTGTCATACATTGGTCTATAATTTACTTGAGGCACCTGACCCAAGTCTCCAACCAAAATAATAGATATACCTAGAAGATAATCGATGACGATTACTATCAATACTATATTTACATTTATATCTATAAATTTTTTATATATGTAAGTTACTTGTATTAGAATATTACTACTTATTTCTATTAATCATAATCATTTGTATACCTACAAAATTAATGTTTGCATTTTGTGGTAATGCTTTTTGAAGTCGAGAATCTATGTTCTCTAGCAAGTTTTGGCTGATGAAGCTCATTTCATCAATCAAAATGTATTTGGTGTGTGCTATTTGTTCTTGAAAGCTTGTTAGCCTTGCTCCTAGTTGAGAAAAATATCTTATTGGGATTCTCAATTTTGAATGAACTATGGATTCTCCTATATTGAATGTTGTAACTTCAATTGGTACAAGTAATAGAAGGGGAGAATGACCAATAATCACTACATTTTCAAGATCTTGAATAATAGCACCAATTAGATATGACTTTCCCATAGTAACTTAACTCTCTAGTTTATGTCATATGTTGCTCTATAATTTACTTGAGGTAACTAACCCAAGCCTCCAACCAAAATAATAGATATACCTAGAAGATAATCGATGATGATTACTATCAATACTATCTTTACATTTATATCTATAAAAAAATTATATATGTATGTTACTTGTATTAGAATATTACTACTTATTTCTATTAATCATAATCATTTGTATACCTACAAAATTAATGTTTGCATTTTGTGGTAATGCTTTTCGAAGTCGAGAATCTATGTTCTCTAGCAAGTTTTGGCTGATGAAGCTCATTTCATCAATCAAAGTGTATTTGGTGTGTGCTATTTGTTATTGAAAGCTTGTTAGCCTTGCTCCTAGTTGAGAAAAATATCTTATTGGGATTCTCAATTTTGAATGAACTATGGATTCTCCTATATTGAATGTTGTATCTTCAATTGGTACTTGTAATAGAAGGGGAGAATGACCAAGAATCACTACATTTTCAAGATCTTTAGTAATAGCACTAATTAGATATGGCTTTCGTATTCTTGTTGTTCCTTAAATTGTCATTAACAATGGTGATGAATTTTGATTATTATGGTAGTGTTTCATAATTTGTTGAGTGTCTTTCTTTTCTTATCGCTAAGATTTTTATAATTGATGCACTACAGTATGTCATCTTGAATGAGACACCCATGATCTCTCATGCTACTTATTAAATTAATTGCAATATTTGTGTAAACTTCACCTTGGTATTCATTACACTAGTTTGTTTGTCTATTAATATCTCTTCTACCCAACATATCTATTTTAGAAACATCAATATTCTAACCATTATGTAGTCTAGATATTATTTCCCATCTATGCTCTATAATATTTTGTTGAATATCTTCATTGTGTTCAATTTTAGAATCTCCAATGTTGTCAACATTTTCTACTATTTCTCTTCACTCCACATAAGAAGGGTTATAGTGAAATGACTTCCACTTTTCTATTATGGAGTCATTATCATGACCAATATCTCTTTCCACATAATGAAATGGTTTTAAAAACAATATCTCTGATAAAAAAAATTCAATCCATTTTTTTGAATCATGTGGAGGAAAGGATATAAACCTAGGAAATACTCTAACAATCTAGCTGTTGTTTGTCTTGGCTCCCATTTTTTACCTCTTCTTCTTTTAAAATTATAGATCCATGATCTGGGTGCATCAATTATTGTGACACCTTCCATAGAAAAAGGCCTTATTTTATATGCTTCAATGAAATATTTTGTATGTTCTTCATTTTTCTCTTCAACATTTACACTTATAACACCTCATGTGATACATTTAGATTCAAAAAATTTCTACTACTCTCTACCAATAAAACTTTGAGTAGCATGTGGCATATTTCTTTAGCTCTAATACATCTTTCTATAACAAACTCATTCAAAATCCTTCTCTATTCTCTTGCAACTAAATCATCAATATTTTCTATATTTACAAGATGCATCAATATCTGGTGGTATGTTTCTAAAATTTTCTCTGCTTTTGTTGCATACTTTGCAATATAGTTGATTAAAAAATGTTTAGAAAAAATAGGTTTCCAATCTATATTTTCTCTCCATAATTACAATATATAGCGATTATGTGAGTTTACACTATCATTATTCCTTGTTGGCTCAATTTTTTTCACTTCTTTCTATGTCTTCATATAATTTCAATCACTTCAAATTCAATGGCGAGGGATAATTTTTACCTATTATCAATATAAAATTAACATATATTTTAGAACTTTACAATATATTATATGAAATTTTGATATAATTTTTTAACTTATTAAAATAGTTAATTGCAAACCATCGTTCATCTCTTTTTTTGTAGACATGCACCCTCCCTACACATTGTGTGTTGCTCTACATAGTTTAGTATCTCTTCATAGTCATGGTCAACATCTATCTCTACAAGCCATATTTTACTTTTAAGACATGCAGGTTGAGAAATTTTTTGGAACACCTACATTTGAAAATACAAATATATTAGTTATATCACAAACTATAAACAATTTTCTTAATATATTGCATGTACATGTCAAATTTTTTTAAACATAAATGTATGTTTCACTGATGTGGGTCTTTTCTAGAATTCCATGCCTTAACAATAGAATGGAAATATATTTCAACACTTTTTCATTGCTCTTCATTTTACCAATCAACATTATCCATATTTGGTGCCCCACGTATCCATATAAATCCATGTGCATGCGGTGAGCCCTTGTGTTGCCACTCATATTTGCACCAATAGTATCTAATATTCATTCCCTTTTCCATTATTTCTTTTCTGAATATTGAATGTCTCAAGTGCATACATAATTTATGACTATATGAGGATAGTCAATAATATTTTGCTTTAGCCAATTTTGAGCATCCCTTGGAGTACTTGATTGTATTCTTGGCATAAATGCATGCAAATTTGGCCAATACATGTCTTTTGCACTTAATGTGAAGAATGTTGTAGGAGAACCTATAATTTGATGAAGCATTTTAGTTAGTTCTGCATAACATTTTGTCTAATATGACCTTGTGTCCCTTAATGATTTTCCAAACTGCATAAACCTATTTTCCAAACAAGATCGTGGCGTATTTTCCATATGCTCACGCAACTCATTGATGGTCATTGGCATGTCTTGAATTTTTTTTTTATAAATACAATAGATAAATTTGTGCATTATGTCTCATTATCATGTTCATCATGAAATATATAAATCTTAAATGACTACCAAAGTGATGATCCCTGAACCACAATAAATGCTTAAAAAATTCACCCATCTCATTCATGGTTATAACCAATCACATTTACCATCAAGAAATAATGATGGGAATGCCATATCAAGGACTCTTAAAGTGACAAATTCATTTATAAGAGATTCTTCTATTCCTGGCCAATCAATCAATGTCATTGAATTTGCATTAGGGTTATTAACCCAAGCATGAATCAATTCATTTTCTCTTTGATAATTGGATAGTCTAGAAGCCATTGATGTTGTACACTCAATTATATTACCTTGATATGTTTCCAGGACTAGTCCCACAAATATGATTTCATTTAATTCAAAATCAAATTCCATATGTACTATTTGTAATCTCTTGAAAATATTTTCATTATATTTTTTCAATAGATCATTGAGATCATTTTCATCAATTCTAACATTTGAATAAAAATTTGCATGGTCTACCTTATTGTCAGTTCCTTATACATATGATCCCTATTGATTGTAAAGTTATAATTTGTGCCACAATGATCACTTCTTTGAACAATAATGATTGGAAATTTTTTTGTTGAATGTGGTAAAACTTTTGCAGTATGCTCCAAATTTTGTGGAAAGCTTATCATATTTCCTTTGTATTTATATTGACCACCAATTGGATGTGTAACTTGTAGTATTGGGATGACACATGCAATCAACACTTCTTATACCTCAGTCAATTGTGCAAGCTCCTTTGGTTGTGGTGCATGATCCATATTATTTGATGTTGAAAATCTATTATTTCCTCTCTCTTGTTGACATCTATTGCATATAGGACCTCTAGAGGTACAATATACTTTAATTCCTAGATAGCATTATTGACAAACATAACACATGTTTGGTGTTCTAAAGCTATGTTATTGATGTAAAAATTGTATTTATATTCTATTGAAATCAACTTGAAGCATTCCATTTGGGTTTGGCATGTTTTGTACATTTCCTTCTAAACCTAAATTCATTTCATTATGATTTTCATGCATAGGGGTTTGTGGCACACATTCTATTGATCTTGAATTTACATTAGATGGATGATTATGTCTCTCACTTGATTGGGGATCAAGTTTTTGTCTTTCTTTTCTTTCAAAATGATATATTTCTTCAAATGTTTGTTGATGACTATTACTAATCATATTTCCTTTCTATTTTCAAATTTCAGTTGTTGTACTGTCACTTCTACCCTTCGTTTACCATTTCTTTGTCTTTCCACTTCATTATGTCTTCTTCTTTCCTCATCCCTCTCAATATAAATCATTTATTCTCATTGTCATCATTCATATTCTCTTTGATATTGTCTCCTATACTCTATTTCAAAATCCAATCTTGGTCGAACCATAGCTACAAAAAACTTATTTAATTTATATATTGTTCTAGCAATGTAGTAGGGAAAAAAATAGATTTAAAAATTTTAAGGGGAAGAAATATATGAAAGGAACATTCATGTTGCCATGAAAGAAAAAATATAATTAGTTTGAAATTATACAACATTAGATAAAATGTTAAGAATTTTCATGACCACTTTTATCCAAATGAAAAAGGATCATCCCTTATTATATAACAATATTTTATCATCTTTCCCTCAAAGGGAAAGATGAGAGTATACAACACGCTAGATAAAAGGTTAACAATTATTATGGATGATTATTATTAAATCCATCTAGTGGCATTTCTTCTAGATGAAAAAGGAATATCTCTTATGATAAATTAGTGTTAGGATTCAATTAAGGTTAACATTTAAATAGGGTTCAACTATGGTTATGGTTTAATTAGGGTTAAACTATGCTTAGTGTTATAGTTTAAAATGTATTAGGGTTAAATTAGGGTTAGACTTAATTTAGGGTTATGTTTAGGATTTTAAGATTAATCCAAATTCTAAATCTAACACCAATTCTAAATTTAATCCTAAACCTAAACCTAAATATAACATTAACCCTAGCCTTAACCCTATTTCTAAATTTAATTCTAAACCTAAATCTAACATTAATTATTACTTTAACCTTAACCCTAATCCTAATTCTAAAACTACCATTAATTCTAATTCTAATCCTAAACCCAAACCTATCCCTAATTATATCTCTAACTATAACAATAACCCTGATTCTAACCCTAACCCTCCCCTAATCCTAACCCTTAACCTTACCCCTATCACTAACCCTAACTCTAATCTAAACCATAATCCTATTGCTAGCCCTAATTCTATCTCTAATTATAATCATAACCCTTATTCTATTTCTAATATTAACTCTAACCCTAACCCAAACCCACATTTTATATCTAATCTTAACACTAATTTTAACTATAATCATAACCTCATCTCCAAGCCTAACTCTATTTCAAACCTAACTCTAACCCATATTCTATATCTCACCCTAACCCTAACCATAGACCTATTTATATCGTTAACCCTAACCTTGACCCAACCATAATCCAAAACATAATACTAATCATATCCCTATCTCTATTTGTAGCCCTTATCCTACCCTTATTTGTTATTCTAACTCTAATCCTAACACTTACCCCAACCTTTTAATCCCAATCCTTAGAATAACCAATTTTAATAATAACAAATTTTATCTTTAATCCTTAACCTAAACATAATTCTAATCCCAACCTTAATCCTAACTCTATTTATAACCCTTATCCTAATAGTAACACTAACCCCAACCCTAATCCTAATTCTATCTCTAACCCTAACTATAACCTAATCCTAATTTTATCTCTAACCCTAACAATCACCCTAATTCTATGGCTAATGCTAAATGTTACCTTGATCCTAATTCCATATACAAACCTAACCCTAACCCTAATCTTCATGCTAACCTCAACCCTAATCTTAACCATAACCATTAAAATATAATATAAGCATGCACTATTCTATAGTATTAATATACACAAAATTAATTAACAATACTAAAATACTATATTTAATTAAGCTAAGGGTTAGGATTCAACTATGGTTAGGGTTTAATTATGGTTAAACTATGGCTAGTGGGTAAAAGAACAATAGTGTGTTGCACTTTTGGCCAAATAAATAGTTCCAAGCAAATAGTTTTCAATCGAAAGGTATTCGGTTGAGTGAATTTCAACTGAAACCACATGGTAGTGACATGGCATTGATGTGGTGACACATTTTTAGCTGGTACAAAACCCTACCGACCGAATACCTTTTGACCAAAACAATGAGTTATAAAATTAAAAACGAATGAGCCCAACCATTTTTCTTGTTCAGGAAAAAGTGTTTTGGGCAAGAAAACATCGACCAAGCTAGGGTTCTCAAGCATCGATACATACAATTCAAGTTTCTATGTTTCATGCTCTTCTCCTCCTCTTCTACGAATCTTTTCATCTATGGTCTTGGTGTGAAATGCATTGGAGTTTGGGGTTATGTGTGATTTTGTTTGAGCTAAAAGGATTATGTGACACAGACGGTGGTTTTTCATTGGCACATAGCAGTGGCCATATGGTTGTTTTTTCTTTTCTTTTTGTGAAACATATGTTTTGAAGTTTGAAAGGTAGTGTGAAATTTTTGTCTTTAGCAATAATATGTGAATTTTAGTGTGTATTCCATTTTTGGATTGAATAGTTTGAAGAAAAACTATAAGCTCATGAATGTCATTGATATTTTTTTAAAAAAATTCTAATATGAAACCCTCGTCACCAAGTGATAGTGCAAATTTTTTTTGGCTTGAATAGTTGAAATTTGGTAAACTTAACCCATGAATGGTAGACTATAAATTTGGGGTTTTCAATTTTCAATTGTATAAACCCTTTGAATTGTAATGAGTAAAATAAAATATTTGATTGTAATCCATCTAGGGTTCAAAATAATTATTCAAGAAAGAATAATGGTTATGCTTCTTGGCATTTCAATGTTAGCTCTAGCTATTTTTGTGGATGTTTATTAAAAATGATATACACTATATAACTTTCTCACAACAAATCTAAGTATCCGATTAGTGTGTATTTTTAGCACTAGTTAGCAATGTTTACTGAGGTGAATATTGCTTCACCCATATGAAAGAGCATCATCACCAATAAATAAGCACTACCTTGAAAAGTATCTTCAAGCACATTCATAGGAACGATCCTTGAAAATTGTTACCAATGTTTACTGAGGTGAATATTGCTTCACCCATATGAAAGAGCATCATCACCAATAAATAAGCACTACCTTGAAAAGTATCTTCAAGCACATTCATAGGAACGATCCTTGAAAATTGTTACCAATTCATAATTAGCTAGGCACCTTTGACCTCACCATTATGGCATACAACAATTTTTGCATGAGTTATTTTATAAGCCTCACAATTAGTGTAACTGTTGAGACTAGCTAATAGACTTACCCAAAAGGGATTTTGAAAAGGAAAGGTCCTACACATAAATCCACCAGCCACTTAGTATATGAAGATTATATATAAGACAAAAAAGCAATATTATGGCATTCCATACATAATAATAGACAAAGAAAAAATATATATATCTACCCAAAATTCTATCAGTTCCAACTCATCTCAATAAGCCTTTAACTAGATCTTGCAAGAGCAATAGATTAAACACAAATATCATGAAAATTCCCTTGATTCTTGTGTAACCTTTCACAATGGCAATTTAGAAACCCTAAAATGAAAGAGCAGTAAAATTGGCTCAAAAAAAAAAAACATACATAAACTCTGAAAGACTCTTAAAGCACACTCAATGGACCTTGACCAAAGTCACTAGTATATGATCTATTAGGCATCATCAACTACCCAATATGACATTCAACATTCTCTTCACAAATGATTAAGTATAGTCTAACATTAGAGCAAGGCTAGAGATGAAACATACAAATATAATAATGTTTAGGTAGATTATTCAACCTTTATATTTTATAATGAGATGAAAACTAACATATCTACCCCACTAATGCAAGTAGAAAACTTCAAACCCCTCATTAAATTCAAGTCATATGAGACAATCACTAAATGTTAACATTTCAATATGAGTTGGCATTTTTGTTTTATATCTAGTCCAAAAAACTCATCCTTAGTCATTTCAAATTCTTCTAGATTAATATTTTCTGCTAAGTTCAAGCAAAAAACATCAAAGCCCTCATTAAATTCAAGTCATATTCAAGAAAATCAGTAAATTTGTTAACATTTCAATATGAGTTGGCATTTCTGTTTTATATCTGCTCTAGAAAACTCATCCTTAGTCATTAAAAATTCTTCTAGATTAACATCATCTGCTAAGGTCATTCTTGAGGTATGTATCTACAAAATATACTATTATTAGGTAAGAATTAATGGATTCTTAAACAAAAAAATTCAACTCTATATTTGATTAATTGAATAATTTATGTATGTTAAAATATAGATGATATGTGCTCAACTTAATAATGAAAGATAACTTTTAGAGCTGAGTGTAGATTCATAGAATATGCATATATAGTCATTGCACTAATGCAGCAATGTTGTTATAAGTACAATAGTGTTTGATTCTTATTTCTCAAGCCTAAACTTGTAGAATTTATCAAAATAAGAAACTTTACTATGCTACTTGATTACAAATTAAATAAAAAAATAGAGGAAGAGAGAAGAATCAAGAACACTATGTATTTATCCTGCAAACCCTCCCAAGAGAGAAAAAATAGATTATCGTAGTAGCAATTTCTTATTCCCTATATTATGTAGTAAATTGTCATATTCAATGAGTGCAAAAGTGAAAAAGATAAAATCTACCCCTTGTACCATTCAACTAACCCTATTTGAACTTTAACCTTAAACATAAAATTAATTCTAACCTTATTTCAATCTTACTTGATCTTGATTTATCTCTAACCATTGTTGAAGCTTAATTTTAAATAGTAATTAAATTGTAACCCTTACCTAACCTAACTATAAATAAATAACCCTAATCTTAATCTTACATGTGTGTATGTGTGTACATATGTCTATGTATGTATGTACACATGCATATATATGTATGCACATGTATGCATGTGTACATGTATGTATACATATGTTTATGTATGTATGTATGTATGTATGTGTGCCGTAGAAAATTGGACCCTCTTGAGGAAAGAGACAATTTCACGCATAATTGAACCCACTTTTGAGTCCCTTCACATCATTACTCCTTCAAAACAACATTTATAGGCCCCTTAGACCTACTAATTTTGATCTAGAGGCTCGTTCCACATGAGAAATCATATAAAACCCGACAAACAACATTTAATGACATCATACCCTGACAACCCACCTTCAAACAATAGTAGTGAGACCCATTCACCACCTTGGGCGAAGGAGTTGCCTCTAGTAGGACCCACTCACCAAGGGTGGCAAATGAGTCCCCTCTGAGGGAAAATTCAAAATTAAGCAAGAATTTAATCAATTTAACTTTTATTTCTAAAGAATATTAGCTTGTTATGTCTAATTAATCAGAAAATAAGGTGTCGATTCTTATAAATACACATTTAAATTTATTCTACACATCTCTTACTCATTTTTACAAAGCAAATTCTAAAGTCAAGTCTTCCACAAAAAGTTTCATTAGCAAAAGTTGAAGTTTTAGGGCAACAAACTAGGGTTTTTGTAGTTCTTGAAGCTCCCTTTTCTTTACAAGATCCAACATTACAAAGGGTTGAATATGGATGGCTATGGTGAATCATGAAGAAATCTAGGGTGAAGAGGTGCAACTAGCCACCAAATCATTCCTAAGGACTTGGTTTCCTATTGATTCCATCTTCCATTTTCACTATATCTTCAAATTAAGGTTTGCATTATGTTTGTGTAGCATTTACATTTTATTTTATTCCAATTTTTCATGTGTTGTAAGGTTTCTAGGGTTGAGATCTTTCATCATTTCAATCACTCTTGCATGTCTTGTTCTAGAGCAATAGAATAGGGCCCTTCTTACATTTCATCTTTTCCTAGTCTTTAACACATCTAAGGCTAGGGTTTATGTAGATTTTTCTCTATCCAAGGTTTGATTACCTATCTATGGGTTTGAATAAGGAAAACCACCCATTAGATCAACTCTTTTAAGCTATTTTGTAGAAATTTTCTGAGATCCAAAATTGGGTTTCCGTCAGAATTTGCTATGCAAGTGTCAAGGTACAAATTTGAGTTTTGAGATTGAAAAAAATAGAAAGAGGATTGATTCGCCATACCTGGTGAATGATTCCATCCTAAGATGCATATTTGAGTCAGATATAGTTTTAGATCCCCGATTGTCAGAAAACAAGTTATGTGTAGAAAAGTACTAATTTGGGACTAATTTGCCCAAGGCGGCGAATGAGTCCTAGTCAGCCCAAGTTTAGATTTCATCAACTTTACATATTGTTCTTTAGTCATCTACAACCTTCCAGGTGCACACATTTTGACAAAAAACTTTCTATTTGGTTAAAAATTGCATTTTTGTTCATTACTTTAACCTCTTTGCAAACAACACTGTGTTTTCAAACAAGGCATAAATCTCAGTTTTTCATTCATTTTCAGTCATTTAGATTAGTCAATTGCATTTATTTTACTTCATCTATCCTAGGTAACATTGCATACATCTTTATTTGAGTGAATCATTAGCGTTTTGGCCCTATCTCTCTCCTTTTAGGTGAAAAACCCTAGAAGTGCAATAGTCCATAGGGTCCCAAAAGTCAATGTTTCATTTTGGTGAACCCAAATTTTGAGAATCATATCATTATGATTTACATTTCTAATTGCATCTCAGGTCTCCATTATTTCATGCTTTTGCATTGATTTAGGATTCTTAAAAATATTGCATTAGTGAAAGCATTCTTTACTTTACATCATTACATTATTCCACATCTCTGCATTTGTATTCTCTATTTATATTGTACAGAGTTGAAATTTTATATAAAATACAAAAAAAAATTAGAAAAACATTAAAAAATCCATATCCTAGGACTCATTCACCACCTAGAGTGAATCAGTCCCTTGACAATTTTTCATTATCATTTCTAGATTTTAATTTCTTGCATTGCATCATTCTGTTTTCTATCATTACATTTCTATTTCAGTCCAGTTCTTTATGTTTTCTTAGCATAAAGTTCATTTCTTTTCATGGAATTTATGGATAGTCTTAGACTTTCACAAGTTCCATTTTTAGTCATATTTCATAGTCCTTTCAGATCAACTTACATTGAGGAAACTACAGCAAATATCCAAAGCCAATCACCCAACACATCAAATGATCCAATTAAACACATGATTCAAATTTGAAACAACATCTTATCCAAGCCACTTAGTAGTGATGATGTCAATAAGTGAGATGAATCCCTTAAGGGCATCCTCTCACTCACTTCATCCTCTAATGCTTGTCATGAGAAACCTAACACCCTTAATGATAAATCCCCCCTCAAATATTTTGATTGTGATGACTTTGATTTGTTAGATGAGGCCCTCCAATATTTCATCTTGCATAAGTCATCCACTAAGGTTTGTGGTAAACAACTTGATATAACAAACATTTATCCCTCTAATGCTTTTCTTGAACATGCTAAACTAGTTGACAACTATTTACCCTTCACACCTTTTAGTAGTGATGATTTGCATTTTCTAGATGAGTCTCTTCAAGACTTCATCTCATCCAACTCA
This sequence comes from Sequoia sempervirens, assembly GCA_007258455.2. Taxonomy (NCBI): domain Eukaryota; kingdom Viridiplantae; phylum Streptophyta; class Pinopsida; order Cupressales; family Cupressaceae; genus Sequoia; species Sequoia sempervirens. The sequence goes on from VDFB02271358.1 coordinate 600,584,527, forward strand.
TCCACTATGGTTTGTTTTGACACCTCTAAAATAAAGGACGTTAATGTAATTCAACCTAAACTTATCCTTTACCCATCCTCACATCCATTTTATCCCTCTAATCAACCACGCTACATTTTATACCCACCTAACACTAATGTATCGCAACAATCTAGTGATGATGCTATTGCTCATACCTATAACACATGAAATAACCCACAACCACCACAACCAACTCTACCATCATTACCTTTACCTAATCTGCCAAGTGCTCCTCATTATAACTGATGTACAAAGGAGTATGATCTTGTTGAACAATTAAAGAATACTCATGCCAAAATTTCTCTTTGGGATTTACATCAAACTTGTCCAACTTACAACACCATTCTTCAAACCACTTTAAAACAATTCACAATTCCCCCTAGAACCACTCCGAATGATGTGGCATGTCTTGTCCAAAAATATAGTCACAATATTACTTTTCATCAACATGAGCTCCCTCCTTTGGAGTTATGAAAACAACATGATTCCTTTATGATCATTTCTCAATTCCATCACACAGGCATCAAACATGCTCTCATAGATAATGGTTCTTCCCTTAATGTGTGTTGTGTGAGTCTCCTTGATTGATTAAAAGTTGATAGATCACGAATAATACCTAATTTTGTTTCTATTTGAGGATTTGATAATACAACAAGTCAACTGCTTGGGGTGGTTACTTTGTAGACTCCTATCCATGTCATGCCTTACGATCTTTCATATAATCTCCTTTTAGGATGACCATGGATTTATGAGATGAATACAATGCCTTCCACCCTTCATTGTATCATGAAGTATGTTTATAACAATCGTATATATCAAATTTAAATAGACCCTGAGCATGAAAGTTACTTGTACCTCAAAAAAGGGGTTACAAGTCCTTTGAAAACATTGATTCCAACTTCTAACGCTGACCCCCTTGAAATTGAACATGATGATAGAGAATCCGTTTCTAAATTATTTGGTGATGATTAGGGATCCTTAGAATTCACACCCTTGTTTATGGATAAATACATATGTAAAAAAAGATGAGAAAGAAGAAAAACCAACAATTCTGTCCACTCAAAATTTTGGAAAATCATCTCAAACATCTATCTCTCACAATATGGATGAAAATGCAACATACAAATTTTTTTTTGATGAGATATATTATCAATCCTTGCCTACCCCACGTGAAATGGAAAGACTTTACGGGAAAGGTTATAAATTTGTAAAACAATTAGGCTATACTAGAAAGGGGTGTGGAAAACATGAACAAGGTATTCATGTCCCTATTGAACCTAATACTCAAGAAACAAAAACCAGATTGGGATATTTTTTTCTAAAATAGCCAATGTTACTCAATGACTATCTTTAAACATTAATGTTATAACGTGTTACCTGCAACAGAAACTCACAATCAAACATCCTGATTTGCTTGATATAACCTTACCGCCTTCATGGACGTATGTTGATAGTGATGAGACTTTGAAACAAATGATTGGTGTTTATGATACCCCATCCTCGCTTACTTACATGAAAAAAATTTCCCATGATTTTAACATTATCGAGCAAGAAGCCAATGATCTCACTGAAGACTTCTTTGAATCTAAAAGTCCTAAATCCAATGTACTCCCTTTAGGAGATACAATTGATGTGCTTATGGACATTCATAATAAAGATAAAGTTATTAAAATTGGGAAGTGCCTTGATGATGTAGAACAAGAAGATACGACCACTTTACTTCATCATTTTCCTTAAATTTTTGCTTCGAAATATTCTGATATGCCAAGAATTTCCCTAAAAATTGTGATGCATAACATTGTCCTTGCTGCAAATGCTAAACCTGACCATCAAAAGATCCACAAAATGCACCCTAATGTAGCCTTGCATGTTAAAGAGGAACTAGAGAAAATTCTTGATGCAAGCCTTATTAAACATATTGATTATTCCCCTTGGATCTCAAACATTGTCATATTTGCAAAAATTGATAATTGTTGTAGGATATCCATAGATTTTTGAGACTTGAATAAAGCCTCTTTAAAAGATTATTTTTTGCTTCCTAATATAGACATGATCATGGATTCAACTGTTGGACATGCTTTCTTTTCATTCATTCCAGACAAATTTTCTAGTTATAATCAAATCATTATTAATCCTCAAGATCAATACAAAACCACCATTACAACTATTTAGGGAACATTTTCTTGGGCTGTGATGCCCTTTAGTTTAAAGAATGCTAGTGCAACTTATAAATGTGCAATGGCATTAATATTTCATGATTATATTCACAAAATATTAGAAGGCTATGTCGATGATATTCTCGCTAAATTGTTAACATGACAAGACAAAGTGAATGCCATTTGTAAAATATTTGAACACATAAAATGATACATGTGATTAAATCCAAAAAAATGTGTCTTTGGTGTAGATAGTGGTAAACTTCTAGGGTTTGTCATATATCACAAAGGAATTGAGGTGGACACAAAGAAAATTGATGCAATCATTAACATGCCGCCTCCTCAGAATATTTCTCAGTTGTGTACATTATAAGGTTGAATTCAAGATATTTGTCATTTTGTTGCATCTTTAGATAATCGCACATTACCTTTCACACAATTCCTTAAAAAGGGTGTCCCTTTTGATTGGGATGAGGATTATAAATAGGATTTTGAGAATCTAAAGGAATATTTAGCTACCTGATCTATTTTACAACCTATCATGCAACATCGACTATTTATCTTGTACATTGCCACATCTTCCCATGCTCTTGCAACATTGTTGGGTCAACACAATGACCATGGTAAAGAAAACCTTGTTTATTACATTAGCCGCGTCTTAATTGATTATGAAACACAATATTCACCAATTAAAAAACAATGTTTGGCTCTTGTATTCACTAATAGTAAGTTCTGACATTATTTACTAAATGTTGAAGTACAAGTTGCCACAAAGTTTAATCCTCTTAGATATCTTTTCAGCAAAATCGATCTTTCAGGATGCTTAGCTAAGTGGGTTATGTTGTTAACTGAGTTTGATCTTAAATTTGTTTCACAAAAAAAAATCAAAGGTCAAGCCTTAATTGATCACTTAGTTGATGTTCCTTCTCCCTTTGCTTTACCTACTAATGATTCCTTTCTTGATGATCATGTATTAACCAATGATATTAAACCATGGGAATTATTTTTCGATGGATCGAAGTGTCGAATAGGTTCCGGTGCTAGATTGGTACTAATTCCACCAGATAGAAAACCTATTCCTTTATCCTACCGTTTAGATTTCCTATGCACAAATAATATAGTTGAGTATGGGGTGTTGTTTGCAAGTTTGCAAGCTGCTTTATCTTTTCACACTAAACATATTAATATCTTTGGTGATTCACAATTAGTCATCAAAAAAATCAATGGTACCTATCAAACTAAACATGAAAAATTATTAAAATACAAGGACCTTATAATAAAATTGTTAAAAAAAATTAATTTGTTCACCATTGATAACATCCCATGCAAAGACAACTGACATGAAAATGCAATGGAAAGTGAAACTTCTCTCATATCCCCACATGATTCTTCTACAGATTCCACATTCATTATTCATTCCATCATGAAACCTTCAATCGATACTCCATTAGAAGACATTTTGGTGATAACTCAAGCAACTTCGTGTGAATGGTATGATATGATATACAACTACTTAAATGATGGTATCATTCCCAAACCTACCACAACAAATATTTGAAAGCACTTACGTGAATTCACTACTAAATATGTGATCCTAGTAGATGCGTTGTCTAGAAGATCCTTCAATGGTCTCCTATTACATTGTCTTAAAGATTCTAAAATCCCTTTAGCGCTCAAACAGGCTCATGTCGGTGCCTATGGAGGTCATTTTGGAGGTCGTTCATTAGTGCAAAAAATTATTCGTATGGGTTATTATTGGAGACATATTCAAAAGGATTGTTTCACCTATGTTAAACGATGTCACAAATGCCACAAAAATAGCAATTTGATTCATGCTCCTGCTGCTGAGCTCCATGCCAATGTTCCCATTTGGCCAATTGCAGTATGGGGGTTAGATCTTATTGGAAAAATTTCACCTCCTTATTTTTCTGGACATATGTTTATCACAACTGTAACCAATTATTTCAAAAAATGGGTAGAAGCTATCCCCCTTCATTCAACAACTTCTAAAGTAATTTGTCATTTCATATTGGAATACATAATTGCTTGCTTTGGACTTCCTTCAACACTTGTTTCAGACAATGGAATGTCATTTAAGGATAGCGAACTTCAATAATTTCTTGAAACATTTAATTTTAGACATTGTTTCTCTACATTGTATTATTTGTAATCCAATGGAAAAGCGGAAAATACTAATAAACTTCTTGAACAAATCCTTAAGAAAACTATTAGCAATAATCATAAAGACTAGCATACACAACTATCTTACACACTTTGGGCTTATAGAACTAATGTTCAATCAACCACAAGAAATACCCCTTATAGCCATGTTTATGGTACTGATGCGATTATGCCTTTGGAGTTAGAAATTCCTACTTTGTGAGTTACTCTCTAAGATCTTTTTGACACTAACACTTATAAAGAACAATGATTACATCAACTTGAGATGCTTGATGAATAGCGCATTAACACTCTCAAACATCTCCAAGCTCACATTAAATAATTACAATGCAAACATAACATTCATTTTATTTCTCAATCATTTTCTAAGGGATATTTTGTTCTTATTAACAATCAAAGAACAACTAGTGTTGATAACGAAGACAAAAATAAGTTGAACCCTAATTGGTTGGGACTTATGTAATTGATACCAATTATGGGTCTGGTGCTTATCTCTTAATGAAACTTGATGGAACGCCCCTTAGATAACCTATTAATGTCATGCATCTACATTGGTATTATCTCTAAACTCCTTTGAATATTATGAGTGGTATAGCACTATTGTTTAAAGTTATTTGATGTCATAACTTTCACATTGCTTTGTTCTTAAAAATTGAATTTTTCTTGTTTGTTTGGAACACTATGGTAATTATTTAAGTTCATTATTACTTTAGGCTTCATACTATTCAACCTCCTATTGTGTTAAATTAAATCTTTATTGGTTTATTTAATTTAGCATATTCTTTTTCATTTATCAATGTTGTATCTATGTTAAAACTAAAATATGTTTTATGTTAGATCACACCATTCCTATTAAATCATGAAGCCATTAATTAAATACTTTTTACCATAAGTCATTTAATTAATCACATAGCATTTAACATTCACATACAAAGAGTTACATCATCATAATATCAAAGGTGCATGTCTATATATATATCAAAGTTTTATATACATCTCAGAATTATATACAATATCATAATGGTCTATGAGAGCTAGACCCCTCGGGATTTGGCACTCGTGATCTAGTCCTTGGACATTGTGAGATAGTCATGTGTGACCTTGATCGCTAACTTTCAAGTCTCAGTGCATACTGTAGACCCTGTACTAGCCCAATAGCTATAAGCCACTCATCTACCATATGGTCCCTCTCAACTTGTGTCTATGCTAGCTCTGCCTACAATCTCTCTACCTCTGTTGAGGTCTGTACTGACTGTAGTCTACTCTCAACTTGATGAAGTTTCCTCCTCACACTCTTGTATGCTGCACATAGCCTCACGAATGGTTTGAGTGAATCTAGCTCCTCCTCCATGATCAGTGGGGAAATGTATTCAAGATCTATCTCATCTTCATCAAGGGATGTTGGTACTATCTCTATGGCTATTTGATGATAGAAATCTCACCAGTCTCTCATCACTCTTGCAAGATAGATCATATACATAATCAGTAACATGTCATAATGATATATATATACAAATAAAGCATGAATCACTAAAGGACATGCATCAAATCAAATTTCATCACCTATGTCTCTAGATGCATGAGGAATGTCAACCTCGTCATCTCTAGGGGGCATGGAGAATGTGCTAGCCTCTCTCTTACTATGCATGGTGATGTCTGCTATAGCTATTGCTTGTGATCTAGTCTTGTAAATATGTGATGACTCTGCATGCTCGTACACATCCTCAATAGCTACCTCATCACCCTCGCTCAGGGGTGGCTCCTCCTTATAATAATAATCCTCCTCATCCTCCTCATCCTCCTCCTCCTCATCCTCTCCTCCATCCTAGTCCTCATAATCAGGATCAGCCTCAGAATGGTACTACTCATTGATAATAACTATAAAAATAGTTGTTGGCCTGTACCGTACCTCCTTTGCTGTCTCCTCTGGCTCATCATCCTCATCTGCTACTAGCTCTGTATCACCTAGAGGAAAATACATGGGGAAAACAGGAGTTGGTTGTACATATGACCACCACTCCTCATGCTCATCTATGCTACCAATATCATCAGTGTTAGAGACTGGTGGTTGGTCATGATTTGACTCATCAAAATCACTCTCCCATACATGATCTATTGTTAGCCGAATAGTGTCACTTGGCCTCCGGGCACTCCGAACTGATCATCTTATGAAGGGGTACACCCTCAGTGGTGTCTGCACCTGTCCAAACTATCTCATGACTCACCCATAATAGAATAGTTGTACGACATAGTCATGCCTCCCTACTAGATATCTATCCATCTACATCCTCTGTAACTGTCTAGTGGGGTCTAGGCACTATTGATTGAGTAGATAGGGCCTCCATAGGATCTTTTCCTCATCCATCTTGTTGAATCTCACCTTGCAAAAGTGTAAATCACCATAATACCATAGCCATTGGAAAGGATAGCCGAACACTTGTGGGTATCTTGTTGCTATAAAACAAGGGTATCTGATAGGCCCGATACATGTGATATGCTCTAGGCACCACACATGTAGAAGCAGACAACATACCGTACTATCGATCTCTCAAAATATAAACTAACTAAGATCATAATACAAGTGTGCTAGAATGTAGTGGCCCCAGGCATATATTGTCCTCTGCTCGTACATCCCTTGTATAAGGTTTACCAGTCCCCCATCCATGTGTGTCACTCATCCATATGGATTGAGAACTAGTGCCACTATGTCCATCATAATCTATTTAACCACAAGAGCTCATGGATACAATAGCATGGGAAGCTCAGTCCTCACTCTAACCCTCTCATCATGTATAGGTCCATCCAAACAATATTGTATATATCTCTTCTTCTCTCGGAATGACCGATCCCCCTAAAAATACACTCGTTCTCCTCGAATGGGAATTTTGTGAATGCAGTGTATGTCCTTCAGTGTTATAGTCATTTCCCTAGTAGGAAGATGAAAGGTATAAGTATCTACATCCCAACCCTCACACAGAGTCATTAGGATGACATCATGGTATCTCATAGGTGGCATAAGATATGCCAAATAGATACCCATTGATTGTAAATGCTCTACCTCTGCCACTAATAGCACTAGTGCATGATCTCTCAGAAATATCAATTGTCTTCCCCCTAGCTATTGCTGCAACTAGGCAGGGACCTATCAAAATCATCAAAAAATGCTCTAAATTTCATCTAATATTTTAAATTTTCATAATTTTGATCATGCAAGTGTGCTAAAGCTGATCTAGTGTGCTTCTATAGTGGCCCTAAACACTTTAGAACCCATTTAGGACATTTTGCAAAGAAGAAAGGACACTTGGAAAAGAAACAGGACACTTTGTGAAGAAATGAGACACTTTGCGAACAAAAGGGACACTTTGCAAAAAACAATTCCAAGAACCCTAAATTAACCTATCCATGCATAAAAATCATTAAAATACAATCAAATAACAATGTCAAAGTTATAGAATCAACTCACCTCATGATATAGATTACTACATGCCACCTGCTCATGAAGATCACCTAGTTGCGAAGGTGTGTAATCCTGTCTGCTTGGCATGTTCTTCTCTCACTTGTCACTTTCAAGCTACACGAAGGTAAAATGAATAGTAAGTGACAAATTAATTTCTCCTCCTTCTTTAATCACTTTTCACCTCTTCTTACTTTTACACATTACCATATGGTGATTGTCTCTTAAAATCTTTATAATGTATATCTCCTTAAAATCATCACAACAGGCGCTAGGCTAATCTATTTCTGATGTCGTTTGATGCATTGGAATCATGATTCCACACCTGAAATCATCATTTTTCTATTATTATGTGGCATGGTAATTGGAAATCTCATACGATATGATGTTTCTTGTTCGACATGGCTAGGTTGCTAGCTTGATTCCACCTTCGTAAAGCAAGAAAAATCAAGGGGGGCATACATCTACCCTCAAATTGGATTCCTAAGAGTTACATAAAAATATTTTTGAGAAATTAATGAATGTGTGTTATAGGATGTAGTTCCTAATGTTGTGGTTGTGCAAATAACTACACTGGGGGCTTCGTTCTCCCATCTTTTTGAATATGTATCCTTTTATATAGTAAGGTGCATTTTTTAGAGTCCTTTAGCTTACATATGCACATAGAGTCATATGGGCACTAAAGTAGGGGCTAAATTTGCTATAGAAAATTGGACCCTCTTGAGAAAAGAGACAATTTCATGCATAATTGAACCCACTTTTGAGTCCCTTCATATCATTTATCCTTCAAAACAACATTTATAGGCCCCTTAGACCTACTAATTTTGATCTAGAGGCCGGTTTCACATGTAAAATCACATAAAACCTTACAAACAATAATTAATGACATCATACCTTGACATCCCACCTTCAAACAATAGTAGTGGGACCCATTCACCACCTTGGGTGAATGAGTCCCCTCTGGTGGGACCCATTTTCCAAGGGTGGCGAATGAGTCCCCTTTGAGGGAAAATTCAAAATTAAGCAGAAATTTAATCAATTTAACATTTATTTCTAGTGAATGTCAGCCTCTTAGGTATAATTAATGGGAAAATAAGGTGTTGATGCTTATAAATACACATTTTAAGTCATTCTACACATCTCTTAGTCATTTTTACAAAGCAAATTCTAAAGTCAAGTCTTCCACAACAAGTTTCATTAGCAAAAGTTGAAGTTTTAGGGTAGCAAACTAGTTTTTTTGCAAGTCCTGAAGCTCACTTTTCTTTTTAAGATCCAACATTACAAAGGGTTGAAAATGGATGGATATGGTGAATCATGAGGAAATCTGGGCTGAAGAGGTGCAACTAGGCACCAAATCATGCCTAAGGACTTGGTTTCCTATTGATTCCATCTTCCATTTTCACTCTATCTTTAGATTAAGGTTTGGATTATGTTTGTTTAGCATTTACATGTCATTTTATTCCTATGTTTCATGTGTTGTAAGGTTTCTAGGGTTGATATCTTGCATCATTTCAATCACTCTTGCATTTCTTGTTCTAGAGCAATAAAATAGGGCCCTTCTTACCTTTCATCTTTCTTAGTCTTTAACACATCTAAGGCTAGGGTTTATGCATATATTTCTCTATCCAAGGTTTAATTACCTATCTAGGGGTTTGACTAAGGAAAACCCCCCATTAGATAAACTCTTTTAAGCCATTTTGCAAGAATTTTCTGATATCCAAAATCAGGTTTTCATTAGAATTTGCTATGTAGGTGTCAATGTACAAATTTGAATTTTGAGATTGTAGAAATTAGAAAGGGGACTAATTCGCCATGCATGGTGAATGAGTCCATCCTAAGATGCAAATTTGAGTCAGATGGAGTTTCAGATCCCCTACTATCATAAAACAGGTTATGTGCAGAAAAGTCTCGATCTGTGACCGATTCTCCCATGGTGGCGTATGAGTCCCGGTCAGCCCAAGTTTAGATTCATCAACTTTCCAGATTGTTCTTTAGTCATCTATAGCCTTCCAGATGTAGATATTTTGAGAAAAAACTTCTTGTTTGGTTAAAAATTGCATTTTTGTTCTTTACTTTAAGCTTTTTGCAAACAACACTATGTTTTCAAACAAGGTACAAATCTCAGTTTTCAATTCATTTTCAGTCATTTAGATTAGTAAATTGCATTTAGTTTACTTCATCTATCCTAGGTAACATTGCATACATCTTGATTTGAGTGAATCATTAACATTTTTAGCCCTATCTCCCTCCTTTTAGGTGAAAAACCCTAGAAGTGCAAGAGTAGTCCAATGGGTCCCACAAATCTATGTTTTAGTATGTATATATGTATATATGTATGTATGTATGCATATGTGTATATATGTGTATGTATGTATGTATATATGTGTATGTGTGTATGTATGTATGTACATATGTGTACATGTGTGCTATAGAAAAATGTCCCCTTGTCATTTTCATGGCCGTTTAGGTCTTGTTTCATTGTGTTAGAGCTATGTTTCTCTGATTTTGTTGTAACATGGCTTGAACATGCTTATTTAGGTACTAAAACGCAAAGAACGATGTCTTGTGAATGTGTTGTGAAGTGTTGTAAGACATTTCTACATTCTTCTAGAGTCCATTTAATGTAATTTACCTAAAAATCACCTTATTACTCATCAACAAGTCCTATTTTGAATTGTTGTAAAGTCTTATAACAAGTTTTAATGCTTTTCTAGCTATAAATATCACTTTTACATTCATTTTTCAGTCATTCAGATTAGTCAATTGTATTTAGTTAAGTTCATTCACATTAAACAACATTGCAATCATTCTGATTTGAGTGAATCATTAGAATTTTTGGCCCTATCTCTCTCTTTTTAGGTGAAAAACCCTAGAAGTGTAAGAGTAGTCCATAGGGTCCCAAAAATCTATGTTTCAACATGTATGTATGTATATGTATATATGTATGTATGTATGCATGTATATATGCATGCATATGTATATATGTACATGTATCTAGTTACATGTACATATTGTAAGGAAAGCTTAGGTGCGGAACAAACTCTCCTAACGCCAAAACCTCAGGGAAGAATGTAGATAGGACTTTAAATTTTTGCAATTACAGTTCAATAAGATACACATGTAAAGAATTAACATAAAAGAGAAATAAACACATACACAATTGGACACCAGATTTACGTGGGAAAACCCTTATGGGAGAAAAACCCACCACACCAAGAAAAGCATCTTTGTATTACAATAAACAAAATTACATATGGAGTACAAACTTCACTTTTCGATGTTAATTTTTATAGCAACAAACATTCACTGATCAATCTTATACAAAACATTAATTTCACAATGCTCTCAAACACTTACAAAGTATCCACTTAGATCAATCTGTGATCAGTATCAAATAGAAATATCTCTTACTCAAACCGATCATAGTCATTTGTTACAGAATATATCTTACTATGTTCATGGTCTATTGATCTTCCACACAGGAACAGTCGCAACTGTACAACTGCTAATGGTTCACATACTGCTTCTCTGATTGGTCCAAAATAGACGACGTAGGATAGTCATTTGGTCAAAGAAGTTCAAACAAAATCGCATGTCGGTGAGACACTAAACCATGTCTCCCTAATTCCAAAATGTCCGATCATAGAACCATCGGCATGACTATCACTATCGAAAACATCCTAATAAATCATATCGAATTCACCAGGCTATCGACGAGACCACATCCATCGGCAAGAGGTTACACCGAAGTTCATCACACAGAGATCCATCGACAATTCATAAACAAATCCATTGGTGAGACTAACGCTCTTGGAAAGAGTTCATACCTTCTCCTCGATGATACCCTTCACCAATGACATGTGTCCACTACTTGTGCATTTCCAGAGAATCAAGTTGTGGCTCTACAATATTCTAAACAAGTCTCCTGGAATACCAAGTGGTCCCCACATCCGTCGGCTTAGGTTAGGAAAATCCCGAACATTGCAACATTGAAGGAGATCACCCAGTCAGAGAAAACAAAAACTTAGTAACTCCACGACAAGGTTCCAAAGTTACAAAAAACATTGAAGCCATGACAACGAAGGAAGTCGGTAAGCCAGAAAATTTTGTAACTTCCAAACTCCACGAAACGGTTCCAAAGTTCAAGATGTGGGTGATAGGCCGATAAAGAAGACCAATAAAGGGTAACTCTGCCAAGTCTTAACAAAGATACAAGCCAGCAAGTTGAGGCACTATTTCCAACAATCTCCCACTTGATGAAGACTTATTGGCTTCCTTCAAACTTGAAGTTAATGAAGGTCATGGCCTCCAAGGCCCATCGAACTAACACACCACCTGTACTTGTCTATGCTCACTAGTTTCATCAATGCTTCTACAACATTTTCTAGAGTATCCAATTTTTCTAAAGACACCTTTCCATCCTGCACCATATCTCAAACAAAATGATACTTCACATCAATATTTTTTGTCCTGGCATGGAAAGTAGGATTTTTTTCCAAACAAATAACACTCTAACTATCACAATAAATTGTAATTTTTCCTGCATCAAACCCAATGTTAGAACAAAAATGTTTTAACTAGTTGCTTCTTTACAGGCATGTGTTGCTGCCATGTATTCTGCCTCTATAGTGGACAAAGTGACTACAACTTTCCGCTTACTCATCCAACTAACTGCACCACCATTCATCATGAAAATATATCCACTGGTGGATCTTCTACTGTCAATGTCCACTGCCCAATCAGAATCCACATAGCATCGAATGCTGAGAGTCCTCTATGATTCACCCAAATTGCCATGGTAACACAAAACATATTCTGAAGTGCCCTTCAGATATCTAAACACTCTTTTCACAGCATCACAATGTGTCCTTCCAGGATTTTCCATAAAGCGACTAACTACTCCCACTGCTTGGAAAATGTATGGCCTTGAACAGACCATTGCATACATTAAACTGCCAACTGCACTAGCATAAGGAACTTTGGTCATGTCTTCCATCTCAGTAGGAGATTTTGGACAATCTTCAATAGATAGCTTTATTCCTTGCAAAATTGGAACAACTAGCTACTTGCACTCAGTCATACAAAATATCTCTAGAACACTATTAATATACTTACTCTAACTAAGCCAAAGTTTTCTACTCTTCCTGTCCCTAGTTATTTCCATTCCGAGAATATACCTGGCTGCACCAAGATCTTTCATTTCAAACTTTGTAGACAACTGAGACTTTAGATTAGAAATTATTAACTTACTATTGCCTATGAACAACATATCATCAACATAGAGAGAAATAATAAGAACACGATCATTTTCAGCTTTGTAATACACACAATGATCAGATTTTGATCTTACAAATCCCAATGACAAAACAAGCGTGTCAAACTTCTAGTACCACATTCTAGGAGATTGTTTTAATCCATACAAAGATTTTTTCAACTTACAAACCAGATTTTCTTTACCTTTTTCCACAAATTGCTTAGGTTGGGACATATAAATTTCTTCTTCAAGGTCACCATGAAGAAATGATGTCTTCACATCCATCTCTTCAACCTCTAAGTCATATGCTACTGCAAGTGACAAAAGAAATTTGATAAATGTCAGCTTAGCTACAGAAGAAAAAATTTCTCCATAATCAATTCCCTCTACCTGGGAATAACCTTTCACAACCAACCTTGCCTTATACTTTTCCACACTGCCATCCAGACCTATTTTCTTTTTAAATACCCATTTACAACCAACAACTTTTCTACCTTCAGGCAAGGTCACCAAACTCCAAGTATCATTATTTTCTAATGATTCCATTTCTTCATTCATGGCTTCCAACCAAGAGTTTGAATCAGGCATTCTAAATGCCTCTTTCATAGTCTTAGGCTCATCAGTGCTAGAAATTAAAGCATAGGCACAAGTAGAATCTAACAAAGAAAACACATACCTATCAGGTTGCTTTCTTTCACGTGTTGACCTCCTCATAGGCTGAGGCTGAAGTTGTTCTTCTTTAGAACTCTCAGAACTACTTGAGCTCTCCTCAGTTTCAAGTACATTTTGAATTTTGAATTCCTCTTTATTTGGCATTGGAGAAATTTCAACTACATCCTTTTTATCTTTTGTTTTTGTCTCTGACTACAAATCTAAAGTAGAAGGCTTTAGCTCACGAAAAATAACACTTCTGTTGTATAGAACCTTCTTCGTATCATGATTCCAAAGCTTGTATCATTTTATGCCAGCACTATAACCAATAAAAATACATTTAACAACTTTGTTTTCACATTTAGATCTTTTCTCATTTGGCACATATGCATATGCCTCACAGCGAAAGACATGAATATGTCTCATAGAGGGCTTCTTTCTAGACCATGCTTCCAAAGGTGTTTTCTCAACAAGAGCGAAATTTAGAGAACGGTTTATCAAGTAACATGCTATTGTAACTGCCTCAACCCAAAACTTCTCCTCCAAGCCAACATTGCTTAGCATACTTCATACTCTTTCCATCATTGTCTTGTTGAACCTTTCAGCAACTCCATTTTGTTGCAAAGTGTAGGGTGTAGTTTTATGTCTTTTAATCCCATGATCTTTATAGTAACTTTTGAACTCATTAGAACAAAACTCACTACCATTATCAGTCCTTAAACATTTTATTTTTCTTCCAGTTTGATTTTCCACAAGGTTTTTAAATTCCTTAAAATGACTGAACACTTCTAATTTACTTTTCAAAAAATAAACAAATGCTCGTCTTGAATAATCATCAATGAATGATAGATAATATCTTGATTTAGACAAAGAAGGAACATTTACTGGACCAAAAACATTAAAATGTATGTAATCAAGTAAACCAGAAGATTTGTGAGGACTGGAGTAAAATGAAACATGGTGTTGTTTACCATACATACAATGTTCACAAAACTCAAATTGAAGGTTATAATCATCAAGCCCTTCAACCAGCTTTTTATTTTTCAAAGTTTTTAAACTTTTTTCTCCAATGTGGCCTAGCCTATGATGCCAAAGCATAGTCTTTTCTGCTAGAAGTTTAACTTCCATAGATTTTTCACTATCAGGAACTTTTCCCTCCTTTTCTCCATGACTAGCCTTCTGTGACTTTGCAGAGACACTATTGCATTGAACAACAAGTGCATCCAGCTTATACAAGGTACCAATACGAGCATCCCTAGCTAGCACCATTGAGCCTCTAGTCATTTTTTAGCCATTTCCAGAGAACGTGACTTGCACTCCAACATCGTTCAGCTTACTAACAAAAAGTAGATTTCAATCCAGACCTGGTATATGCATTACATCATTGATTCCCTTCACTCTTCCATCAGGGAACTAAATTTTGACTCTTCGACGACCAATGATTTCCAAAGATGTATCGCTTACCAAATACACCCTTCCACCATCATATTTTTCATACTTAGTGAACCAATCTCTATGAGATGTCATGTGGAAAGATGCTCCAGAATTAATCAACCATACATCATCTGATGCTTGTGTAGCCAAGGCTACAATGAAGGCATCTCCATCACTTTGAGAAGAATCATTATCAGAAGAATTTTTCTTCTTCTTCTTTTTCTCCTCTTTACACCCCTTTTGGACATGACCAGGCTGCCCACAATTCCAGCACTTCACCTTGAACTTCTTGCCAGGAGACTTTGATCTCCTTTCTAATTTTGATTTGGACTTCTTGTCCTTCTTGCCTTTTACTTTAGATCTGCCTCTAACTACAAGGGCCTCCTTTGCCATCTCAGAATATTTTATTCTCATTTCTTTAGATAACAAAGAAGCAACAACATCTTCCATATTAAAAGTGGATTTCGTAGTCCCAATAGCCATCACCAAGTGATCCCAAGAATCTAGCAAAGAACATAATAATAGCATGTAGTGATCTTCTTCATCAATCTTCACACCCACATATGCTAACTGAGAAATCAACATGTTGAAAGAATTCAAATGATCAACAACAAATGCTCCTTCCTGCATTTTCAAAGAGTACAACTTCTTTCTCAAGAAAAACTTATTCACCAAGGACTTGACTTGATAAATAGCTCCCAGTATTTTCTACAAAGAAGTTGCAGTCTCTTCTTCATGAACATTCAGAAGAACATAGTCTACTAAACAGAGCCTTATCAGCCCCTTTGATTTTTGATCTGCAAGGTCCCAATCCTCTTGCTTCATGCTTGTAGGCTTCGTTCCATACACAACAAGCCAAAGATCATGGTCAACTAACAGATCTTCAATTTTAAGTTTCTACAACTCAATATTGCTACCATTGAATTTATCTATTTCAATCTTTCCTTATGTGCTTGCCATCTTATTCTGTAATTTGAATTACCAGACTTCTACAAGACTCCCACTAAACATAATTGACACAAAAAACCCAACCTACCCACAAGGATAACACAACTGGCTAGGCTCTGATACCACTTGTAAGGAAAGCTTAGGTGTTGAACAAACTCTCCTAATGTTAAAACCTCAAGGAAGAATGTAGATAAGACTTTAAATTTTTGCAATTACAGTTCAATAAGATACTCATGAAAAGAATTAACAAAAAAGAGAAATGAACACATACACAATTGGACACTAGATTTATGTGGGAAAACCCTTACAGGAGAAAAATCCACGACACCAAGAAAAACCTCTTTGTATTATAGTAAACAAAATTACATATAGAGTACAGACTTCACTTTCTGATGTCAATTTTTACAGTAGAAAACATTCACTAATCAATCTTATACAGAACATTAATTTCACAATGCTCTCAGACACATATAAAGATTCCACTCAGATCAATCCATGATCAATATCAGACATAAATCCCTCTTACCTGAACCGTTCATAGTCATCCATTATAGAATATATCTTACTATGTTCATGGTTGCAATTGTACAACTGCTAATAGTTCACATACCACTTCTCTGATTGGTCCAAAATAGACCACGTAGGATAGTCATTCAGTCAAAGAAGTTCAAACATAATTACATGTTGGTGAGACACTAAACAATGTCTCCCCAATGCCAAAATGTCTGATCACAAAACCATCAGCATGACTATCGCTATTGACAACATCCTAAGAAATCATATCAAATTCACTAGCTTATCGGTGAGACCACATCCATCGGCAAGAGGTTACATCGAAGTTCATCACGTGGAGATCCATCAGTAGTTCATAAAAAAATCCGTCGGTGAGACTAGCACTCTCGGCAATAGTTCATACCGTCTCCCCAATGACACGTGTTCACTGCTTGTGCATTTTCGGAGAATCAAGCTCAGAATCTACAACATTCTCAACAAGTCTCTTGGAATACCAAGTGGTCCCCACATCCATTGGTTTAGGTTAGGAAAATCCCGAACACCACGACATTGAAGGAGATCGCCCAGTCAGAGAAAACACAAAATTAGTAACTCCGCAACAAGGTTCCAAAGTTACAAAAAACACCAAATCCATGACAATGAAGGAAGTCGGTCAGTCAGAAAATTTTGTAATTTCCAAACTCCACAAAATGGTTCCAAAGTTTAGGATTTGGGCGATAGGCTGATAAAGAAGACCAATAAAGGGTAACTCTGCCAAGTCTTAACAAAGATACAAGCCAGCAAGTTGAGGCACCATTTCCAACACATATACATGTAAATGTATGTATGTACATATGCATATGTGTATGTATGTATTTATATATACATGTACATGTAGGTATATGTATGTATGTTTAATATATACATATATTTGTGTATATGTGTATATGTACATACATATGTGTATGTGTGTATGTACATGTATGTATAAATATATGTATGTATATGTACATGTACATGTACATACATATTTTTAGAAAATACAATGATTTAAGCCTTGAAAATTTCCATTTAAAGGATTCCAATTGAAGAGGGTTTGATCAAACCACCTTAGACCAAGCCCCCTTGGATAGAACCCCACTAGTTTTAAACCATACCTATAACAGACTCTCCTTTACACCTATCAAAATGCTAATAAAAAACCACTTTTGATTTACCTTTTGGGGGATCAAATGAATTCATTTAAAATTTACTTTTTGTAAGTATACAGTCCCTATTATAAGCTTCCAAAAAAGTATAATTTTAATTAAATTTAATTTGATTATTATATTTATTTTTTATTTCTTGTGAATGTAGGTTTTTCATTGAAAATCAAGCTCTTTGTTCTGCACATGTGGAAAAATAGAAGATTATGATTTTTTTTTTTGAAAATATGAGTGCACTAGATATTGAAGTCCTTGATCCAAAAGAAAAATAAAATTGAATTTCGATACATACAAAAAAATTTATGTGTTATACGGTTTTCCTATGTCTGAATTCTAATTGGTTTGACATCAAAACATGATTAAGGAAAAAATATTCAATAAAAAACTATAAAACCAATTGGAAGCACTAGATATCGTAGTTACAAATCTAAATTCAAAAATATTAGAATTAGTGTCACTCCTTAAAAATGGTGTTTACTAAAGAAAACTAGTTTTTGAAGGAGATGGAAAAATAAGTGCAATGTGATTCCAAACATTTTGAAAAAAAAATATTTAGAATCTATAGAAAAAATGTCACAAATCACTAGTTTGCATCATCTTCAAATTCCTCATGGTTTAGCCGCTATAGGTGTCCAAAACTAAAGATTTAGTTAGAAGAAATCAGTTCAGTGTCCAGTTTGGTCAAAAATTGTAAACCAGTATTGTGGGATCACCCGGATGTACACATAAATATACATATATGTATATATACACACACACACACATATATATACATATATACATATTGAAATATTTATACATATAAACATGTATATCAAGTCTCTTTGTAGTTGTCATTTCTTATGTTGATCAAAGTTTTAGAAGGTTATACTTCATAGATCTATAACTTTCTATATCATTAGATATAAAGTTAAAAAAGTTTTAGTTGATAAACCTTTTTAACATCATATATTTTGTTTTAATGATATGCAAATCGCTATATATATATATATATATATATATATATATATATATATATATATATATATATATATATATATATATATATATATATATATATATATATATATATAAATACATATAAATATATATATTCTCCTTGTTCTGAGCAAAATGTTCAAGCTAGATCAAATTTATATCAGGAAAGTATTGTTATATTAGAAAATGCACTAAGATTTTTAAAACAAATAATTCACAACTCCCCTAATTTGGCTAATTGAGATAGATTAGTTAATATTAGAGATGATATTTTATGAATGATTGAGAAAATTTGATCATTCAATCCTTATGATGATATTAGCATTGAGTAGTTTTATTCATCTCTTTCTAGGAGTGTTACTTTCACACAAAAATGGAGAGATGTTGGAAAATTAGTTTCACAAGAAAACATGTTTACCATGTTCCCTTTTTATAGAGGAAAAAATAGAATTAGAGGATATATGGTGACAAGGTGTGTAGATGAGCTTGTTGCACCATTCATATATCCTACATGGTTGGTAGCTTACCATAGATGGCCTCATAATGATGAGCTACCACTATAGTTTTTCAAACAATTATATGCAGAGTTTCATTTACAAATAGATGTGGACTACACATCTTACCTTGAGCATGCTAGCCAAGGAAAGGCCATTTTTCTGAAAAACTTGAGTTTAGATGTCAATAATTGTGACCACTCATGAAAAAGAGGGAATTAGTGGGCCCAAACCTTTTGGTTCTACCAAAACATTTGAAATTTCCAACAACAAGGGAATCAACCACATGCTCCAGTAGATCTTAGACTTTTGATAGTATTATAACTATTATGACATAGATCAATCATTTGTCATCTAATCAAGTTGGTAGATAGCCTTCCTACCATTGAGGATACATCTACATCTAATGATTTGTTTATTTGTGCCGATCTACCTACTGCTTCATATTTTGACCATATGAGTGACATGACTCTGCGTAATATGTGTTGATTCTCTATTTTGGATTTACTACTAGCTTACAAGGTCATTAGTGAGGACCATGAGATCCCTCTTGAACATGTACATTCCTTTATTAGATAGTGATATCCTAGTACACATATGAGCCATGGGGTGGCAACTTCACAGGATATTCCATAGCAGCCTACAGGATCCCATGTTCGAGATCACACTGAGGTTACTGGGGTAGCTAAACTTGTCCATTCCTGCCCATGTCCACTGGGCTCATTACTCCCTGCCCTCCATATACTCTCCTCTCTCCTCTCTTTTCTCCTCTCATATATATATATATATATATATATATATATATATATATATATATACTCACTCTTTCATATATATATATATATATATATGTATATATATATATATATATATATATATATATATATATATATATATAAATTGTGTTCTAAAAATTTACGTACATACATATATTTTAAATAAACTTTATTTTAAAGTCTAATTATTTAACTCTTGATTGAAATTGTATATTTGAATTTTTTTGAAGCAGTATGGTGATTTGTCAGAGTTTGGAAATTTGGAGCATGAATAGGATCGCATGCATTATATAGTTGAGGTACATTTAAACAATAAATTTTTTAAATTACTTGATGTAAGTTTGAACACACTAAACTTGTATATTGTAAGCTTTAGATAATTGTACATATATGTACACATAAATGTATTTAAAATTAAATTAAATGTGTACTTGAACTTGTGCAGGGCTTGGGATGAGGCATAGGACATGGATCATGATAGCTTGGATCAAGACAGGGATCCAGTCGGTTTGGATTAGGAGATGGATCATGATGGTAGAGATCGAGACATGGATTGAGAGAGATATTGGGGTGGAGATCAAATGATTCTATTCATACTAGATATCCCTCTATTTGAGTTGTTTTACATGTTTTACAGTATTATGGTTTGAGATCAGATTATTATACTGAAGAGACTTTTCCTGATTTACATCACATTACATGCATTTATATTTTATGGTATACACTTGTTATGATTTACATCACATTCATACATTATTATGGATTGAACAAGTTTGTAATACAAATTATTATGGTTTGAACACTTGATACATACATTTACATCATGCATTATTATGGTTTTATTTATTTAGCAAGTTTGTACCTTAATTTATTTTCCTTAAACATGTTCATGATCAAAATTAGAGTTACACATTATTATTTTTATTTAAATTCAATCTAGATTAATGTTCAAAACATTAGGTTTTATTAATTGTACACATTGAACCTTAGAAATAAATTTTTTGGACTATCTAATGGGTGCTCTTTGTAAATTTAAAAAGATGGATGTACAATTAATTATAGAAATGAATTTGTCTTTAAATAGGTCAAGAAATTGAAACAATAATGCAAATATGTAAGTTAAAGGTCAGTTCCTAAGAGATTCAATGTTATTTAAGTGGAACATAAAAATGAAATTGGAAATAGATGATAAGGAATTCTTAGCTAAATGTTCATTTTTAAAGTCACTCTAGGTTAAATGTAAATTTCATATATATATGATGCTATATGAACTTAAGAATTCCATATAATCTAATACACATGAAATCAAATCTATTCTTGAACTTAAGAATTCCATGGAAGATTTATGCAATTGGAAATAGATTATTTAAGGAATTTCTAGGAAAAATGAACTTTTAAAGTTGTACTAGATGTTTTGTATTGCATATGATGCACTATAAGTGGATTTGAACAAACAAAATGAAAGATTCTAGAACTTAGGAATTCCATGGAACATACATTTATGCAAAATTGGAAATAGATGATAAATAGGAACTTATGAACTAATGAAATTAAATATTCAAGTGAACTTAAAAATTCCATGTCCAATATAAAAATGCAATTAGAATAGATGATTTAAAGGAATTTAGGTAAAATGTGAACTTTTTAAAAGTCAATAGGTTTTGTAAATTGCATATATGATCTAGCATATAAGTGGAGTTGAACAAATGAAATTGAAGATTTGAATTTGAACTTAACAATTCCATGTCCAAAATAAAAATGCAATTGGAATAAATGATTTAAAGGGATTAAAGGAAAAATTTGAACTTTTTAAAATTTAGTAGGTTTTGTAAATTGCATATATGATCTAGCATATAAGCAGAGTTGAACAAATGAAGTCAAAGATTTGGAATTGAACTTAACAATTCCATGTCCAACATAAAAATTCAATTGGAATAGACAATTTAAAGGAATTTAGGAAAAATTTGAACTATTTAAAAGTCGCTAGGTTCTATAAATTGCATATATGATCTACCATATAAGTGGAGTTGAATAAATGAAATCAAAGATTTGAAAGTGAACTTAAAAATTCCATGTCCAACATAAAAATACAATTGGAATAAATGATTTAAAGGAATTAAAGGAAAAATGTGAACTTTTTAAAAGTCCCTGGTTTGGTAAATTGCATATATGATCTAGTATATAATTGGAGTTGAACAAATTAAATCAAAGATTTGAATGTGAACTTAACAATTCCATTTCGAACATAAAAATGCAATTGGAGTAGATGATTTAAAGGAATTATAAAGGAAAAATGTGTACTTTCTAAAAGTCACTAGGTTTTGTAAATTGCATATATGATCTAGCATCTAAGTGGAGTTGAACAAATGAAAACAAAGATTTGAAAGTGAACTTAACAATTCTATGCCACACATAAAAATTATGTGATGAGGCATTTTTTGCTTTCAAATTAAAACATGAAAATCATTAATCACAATAAAAGCCTAATTAGCTACAAAGAACAAAGGAAAAAAAATGAAAATAGAATAATATCACCTAATTCACACATCCATTAGCTGACCTTCATAGTCCTTCCTCATTCTACTATAAATATTATTGCCCCTAGATCAAGTATGCAAACATTAGCCTATGATTAATACAAAGAAAAATAATGAACATTTTAATCTACACAACACATCATATTAAATATAGATTTTCTAAGATGGTTAAAATGAAAATGGAAGGAGTATTTTATAGACGAATGAAAATCATATAGACAATTGAGATGGAAAAGGACTAATCGATGGTTGAGATTGGATGTGACAGACATGGATAACAATGAGACTAAAAGAGGTACTAAGAAAATAAATTAGTTTGAAAGGGAAAGTAAATAATTAAGCAATGGCAACATCATTTCATTATAGAAGAAAAGGAAAATTAAATTTTCAAGTTAAAGAATAATTTAATTCAAAATAGCTGAGAGGGAAAGTCAACTTTGAAAATCATTTAAATAAATATTCTTTATTTAATCATGGAAAAAAAAAGATGAGTGAATAATTAAATCATTTATAGTTAATTATTTAATCATGGTAGACAAATGCTTGGTGATAATTAAATAAATTAGATTTATTTAATTATAAGGGACATGCACCTTAGATTTAGGCAAAATTTTCATATATTTTTAAAGTCACTAGGTTTTCTATCAACCATATATATAATCTAGCATATTTAAGTGGAGTTTCAAATGTAAATAAATGAAATCAAAGATTCTTAAACTAAATTAAGAATTCCACATGGAACAAATTTAGTTATACAATTAGAAATAAATGGCCAAGCCTTTGAAAAAAACCCATTCTAAGTCATGTCACATGTCTAATCAATATAGATCTATAAAAAGTTTGAGTATATATATATATATATCCAGTCATGGATGTGTACATATATCCAAAAAAAACTTAAAGCTCTAGGTACATATAATCTAGATCCTCTCTATCTTTAATTATCTCTAAAATATTTTCATGATCTTCAATAGGAAACCTCCAGTTTTGTTTGGAATGTTCTCATTTAGGTAAAGTTCCTAAATTTATTTTTGTTGCTACAACTAAGTGAATATAATATAGAACATTTTGTCCTAGAATATAATCAACAAATATAATACCATTATTATCTATCTTTATTTTTTTTAATAATATGTGACTTCAATAACGACTAATCCAATGGGATACTCTTGTCCATCACCATCTATCATCGATTCAACCAATTTTCTTTTTAGTTGTGTACATCTTAGTAGATAGTAATCTACACCTTCTGCATTGTCAAGATCTACAACAATAGTGAAAATATCTCCTATACAAACACCATGTAAATTTTACAAAAGTTGTAAATATATTTTTAGTATATAAATTTATATATAAACATGCCTAAAACTTACTTACATAGTTCATATATAAATCAATTTTTAAAATTTAATCAATTTGCATACCTGTAACAACTAAATCAAATACACATTCATAATCAGATGAATATAGAGGATTGTAGACATCAAAATTTTCATTTTCTTCCAAAGGAGGCATTGATATTAATTATTTCATTTTTTGTCGTGAAACATACCCATCTCTAATATTCTCAAATTGAACAATATTTGCATTTTCCTCAATGTAATCAACTCAAAAAACATGATTTTTCTCCCACATTAATTGTATAAGGCTTGTTACCTCCCTTTGTCATGATTTGATGCAGACCTCTAATACCATTAATTGTTTGACAATTATAAGGATTTGATCAATCAATATCTATACATTACAAACATCCAAGTGATTAATTTAAGTGAATATATATTTATATTCAAATTTGAAAATTCAATTAAATTATGTACACACACTTTGAAATTCAAATTTAACAAATCTTGACTAGATGTACATGTAACTTCCCAAAAATACCATGTGTTGTATGTTGAGTCTCGAGTGGAAAAATGACTTTTACACCATTTAAAAAATTTATTTACATTCTATATGGCATTACCTGCAAGTACACATGTTGGAAATTTTTTTCACCTATTAATTTCAAGGTTCAACAATTTAATTTAGTTTAAATGTATCTATTTTTTTTCAAAATATATCTAGATTCCATATATATATATGGCGAACTACTTGTAAGTTCATGTTGACGAAGTGCACACTTCACACATACTCCTACTCCATCATGCTCTCCTTTTCCATGTCCACTCTCATAAAAATACCATAAAATGTCCATCATGCCTACTTCCGCGGAGCCAAGGACACACTGCCATGCGGCATATGACCAGTACGTGCCTTCTCCGGCTGGTGTATGACCACGCCGCACTGAGATGCGATGCAGGATGGAGGCCGAGGTGCACATCCTATGCGGGCAACCAAGGAGTGCGAGGGCCACTTGGTTAGTCCATGTCGCGTGACGACGCGAGGAAAAGTGTAGCCGAGGAGCACACTCTGGGTCATGTGGATGGCGTGCTCACTCCGCACCACATGGGGGCTATTGTATAGCCGGACGTTGTTCCCTCCTTCCTCGTTGGTGGCTAGTATCTAGTCACGCAGTGTTGTATAGTGCAATTTCTAAGGTTGTGAGCTTTCTTTATGATTATTGATGAGTTTCTAGTGATTGTGAAAGCTGACACTTTGTTATATTTGATTGTGATGGTTTAGCCACACCTTGTGATTTTATTTGCTCGTAGCCCTCGTGGTTACATTTGACTTAGTGTTGAAATTGTGCACATTTATTCCTTTATTGTTGAAGTTGAATTTTTGTCTTCTTTTAATTATGAATTTGGTGGCTAAACTAATTTATCCTTATTGTTTTTGAGGTCGGCTATGTGTTGTATTGTGATTCCTCTCCAAGGACGTATGAGGTGGACTTGGTGAGTGTATATGAGGAAGTAGACGCAGGGAACCTTGAGGATGGGGGTATGTGAGGCTATTTCATAGCTAGGACCCACTACCCACCTATGTGTGATGACTATCTATTGGAGGCTAACCACCTTGTACAACAAGAGATGGGTCATAGTGGTCTTGTTTGGATGGTCTCGCCATGTGTGTGTGGCCTAACACCATCAAGCCACTGAGTGTGAGGTATGGATTATGTGAGATGGATATTGGCTCTTGGCTCATGGATTATGTATCTTGGATTATTATGCTGCTTTTCGGCGTCCAGATGGACTCTCATGTAGCCTTGTGATGTGCTTTTACCGGTGATGTGATTGTGTATGTATGTGTTAGATGTATATTTCTTATGTGTTGTTGCTTATTGATGTAAAAGAGGGATAACTATGCTGTGTTAAATGTGAATGTATTGTGACTCTGTGGTATAAAATAGATTGGATATTATTGTGTATCGTAAATGGTGACTTAAAATATGTTACTGAATCATGTTATGGTGAGTATTTTTGTTAATTTAAAGTAATCATTGATGTGTATTCTTTCTATGATGTTTTGAAGATGCTTGTTGTAATGAAAAAATTGAGTCGATAAGAGTACTGGCTTTGTTACTAATGCCGAAACCAAGGATGTTATTATAAATAAAAGTAGTTAAGAAGATATTGTTTTCAAATGTGAAGCCGAATAGTGATTCTAATTGCAATGATTCAGAAAGAGGGTGTACATCAATTATAAATTAGAGAGATTTTGGTACTAATGTGGTTATGTTCCATTTTGAGCCATGTGACTTCCAGGAGTAAGTCGAGTTTTAGGGGGGGAGGATGTAATACTCCTCTGGCTAAGGAGTCGGAAGAGAAAGATAGGTCAAGGGCTTCTTCTGGTATTTCATACGTTGAGATTGAATTAATTAAATAAGGGTAATATTAATCATTAAAATTTTAGATTAAATTGTATTTAAACATCTAATTATTTAATTTATTTGTAGAAAAAGTCATGAGTTTATTAGATGTTAATTAAATAATAAATTGTGTTTATTAATTCAATTAACTCACTGGTTGAGGATAATTATCAGGAATTATTTAAAGTAATTGGATAATATGCTTTGCAAGTAAGTTGTAAAAAGCGGAAATTAAAACAAAAAAATATTGAAAATAGAAAAGTAAATAAATAAAAGAATGAAAAAAGATGAAAGAACAAATGAGAATTGAGATTTAACAAAAAAAAAAAACTTGCTTTTAAAAAATATAATTGCTTTTATTTATGAGTTTTTTTTTTTATGAGCTTTTGAAAGCAATGGGGAAGATCTTTTATTGGACTTTTAATTGAAAAATGGAGGGGTATTCGGGGGGAGGAGATTACCATTTTTGGATGGTGAAAATTTGCATCTTTTCGGGGGAATAATTGATTATTTTCTCCCTCACACTCCACCGTACAGTCTTAGCCAATCTTCCGTATATAATCTCCATAGAGTCTCTGTAGTATATCACCAGAACGGAAGCTCTCAGGAAATGGGGTAGCCATTGAAGATGTAGCCCCTGAGATGGTTAATTGGATGATCTTACTTGACTGTGTAATCGGTCAATATCAAAAGGAGAGCATGGAAATCAAGTTTGGAGCACGGTTTGGTTGGTGCTGGAGTATTGACAATAGAATTTAAAGGGCTCAATTTGAGGGTTTATTATTGATAGATGGGAGACAATCCACAGAAGTTGTGTTCATAGTTGGCGGTAATATGAAGACCTGATATCAGGAATAGAAGCATTCATGTCTGAAGAATTAACTCTATCATGTTACTGGTATATCGACTAGGAAGATCACACTGCTGGAACATTATCGTGGCACTCTGGCACTAGCGTAGAATATCATCTCCCCACTGGCCGACACCTGGAGAAGACGGCTTATTATGTGCTGACCCTGCAACTTGGCAAGGCATCTGATGGAGGCACTTCTTGAGAGTTGGGAGCGACTGAGATAAGTTTTCCATACTTTGATCACTCGCTACTTTGTCTTAAAGGTGTACATTAATTATTTATATTATATTTGTCTTGTTTCCGTCAATTAAAATTGGCCTATATGAATTGTTTTTTTTATCTGGTGGTTCGTTTAATAAGTTTGTGCTATGGGTTGGTTTCCTTGCTTTAGCCCAAGCCGTATAGAATAATGTGGTCACTTGACTCTCATTTCTACGACATCATTAGTGAAATCTATTTGAGGAAAATTTTGTTATCTGCACCTCATACTCGGCCCTGTTTTTCTATTCTTCATCCTTTTGCATGCTTTGTCTCTCACAATTTCGACTGCCCAAGTGAATCTGCTTCGACCTTCTTAGTCCCTTAAGATCTGAATTCCCTTCATTATGTCTATCAACAATAATCCATTTTACAATTGTCTCCATTGTTTGAGAAAATATAAATTTAAAACTACACGTCATAAACAATTATCTCTTTGAACAAAATCAGATCAGACTCATTTCCATGTTGATAGCGATACATATCTGGGTCTGAAACAAATAAGCTTTGAATTAACCTTGAATGGCCTCTCATGTGGCTTCGACTTGTACACGCCCATCCGTCAATCACCTTATCTTGTCATTCCCTTGAATCTTTACGTTATGGATGAGGAGATGCAAGTAAATGAATCTAGTTGCTGCCATTTGAATATAAAGTATTCGGTGCCTCACAGCCAATGATTCATCTCTTTCTCTTACTGCAGATCTTTGTGCATATTGTTCGCTTAAAATCTCTAACCCTATACTTAAATCTTTCTGACTTCTCTTGCTCGAAAGTTTCTGTGCTTTTAACTTAAGCCTTTCTGCGCTATCCTTCTATCATTGCAGTCCATGAGATGACATCTCCTTGTGGCATTCTATCTAAACTCGCGGCCATGTCCATGTATCTTATAGATGTTAAATTTATGCTTCCTCTTTTATATACAAGTGTCCTATCCTGTGTCTTCTTATGCGTACTGGTTTGTCGCTTGAGGAGTTCACTAGTTGATCAAATAAATCTGCTTATGCTTACATGGACGCTCGCCCATACACTACCTAATGATGATGGACATATTTGGGCTGGGTGTTTGTCTAACTGTAGTCTGCGGGTTCATATTATGCGTGAACAGTAAGTATCTTTTTGTGATAGGATTTTGGTTGGAATGCTTTAGGCTTAATGTTTGATGAACTTGGTAGGCGTCCTTCGCCAAACGTGAGGATTTGGTTCGTTCTTCCTGAATGCTCTATGTTGAAATATATAGTTTTATAGGCAGCCTTTCGATTATAACAAATGCTCATGTATATATATATGTATTTGTATAGAAGTAGAATAATTTTATTGCCTTGTACATTTTCAGATAAACTTATCAGCGTCACCATATGAATTTATTGGATAACTAAATACCTATGTTTCAGTTGAATATAAACGTTTGATAATGTTAGTTGCAGTTTTATTTCAATAATAAATGAATGATAATGTTTTCTATGATTGCTTTACCGATATATATATGTAGAGGTATACTATAGTATGGTCGTTAATAATGAGAGAATTTTGATATGTGATTTAAAATTCTATAATATGATGGATATTGATTGGGTTATAAATTCATTTCTATCGATAATGTGTATATAAATATTGATTGGAATTAGATAATGTAATGATCTCACTTTATCGTCAATATGATAAAATATATAATAATATCACATAAAATGGCAAAGGAATGTGATAGATTAAATAATAAGCAAAGAAATGAGTAATATTATTTAATAAAAGATTTCTTTTTTTAATTGGATAAGTTATAATTATAGTGAGCATTTATTTGTGATCATAATTAAGTTAAATTGATAGATAATTGAAGTAATTGTATTATCTTATATATATTCGAGGGTTAAGGTTAAATACTAAAAGAATGTTTTAAAAGAATGACTTAATGGAACTCTAGAATGTTATTTAATAAAGAATTTAAATTGGGTTTTCTTATTAGATGGGTATTATTAAAAGAATATTTAAATGGTTGAAAGCAATTGGTTTGGGTAAATTTTAAGGGAATCGATCTATTTTATACCTTAATAATTGAGAGTTAGGAAAAGTTAATAATGCTAAGGGGTGAAAGTTTGGGGATTAATTAGTAATAAGTATCTAAGAGGGTTGCCTTGTAATTTAAATAATTGGAAATTAAACATGGAATTAGGTTATGAATTTAAGGGAATTAGTTAAAGTGAATGGATTAGATTATCTTTAATAGTTAATACTTGTCCTTTGTAATCATTTAATAAATTGATTTGATATTCATTTAATAGTGTGGGTTTTGACATATCCTTTTATATGCAATTCTATTCTGGCTGACTAATGACATTGTCCATTGAGTATTATTTAGACAATTTCTTGAATGATTATTTTTTTTCCTTGCATTCTTTTTACCATTGATTCATAAGTCCTTGATAGGGATAGTTACTTTTATAACTCTTGTGAGTATGATTGACTAGATTGTCGAGCGGTTTGGTCTTCCAATTGTGAATGCAAGTCGTTAATGGCTACTGTTGTTATGCCTTGTGACCTTTCTTTTGCAAGGATGAATAAATATTTGAGTAGGCTATTTTTATTTTATTTTTGCAAGATTATGCTTCCTAGTTCTTCAGTCTTCGGCTTCACCTAAGTGGGTGGCAGCCGCCTAAGAAACTGTCTGGGGTGATGGACCCTAGAAAGGGTTGCATACCCACTCCTTTAGTATGTATTATTGTATGGGTCTCATAATGCTTATGAACAGAGGTTTGAGTTTAGCGTGTATTCGTGGTGTTGTGTTACTTTTGTGTTGGAGTAGATTCCTCCTTGAACGTCTTATGAGTGAACCCTTGGTTGGTCAGTCATTGAGTTGGAGCAGCTCAAGTTGTCGAACTACGGTGCCTCTGCGAATTATATACGTAGGCAAGGCCATCGAGTGATGAGCTCCCGAGGCATTAGGTCGGGCCCCTAGGACTGTTCTTCTGAGTCTTGTTCGAGTCTTGTCGTTTATCTCCGTTAACATAAAAACTACCATTGAATTATATAGTTTATCTTAGTAATCTTGTGCTAACTATCTTTGATCTTATGGGTGTGTCAAGTCATGTAGACTTTGCAGGTATAGGCATTGGGAGCAAGGACTTGTCGATAAAATAGAATGTAAGAGGTATGTTAAGCTAACCTAAGTAAGTAGACTCTATTACCAAAGTTAATAAATCACTTCTATCTTTTCGTGTAGCTTGTGTGATCATTGAATATAGTTACAAGTGGTGAATTGGGTTGTTGTTATCTTTGTTTTTGTTGTTAGTTGCTTGTGAAGTAACCTCGCGTGCCCAGATAACTAAGTGTATTAGTGTAATGTAATGTGTTATATGTTTATGGTTAATGTTTCTTGTATGCTAAATTGTTATGTTTTAAAAAAAAAAATTTGTTTGCTTTGTCGATGTACTCTGGGTTGCATGACGAGCGTTACACATGCTCTCCTTTTCCATGTCCACTCTCATAAAAATACCATAAAAAATTGGTGTTGTGTCTAGCATGTTGATGGATTAACCAAACAAAAGCTTTTGCAGACTTAAATTGTCATATGAAGTTACAAATAATTACACTTAAACCAAATTAGCTTAAAAAAACTAGATATACATGTACATGTATGTATATATACACATGTATACATGTGTACACAACATATTATATATAAGTAATTGAAAAATTTAAGTCTCAAAGTTAAAAGTAAATAAATTTAAATTTAAAAAAGGTTATATGCAGGATCATCATGGAAAAAATAGTTCCTTAAGTGGCAAAAAATTTAGAAAAATCGAAGTTAGGCAACTTGAAATAAAAATTTGAATTTAAGTTATCTATATTATTTCAAAAATATGTAGGAATAGAATCTCTAGAAAATTGAATGTAGTTTCTAAACTACTAGGCTTATTTTTTTTACAAAAATTATTTGGTGAAAATTTGAAATTTCAATGCAGTAGGACTTAAATTTCTTGGAAAAAATAAGAAGTAGGTGTATGTCTCTCCACCCTAATCATAATAAAATGATAAAAGAAATATTATAATATTTTAGATATAAGTAGAGGACTCATGTGGGTATGTGCAAGATCATCATGGAGAAAACAGGCCCTCAAGTGGCAAAAAATTCAAAAAAATCAGAGTTAGGAAACTTGACGTAAAAATTTGAATAAGTTATCTATATTACTTTAAAAATATGCAAGAATAGAATCTGTACCAACTTGAATGTAGCTTCTAAACTACTAGGTTTGTTTAAAAAAAACAATCTATTTGGTAAAATTTGAAATTTCAATGCAGTAGTACTTAAATTTTAGGGAAAAAATAAGTTGGTGTCTGTCTAACCACCCTAACCACAATAAAATGATAATATTATTTTATAAGATTTTAGATCATATAAGTAGATGACTCATGTCCCGATGTGATGCATATTTTCTTTTAATATTTTTCCATCTAAATAATTAATTATGAATTTTTTATTACAACTTTTAAAAAATATAAAAACTTGTACATATGTCTAACCACTTTAACTTGGTCAAAACTTTATGAAATTCAATTTTTCCTTTTTTAATCCTATAGTATACAAAGCATAGAATGTGATGCATGTTTTGGATTCAAAAAATGTGATACCATTTTAAAGCTATAGATGTTTTTCAATCAGCCTATGAATCAGGACTTTAGTCCTAATTCAAATAGAAAATGAATAATAATTACTTATTAAATTCAAAGTAAGGCATAATTTATATTGGTGAAAAGTTGAGAATCTCCTTTAAAAAACCTTTTTGTTTCATCAATTTTGGGTAAAAAAAAAGTCGTCAGCCACATACCCATCATATTGTCACTTTTTGGCCCATCATGATCCTACACATACCCATGTCCCGATGTGATGCATATTTTTTTGTAATTATTTTCCAAGTAAATAATTAATTATGAATTTTATTACAACTTTTAAAAATATAAAAAAGTGTATGTTTGAGCACCTTAACTTGGTCAAAACTTCATGAAATTCATTTTTTTTAAGCTTATAGTATGTGAAGCATAGAATGTGACACATGTTTCAAATTCAAAAAATGTGATACCGTTTGAAAGCTATAGATATTTTTCATTCAACCTATCAATTAGGACTTTAGTCATAATTCAAATAGAAAATGAATAATAATAATTTATTAAATTCAAAGTAAAGCATAATTTAAATTGGTGGAAAAGTAAGAATCTCCCTTAAAAACCCTTTTTGATTTATCAATTTTAGATAAAAAAAAGTCATCAGCCACATACCCTACAAATACCCATCATATTGCCACTTTTTGGCCCATCATGATCCTGCACATACCCGAAAAAAAAAAGTACTTACCAGCACATCTATCAGACCATATCCAATGTTGTTCAACATTTATCCCACATCATCTCAGGTCTTTAAAAATATTCTAAAAGAATGAGCAACACAGTTTCTATCATGACCCCTATCATCATTGATATGAAAGTGAACCTCTTTGATGATAATTTCATCATATTTGCTACTTTGTATACAATCTACATGAAACTCAACATGCCTATAGAAAACTTGCCCCTCTTTGATAAAATTTAGTTTATTATGTTGTGTCAAAGAAAAAGATATGCCCCAATTAAAGTAGTATGAGGAAGGATGATGAGGAGGTAGTGGTATGCCCGCTCGAGAGGACAAGAGGGTTCAAAGAACATGAGTGTGCTCTTGAAATTGATGAGAGGAATGGAAGATTCTGGAAAAGAGAAGAGGAGAAAATAGATAAAGATGACGAAGATGTAAAATTGAAGAAATGTTAGAGTGGAAAAGATGAATGTTAACATAGAAGACATGGATGTTAGCATGGAAGACATTAGTGTTGACATAGTGCTAGTTGAGATAATTTGCATATATATATTTGGTTATGCAAGGCTTGTGCATTTAATAATCATTGGGTGGTAAAATATGCCAAATGAACAACAAATACCATGGTACGACATAGAAAAAGGTGTATAAGGTGAACTGCCAATTTTGTAGTGTTCTATGGACTTCTCTTACACTCTTAGGGTTTTTTACCTAAAAGGAGAGAGACAGAACACTAAAATCGAGATGGTTCACTCAAAATAGTGTATGTATGATGAAATTATGACTAAATGCAATGATTTAGATGTAGTAAACTAGTAAAAGCTATTGATTATTAAGTGAAAACTATTGAAATGCAACTTGTAAAACACATTGTGATATGCAAACATGAATTAGAAATGAATACAAATTGCAACAAAAAGGATGAAACTGAAAGTGTGCACCTGAGATATTTATGAAGACTAGAAATGACTTCTAGAATACGTATGATCCTAATTTTTAGGCTTGGTGGGACACATTCGCCATTCTGAGCGAATTACTCCCAGATTTGTGAGACTGTTCTAGACCCTATTTTAGACAAATGGGTATCCAAAAATGAAAAAAACCAAAATTAGGCCTGGCAGTGGGACTCATTCACTACTCATGGTGAATGAGTCAACTTTTTAATTTCTAAATATTCTAAGGTGGAAACATGAGCCTTTGGGTTGCACTTTCTACTTCTCCAAGTGTCTGGTTCTAAAACTATCAAATTCATGCCTAAAGGTGACTTTTTGTTGATATTTTTCCTTATTCAATGAAGAGGTGAATTGAAAAACATTGCAATGTTTATAAGCCTCCAAGATGTCTAAATCTGCAAACACATAAGACAAGGAAGAGAAATGTTGGATGTTAGGGCATGGGGGTTTGCCTCGATCAAACCCCTTTTAGGTAATTAAACCAAAATAGAGAAAGAATGTAATGAAGCATGCAATAATAGATTCAATACCTTGCCATGAAGATTAATCTTGACTGTCTATGGAAAAACATGAAGAATCTGCCCTTGAGTGTCTTAGGAAGAAATCTTGGTGACTTACAATGATAAAACCCTAACTTGCTTGACTTGAAAGAGTAAATGGATGATGAATGAGTTGTGAAATGAGTTAATGGATGTAAATTAGGGTTTAGAGACTTATATTTATAGGCAACCAACATTATTTTCTCATAAATTAGATCCCTAAGGCCGACATGTAAAAATAATAAAATTAAATTTTAGTTTTTCCTGCTCAAAGGTCAAAATTGGCCCAAATGGGACTTATTCACCACCTTGCAAAAATCAGTCCCACCTGGTAGGGACTCATTTTCCACAAGTGGTGAATTAGTCCCAGTGGGGCCCATTTGAGAGCTAGGATGCTAGGAAGTAAGAAAATAAGGTTTTTATGGTGATTATATTGGGTATTTCATCAAATATTTCCTCGGGATGCATAATATGGGATAATAAGGGCTTATTAATCATGATGTTAAGGTCAATTAGGACTTGGGACACATAATTCATTGTGAAAGTGTGATTAAATACACTTTACAACACTAAAATGAGGTCCACATTGCCTAGGAAGGCACAATATCCAGTGTGAATGTGTAAAAAACATTACAACACTAGATTAGCATTAAGTCTATTTTACAATCCTTCTAGATTGATGTGGTAATGTCATTAAAAAAATTTATAATGTTGAATTAGGGAGAAGATGGGTTCATTAAGTCCAGAAAAGCATGAAAG
Organism: Sequoia sempervirens; assembly: GCA_007258455.2. Classification (NCBI taxonomy): domain Eukaryota; kingdom Viridiplantae; phylum Streptophyta; class Pinopsida; order Cupressales; family Cupressaceae; genus Sequoia; species Sequoia sempervirens. Next base: position 600,619,559 of record VDFB02271358.1, read on the forward strand.
TCCTTTACAACACTTTACAACACCTTTACAAGACATTGTTAAATGCATTTGAAAGGGTCCAATACCTAGTGTGGATGTGAAAAACACATCACAACACAAAATCAAGGCCTCATTAAGTCTTATATGTCATCAATTATTCTCCAAATCAAGCAAGCTTCCTTTTTTCTACGGCACATTCATCCCCCACTTTAGTGAGAGGATGAACTTGCTTCAAACTCACACTAAAGTAGACATTGAAGAGAGATCTGTAATACCCCTCATGTTACTGCTTGACCTTTGACATTCACTGTGGTTTTGTTTGGCACATTGTGATTTTGGTTGATACTATTGCTATTATGTGTGGTAGCTTAGACTATTACTATACTCTTATGATGCCATGGATATTGTGATAACATTTTATTATGATCATTTGATGGAGTTATTGGAATGCAGTAGACTATAGAATAGTAATTTATGATGTGGTGCAAAATTATAATGCTTTATATGATGATATGTTTTGGTGAGGGGACAGGTAGCATCACTCGTTCGCGAGCGCCCTGCTACGCTGTGAATCCTCCTCACAATGCTTTGATTTTATGTATGTGTATTGTATATCACCTTGTTGGATGTAGGCTTTGCAGGAATAAGACTCGATTCCACCTATTTCGATAGGTCTGGGCGAGCATTGAACCAACCCAACAACAGGAAGTTGAATATTTAAGGTGACATGAAAAGTAACTCCGCACCAAGGTGTCAACAGTCTTGTATCTTCTTGGTTTGTGCGTATTGGTCACATTCATTTGTGTAGTTACATTGGTCTTTGTATGATTTTATGATTTGTCTAAAGTGGTGAATGGTCTTATGTGGTAAATTAAATAATTAAGTAATTAATAAAATAAAAACATAAAATAATAATTAAATATGGCAATGAGTAAATATTGTAGTAATAAAAATATTTCATTTATTTTGAGTCTCTCAATGGTTGATTTTAATAAGTAATTATTTAATAAAGAATTGTGGAGATGATGAATATTTATATATTTGTTTAAATAAAAGTTCATGTTTGTGAATTTAAAATTATTTAGTTTTAATCAAATACATGAAAAATGAAAAATGAAATATGGAAAAGGCAACAAAAGGAATTAAGGTTAAATATTATTTGGATTATTCTTGAAATGTGACCTCTGGTATTCACGGGAAGAGGAATTGAAAGGATTCCTGGGCATGGAATTTAAGAAGGGTTTTTCTTTGTTTGAGGGGATTGTTTGAATGCTGGAGGAATTTTATTTCCAATTATTTTCTGTCCTTAGTTATTTTTCTGTTTCTGGAGAATTGGTGAAGAGGAAGGAAGATTTGGATCTGTTGCTGGAAGATTGGCAGGAAGGAATTAGTGCAGCAAGAGGATCAAAGCTTCTTCAATTTTCTGCAAGCGAAGGACGCCAGGTTCTTTTCTTTTAATTAATTATCTTCTGTTAAAATAGGAATTGCCCCTGTGAATGAAATTTGTATTTAGGGTTGAAAATTAAATAATGGTAGGAAGAAAATTCATTGGGGTTACAGTTTAATCAAAGGAAATTTTAGCAGGGAATTGGGATTTGTTATTCATTTAATAGAATCTTCTGTGGGTTTTGGGCTGTTCATTTAAAAAGGGGGTTTTATTTCAATCTGGAAATGAATAGTAGCTTTATTGTCTCATTTGTTTTTTTTTTTTTTAAATATATATTTATAAAAAAAAATACATACTTGGTTAAGAACAATTTCCCTTCAATGAAATTCTGGACTGTAATATTTGTGTTATAAAATATTTTCTTTGTACTGAGTACAGTGTTTATTTTATTTCTGATTTTGAAATGCCCAGATTTTTAATAAATATGTATATATATATGTATATATATATATATATAAATATATATATATATATATATCTATATACATATATATATATATATATTCATACATATGTAAATAGTGAATAAAAGAAATTAAATTTATTGAATTTCGTTATTCCCCGTCGCACTGTGCACCGTATTAAATTTTGGGGAAATTATTTATATTTTATATGTTATTTGTTTGGCTGTGTGTGGGGGTCGGCCTTGGCCGTACCCACCACGCCACCGGTCCGTGTGACAGTCTGCGGACTGTCCATGGCAGTCTGTAGACTGCCCACGGCTGGCGGCGTAGTTTCCCGTGCTGTGTGTGTTGGGAATTAAAAAATTTCCCATTGAAATTTAAATGTAATTAAATCTCGATTAATATGCAAATTTTATATTTTTAATTATGTGCGGATTTTTATAAATATATATATATATATATATACATATATACATATATATGTATATATATATGTATATATATATATGTATATATATATGTATATATATATATGTATATATATATGTATATATATATGTATATATATATATATGTATATATATATATCAATATATATATGTATATATATATCAATATATATATATGTATATATATATTTATATTTATATATACATATTTATTAATTTACTTATTCTGATTCCTCCGATTTATCCATTACTGTATTATTTAACTAATTTAACTGTTATAAAATAAATAAATAAATACGTTCTGTTTCCTTTCTAATTTATTTATATATTCTATTAATTTAACTGTTATTAAAAATATATATATATATATATGTAGATTCTGTTTCTTTTCTGATTAAAAATAAAGCAGAATTTGTTACAATGAAAATAATAGTAAAATAGAAAAAAATATGTCTTATGGATTTGTTAAATTATAACTTTGAGTGGGTATTGTTAGCAGAAAAATCATTTACGAAAGTAAAACAGCATTGTTTATTTATTCTGGTTTTAGTATGACTGTATTTTAGGAATGGAATTTATTTTGTAATCTACTTTGGAATTAAATAAGTTATCTCTTTTATTTATATTCTTGAAATTAAATCTTGTTGCATTATTGGGTTTGGGACTTTGATTAATTCATCGATGTGGGAACCCTTTTTGTGTTAACACTTTAGTCTTCCAGAGGATGTTGGTTTTGTTTGAATTTTTCATCTTGAGTTCTGTTGAGTTATATTTTGTTGAGTTATATTTTATTGATGGGGTGTACCAAATTTACAAGATTATGTTATGGTGTTAAATTGCGAGATGGTCTATGCCTCGTATGTTGCTTTTGTTGTTGTATTTTGACGTTTATGATTGGCATGGTACAACCCCTGTTTCCTCTTGGTTTTGGTTGGGTCTCTAGGGAGAGTGGCTCCTCGTGGGGGCCGACGCCCCGTTTAAGGGGAAGGGCTCAGGATAACCCACGAGTGAGTTAGTAATCAAGTGAAAACCTTATAATTAACCTAGGAGGGTTGGGTAGTAACAACATTACAAGATTTAAAATATGGATGCCTCGTCTTCATTAGTGCTTCCGCAGGCTAATGGAAGGCTGAGAAGGCCGTGGTCGGCAAGGTCGTAACCTCGTCCTCTCGAGAGGTTTATGGCTCCGCATTAGTCACCCTATGGACCGGCGCCTCCAGTTGGGAGGAAGAGCACAGGACAGCCCATGTAGGACTATGCGATGACACTCTCCCCTAGTTGCCCATGTGTTTGCGTTATTGTGTTCCTCTAGAAATGGGTTATGGGAGTTGTTTTAGATTGTCGTTTGAATTGATTTAAATTGATTTATGATTATTGTTCTGATACATCTTTAGCATGTGTTGTATGATCTCACTTATATTTGATTTACGATCTTGCATCTTTATGACATTGTGATATGATGTTATTGGTTGCTCATTTTAATCGGTGTATTGTGTGATGGATCTATGTTGGTACTTTTTGTATGGTTGTACTTTTGTTGTCATTCTTGGTCGGAGTTACTTCTCTGTCACCTCTTAGCATGGGGGTGGTCGGGTGGAACGTGCTCCGCACACCGTTGGGTTCCCCATCAGCGTTCGTGGCTTCAGTCTCATCCAGTTGAAGATCTATTCCAGTTGATCTCCTTGTATTTTGATAAGCTTGTGAATTGTATTCATCCCACATGTTTGGGATTCATGATGTAACTATATTGATGATGTAAAATTTAAAGGATGTTGTAATCTACTTTATAACTTTATTTGGCTATGTAATTTCTTATGGGTTTATCTTATGTTGGACTCTATGTATGTATCTATCTTATGTTGTCATTTATAGTTCTTTTGATATCTTATGAGATGATGTTTAGTAATGTCTATTTTCGAAGTGACCTCGTGGGCCCCAAAGGACATAGTTGTTTACGTGTTTGTGTTTAAATGGAATGAAGTATATAGGTATGTATATGATCATTTAATATTGGTATGATGATTATTTATCTTTCTTAAAAAAAAAAAAATATTTGCGTTCTTTTGTTGTTTGTTCTTTGGGGCTTGCACGGCGTTACAATCCATCTTATCAAAATCCATCACACATCAACATTATCTTGGAGATCATTGACATCATATTAGTCTTTGAATCATGTGTATAATTTATATATTTTATCTTACTTCCTACATATTCTTATTTGGAATGGGAAGTCATCTTGCACATATTTATGGTGTTGTTTCTTCCCAAGGGGAGAAATTTTGTTAAGTGACCATGGATCATCTTCAACATCCAATGTTGAACATCTACCAATACTACATGCATCATTTTGAGGTGAGGTTGCATGGTTTCTCTTCTCATCTCAATTTTGGGAGGAAGCATTTCCTCACATGGAGTTCATTACTTTACATTTTTTGGGGGCATCACATAGAACATCCATTGTAATTTGTGCTAGAATTATTCCTTAGGGGGTCATTATGAGTACTCCATCTATCACATATCTTCTTCACTTGTACATTTCATTGCATTTGTATCGTTTCTCTCTTAGAGAGGAGTTTTATTACCTACTAGGTTTTCTCCTTTTTCTTTCCTTTATGAGAAATTTGTACATGAGTGCATAACATGGCCTAGTATCCAAGATTCGTCATTAGTACATACATTACTCCCTAAGTTACACTTAAGGAGGGGTGTTAGTGTAAATAGTGTCATTATCACACCTAGTTAGCTAATCACCTTTCTAGGATTGACCTATTCACACTCATAGCTTAAGTTTACTTAGGAATTTTCTAAGATTTTTCTCACTTCATAGCATTGAGATATGTTTCCTCATCACTTGAGACACCTATTACATGCATATTTGACACTTTCTCACACACTTGTCAGGTGAGCTCACAAGTGTTGCACATTTGGAGTAGTCAATCATCGTCTCCTACCTTATCACCTTATCTACCTTGCCTATATATTTAAGGCTTCTCATTGTATTTACACACTCTTCATTTTTTATTGCTACACATACTATTGTGCTCATATTTTTACTAGTGGAAGGTTATCAATTTGAGCTCTTTAATCTTAGCATTCTCCAACATTACCATCCTTCCCTTTGAGTGAAGGAACATGGATAGATTCTAGAAATAGATCTCAATTATCCCCAATGTGTTGGATAAAGTACCAATGTCTATAATCTAATTTTTAATCATCCATGCTTCATTAATGCTATGATACTAATTGATAAGGTACAAGGCTTAGACTATTACAATATTAATGCTATAAAAAATGTATTAAAATCTAAAATTAAGTTACTTTAATATGGAATTAACATGTAAAGATTTAATCTCTTTATGATGCTTAAATTAGCCACTTTAAAATTCTTAATACAACTTGTAGACACCTAAAATATTTCCTAAGACTAATTCCATCACCTAAACCTACATTCCATGTCACCTAGTCTTAATTAACCTAGGACATATCCCATTCACGTAAATTCCATAAATTGATTGAATAATCATTATTTAATTAACCACCCTTTTTCCATCTCATCACATTAATTAATTATATATTCCACCTATTATCTATCTCACCCATGTGGCTAAATTAATTTAATAATGGGTGATCCCACAATAGTGGTTTATAATTTTTGGCCAAATTGGACACTGAAATTATTATTTTTAACTAAATTTTTTACATTCGGGCACCTATAGTGGCCAAACCGTGAGGAATTTGAAGATGATGCAAACTAGAGTCTCACCACATTTTTTTTGTAGATTCTAAAAATATTTTTTTCAAATTTTTTGGAATTAGATTGCACTTCTTTTTCCATCTCCCACGAAAGCGGTTCTTTTCAAAAATAACATTTTTAAAAGTGACGCATAACCGTATAACAAACTTTTTTTCCATGAAGGATAAAATTCTAATTCTTTCAAATTTAGATTTGTAACTCAGATATCTAGTGCTTCCACTTGGTTAGATAGTTTTTTATTGAATATTTTTTCTTAATCAAGTTTTCAAACCAATTACAATTCGGACATAGGGTGGTATAGCGGTAACTTTTTGTATATATCGAAATTCATTTTTTTTGTTGGATCAAGGACTTCAATATCTAGTGCATTCATATTTTTTAATTTTTGATAATTTACTATTTTTCCACATGTAAGAACAAAGACCTTCATTTTTTATCAAAAACCTATGTTTAATAAAACTAAAAAATAAATACATAATAAAACTAAAACATATTAAAATTATATTCATTGGATAGCTCGTTTCAAGGAATACCTAATTCCATTTGGGTTTGTGAAAATTCCTCCATTTTCATCCTCAACCTGAGCTTCAAAGCGTAAAAATTTAGGTTTTTTTTTGTGAACCATGTCAAAAATCAAGGAAAAGGGGGGTTTGCTAGAACTAGGGGGGTTCTAGTGAACCCCCAGGGGTTCAAGTGAACTAGGGTTCATTCGAACCTTGGTTCATTTGAAACCCCTTAAAATTGCATTTTTCTTTTGTTTTTTGGGTGGGAAATGTGGGCCTAGTAATTAATGGGTTCCCTCGAACCCTAGTTCGGTCGAACCCCTTTTTAGTTCGATTGAACTTGTAGGTTCATTTGAACCCCTAAAACTATTTTTTTTTGTCATGGGGTCATTTTTTCTCAGTTTTCCTTCATCAAATTGTAAACCACTATTGTGGCTTCACCCTAATAATATTATTTAATTCATCCATTATCCTCAACACTTTCTAAGAATAATGGGGACCTAAGATCACTTTTCCTTGTGCTCCCATTGTTCTCTCAACACATTACAAGAATATTGGGAACCTAGGAATATGTGTTCTTATGGTCCCCTAATTCTCACAAAAAATCCCAAAGTTATAGCCCTTTTAGGTGTACATGTCCCTAATTTCTCTCATCCTCACAACTACTTACTAAATTTGGTAAGTTAATCCTATCCATGCACATTTTAGCTACCTTCATATCCACCCTTCATCCTCTCCTAGATCCTAGGGAATTCCTCTCAACCATTCTCCATCCTTGATGTCATAATAAAATCTTGGCCATCCGTCCCTCATTCCCAAAATCTATAAGTCTAGGCATTCTCTCATCCAAATAATCCATTAACATTCAAGCTAGGTGCATGTTATCAATTTGGTGATATTCAAGCAAAGAGAGTATCCACATTCCAATGGATCAAGGAGAAAATCAAACAAAATGGTGATTATGGTAATATCTTATGTTGATTTTGATGTTATATTTTGTTGAATTTCTCTTTTATATGCTCATTCTGAGGTTTGTGATAGTTTAGATTAGGAATCTCTTGCATTGCATTTGTTTCCATTTTCAATTTCAAATTAACACTTACATTCTAGTGAATCCACTGGGGACTATCCCTATAGTTTAGTTCATTTTTGCATCTTGGTATTTTGTGGTGATTTCTCACTAACTGTTTGTGCAAGAATTTGAGTGAATTTTAGGTACCAAGTTTTTATAGGCGTGTCCAAGAGAAAAATAGACTGCACTGTTGTGTGTAGAGTAGCTGAGAAATGAATTTTGATATAAAATACTTGATATTTTGTTGAATGTTTTGTTTTAATGTTTTATAGAGAATTTGAAGGTACATTGGTACAAAATTTCATAAAGCCATACTAAAGACAAATGATTTGTACTATATAGATGACACTGTACTACTACAAAGAAATACTAAAGATGGATACACAGTCCATAAATACATACACATAGAATTTTTTTTACTTGCATAAATATACAAAATAGTTTGAAGGGCATTTAACCATGTAGGAGATATACACATAGTTGTAGGATTATACACATGGTGCAATTATTGCAAGTCAAGGTAGTATATATACACATGGTGTATATTGCATAAAGTTTCAAAATCACATTAAACCACTCCAATTTAATCATTCTTTATAATTGCTTGAAATTCGTGAAGCAATCTTATAAATCCATTGCAAATTGGTATTAAATCTACAATCAACTATTTAACAAATTTTTTAAACCCACAAGTTTTCAATCGAAATCCAGTGTTTGGGTGAAATCCACCTAAACTATTTTTTTAAGGCACCAAAACTACTTATGAAAAGCCCAAAAATGTATCCATAATGAGAAACTGTTGTCCAAATTGTAAAACCATGAGTTATAATTTGAAACCACCTAGAAACATGCATTGACAAGTAAAAATACTCTTGAAATTTGTAAAATTGCAAATTTCTAGTTTAAAACCACCTTAAAAGGGACAAAAAACCATGAATTCATTGCCAAGGGATCTGCACCCAAAAGTAGGAGTTTTATTTTTTCCTTTCCTGCACTTGTGGTCATATGAATGACTAAAGGTCAATTCTTAATCTTCATCCCTTGGTCACCCCACATTTTTATCTCCTGGTCCTGTTCAAAACAAAGGCACTACAACTCAGTCCCCTATGTCCTTAGCCCCTCCATGACCAACTACTAGTCACCTAGGCAACTAGGTGCTAGGTGAAAGGAGCTTAAGCCCTTTGGTTCACCATTTCAAACTTGTGAAAAAGCATCTTCTGATTAAATTGCAATAATGTTTTTCCTATAGATCAAATTTTCAAACTTGAATGTGTTGGAAAGCTATTTCCACCATGAACACTGTGACATAGGTAACTTTTTCAAAAAACATCTCCAAAATTCAGGTATTTTTATTCAAACTTAGGCTTTCATTTTCAAGCATCATTTGATCTTAACTTTTGCATTTTTTTATCAACTTATCAAAAAAATCCAAAAAATATGTTTTTGTAGTGTAGCATTGAAAATTGTACTCCCTTTAAGGTGAAACTACAATTTCATGCTCTATTTGGAAATAACTTTAGTGACCTTCACATTAATGCATTTTAGAAATTCTCTAGCCCTAAATTTTTCCTATCAACCCAAGAGAATGTGTCTATACTGCCTTACAATTTTTTTATCAATTAAACATCAACAAATTAACTATAAAAAGTCCTCTCATCTTAGAGAAGTTATGATTATAGTAGACCCTAAACACCCAAATTAAGTTATGTTGAGTGTGAAAGAGATGGAAAGGGGCACCCCACAACCTAGTACAAGTATTTTTCTTGAAAAAATTAATTTCCCATTTTCTCAATCTCTAATTTTGGAGATGTAATTTCAAATTTGGGCTTTGGTAAAAAATTAATCGCAAAAATTTAAAATTAAATGAGGCAACCTACACTTTAATTTATTCTAAGTTCCACTACAAACATTAATTATCATTTCAAAATTAAAGAGAAGCAATTACAAGACAACAAGAATTTTCCGTAATAAATTGATTATTACAAGTTTTCAAGGAGAATTTCAAAATTAATCAAGCTCCTACAATGATTGGAGTTTGATGGAAATGGAAGAACATGGTAGAATATACATTTTGGAGATATATTTGGCTTCTTTCAAGCACATGATGACTTGTTTTTAGAGTGTTCTCATCTTCAAAATTCGATCTACTTTCTACCCTAAGTAAGGTAATGTTGCATTTTAGATTTTCCTAAGGGTGTTTGACTTTCTCTTGGTTTGATCTCATCTTTTTCATTTAGGAATTCCTCTTTAACACATTTGAGTAGGGATTTTAGCACTTTAGCTCATTAAAAACTTATATGAACTTTAGGTTAAGAGCACACACATTCTATCAGTCAATCAATTAGCTATGCATGAAGGTAGAAATACCAAAATGAGGGTTTGACTTAGACAAACTCCTATATAACCACCCCTTTTCCCTCTTTGCTATGATTTTGTAGGTTTAGATCCAAAGATGGAAAGTTGTAGAACAAAATTAAAAAGTGTAGACCAAGAGTTATAGGAGTGTCAAAACAATTTTTTTAAAAAGGAAGTTAGTATAGGGTGTCCCATGCCCTAGACCTACTATTTCAGCCTCAAATTCATCTCACAAGTGCACAGTCCTTTTCCCTCCTCAAATTTGATTTATGTTTATGAAATGTTAGTTTCATCAGTGCAAAAAGTTGTGTTTTTAGATGAGGTTATATAGTCAAATTAATTCAATAAATCCACATTAAATTCAATCAATGTCCAAGTCAATAAAAGAACCAAATCTAGGGAAGATTGGCTCTCCTTTTAGGTTGCTAACCAATCTCCTGCCCTTGTTGATTTGACTTCTAATATTCATTTGGAAAAGGATTAATCTTAGTTATTTGTACACTAGGCCTAGGATCACTTTTCAATCAAATATTTTGGTGAACCCAACATATCCTAGGACATAAATTAAACCTTCTAATTCTCAATCAAAATTTTGTAGATCTGAATCATTAAGAAAAATATCTCATTTTTTTTAGAAAATAGGATCACTTTTTGTTTGCAAAAAGGTGTGTTTGCATTTGAAAGGAAAGTGTTCATTTAATTTGGTACAATTTTTTTCATTTTCATTTCTGAAATACATTATATCTATAAATATATTTTTTGAATTCTCTAAATTAGTGCATGATTTGGTTAAAAAGAATATAATTTTTACAAAATTTGAAAACCATAGTTCATTTCATTAGGTCACATTTAACAAAATTGGAAAAAATAATAAAATTTCTAGTCTGAGATCTAGACTATAGCTATCTCAAACCTCTGTTACTTGTATCTATTGTCATAAAATTCAAAATTTTAGACACCCAGTCTTGGGCATGCCACACCCTTGACTTGCTCAGTTTCACTTAGATTTTAGGTGCCAACTGATATCTATATCTCGTATGCAAATATGAACTATGTTTCTCAAATTTCTGTCCATCACAGATTTGTGAGGGTGTGTTTGATTATAATTAGCATTGAAAAAAATAAGTTCATAATTTAAAATTCATAATTAATATTGTAATTAACCGCTTGCAGAAAGTACAACAATATGATCAAGTTAGATCTCTTTTTGCAAGTTTTTTATACATATAACAAGTCTTTTAGTAGTGATGATTTTGATATGCTAGATGATTCCCTTGAGGAATTCATCTCTCCTAAATCCTCCACTAAGACTTATAAGGTTTCAACATGTTAAAGAATAATAGACACAATTATACCTCAACTAGTGATTTACCCACCATCAAATCAACCTCAAACACAAAAACAACATGTGCTTATCATATGACCACCATCAAACAAACAAAAACCCCTAGTCATATCTTAAAATTTACAAAATAATTGACTCAATGTAACCATAGACAACAAAATGAATCACAACTATTGCTCATACATACAATAGACAAAACAACAAACAACCAAATAAAATACCAATCATTCCTTTGTCTATACCTTTCCCACAACCTATACTGCCTACTGCATCTCATTTTCCTCATTATAATGGTAAGAAGCAAGATCTTATGGAGAATCTTCATGTTACTCTTGCTAATATTTCACTATGGGATTTGATTCAAAACTCACCTACTTATTGATTTGCATTGCTTCTGGATTTGACTGTGTCACAAGTTTTAGCATCAATGTTTTGAATCACACTCTGTGATCCATCATCAGGATGAAAGAGAGCAAGAGGAGAAAGTGGATAATTGCAAAATTAGACTTGATAAAAAGGAAGGGGGAGGAGGGAAGGTTACACACAAATCGAGGACAATAATAAAGAAAAAGGAAAATAATAAACAAAAAATTGACTAAAAAGAAAGGGAAGAAAAAGTCACTAAATGAAAAAAAACAAAGACAACCCCTACACTTAGAGATACAAAAATAACCCAACAACTTCAAATGAATAAGAAGAAGGAAAAAATAAGACAAACCCAAAAGGGAAAGAATAAAAAGAAAGAATCCCTAAGCTAAAAGAAGAAATAGCCATATTTTTATATATAAATATAAAGATATGAAAAAAACAATAAGAAGAAAAAACCAAAAAAAATAAGGAGAAGAACTAAAATGAGAACCTATAAATCTAAAAGAAAGGACTACAAAGATCAATATTAAATAAATATAAAGATAAGGGAAAAATAATAAAAAGAGAAAAGCTAAAGGCACAAGGAGAAGAAATAAAAGAAAACATATAAATAAATAAGAAAAGAATGAAAAGACAAATACAAATATGAAGAAAAAGATAAATAAATAAATATCAAACTTGATATATATATCAAAAGAGTAAAATAAATAAATGAAGAAACAACCAAAAGAAAAAGGAATTAAGAATCTCAAGAAATAAATTTAAAAAGAAAACTATGAAGAAAAAAGACAAAGGAAGAAAACGAAGGAGGAGACAGTAGCAAGAGAAACAAAAACAAGAACTAAAAGATCAACCCAACAAGACAACCCAAAATAACAAAGTGAGCAAACTAGCACCCCAACAATTAAAAATTATAAATAAATGCAAATATGTATATATGTGTATGTGTGTATACATACACACACACACATACATACATAAATGTGTGTGTGTGTATGTATATATATGTATGCATATATATATATATATATAAATGCATACATATACATACATATACATACACACACACATATATATAAATATACATGCATATATATACATAAATATATACATATATATATACATACATATACATATATATATACATATACATACATACATACATACATACATACATACATACATACATACATACATACATACATACATACATACATACATACATATATATATATATATAAGAAAAGAGAAAGACACAAAAATTAAACTTAAGAAATGAAAAAAGGAAAAAAAGAAATGAAACCAAAGGATAAAATTAGAAGCAAGAATAAAATGTAAAAAACATAAATGATAACAAAGCAACCAAAGAAAGAAAAGAGGAAAAAAAGAAACCAAAGAAAGACAAAGGAAATAAAGAAAGAAAGAGGAACAAGCAACTAAAAAAGAAAAAGACCTAAAGAGAGCTAACAAGAAGAAAAAAGAGGATGAGGAAGGATGAAAGGGGACGAATCACAATTCAAGGAGAAGAAAGACAAGATAGGGAGGAGGTTTCCAAAGGAATAGAAAAGGGAGATGAAGATAATGAAAAGGGACAAGTGGGAGTGGGGAGGAGGAAGGAGCACGACCAAGCTAGGGATGAACATGGTTACGAAGGTTAGAAAGAAAGGGTTGCCAAGTGATACTGAGATTCCAACCCTCATCACGATTGAGGTTAGAGGGGTGGTTATTAATGTGGATGGCTTCCTTGAGCTTCCTCTTGGAAAACTTATCTTCTTTGCACAAGATCTGAGTGTCTTTTAAGGATATGTGGTGCTTAGTTGAAGAGGAGTGGTTTGCAAGTGTAGATTTGACAATCCGATCATGTTTGATGTTTGCACAGTGCTCCTTAATTCTTGTGCAAAAAGAATGACCCATTTCACCTATGTAGGTGATTCCAAATTAACAAACGACCTTGTAGACCAAAAACTCAAGTAATATGTTCCTCGAGTCCTTGAGAGAAGGGAGATAGTGTTTCACGGTATAACAAGGTTTGAAAGCACAAAGAAGCCCTTTCTTAGAGAGAATCTTGGAGGTTTTTTGGGAAATTCCTTCAATATAAGGAAGAGAAGCACCAGGGAGGAAATTTGGTTTGGAGGTTAAGGAATTGGAGAAAAACCTCTCTCTAGCATGGTTGAAGGCTCTAGAGATCTACTTGTTTTTGTATCCATTTAGGATGAAGAATTTATGAAGGTGGTCAAATCTTGGTCCAAGTAATCTTCATCACAAATACGAAACACCCTTAAGGCTAAGGTTTTAAGGATACCACTTTTTTGAATCGAGTGGTGATGAGAAGAATAATGGAGATAGAGGTTGGTATGGGTAGCCTTGCAAAAATCTTGACGACCAAGGGAACCATCAAATTTTTTAATGAGCAAGATGTCAAGGAAAGGGAGTTGGCCATTAGATTCAATCTCCTTAGTAAAGGTGATGCAATGGACTAGGCTATTTAGGTGAGCATGAAAGTCTTCTAACTTTTCAAGTCCATGAGGCCAACAAACATTGGTGTCATCAACATAACGTTTCCACTATTTAGGTTTGAGGGGGGAGGAGAAAAGGGATGACTCTTTAAACTGCTCCATGTAGAGGTTAGCAATGACAAGAGAGAGAGGGGAACCTATGACTATGCCATCAACCTACTCATAGATCACATTTTGGAAAGAAAAGGTGGATTTCAAGCATAACTCTACAAGAGAGGAAATTTCATCATTAGTTTTGTGCCTGATAATCTCAATGGCATTGGGGATGGGAACCTTGGTAAAGAGAGAAACGATGCCAAAGCTCACTAAAATGTCATTATTATCTAGCTTGATGTTCTTGACAAAATCAATGAAATGGGAGGAATCTTTGATATGAGATTTAGAATTACTGACCAGAGGAGAGATTGATTTGGCAAGGAAATATGTCAATTTCTAAGTATGGGAGTCTATCATATCCACAATGGGTTTTAAAGGAACACCCTTTCTATGAATTTTTAGTACCCAGTAGATACAAGGCATCACATCTTTAGAGGGAAATAGATGCTTTTTGGTAGCATCATCAAAGGATGAAAGGGAAATGGCATGCTTGACTTTATTTAGAATTTTTAAACAAGAGTTGCGGGATAAAATTATGTAGCTACTACTATCAGAAATAAGGTCACACATTGTGGAGAGGTAATAAAGTTTATTCATGATGACCAAGGCATTCCCTTTATCCACTTTACAAATGATTAAGTCTTTATTATGACACAAATTGTTGAATGTAATAAGCTTAGATTTAGGGATATTGCACTCGGGAGGTTTGGCATGATGGAGGGAAACAACACAATCCTGCTTAATTTCTTTAGCAATGTTCAAAGGGAGTCCACATACACTATTTTCAATTTCAATTAGAAAGTAAATGTGAGGAATTATACGTAGAGCAATGGCGAAACCATAAACATGTTTTAAGAAATTGATGACAAGCAGGTCAAGGGTGGCACTAGAGAGGTTAACCACCAATTTCAACTCCCAATCTTGAATGATATTAAAATTAGGGGACCTAGACTGATGAGATGGAAAAGAAATCTCATGATGAGACATGAGGGAAGCCCAACAATGCCCCAATTCATACATGATGGCATTAATGGGGGAGGTAGTGTGCAGGGAAAGTTTGGTTGAGAGGGAAAAATATGACACAACCTCCAAGGGAAGCTCGAGATGAGAGAGATTGGGTGAGAACAATACAAGGGAGAAGAGTTGATAGGTGGAATGGCAACCTTAGGATTAGACTGAGGAAGGAGAGGAATGGTTGAGAAATCATAACAATTAATGCAAGAAGATCGATTAGAAAAGAGAGGACAAGAACCGACATAGCTCATGCATGGGTTACCATTGATAAAAGATCACAAGTTGACCTAGGTCTGAGAGCCATTGAGATGAGAATTCTACATTGGGGGACTCTCTGCATTCTGATATGTGTCATTCACTTGAGCTTGGGAGGCAGAATGACCTGCTTTGTGCCAACTAAGCGATGAACCCAAGGAAGAATAAACTTTGAGGTTGAGCAAGGAAGGTAGGACAAATAATAGATGCACACATTAAGGGAGGATGAATCACAATGAAGAAGAGCTCTAGACGAATTCACCAAAGCTGAGAAAGGAAGGATAAGAAGGCACACCCACCAATGAGAGGCAACGAGAGTTGAAAGGATAGAGGAGGCCATTGAGTGAGAGGGAGAGTGATGAGGGGACAAAGCAATGATAGGAGGAGAAAGGTGTTAGCTAGGGGAGTGATTAGTAGCCAAGACAAGATCAAGCTTAGACCAAGAGTTAGACATATGAAGGGGCAGATGAGGAGAGCTGTCCCAACTCAGTTGCCGCTTAGAAGAGTAGTATTTATGAAGAAACACAAAAAACTTCTTTTACTTCCTCTTTACACATTTTTCTTGGCAACCCATGACTCTCATGTGCAAAGCAACATCCAAATAGATCCAAATGTCTAGGCACAAAGCATTGGCGAGTTCAAGGTGAAGAGGAAACAACCTCGATCTCAAATGGTTGATGGATGATTTGGTTGAATGGATGACAAATCTGAGGAGAGCTAGCCTAATCTAAAGGAAAATTCATTTAGTACGGTGGCTCCAAAGATGGTGGCTGACTTTGATGAAGGAAGGAATCAACCTCTCATCTTTGCATCTTTTTAGAAAGGCTAAGTCTACAATTTTCTTTGCGAGCTTGATCCTCAACAACTCTAACTATTTAACTTTGAAAAAAATTTCCCTCCCATGAAGGGTATTGATTAATGATAGTAAGTTTCCACAATCCATATTGTCGATTATTCAGAGGATGTTATTGAGAAAGAAAAGAGTACAACCATGAGAGCACATGATGATCAAGAATGGGTATCACAAGACATCATCACACTACCCATCCAAGTGGGAACTGTCATTGTTGAGACCACATGCCAAGTATTATAACTTGATCTCCCCTACAACATCTTGCTTGGTCGACCATCGATTCATGCCCTAAAAGTTGTAGCTTCAACCTATTACCAATGTGTAAAGTTTCCTTTTGAGGAAAGAGAAGTTACCACTAATGGAGATCTTAAGCCTTTTTACTACTACAAGAACCTTGAGGCCAAGTTTTATAAAATACCCCAAATCCCTAAAAATGATGAAGGACCTACACCCTCCTCCTCATTTATTGACCCATCATCCCTTGCATCTACCTCATAAACAAAAACACCCATTGTGTAGAACATTCCCAACGTCAAAGTAGTAATCCAAGATGATGGTTGTAGAGATTATAAACTAACAAAGGACACTTTTGTGTAGGGAGAGCAACCTCTTTCTCCCAAATCTCATGGGAAATCCACACCTATCAAAAAAGTGGCTGAAACATTAAAGATGGCATCTACCACCTTTACCAAATGGGGGAATTTGAACAAAGAATATGTCAATGAAGAAGATATCTCTAAACTACTCTATCAAGATGAATGATCTGTGCCCATTCTTCCATGGAAGATGAAAATAAAGGCTTGCAGCTAATGAAGGGATAAGGGTACAACAAGAATGAAAAGCTATGACAAAATGATAATGGCTTGCTAGAACCCATCATTCCTGAGAAATGTCCTAAGAATCTTGGATTAGGATGTACTACTAGCAAGGTTACCATTCTTGGAAAAGGTACTTCTGCTAAACAGGCTGAGGATTCCTCTTGGCTACCAACATTGCATGATACTATGCTAGATGACTTCCCTCTAGATGTTGCTGACCTATTTGAGAATAACCCTCTCTTCATGATATCCACAACATATTTCACACCAAATGACCAAACCACTGCAATAAACCTACTATACCCCCAACTCATTGACTGGGACCAATGAGGACCACCAATTCTAAATTTATTCAAAAATGACAAAGCAATATCATAATTAATGGGACTCCATGACAAGTTACCATGGGGAGATCACAAAGCTAGTTTTTATATAGAGCTAGACATATAGGCGTACTATAGGGAGATGATTGAATCCTTTAGCCACAAAATTGATGACATGAAAATAATATGTTGTTCTTTGAGTGACACATCTAAGGGTGAAAACCTCTTTGAGGCACCCAATGATGAGGGATTCAATCTCCCCCTTAGTGCAATGTACCTAGAAAAGTCAGTCGTCCTTATAAAGAAGGCTACTCCAGTAAATGTTGGAACAAAGGAAGCACCCAAGATAACTTTCTATGTTGAATCCTTGTTGGATGTGGAATAGAAGAACCTCACAACATTCTTAAAAGAGAGAAGAAAAAAACTTGCATGGTCATACAAAAATATGCTAGGACTCAATTCAGAAGTGGTTGTGCACCATTTAGTAGTCTATCCTGAAGCCAAATTGATAAAGTAGAAATTAAGAAAGATGCATCCCCAAATAACACTGTTGGTGAAACTTAAGTTACAAAAGCATCTTGACATCAGATTTATCTAATTGATTGACTATCTCGAGTGGGTTTCCAACCTAGTACTGGTCTCCAAACCCACTGGGGGCATTAGAATATGCATGGATTTCATAGACTTGAACAAAGCATGCTCAAAGGATGATTTCCCCCTTTCTAACATCGACATCATCATTGATTTAATAGCTGGACATGAAATGCTATCACTCATGGATGGTTTTTTAGGCTATAATTAGATCATGATCACCAAGGTGGATCAATAAAAAACTACATTCACTTGTCGATGTGGGACATATTGTTAGAACATTTAATGCCATTTGGGCTGAAGAATGAAGGAGTGACCTATCAAAGAGAAATGACCCTCATATTTCATGATATGATCCACAAAATAGTCGAAGACTATGTGAATGATATTTTGGATAAGTCAAAGAAAAGGAGTAAACACATAGAGTTATTGGGACCCATGTTCAATAGACTTGAAGAGTATAAGGTATGATTGAATCCAAAAACATGTATCTTCGGGGTTACATCAAGGAAGCTTCTTGGCTATATTTTGTCACAAAGAGGGATATAAATTGATCTAAAAAAAGTGAATTCCATCGTAGACATGGAACCACCATGAAAATTAAAGTAGATGAGAGGGTTACAAGGAAGGTTGCAGTCCATTAGAAGGTTCATAGCATAATTATCAAACAAAATCCATTCTTTCTTGCATCTTTTCCATAAAGGAATAACTTATTAGTGGGATGAGAAGTGTTATAAATACTTCCAAAAGATCAAGGACTACCTATTGACACCTCTAGTTCTCATGCCACTAATACCAAAAAAACCATTAATCCTATATATCTCTGCAACATCAACAACACTAGGTGCTCTTCTAACACAACATGATGAAAATGGAAAAGAAAGAGTCATCTATTACATCTATCACACCAAATCAAGCTTATTGCAAAGATTGACCCATTGAAATACCTATTATCCAAAGCAACTCTCATGGGGTGAATGGCCAAATGGATAATTATCTTAACTAAATTTGACATAGAATATGTGGAGCACAAGGAAATCAAAGGAAAAGTAATCATAGACCAATTAGTAGAAGCACTTATTTATGTAGAGAACCCTTTGATATATGAATTTCCTAATGAATCAGTGTTCCTTGTCAATACAGAAGATCAGTGGAAAATTTACTTTGATGGATCATTTACCCAACATGGATCAAAGGCAGGTATTCTCTTTATCACCCCTCAAGGCGACTGTATTCCAAAGTCATACTGGTTATCATTCCCATGTACCAATACTGTTGAGTATGAAGCTCTAATAAAAAGTCTAAGGATAGTAGTTCAATGGTAGATCCAAGATTTAAAAGTTTACGGGGACTCACAGTTGATTGTCAACCAAGTCAATGATGACTACCAGACTAAGGATGAAAAACTCACTCCTTACAAAAAGATGGGAGAAAGCCTTAAATATTTTTTTATTGATATAAATTTTGAGAAGATTCCTCGCATGAACAATCAAGTAGAAAATTCCATGGCAAAAATTGGATCATTGTTAGATATGCCACACAACGTCCTTCAATGTGAATTTGTGGTAGAAAAACTTCTCGTACTAGCTTTCAAAATCCTAGAATCTAAATTTGTGTGTAATCGTTGGTTTTGGTTCCCCATGGTATCATGATATATTCACCTATCTTAGCAAAGGAACCCTCCCATTTGATATCAACTCCAATCTTAAAAATACCTTTGCTAAAAAGGCATCCTGATTCATGATCCTAGGTGATACCCTTTACTATAAAAGCATTGAGGGGACATTACTACGATGTCTTAATCAAGAGGAAGCCTTGACTGCCTTAAAAAAAGTACATGATGGAATATATGGTTCCCATTCTAGTGGTATGACTTTAGCTAAGAAACTGTTGAGGATGGGGTATTATTGGCCAACCATGGAAAGAGAATCCCATCAATATGTGCAGAAGTGTGTCTAGTGTCAACAATATGAAGATCTTATTCGTGCTCTGACCCAGGAGTTACAACCAATGGTCACACCTTGGCCTTTCTCGCAGTGGGGATTGACCTCATAGGAAAGATTACTCCAACCTCATCTAATGTCCATAAGTTCATCATAACGACCACTAAGTACTTTACCAAGTGGGTCAAAGCCATTCCTATGACCTACACAATAGGGAAGCTAACTACTAAATTTATCTTGAATTACCTTATCTGCCATTATGGTGTTCCACAAGCCCTTATTTCTGACAATGGAACACCCTTCAAGAATTTAGATTTGAAATATCTATGCCAACAATTTAACATCACACATTGGTTCTCTACCCCGTATTACCCCCAGGGAAACGGTCAAGCTGAGGCTACAAACAAGACCATTCTGAAAATGATCAATGAAGTTGTTCATGACTGGCATTTGTAGTTAAATCCCACCCTCTGGGCCTATTGAACTAGTATTCACACACCTATAGGTGCAACCCCATTCTCCTTGGTCTATAGATTAGAATCCATCCTACCAATCATCAAGCTTCCTTCATTGCGAGTGTCACTATAGAATATGATCATTGATTAATAGTATAGAGTATCTCAACTAAATGAGCTAGAGTTCCTATATGAGCGTCGTCTTGATGCCCTTAACCATTTGCAAGTATACTAAAATTGACTGAAAAAAATCTATAACAAGAAGATCAAGAGTTGGTCCTTACAGGTAGGGGATCTTGTCATAAAGCAAAATTAGAAGAATGTTCCAGATCAGGATAGTAAAGGCAAGTGTAGACACTAAAAATTGTCCTTCACCTACAAATGCCAGTTTTCATATCAATTCCTCCTTCTACTTGCATAATTAAATAATTTTAATTATTTAATTATCTTTTAAGGTCATATTCTTCTATTAATTAAATAATTCTTAATTATTTAATCAATTCATTTTTTCCTTTATTCTTCCCTTAATTAATTAAATAAATTATGTTTATTTAATTACATCGCTAATTAGCCCCTTCCTCTCTATAATTAAATAAATGCTTATTTATTTGATTATTATCATTTTTCTACTATAATTAAATAATTATTTTAATTATTTAATTATTCATTATCCTCTTCTTCTATAATTAAATAAATTTTATTTATTTAATTATTTACTAATTTTTCATTTCCCCCCTCTTTTAAATTAAATTATTATTTAATTTAAAATTCAACATATCACATGTCTACTATAGTTAAATAATGCTTTTATTATTTAATTATTCATCTTCCCTCCTAAATTAAATAATTTTATAATTATTTAATTTTCTCCAACAACCTCTTTTTCTATGCCAACCTCTTTATCCACACCATTCTTATCTTCTCTTGTCTCATTCATTTTCCACCCTTGATTGAATTATCTTATAATTCAATCTTGGCCATTCATCCTTATCATTGCCCTAATTTTGGCCCTAACCCTTTCATTCTTATCCCTTCATTATGACATCTTATTGACTTTCATTCTTGGCCATTGATTACAACATCTTATTGACTTTCAATCTTAGCCCTTCATTCAAAATTTTCTTTTCTATAAAAGACCTTTATCCTTGTCATTTTGAGATCTACACTCTATCTACATCTAGACATCAACATCTTTTATGCTAATGTCATGATGTTGGATTCAACATGTCAACATACTACATTCAATCTTTTGAGGTTTGCATTGCATTTGGTTTGATTTAATATATATTTTATGCATATTTCTATTTATATCCATTTTGCATGCATACATTTTGGTGAACCCGACGGGAATTTGAATTTTTATAGATTTCCCTAATCTTATATTGCTATTTTGTGCAAAAATTTGGAGACTAACATTTTACAGCTAGGGTTGGAGATACAAGCCTAGGGTTTAGAAAGATTTGACCATATCTCTCAAATGGTTGCATTATTTTTCACAAAATATTGTTTTCAAGTTGGGGACAATATCAAGAGCTTGCAATCCAAAAATTATTTTTTTGGATATATTTTTAATTAATTAATTATTTTTATTATTATTTTTCATGAAAAATTAATTTTAAGAGAAAATTAGTGATTTTTTTGGTTTCTTTTATATTTTTGGAAATATCTCCAAATTCTAATAGGGGTTTGTTGTTTATTTTTAAAATTTGGATGAAAAATAATTAGACAAAAAATAGATCTTTGAAAATTAGGTTTTCAGAAAGATTTGCTTATATCTCACAAATGGTTGTAGATATTTTCACAAAAAAAAATTCTATAAATTTGGGATGATGTCAGGAGGTTTCAGTAAATAAATCAGAATTTTTGGACCTATTTTAATTTTTTATAATTTTTTAATGATTTTTTATGAAAAATTAATGTTGGGTGCAAATCATAATTTTTTTTGGATTTATGTAGATTTTTGGAAATCTCTTGAAATTTCAATAAGGTCTGTTCTCTATGTTTTTTATTTTTTTATGCCAAAAACATTTCCAAAAATCATATTTGTCTTGACTAGCTAACCCTCTAATATTAGCGATCAATTATCTTGTTAGGGTTTTGGCTTTATTGTTGGTTTTGTTAATTTGTAGAAAAATAAACACTTCAAAAGGAAAATTGGATCAAGTGGACAAAAATTTGGAGGTAAAGAAAATCCAGGTGCACACTTTTCAACTCATATCTTTATCTTAATCTTGTTTACAACATCCCATTTCAATTTGGATCTATAAAGAATAAGTGTCTTCTCAACATCACACTTTCAATTTGGGCTTAAAAAAACAAGTGTCTTCTCAAAATCATACTTTCAATTTGGGCTTAAAAAGAACAAGTGTTTGCATTGCTTGGTGATCTTGTTTGTGTTTGGAGGTGTGTATGCTCTTCCCTCACATTTCATATGATCTTGGGAATCAAAAGCACTCTTCAACACTCTCATCTTCACACCACACATTTAAATTTATAAGGTTAATGAACATTGATTGTGTTATCAAATACATATGTATGTTCTCTCCTTGCATTATCATATGATCTTGGAGATCAAAAGAATTATTTGTATCAATTTTTTGTAACCTTCTTAGGGGTCCTACCTAGAGAAGTGATCACTCTAGGGGATGACCTCAACTCTAGCATTTTGACAGAGTATAAATAGCGAGGGGTGAATCTAAAGACATGTCTCTTGGAAGTAGAATCTTGTCAATCTTGGCTAAGCCCCAAATAACTTTATACCTTTGGGAAGTGAAGGTGGAGTTTGGGTTACCCTCTCCTCCCAATTGTTTGGCATTATTCTCCTTTCAAATTCATGAAATTAGGCCTCAAGTACCTTCAAGGTATATAGAGGACATCCCTAGATCCTTGTGCATCCTATTTTACGACCATTGGACAATCTACCCACTTGAATAATTGCTAGGATTGTTTTTGTGCTTGGAAGTATCTTCTTATCATAATAATTTTCATTACATCTTGCATAAAATCTTGTATTCTATGTGTGAATGTGTATTCGAGATCTAAATCTTACTAAAGCAAGAAAAACCATAAACCAAAAAAAAATAGAAAACTCAAAAAAACAAAAAAAAACAAAAAAAACAAAAATCCAAAAACATTAGAAAAATTTCAAAAACAAACAAATCTACATGTCCTCCAAGTCAAGCTATCCACATCATCTCCAAGTCAAACTTCCCCATCTTAATCATCCTATCCTAGTCATCCAAGTCAACCTAATCATCCCATCCTAGTCATCATAACCATTCCTCATCATCCTAGTCCCCATTTCCCATTCTAATCATCCTATCCTAGTCATCCAAGTCAAATCAATTGTCCCATCCTAGTCATCATAACCATCCATCATCTCATCCTAATTACCTCCCCCTAACCAAACCCTTCCATCCTAATCATTCTTCTTCATCCTAATCATCTCATTCTATCATAATAATCCCTTCTCACCTTATTTCCTCTTAATCATTTTAACCACCTTCATAATCATTCTAGCCTTTCACAATCATACTAATTATCCCTTCTAATCCTATTCATCCTTCATATTATCTTAATCATTTATTTCCATCTCAATCATATTACATCCATAAGAATCATAGTTATCTCCTTTCAATCATTCCATCCTAATAATCCTCTTCCATAATTATCATCATTCCTCATCCTAAGCATTCTAATCATACATTTTCATCCTAATCACCCCCTTCATCCTAATAATTTCATCATAATCATCTCCCCCTTCATCCTAATTATCTCCCTAATATTTCTAATCATCCATATTGTCATAATCATACTCAATCATCTAATTCAAATCATCCCAAGTATCGTAATCATCCATATCCATTATTAAACCATCACTTAAGACCCTAACCTTCATTAATTTGTATAATAGGGGTCCTAATAATTAACATAACCACCCTCCATAATCCACATCAAAATCTTTCTTTCCTAATCCCTTATCATCCTAAACACCATCTAAGCCACCATTGAAATTTATACCCAAGTCATGTCACCCTCCATGTTATCCTTTTCATCCATTGACAAGGGAAACTAAAATATCCTCCATGTTCAACCAAAACCCATCCCTAACAATATCTTATGCACTTCACATCCTAGTCAATCCATCGTCAAGCCAAAAATCACCATCAAAGGATCACCAAAAATCACCATAAAAGGACCACCAAAAATCACCATCCAAGGACCACCAAAAATTACCATCAAAGAAACACCAGAAGTCACCTTCAAAGGAGTACAAGAACCCATGCAAAATCCTACTTCACAAGATGCTAGTCCTAGCCTTATAGTTACACCCACTTCCACCTCATCCATCCCATGTTTATCCACCTTATCCATTTCATGTTTTTCCACATTTATAGCACCTACACAAATTCAACCATGTTACTCAATTGAACTTGTTGATCCAAAGAATGACATCATAGATCCCCATTTATATCAAGATCAAGGTACTCCTTGTGATCCCATTCCATCTCATGATCCTATTCTTAAGTCTATCCAAGAAATCCTTCTAGATAAACACGACATCCAAGATAAACCTATCTTTGATCAAGATCATATCTTCGATCAAGATCGTACCATTGATCAAGAAATTAAAAATGATCCCATTTCATATTAGTATAAATCCATCCCTTCCATACCACCTCATGATACAAGTCTCTCAACTCCATGCCATAATCCTAGTCCATCAACTCTATTGCACATTAGTAGAATTTGACAAATAAATGGCTGTGTGACTAAAACTTTTAGTCACATAACTAACACTAGTAGTATCTTGAAATAAATGACTAATTTGGTCATTGGGTAAAATCACAACTAAATGACTAAATAAATGACTAATATCAAAAAAATAAAAATGACTAAATAAATGACTAAATACATGGTTAAATTAATGACTAAATAAATGACTATTACTCCTCTATTCTTTATTCTTTCGAATTTGATCATAATCCATAGAGCTAATTAAGCCCTCCTCATGGGACCCCTAACTAAGTAAGCCATTTGGCCGCCTACGTTGCTTGGTGCACAAAAACACCTATTGCATGGAAGGCATTGCCTCTTGGTGCAGTCTTAAGGCCTTCACATATTTTATAAAAAAAATTATAAACATTTACATTCTTTAACTTTTATTTCTCATTATGTTAATGAATCGTTAATGTTTTTAACTATGATTTGAAGCTAGTTTGATTTTCCTATTGTGTTAGCATGTCAAATGTATCAAAGAGAAATTGTGGTCAATTTCACTAATAAAATATGATTTAAAAATAGAATTATTTAATAATCTATGAAATCAATTGTGTGTGGATCATTTTTATAGATGTTATTTTTTATACAAGTTTGAACTCTAGTAATTTTAGGAGCACATCATGCCTATCTTAATTTTCACAACCTATATTAAAATGACAATGTAGATAGATCAATTATTTCCCCTAAAAATGAAGATAATTTTTGTATGCCTTCCACACAATAGTTTTTTTCGATGCATTTTAGCAATAGGTATTTTTGGTAGACAATTTTTTTTTTAAAAAAAGGTATCTTTGGTGCCTTGGTCGATCAAGTCATGTATGCATTTGGAGGGAATCTTAGGAAAATCATGTATGCATTTGGAGGGAATCTCGGGTAGCTCAATTTTTGTCGTTAAAATTTGTGATTTCACGTTGGAGGGAAGTTTCAAAGTTTAATCAACAATTTGGTATTTCAGCTCCCATGCACGTTTGAAGGTTTTCCAATTACAAGTCTAACAAAGGAAGCAACCATTGAATGCAAAGAGTGGTGGTTTCCATTTTTGTAATTCCAGAGCTTGTTGAGCAACATTTTATGAGTTGCAACACTAGTATCATTCAAGAAAGGGAAGAACATTAAACAAGGTTACAATCTATATTAAAGGTAAGTGGAAATCTTGAATCCTGAAACCTCATGCTGATCTTCATCCTTTATGACAGTGATCCTAATGTTGTATACACTGTTCTTGCTTTCCATTACTTCATTGCTATTACAATCTTGTGCTTTCATTGATATAATGATAAAGCTCTTTGACATTGAATGAATCTCATTGACTTTGACCCCTTTTCACTCTGTTCCATGGTCTTTTAAATCTTCTTTGTGCATGATATCGGGTCACATGGCATTCATAAAAATTTCTATCATCTCCTTCATTTTTCTATGATCCTTTGACACTCATATGCTTTGATATAACAATGATCATTTGCAACTATTTTCCCTCTATATATTGTCTTTCATTCCTATCCCTTGCATGCCTTGGACTACTGTTATCATGCATTGAAAATTGAAACTCTTTATTCACTGTATTGATAACTCATTGGCACTATCATTGTTTGTATTCACTGCTATCTTATGATGATTGTTCTTCATAGTCAATCCTTAAAATAATTGTTTTGATAAAAACATAATTTTTCTCTTTTGTTTTTACATTATGTTCTCATTTCTTTGAACCTTGTGCTTTGTGATTATCACATCTTTGTTACAATCTCTTCAAGGTCTGACTTCCTTTCTCTATTGACTACAAGAGACCCCTTTAATCTTACAACCCCAAGCCTATTAAAGAAAACTTAGAATCAATTGGCAATAGTGAACAAAAAACCATCATATCTAATTTCATTTCTTTTCGAAGAGCATTCAATGAAAATATAATGGAAAACACACATCACTATGTGGGGTAGGGTTTATTTGATTTGAAAACCTACCTTAAAATTCCAAGTCAAAAAGTCGGCCTACCAAGTTTGTGTCGAGTCCTCCAAGTCTTAAGTCAGAAATTAGCCTGCCAAGACTATTTTACATCCAAGTCTTATATCCATGATACAAGTATGATAAATGTTTGAAAATATTGTACACAACTGTATGATAAAATGTATAAATTTGTGCACTTTCTCATTATATCAAAAGCTTCAAACTACAACTCATAGAAATTAAAATGAGTTATAAAAAAACTTATTGTCAAGTACAATTTGCTCCAAATCAAAATTGCATTATCCAATTTACATAATTTTCTATTTAACTATTTTTTGTGGGTAAAAACACTTAGTGTACAAAGTAAAGCAAGAGTTTCTTTCTAGGATTTCAAAGGCCTGTTGTTCACAAGTACAATAAGATCATTATTGACCATAGTAGAAACCACCTGCACTAATAGTGTTAAGTCAGAAAATATTCCACAGAACGAAATATATTTTAGATAAACAAATCCAGTTAGCCTTCTAAAATCTAGATAGTTGAATACAAGAAGGATGGTAAAACATAAAATATTAAAAGACTTTAAGATGTTGCAAATTCCATGCAATGAGTATAGAAGCATAACATTAAGATAGGAACAATTCATTTTTCTTAAATATTCATCATGAGTTTTCTCCTGTAAAGAACTTCCCTTGAAATGAGCAATGAAAAGTGCATCTACCATCTTGTTTGCTGACAGGCATTGCATGACTACTCCCTTATAATCACCAACAAATAAAGAACTTTGAATGGCTTCATCACATTCTTAGTATTTAGTCAAATCTTTAGTAGCTTCATGTTGGGCCTCTTCTCCATTGCCTAGGGTATCCTTCCCAACAACAAAATCATTTTTTAGTGAGAGGAAGTGAGGAATCTTCTTTCGGTCTATGCAAATTATCAAAAAGCTCCTCGCCATTCTCTTTAGGGGATGTAACATCTTGTCCACCTTTTGACTAAACTAATGGATCTAATTGTGTTGTATCATTAAGAGTGACATTGTTGATTATTTCACTGCTAATATCATGAATGTTGGCAGATTGAGCTTCCTGTAAGTCTTGATTCTTTGTTGATTGCACTTGAAATCCAAGGTGTTGAAGTAGCTTTGTCCTAGCAATTCCTTCATCTTCAAACATGACTCTTAGGAAATTCCATGTCTCCCTCTCTCCTTCCAAACTAAATCAATGTAGAAACCAAAAAATTGCAAGTGAAACAATACAAATGAATGTAAATTATTATTAATACCATTCAAAAAGTATCCACAAATAAATAATCGAGAATCCTGAGACTTCTTATCACACAAAGCTCGCAATGATGATTTTTCACCATGCTATTGCAGCTTCAAACTCTATTGAATGAAGCACCAAATTATCCTTGGTAACGAGATTATGTATATATACCTATGAAAATAGTAGAAAAATTAGACCATATATCATCTTAATGACATGTACCAAAGAATAAATTGCACTCTACCTTAGAAGAGCCAACAACACTCTGTGATGATGTACCGAGCCGAAATGAAGCAAGCTTTCCTCTAAATCCAAAACTGACACCAACTAGTCTCTTCAACCACTTAGGAGCTTTCAAGAGTGGACTTGAAAAGGGTAAAACAAAAAGATAGACATCATGTATTTGCATACAGGATCCCAATTCATTGAGAAAATCTTATAAGTGAGATTCCTATTACTTAACTAAGTCATGTATGGTTATCACATAAAGCAACACTTACCACCCACTTTATGTTTGAAAGCAATTAAAGCACTATACTTGGGTTATTCACAGAGAGTCATTAGTCAAGTACTATAGGGAAAAAATCATGGGAATATCAAACTAGTAGAGCATAAATAGCAATAGTGATCATGCATAAATCTCTTGAACAGATTTGCGTCAATTAAGGTAGATGTATTTCGACAATGAAAAAAATCTAGATGAAATAGACCTACCTTCTTAACACTTTCACTTCTGCCTGTGATTTTCATTAACACTGAAGGTATATGTAGATTGGGTAGGTACCGTTGGGCTCTAAAGCCGCCTTATTGCGTGATTAAACAATACAAACAATTGGGGAAATGTCATTATATGTAATGACATAAGTCGAGGTTGAAGGTATTGTCTGATGCCAATTCAAACAATGGAGGATCTTGTTGAAATCTACCTCTACCTTCTCATCATGGAAAGGATAGTGAGATGTAGTTAAACCATGGAAGTCATGCATATATTTTGATGAAAAATCCTGGGCAATCATCACTAGTGTTAGGTCTCAAACTGCAGGTTTTAAACCATAAGGGGGTGCCAATCCCTTAATACACCTTTGGCCCACGAACAAGGTAAGTAGGATTGATTACCTTCTAATCTTTAGGATCTACCAAACCTAGGTGGGTATACCTAAACAATAAGGAAGATTTGTAGATAGATATGGTTCCTAGATTGAGCAATCTACTTACCATGGCACATGAGATGAAGCAGATGCATAGTTTTAATGTCTAAATGCTAGTGAGAGTAATTGAGAGTTCAAGTTTGTGAGTTATATTTTTCATGTAATATCTAATTATTACTAGTGCCTACTTCTATTGGGTGGATGGAGTGGAGGGATGAATGATGATTTTGGAGATAGGGTTCTGTAAGGTAGGTAGATTCACTCTTCAGCTTAACTCAAATAGTTGGGCACTTTGAATGTTTGCACCTTATGAAAACATGAAAGTATGTTAGTTATTTGGACTCTTCTTAGTAATCCTAGTGATATCCCCTTATGCTACTATGAAGTTGTCAAAGGATTTAATTCAAATGTGAAAGGAAACCAATTAAGACAATCTATTCAAAAGGACTTTAATCCAAATAGGAACCTATCAAATTTGATTTTTTAAGAGGAATTTTAATTCTTTTGCACACAGAAACCAATCAATAACGTCACACAACTACAACAAATGTGTATTGACAAATTAAATGTATTTCTGCACACTCAATTTGAATAACATAAACAACCACTTTGAAGACAGCTAAATAACATATAAGCATATAAATCCACACAACAATTGAACACTTGAAAGAAAACTAACAATTATGCATAACCTTCTCCATTATATTTATCTTTGAATAATATGCATTGTAACAGTAGTTTTTGATATGAGATGGATGATATATTTGGGTCTTGGTCTCTCTTATATATGTGAGAGGCAACAAGCTATAGACCTGTTACAAAAAGTCATGTTGTTTGATAACTAAACATAATTAAGAAAATGAAATATTGCAGCAACTAAATGCACCGATTTGTTAATCTCCAAGAAAAATCCAATGACCACCTAAGATTTTTTCAAAGCTTCTACTCCATGATATGGTGCTCATGTTGTTGGCTGACTCCTTTCATCTTGATGGTTGCCCTGCCATGTCTGGTGTATCCATAGTTTGGTTGAGGAACAAATTAAATGCAAAGAGGTGATGGATGTATTCTTGTTCAACGCAAGTATTTGCATTGGAGATCACCTCTCTCATATCATACCCCCTATACATCATCTTCTCGAGCTGGTTGTGATTATTTTTTAAAATCGTATCCTCGTCATTGATCTCTTGTAATGTAGTAGTCAGAATCACATTAAAATATTCCTTCCAATCATCATATTCTTGAGGATTTTCCATATCATCATAGAGTGTTAGAGTCAAATTGAAGCTTGACGAGCCTCTTATGATATCCATTGTGTGCTTCTACCAATTTTTTATGTGTCTACATTGTTTGTCCTTTCAAGATTTTCTTGTCTTGAAGCTCTTGTCTCTTTTCGATTATTCTTCCCTATAATCATTCATTCTCCTCTAATGATGAGAGTACCTATTTAAATTTCCTCCAATATTCATCTACACATTTCATCATCTTATTGAATCTTCCCTTGATCATTTCGGATGCAGTCTTATACTTGATGGTTTTTACTTCCTTCTCCAATTCTTTACATTTTTCCTGAGATTTTAGGTGGCACTACTTCCAATAAGTTGTATAAGCCATTGCATCCAATACTCTCTTATCTTTCTCAAGCAATGGGGAATACAATTCTAGTGTGGAAGAGGAAGATGATCTTTCTCTTTGATGTGCTAATTCCTTCTTCAACCTATCATTTTCTTTAACCAACTTATCAATTTTTTCCTTGGTGAACTTTTCCACATTGACATTCAACTCTATTGTCTCCATGGGGTTGGTATCCCCTACTCTTTGAACCAAGAGATGTCCAAACATTTGGTTTGGATTATCAATCATAGTTGTTCTTTTTTCATGGGGGTACAATGACCAAATAAGCAAGGTGGCCACATCTGGATTGTATCTAGATCTTGAATACATCTTCTCACTTGCTTCATTTTTTAAATTCATTGTTTTATCTCCTCTCTTTTTGAAACTATCAAACACAATTGCAGAGCTTATATCCCATTCGAGAAAAAACAATACTCTAGCTTCTTGGAGTAACTCTCTCCCTCTCTTAGGAGTGATGGACTCTATCTCTTTGTCTATTTATTTTTTCAATTCTTTCAAAACAACAACTTCTCATTCAATAGTGACATTTTGCATCTTTTGTCTCATTTTCTTTCCTTTATATTCGTAAAAAAATGATTTAAACTCAAGAGACTTAACAAAATCTCCATAAAAAATGAACTCCTATCTAGTCTTGACCCTAACATCATCTGATAATTCATCTAATGTTTCAAATCTTACAACATTGTGTTCCTAAGGAGGCTCATACCGTACAATTATAGGAGCACTTATTTGTTGTACTTGCTCTTCCTCCTCATCACTCTCGTCTTCTTCACTCATATCAATATCTATAGAAAAACTCACATCAAGAGTTGGATATGAAGGGATATAATCTAAGGGCTCTATATCTTCGACTTGCACTCCTGAATAGGTTGCATGAGGGGCATCAAAGACAAATGAAAGCACATTCTTTACCACTTCATCCATATGAGAAATAAGTTGCTCAATCCTTGCTAGAAGATCCTGTATTTCACCAAATTCCTTCGAACAATATGGGACATTTCTTCTTTTTCATTCCTCTACAAGCATAACCCTATTATATGCAGTCATTCTTTTAGTGGTAGAGGCTTCATCATGGTTTATGATTACATCTTCAATTGAGAATACATGCTCATATCCTAATAACACTTGTGATAACCTTGCTTTGTGAATAAAGTCTTCTGCGTCAAATTTTTTCCTTTTGTTACCTAGAGGGAGGTTATACTGTGTTGATTTAGCATCAATTTCCTCATATCCCTCATTTGCAACCACTGTAAAGTCTCCAAAACATAAGGTATTGGGCATGATTGATTGTTTGTTGTGTCCTTTGAGGTTTTTGGAATCAGATTTTGCCAATTGCTTCACAATTTCTAAGTAGGCAATTCTATTAGGAACTACTCATGGCAACAAGTGTGGAGTTCCTTCAAACCCATAAACCCTAATCACTGTGCAGTTAG
Source organism: Sequoia sempervirens (assembly GCA_007258455.2). Lineage (NCBI taxonomy): Eukaryota > Viridiplantae > Streptophyta > Pinopsida > Cupressales > Cupressaceae > Sequoia > Sequoia sempervirens. The sequence goes on from VDFB02271358.1 coordinate 600,652,304, forward strand.
GAAAAGCATACCAGTCTCTTTAGTTATGATCCACCTTTTTCCTTAGGTCATTTTCCTTTGGCCTTAGAAACTTTTTCACTTCTGGGGATAAGTTATAATCACATAGATATCCTAGCCACTCCATTAATGGTTTCACAAAAAACTCCTCAAAATAAAGATAATGAGATCTACCAAATTGACTATCCCACAGTGAAGTCCACATCTGTATAGGTTTGAGGTTCCCATTTTCATCTGTATCTTTTATTCTTAATTCTTGACTCCAGACCCTTCTAACATGTCCCTTGTGCATGAGAAAATGCATGAACAAAGAATAATGTTTGAAATGAATATATTCATTGTTATTTTTAATCTTTTCAAGTTCCCAGTTTAGGTCATTGGCCAAGTATATAGCATAATTGAATGACCTGGCATCATTACTTTGTATGTCTGAAACTAAGGCCATTGGGGCAATAGACATGAGGGGTGGAACCTCTACTCCCAAGACCAGACCAGCTGAATAATTAGTGTATCTGAAGCATTCTTCAAACAAGTCCTCATGAAAAGGAGGGTTTTCATTACTTGAAAACCTCCTAAGTTGGCCTGCTTCACTCTTAGGCCTATGCAAGGGTAGTTTCCATTGTTTGTAGCTGATATCCATATGGTGATACTCTATCAAGAGATATCTAATCGTGAATGGCAAGTTCATAGGACACTCCAACTAAAACACATTAGAAATTAAATCATTAGAAATAACAAGCATGTTATCCCATTATGTGCTTGGATAGTTCTCCTCTTGGGGTCATATCTGCTAGCCAGAGCTTTAATTAATTCTACATTTACAAACACATTGGGCACCATGAGTCTTCCCAAGTTCAACCTCCACGGGTTGTAGACTGGTTGAAACATAAATTGTTTCCTATAATGATACATGAAAAGCTCATACCCTCGTTGTGGTGTCCAAATATCCCCCAAGCCTTTATGTTTATCTAATAATATATCCATTGAAGGATTCATTTGAGCAACCCTCTTGGGTCTTGGCCCTGACCTAGGGCATTGATCTATCAGGTCTTGATTCAAGAGTTGCTTCTCGGTTTTTTGTTTCTTAGCTTTGGGTTTTTCTACATTTTCCTCCATTGTTCGAATTCTTAATCCTTTGAAAAATACAACTTCTCAGTCAGGATTGGTGTACTTGGGTCTCGCCTCCATTGGTTTTTACTATGTGAGAATTCCTAGCTTTTCCTTTCTGCTTTTGTCCTCAACAAAATATTCTAGATTGTGCAACAATTATGCGATCAACTTGTGATATAATTCACTTCAACTCTAGCTCATAAATACACCACCCATTTCAGTCTTGTCATTAGGGGGAAGCATTTATTTTTAAATATCTGGACGATGCCTTGAGATGTCACATTAGTTAGCAATGAATCATCATCACTGTATTGGTGAGACTGCAATCCTTATTCCACAAATAGCCACCCTCTCCACCGATGAACAATTTTCCTTTGGTCTATTGGTAGGATGCCAAAATATATTACCCTGATACACATTAATTCCCCTGATATATAATAATTCTTGATAATTGATGATCATATCGGGCCATCAGGGGAATGTAGGAATTCATTCCACTGATGTTCATATGTTACAACGATGTGCTTACTTTTTTTGACTCTATCGGTCTATCTGGAGGAATGCCTTAGGAGTTTTCCCAATAGGGTGTTATTACACTGATACTAGGTTATGAACTATTTTCATTGGGCCATTGGTGAGGCTATGATGGGGGTTCTGCTGATGATGCATCATTAGGCCGATAGTACTAATTTTTACTTAGGAAAAATTATGGAGTCTCAAAGTTATTTATGGGTGTGACAATTTGGCAATGTGGGCTACAAAATGGATCTTGTCACCAAATTTCAACAATTTGTGTTGATCATAAAATTAAAATGTGATGAATTTCTGTGGAATGTGGAGGATTGATGGGTAGAGCTAGTCAAAAATGTGAAAATTTTCAGTTCTAACAACTAGCACAATGAAAAATAACATGCATAGATCATACAAAAAAAAGAGAGAATAAGAATCAGTAATGGATAACTAAATAAAGCTTGTTGTCTCCAAGAAGAAAAATACCACACATATATGGTGTTCATTACCTAGCTTGACCAGATCAATGTTAATCCTTTAATTTAAATATTATTCTTTATAGTATCCCCATGTTACTACAGTTCTACCAAAGAATTATGCCAAGACGAATGCTAGTTCTTCAATAATGAAGATACCGTTTCAAGCTAGTTGCAAATTTGCAATGGTTGAAAAAAATCTTTGTTAGAGAGACAAATGAATCTCCTAACATTTCCCATGATTGAATAGGCTCTACTACACTTGAAACTGCTAATGCATGCATATCTAGTCAGCCAAATTGTCCAAAGTACTTTTGCAGGAACCAACTCAGTTCTTTTCTAGACAACATATACATTGCATTCACTGAGCACACCTCACACACCCTCCTATAACCACAATTTTTAGGGGATTTCTCATGGTAATTTGGAAGTAAATTTTGGAGACACTCTTATAAAGAAAGCATGACTTCTTCATAGAGTTGTGCAAACATTTAAAATCCTTATCCCTAGAGCCACTCTACCAAATATAATAAAATAATAGAAAATAAGGATATATTTTCCAATTAAAGAATTACTCCAAAATATTACCTAATGATCCTCCACCAAACACAGCCTCTCTAGAATCCATTTGACTAGAGGCCTGAAATGGATGCACATCAAAAGAGAAAAACCCGCATTAATTATAAAGATGTTCCTTATGAACAAAAAGAAACACAACTAACTCACCAAGGAGAAAACATAGTAGCATTTGGCATGTAATTCTAAGTTAGGTGAACCTAGAGATAAGCTTGTCAAGAAATACTTGCAACGTGTTAAAATACTTGTAGAAGATATATATCATGTACTTCTAAGAGATTATTTTGAACACAAACACTTGTGATCCAAAATTAATTATGAGTGTATGGCTATGTTAAGTTTGTCCTCTTTGACAATCGGACAAAATGCTCTTGGCCTTCAACTCACTTATATATAATAAATCCTTATGTCACATTTACTTTAACTGATTAACACCATATGACTATTACTGGTATATTTAAATATTTTGTATCACCTCCACTCATTCATGACCCACAATGAACATTACATTCTAGCACTCACCATAATGTTATATGTGGATCAATCCAATTTCAAGGCTCAATCATGTTTTGGCTTTAAGTATCTAGAATTTGCAAGATTCACATCAATCTAGATAAACATTTGGACTTATATATTAAGACTCAAAATTCAAATATCACAAAAACAAGTAAACAACTAAAGACTCAAATCTTATCAGTAGGGGCACTTTCAAGTTTTACTTTCATAACACAACCAATGTAGAAGAAAGAAATACATAAAGTAGCTCAAAGGGATATGAAAGTACAAGTTACATGAGTAACAACCATGAAAACAAACTGAAAAAAATAGTTGTATTAGCTAAACTAAAAAATAGATTATAAGTCGAAGATGACAAACCTTTAAATGTTATTTATCTAGTGGTTTACATAACTTGTCTATATTTATAAGTTAGACAACTTGTAAAATGTATAGTTGTTGGCATGGGAATGAAATTAGATTGTTGTTGATGTTTGTTATTCTCATGGACAGGTATTGAAGAACTTGCATGGGTGATAAATCTTGTTTGGATAGGACCTAGAGACTTTTGAAAAGGTGGGCAAGGAATTCAGAGTTTGCTGCAACGAATTTGAAGTTAGCGAGGCCCTCTACAGCGAATTCAGAGGTAATTTGAAACCCTCATTGTAGAAAGTAAGCTGATAGGAAACATAAGAATATTCCATTCTCAATAGGTAAACTTCAAATGAATGTAAGATAGATTTGAGAACAATGACTCATTATATCCTCTTCTTTCTGTTATGGTCTATACTAAAAGTGACTACTTTCAACAATGTTTTGGCATCTTTGTTTTCAGATTTATGTTTTTTCTTTAAATCAAAAACTAAATTAATATGGGAATGCACAATATTATAGATGGATGAGTGTCAAAGGTTGACTACGGATCAATATCATGCATATGATGAGAGAGTAGCTGATGAGAGGGACATTGACAAATGTCCATGTCCATGCAAAAATTGTCTTGGTGGAAAGGTGAAATAAAGAAATATGATTTATCGACATATGATAAGATATGGGAATAGTGGTATAAGCCCTTGGGATTACAATTATTATGAAGATATGATAGAATGTCATACTGTGAGAGATTAAGAGCAAACAAACATAGATGAAGTGGCACCAAACATAGATGAAGAGGCAAAAATGTTTGATGAAGGGTTTTAAGTTGATAGAATGTTGAATGAGGGTCTAAACAATGATTGGTCCAAGTCAATGAATGATACTTTAAAGCCTATGTATGCCAATTGCAAGTTAAGTCATTTGACAACAATCCTTCAAATTTTTAACTTCCAAGTGGTGCATGGTTGGAAAAATGAGAGTGTAGATCAATTATTGGCATTATTAAGTTCATTGTTACCAACTGACTCCACATTTCCAACAAAATGAAGTTAATGTAAGAAGAAAATTAGTAAGCTCGACTTGGGGTATGAAAACATCCACACATGTGTGAATGGTTGTGTATTATTTCACAAAAATCTTGCAAATGAGAGTGAATGTCCAAAATGTCATGAACTGAGGTATAAACAAGGGTTGAAATTAGCTGTGGTTCCTAGAAAGGTTCTTCGCCACTTTCCAATAATCCCACGATTACTTTGAATGTATAGGTGCAGACACATTGTTGAACTTATGCAGTGGTATGCCCAAATAAGAGCATTGATGGACAATAGCGGCATGTGCCTTATTCTAAGATGTGGATGTAATTTGATAACAAATGGCCTAATTTTTCTCAAGATCCTTGTAATATAAGGTTGGTTTTGGATCTAGATGGGGTGAACCCATTCTCAGACCAAAGTACTAATGGTCAACTTGGCTAGTGTTTCTAATAAATTATAACTTGCCTCCATGGTTAGCAACTAAACCATTTTTCTTAATGTTATCATTGATTATACCAGGAAAGAAAAGTGTGACTTCAGATACAATAGATGCTTATCTAGAGCCATTACATGATGAGCTAATAGAATTGTGGAAATGAATTGAAGCAATTCAATCTTTAAGGGATGGTCATTCAATCAAATTCACTTTAAGAGCTTCCTTATTGTTTACGATTCATGATCTACCTGCATATGCCACATTGTCTAGTCTCTCTGTTCATGGATACCATGCATGTCTTGCTTGCAACTTTAAGGATTTTGTGAGGCACTCAAGAAGTTTTCGTAAGTGTATTTATTGTGGACATTGTTCTTACCTTAAAATGGATCATCCATATCATCGAAAAAAACACATTTCAATGGTCAAGAAGAGAATCATGAAGTGCCATTGCTAATAATAGGTGATTACATTGTGGAGAATGGACAAAAAAGAATGTCATTTATTGAAAATGATGGGATTTGTGGTAGTAGATATGATCCATGTAATGAAAGTGATGTAAAATAGTTGTGCATATTGTATAAGTTGCCATACTTTAAGGATAAATCCATAAGGCATACTGAGAAAAATATAGCTTATGCTATTATAGAAACTCTTTTTGGTGCTCTTGATACTATTTCATCATGTGAAGACTTTCGAAAAATAGATATTTGTTGAAATCTTTGGGTTGAAAAATATGATAATGAAAAATATAGAAAACCTAGTGCTCCTTATGTTTGGACAAAGGAACAACATGCACAATTCTTACAGTTGATGTCTCAAACTCGCTTTCCCATTGGATATGTAAGTAGCAACATTAGAAGCCAAACTGACATTAATAACTTAAGAGGCCTCAAGACCCATGACTATCATGTCATAATCGAGAATATTTTACCTATTGTGGTAAATATATCAAGTTTGGAAAAGGGGCCAAGATTGGCAATTATAAGGTCAGGCCTAATATTAAAGAGAATGAGTTTACATGTATTAGATCCTTCAAAATTTGATAGTTTGAGGGAGGAGGTTGTTGAAGTCCTTTGTCTATTGGAACAAGAATTTCCACCAGAAATCTTTAACATTTCTATGCATCTTTTAATACATCTAGAATATGAACTAGAGCATTGTGGCCCAGTAAGAGCGAGATGGATGTATCCTATAGAACGATATATGAAGGTTTTGAAAAATATTTTCCATACTAGAGAAAAACCAGAAGGCAACATGCCTGAGGGATATTCAATGCAAGAGGCCATGGGATTTTGCACAGAATATATGAAGGATTTTAAAAATGTCAATTGACATGTATGGGATGATGACAAAGATGAGAGAGTTGCAGGTGAAGTATTAGAAGACAATGGATGTCACTTCAAGCTATCATATCAAGAAAGAAGTGCAATACATGCCTTTATTCTTCAAAACAACTCTTCGTTCGATAAGTGGCATGGGTAAAAAAAAAATTACACAATAATTTATTTACTCAATTGCATTTACACATTTATATTATTAATCTTACTATTTGTACGCCATTATTCTATGTAGAAAATATGAAGAAGAGAATCAAACTTGGATGCAACATCAACCTCAAAGGTGCAGACATCATGATTTGATTGGAGCTGATTCTTTTCCAAAATTTGAAGAATGGATTGTTAATGCAATCAGTGATGCAAAATAAGAAGTTCAAGATATAACAATAGAGGAAAGTGAGCTTTCACGCCCTCCACATTTATGGGCTATGCATTTTAGTGGAATTTGGGCCTATGGTAGTCATTTAAGAGTGGAAGAAAAAGAAAAAGGAAAGACAAATTGTGATTGTGTTGTTAGTGCTGAATTTCTTCATGAAATTGAGAAGAAATTTTATGTTGGATTCATCCAAGAAATTATTCAAGTGGATTTTGGTGAAAATAGTCCTATATTATTAAAATGTAAGTGGATTCGACCATCTGTAGTACAATTTTATGAGTACGGATTTGTATGTGCAAATACACGATAATTTTTATTAGAGACAGATGAGTTGTATGTTTCCCCTCTTCAAATTAACCAATCATTTCTAATTGATGATGTAAGAATCCCAGGTTGGTCATGTGTCATTTAAACAGAGTCTCATTCGAGATGAAAATTCATGGAAGTTGTTGATGTAATGCCTAATGGGCAATATGTTAATTTACAAGAAACCTTCGAAGAAGTGGATGAAGACAATGAGGGACTATTTGAAGAAGAGATTTTGATTACCAATGAAGAAATTGGGAGAGATAATGTATTACATTTCACAAATGAGGACGAGGAAGAAAACCAAGTAGATGCAGACATGAGTGATCAGGATTATGATCTTGCTGGAAATGCAGATGATTATTGATAAGCCCCATTTTATGACCTTTTATGTAAGACTTTTATGTTGTTTTAAGACTGTTTTATGTTTTAAGGACACAAACCTTCAGACTAATACCTGTTTCAAAGCTTTATTGTTGAAAAAAGTTTCTATATGAATGCAATATGAATATTTTTTCATATAAAAATGAGGATTCAATATCTCTGTATCAAGTTGCTAATTTATACATTATTGTTTTTGTGGACTTCAAGAAATGAAGAAAAATAATGAGGCACAAATTAGATGATAGTGATCATAATGTTGAAATTCCAGTGACAGATTATGAGCGCTTTTGTGAAGAACGTGTGGCCAAGAATAATGAATATTTATCACATCTTGGTTTGACATCAAATAGGCAAGTTGTAAATCCACTAAGTAGTAAATTATTTGTTTAATACTGTTTAATGGAATTTTATAGGCAAGAGATTTATGTATGTAAGACATGATATTTTTTTTTGTTTTACAGGAAAGAAAAAGAGGGTAGAGAAAATGCAGAGAAAAAATAAAAATAAAGGTACAATGCTGCCAGCTCATAGAAGCCAACACTTTTGTGATTCAACAAATGAAGTTGGTTAAAAAAATAGTTGTGATGAAGTGAAATCTGAAAAGACCACTGCTGATCTACCTATTCATGCCACACGTGATGTGGCCAAGGAGCATGAAGTTCCGATTAATCAAAGTCATGAAGAGAGTTTGTTTGCATCTGATGTGCCTACTGAGAGTGCACTTGTCACATCTACAACTTTTGAAGGAATTAGTGAATCAACTAGAAATATTTGTAGTGGTGAAACAAAAGATGTCCCTACTTATGTTAAAAGACAAAGATTGATTCAAGTTTACAGAGAGGAACACAAGATAAAGAATATTAGAAGGGAAGAAGCCATTCTTGGTTGAGGTAGCAAGAGATGGTGAACCCATTGGGAAAAATGCTACAAGGTGGGCCTCTGAGTTGGGAATAAGATGTAGGGCCCATTTGGATATCTTCAAATCAAATTTTGCAAATCAAGATCCATGAAATGTGGAATATGTTATACAAAAAATGGAAAATGCCTTTGAAATTGTTGGTTGAAAAATCTCTAGAAAATATTACAAGCACAAGATGAGACTTTTGATGAATAGTTTTAGATACAATTGTAGAAAAATAATAATGGATGGAAAAGAGATGTTAGACTCCACTCTATCTCCCAAATAGTGGGATGCATTGAAAGAAAGTATGCATTCCAAAGAATATTTGACAAAGAGTAATAGAGGCAAGAGAGGAAGAGATAATGTGAGGACTGAATATACATTTGGCCAAGGCGGGTTGCAAGCCAAAATAGACAAATGTGGAGTAAGTGTATGGATTTTTGGTTCAATTTTCATTGAATTAACTATACGTTGAAATTGACATTGTATTTTAGGTGGAAAATAATAATAGAGAAGCAAGTGTAGAAGATGTTGTCAATTATATGGCAGCACTAGATCGTACTAAATCTAATACTAGTATCAAGAGGAAATCTAGTTCATCAAAAAAGATTTCACAACCATCTATTGAATGCCCAGTAAGAACCTCTCCAAATCATGTCAACTCAAATAAAGACTACCAACATATAATGAGTTGCTTAAACTATCTCACTGAGAAAATTTCGTAGTAGGTTGCCTCTGTTAAGCCTATAATTTCTACATGGAATGACTATAATTCCATGAGTTCAGATCAAGTAAGAGGCTATCCCTCAATATTTTGATTCTAAACTATATCATCTTTATATTGTATTCTAAAGATGTCTAAAAATTTCATAAATATTTTCCACAACATTCCTTTATAAAATTACTCTCATGATCTCCAGGAAAAGTATTATGATCATATATAGAATAGCGAATCTATGAAATTTTTCCTTTTATTTCATTGAAATCTATTGTGGCTGTCCTAAATGTTGTGACTGTGATTTTTATGAAAAAATAACTATGAGATCAATGAATGATTTGTTAGGTCTTAGAAGTTCAGGTTTTTAAACCATAAGGGGGTGCCGATCCCTTAATACACCTTTGGCCCACAAAAGGTAAACAAGACTGATTCCCCTGATATGTATTAATTCCTAATAATCCATGTTATATTGGGCCATCAGAGGAATGTAAAGATTTGTTCCATCGATGTTCATGTGTTACAATGATGTGCTTTCTTTTGTTGACTCTATCGGTCTATCGGGGAGGATGCCTTAGGAGTTAGCTTGATAGGGTATTGATACACTAATACTAGGTTATTAATTGCTTTCATTGGGGGAATTTAAACATTCATTATATCAGGCCATCAAGGGAATGCAAACATTCATTCCACCAATGTTCATGAGTTACAACGATGTGCTTACTTTTGTTGACTCTATTGGTCTATCGGGGAGGATGCCTTAGGAGTCAGCCTGATAGGGTATTGTTGAACCGACACTAGGTTATTAACTACTTTCATCGAGCCATCGGTGAGGCTATGATGGGGTTTTTGTCGATGAGGAATTGTTAGGCCGATAGTGCTAATTTTTATTTAGGAACATGGAAAGATTATGGAGTCTCAAACTCATTTATGGGTGTGACAATTTGGCATTGTGGGCCATAGAAGTAGAAATTTGCAAAAAATACTGATTAATCCCAATTTTAAAAAAACCTATAGGCTTTTAGCCAAGCATCCATAGCTTGTTCGAAAGCACCTATTTTAGGCTGTTAGCCATAGTAGCAAGGCAATGAACTATTTTATAAAATTCTTTGATAGACATGTATGAAAAATGTGTTAACATAGAAAAGGCAGTAAACTCTTCAAAACAATGTCTCAAAGAAATGAGGTCTCATGGTGATGGAATGCCATGACAATAAAATTTCTTTTGATTTTCATGGCATTCCATCACCATGAGACCTCATTTCTTTAGGAATTTTTTCAAAGAGTTCATCGCATTGTCTATGTTATTGCTTACTATTATGCTTTTGATAGATTTTTTCCAAGCATCCATAGCTTGTTTGAAAGCTCTTGTTTTAGGTTTTTTAGCCATAGCAACAAGGCAACAAACTGTTTGACAAAATGCTTTGGTAGATATGTATGAAAAATGTGGTAGCATAGACAAGGCATTGAACTGTTTGAAAAAATGCCTCAAAGAAATGTGGTCTCATAGAATGCCATGAAAAGCAAATGCAATTGGAAGTTGCTCCAAGTTATTAGTTATACAATGTGAAGTAATTGCATAACTCCTTAGGTTGACTTTGGAAAAACTATATTGTAATTAAAATTTTCTCATCTATCAGCATTTGGTTATTGGTTATGCAATGTGAAGTAATGCTCTAAGTTTGAAAGATGTACAATGCAATGTAATCAACGATATGAATATAAACTACAAAAATCTATTTTTTACAATTCATTAGTTAGACTCTTTATTTTATTTGCTCTCTATATCTCTATGCTATGGAAATGCTTTTCAATTTCAAAAAAATAGTTTTTATCTCTTGTTCTATATTTTTTACCTTTTTTTTTTAAATCCTATTTTTCCCTTATTTTTTCAAGACTTTTTCCCAATTTTTTTTTAAAATCTTATACTTTTGGTTTGCTGATTTTTTCCCCAAAATATTTTTGCTGCTATAGATCATAAAGAAATAATAAAACTCTTGAAATTCTATTATTTTCTTAGAAATTTCTGATTATTTGCAGTTCCAAGCTTTTGTACTTGCCCGTATAGGGTTTCCTTGTTCTCTTTTGCATTGAATTAGGTGGTTGGGTGAGTTAACTTCAATTTATTTCTAATTTGGTGGATTCTTGAAGAGTTTTGTGCATTTTGTAGTCAAATTGCTAAAACAGGTATGCAAAGATAGAGTTGAGGGTTTGTGAGTCTACAAAAATGGATTTTCACCCATTCCACTTATTGTGACTTTTATGCTTGGAAAGGATCTGTTGACTGCTTTTTACATGAATTACTCATCTGGATATATATTTTTGTTTGATGGTTAAACTACATGCAGAGAAATTTTATCAAAGCAGCACAAAAAACAAGAACGCCTTGATGTCAATCATAGTTGTGTTGAACTTGAGGTAATATAATAGTTGTTGTGGACAAAAATTTATAGCTTTTGCATTCTTTACCTAACTTATATTAACTTTTCATGATGATTAAAACACATGTAGGGAAATTATATGAAAGAAGAACAAAAAGAAAAAGACCCTGTCAATAGAGCTCTTTGCAAAGCTAAACAACTTCAGGACAATGTTGACAGTGATTATGCTGAATTCAAGGAGTATATGCATGATATTGATAATACTATTGGTGCTGAACTTGAGGTAAGTGCTATGAAACATTACTTTTCCTTGATTCTAAAACCCTTCATGTATTAATGACTACTATGATCCCAAATAGTGAACAAGCTTATAGAATAGTGAATAGACAACTAAAACATTGAATGTAACCCATAGAACATTCATTGTACCTACTTTGTCAATTTTTAGTGGGGATTGCTAGCACTTCAATACTTTATGATGCTTGACTGTGTTTTAGGCCATTGTAATTGACCTTGTCAACATCTTGAACTTAGTGTGTTGCTTCTTTCATTAGATGATACCTATTGTTCTTTCCTTCACAGATCTATTGTTAACTCTTCATTATGGCTATTTTTATTAAAAAAAAATTCTTTTGATATGAACTTTTTTCTTTCTCTTAATGAATTATTGTTTTTTAGTAATGATATTTGCTGCTTGATCCATTAAACTCATTGTTACAACCATAAAACTCGCTGCCCTTGTACTAAACTCACTGCTACAACCATGAAACTCACTGCTACTGCTACTTGTTCATTGGACGTCATTCTTGACTTCTTTTTGCATACTCTTACACTATTTTCTAACAGTGAAAGACTCTTTCTCTATTATTTATGTGACCTCTACATCCAACCTTATTTGTTACTCCTTTACTATTGCTATGAAAGCCACAGAGAAAGACTGCATTGTTTCCTCAATGACTACTCTTAATGGCTATCACATGTTGTCTTGATACATTTTGTTCTTTGTTCTTCTTTTATATGTCATCATTGACATCGTTATGTTGACTACATGGGGTTATGTTTCAGAGCTTTAATGCCACTATTTTTGTACATCCCAATGTATTTCACCTTCACTTTGCAACAATAGTAGTAGTGCTCTCATATTGCATTCTTTATTTTTGTGTATTAGCTACCTTTTTTATATGTAATAGTGTTGGCATAACCTTATGTGTTTGGTATGCGTGCATGGTAATGCAGTGTTTATATTTGTGGCCTTTGTATCTGATTAGCATGAAGCTAATAGTAACATTGTAAGCACTGCTATGAGTGTTGGTTTTTTAGTAAATTAGATCATTACAATTATTTTTGAAAATTTCCTTTTGCAATTATTTTCACACATGCAAGTACTATTTAAGTAAGTAACGGTTGTTTTATTATACAAACAAGGGTAATAATTACCTATCTAATATAATGTGTTTTTTCTTTTTATTTTTGCAGAAATGTATTAATGATAAACTCAAAGAAGGGGATAAAGTTAGGGTGTTGGATCTGTTTGATGGTGATGCTGTGGGCATTGGATGGATTCACTCCCTATCTATTGTACATGGAGTCAAAAGGAATAGGAGATGCAAATGTAAACATTTTAAAGGTCACAAGTAACATACCCCTTGTTTATGAAGACAAAAATAGATGGATTTGTTCATCTAAAATAGAAAGAGGGAACCTTCACATGGTGGCCACTAGAATATTTGCAAAAAATGACATAGTTGAACATGTTTATCATGTACTAGTTAATGTTAGACATCTTGGCTCACTGTTTTATGTAGTATTTTGAATATGTTATTTAGGGATCTTAATTATCATGGTGTATTTGGAAGAGTTGGAAATTCTTAGATAGCTTTGAGATTTATCATTATATTTACATATATACTCTTAGACAACTTTGACATCTTGTAACTTGATATATATATATATATTTGCATTAAATTTTTTTATTGTAGATTACCTTTATTTATCATGATGTTGAATCAATCTTTTAATTCTAGCATGTTGTAGCTTTTTTCGTATATGTAATATTTTTATTTGCTTTTATGTTTTAGTTCAAGTTTAATATTATGTTAGTTTTGCATTATAAAATTTATGGTATTTAATAAATTATTCATTTCATGACTATATTTACTACCAATTAATGGAAAGTAGTAAATAAAAATGACTAAATTAATGACTAAATATATGACTAAATTAATGACTAAATATATGACTAAATTAATGACTAACGTAATGACTAAATTAATTACTAAATATATGACTAAATATATGGCTAAATTAATGACTAAATATATGACTAAAGTAATGACTAAAAATGACTAAATTAATGACTAAGTATATGACTAAATAAATCACTACCATGACTAAATTAATGACTAAAAATTGCATATAAATGACTAAATTAATGACTAAATCAATGACAAAATTAATGACTAAAATTATTGACTAAATAAATGACTAAAATTGTTTAGTCATAAATTTAGTAGTGTTATGACTACAAATAAACCACTAATAGTCATCTGACTAAAGTTAGTCATTTATATGCAATTTTTAGTAGTTTATTTAGTCATATATTGTTGTTTGTGTACTAGTGGCATGATCCTATACCATCTCATAATCTTACTATATCCAACCCATTTTTTGATCTTAGCATATCCACCTCATATCATGATCCTATCATACTACCTCCATAGTATGACCCTAGTCCATCACAAGAACAAAAATTTCCATCCATTACCCCATGCAATGATCCCCTTCCTCTAATTTAAGATCAAATCATTCCTTCATCTCCATGTCATAATTCCCTTCCATCTCATAACCAAGAGAAATCTATACCGTCCACCCTAGCCCATGATCCTACCTTAAGTCAAGATCAAAGCACCTGATGAGTCCAATTAATGGCTCAATTTTGATAGGGTTTATTATAAATTTGTTATTGTTATTATAGAATTTAGCACTTGGTTGTTGATATTTTCCATGTTATTTCCTTAAAACTATAAACCTTGGGCATAGATTTATCTGTGTGACTTTTAATGACATTAACATGGTATGTGAATTATCTATGTTAATTTTACATGTGGTTGAATGTATTTTACTTTAAGGTAATTATGGATATGCAATTGTTTATGTGTGTTAATGTCATTATACAGGTTCACATTAAGATGTTGATGTAAATGAAGCTTGCAAAGTGGAAGAAACTCCTACCAGTTGGTTGGATGCTAAGAAAGTGAAAAAGTCATTAAGAGGTCCAAGGAGGGAAAACTCTCAAAGGAGGGGAAATTACAATGGAGGGAAATTTCTAGTTCAAATGGAAGGTCCTATAACTACCCTTTTAATGGTCATGTTTGTTTGTTGAGAAAATATAGGGAGTGTGTTGTGCTGGATTCTTGTTGGGGCAAGTCTACTTTGACCAAATCTGGCACATGCATAACTTCCTCCCTCTTTTTTTATGCTTTCAATAAATGACATCCTCCTATTTTGTTGGATTCGAATACCCAGGTAGTTAGGGTTAGCTAGAAGTTTTCTCTCTATAAATAATGGTCAGATGCCCCTTTTCATAAGGTTGGATGTTTTGAGATTGTATTTTGCATTTCCAATTTGAGTAAAACAGTCATATTGCTAAAATGTTGTAATCATGTCTTTAAGAAATAATATGATATTCTGATTTGTTGTATCGAAGTTAGCTTAAGGAAGAATCACTCAAGGGGGGCCACTTGGTGAGAATTCCACCCATTTAGTTTAAAATTTATTTTTCTATTCAGTAATTAGTTTCAGTTTCAGTAGTTGTCTATTCTTGCAGCCACTAAAATTCTATTTTGTGACTGTTCCTATAGCCAAGGTAGATAGAGTAGTTTCCTATTTGTTTGCTGAGATTTCTATTCCTGCCATTCATTTCGAGTAAAATTGTTGATTCTTAGTGTAGTTGTTGATTCATGCTCAATGCTTAAGTTGATTTCTTTCCAACATTTTATTTCTACTATTGTTTCTTTTCTAGTTTATGGATGACTATAATGGAGTCCTAGTACACATATAGTGCTAAACCATTTCAATTCTACGTCCTTGGGTTGACAATGAAATGCACCTTCATGATGAGTAAGATAACTACTTAGTGCAGATGTCCAATCTCTAAGTCACAGCTCTAAGGGCTTAGTTATTGAACCATTAGAGGAGGCCAACATTTTTGGCATCGTTGTTAGGGATGGTATCAAACTAGGAAGTTATTTGGAGTCATTAATAGTTTCTTTCTTGTTTTAGTATCTCTAAAGTTTGTTCTTAGCATGCCCCTCATCTATGAAAGTAATGATATACTATTCTTTCACCAATTCTTTGTGTGAGTTGGCTAATACTGAGTTGATACCACATGCATAGAGGTAGGAGAAGAGATGCTTATGGGAGATTCCTTCCTAATGACCCTAATCCTAATAATCAACTAGTTAAATTTCAAAATCTACCAAGAGACAAAGAAGAAGAAGAGGCATATCCTTTTGTTGATGCATTTCCCAATTTGACCAATTCTGAAACTTCCTTTGAAGACCAAAATATGATTGAGAATCTATTTGCTTTGGAACTCCATCAAGCAGGTATGGCTGATGCACATCGAAATAGACCCACCCTACCATCTTTTCCATTTCCTATCACTCATCAGAATGAAGTTTATAACCTTAAAAATATCCTTGCCTCAGTTCTTCCTAAGTTCTATGGGCTTGTCATAGAAGACCCTGACACTTTCTTGTTTGAGTTTGATATCCTTTGCAAAAGCTATGACTATACCACTAATGTTCATAGGCTTAAATTGTTTCCTACCACCTTGAAAGAAACTGCATTAAGATGGTTTATGAGCTTAGGTAGGAATATTATAGAGACTTAGGATGATATGAAAACAAAGTTTCTTGAGAAGTACAAAGAATATTGTAGGGGTAGTGATATGAGAGGAGATGACATCTTTAGGATGCATCAAAAGGAAGATGAGCGTTTTGAGGACTATATTTGAAGGTTTATGTTTTTCCTACAAAAATCTCCACATCATACACTCAATGAAGAGTCTCAAAATCCACTCTTCCTTAGAGGGATTAGTGAAAGTTGCATTGATGCTCTAGACCTAATGTGGTTCTACAGGTCCAGTGAAGACACTTCTGCCTACTATTCTTGCAATTGAACTTCCTGCAGCAACTAATATGCTTCATACATTTTTGCCTCATGAACTAAAACTGTCAAGTATTAGTGAAACAATCATGATTGAGTTAACTGCAAAAGTGCAAGTGTCGGAAGGGAAACATCTAAATATTAACAACAAGTTGAGTCAAGAGCAATAATTGTCTCTAACAAACTTGTTGAAGACCCACCAACATGCATTTGCATGGTACTACCATGACATGAAAGGATTGGACCCCAAGCTCTATACTCAGGATATATATCAGAGATGACTGCACACTAGTAAGGAAACCACAAAGGATAATCAATCCTACATTAAGGGAGATTGTAAAAGGGGAATTACATACATTATTGGATGTAGGATTTATCTACCCTATCTCAGATAGCTAGTGGGTGTCCCCATTGGTAATTGTGCCTAAAAATGAGAGGTAAATGGAATATTTGTGTTAACTATAGAGAACTAAACTCTACCATAAAAAAGGATAATTTTCCACTCCCTTTCATAGACCAAGTACTAGATTCACTTGCAAGTAAGCAATATTTTTCTTTCCTAGATGGATTCAGTGGTTATAATCAGATATAGATTGCACCTGAGGATCAAGAGAAGAAAACTTTTACCTATCCTTGGAGGACCTATGCCTACTTATTACTCCCATTTGGTTTATGTAATGCACCTACAACCTTCCAAAGAGTAGCCATTAGTATATTTTTAGATATCTCACATGACTGTATGGAGATCTATATGGATGATTTTACTACCTATGGTGCTGATTTCGCAGAAGCATTAGAAAATATAAGAAATTTTTTGTAGAGATGTGAAGACCATAATCTATCCTTGAACAGTGAGAAATGCTTCATGTTGATGCAGGAAGGAGTAGTCCTTAGCCACTACATCTCTTAGAAAGGAATTCAAGTGGACCCAACCAAGATTGAGGTGATTACCAATCTTCCTATTCTTGCCAAGAAAAAAGATGCTAGAAGTTTGTTGGGACATGCAGGATATTTTAGGTGTTTCATCAAATATTTCAGTAAAATGGCAGCACCATTGTACAATCTCCTAACTAAAGATGTTGAGCTTTGGTGGACAAAGGAGTGTGACAAAGCATTCTCTAATTTGAAAGCAGCCTTAACCCATGCTCCTATACTTAAAGGCCCTAATTGGGAGCTTCCTTTTCATATTCATACATATGCATCTGATTATGCTATAAGAGTTGTCTTGGGACAAAAAGAGGGAGAAATTGAGAATGCAATCTACTTTGTCAGCAAAAACCTACAAGGGACTAAGTTCAACTACAAAGTGACAGAGAAGGAAATGTTGGCAGTCAACTCTATGCCCTTAACAAATTCAGGCATTACATAACATGATATCAGATCTTTGTTCATACAGACCATGTAGCCATAAGATACCTCATGAATAATCCCTTGATTTTAGGTAGGCTAGCAAGGTGGTTGTTGTTGATGCAGGAATTTGATATCACCATTGTTGAAAAACTGGGTAGGGAAAATGTTGTAGTAGAATTTCTTTCTAGATTGACTACATCAGAGGACACTCAAGTCATTGATGACTCTCTCCCTTATGGAAATTTGTTTTCCATCAGTGTGCACACACCTTGATATGTTGATATAGCCAATTATCTAGTTACAAGGAGAGTTCCTCCTCATTTCTCTCCAAAAGAGAGAAGGGTGCTCATTGAGAAAAAAATTCCTTTCTCATGGATTGCAGGATGTTTATTCTACACTAGACCAGATCATGTAATGAGGAGATGTGTAAGGGAGGATGAAAAATATGATATATTGCATGCATGTCACAATGAACCATGTGGAGGGAATTTTGTAGCTAAGAGGACAACAATGAAGATTCCTAATATAGGATATTACTAGCTCACACTTCATAAGGATGCATGAAAGTATACTAGGAAGTGTGATAAATGTCAGAGGATGGGTCGACCAACTAAATTTGATGAGATGCCTCTATACCTCCAAGTAGTCATCACTCCATTTGATAAATAGGGACTTGATTTTGTAGGTCCCATTGATCCTCCATCAAATGGAAAATCCTACATCTTGGTTTGCACTGACTATGTGACCAAGTGGGTGGAGGTTAAAGCTATGAAACATTCTAGAGATAATAAGGTTGAAGAATCCCTCTATGAGGAAATCTTCACACGTTATGGGGTCCCAAGAGAGATAGCGACAGACCAAGGGGTTCAGTTTATATCAACCCTTGTCATAACATTGGTTAATGAATATAATGTGAGACATATGAAATCTACCCCCTATCACCCTCAATCCAATGGCCAATCTGAGGTGACCAATAGGGAAATAGAGTTTATCTTGACCAAAACAGTGGTTATTCATAGAAGAGATTGGGAAAATAGGTTGCCAAAAGTTGTCTGGGATTATATGACCACTTGGAAGACAACCACTGGTTTCACTCCTTTTGAATTACTGTATGAGAAGATAGCCATGATTCCTAATGAGTTTGAGCATAAAACTGTTAGGACTACACTAGATCTTGGGATAGACATATTTGAAGTAAAAAGGATATAATCATGTAGTTGAATGCTTTAGATGAGATGAGAAATTTAACCCTTCATCATATTGAGATAGTGCAAAATCAGAGGGTCATATGGCATGACAAATACATAAAGGAAAAGAAGTTCCAGCTAGGTGATTTGGCACTCCTTTATGACTACAGGTATCAAGCTAATGTAGGAAAACTATAGACCAAGTGGTTGGGACCATATGAAGTTGCAGAAGTTTTCCCTAATGGTACTGTTCGACTCACAACCATTGACCCTATAAGATTCAAAATCTTGTTCAACGGTTACCATCTCAAGTTGTATCATAAACCAGCTTCCAAGCAAGAATTCATTCAACAATTTATTCAACACCAAACCTTCAAACTTCCTATAGCTGAAGGAAGCAGACCTAGTGTCCCTCCTTCTGACTAGTCAAGGTATGCATGCAATCACATCATAATAAATATTTCCACTTTTGTGGGAATTCACTTCTCTATCAATAAATCCATCCACCTATCCATCTCCATATTTTCTCTCTCTTCCATAACTCCACCATCACTTCACTTCACCATCATTTCATTCCATCACCACTTTATTTAACTACTCAATTATACTTTTAAAGCAAGTCGTACTGCCTTCCACATTTTTTGCAATGAAACTCCAAGTTTTTAGGTGTGTGTACAACAACTTGTTATATTTTAATTATCTTAGATGCATTTATTTAATTATTGTAAATTAATGTTGATATTTCATATAGCATATAATTGTACTCTGCCCTGTCATATCATAATTACCACCTAGCCTATGTGGACACATGCTCTAAATTAGGTTGGGGGGAGTGTCAACCCACATTTCCATGTGTCATACATGTCATCAAATTTGAAATGAGCCAATTTCAATGATACAGTTGAAATGATAGCTTGCATGTGTGAAATGACACTGAACTTCCGCCATTTTTCTTGATGATACCCTTCATTCATGTTTCTTTATTGCCTTAGTCATAATCTTAAACATCACCAAAAAGGTAAATTTCATATGACATTGGTGTTAGCACTACAGAGGAGTTGCAGGAAGAGAAAGGAAATTTCATAGAAGTGTTTGCTTGATTGTGGGTAGAGACAATGGGTGGTCAGTTGATTAGGAATGAAGGTCCAAAGTTCATGATGTGGTGTTGTAGGATGCACTTTCTTTGGCCGAGTTTAGGAATTGTGGATAGTTGGACTACTTCCTAAAACTTGACAGCTTCAATGAGGACATTGCGCTAGAATTTTCACAGACACTCTTTGATAGGAAAGCAATGGTAAAAGGGCTAGAAGTGATAGCTACTAAGGAGAGAATTGCAGAGGTAATGAGTTTTCCTACCGATGGAGAGCCATACCTTGCTTCCAGGGATGTGAGGTCATCTAGGGCAAAATTCACTAAACCTAGTGACCCTCCACTAGTTGTAGATAAGCAAGGAACGAGGATAACTTCTCTCCCAGGGAAGTGGAAACAAGTAGTCATCTACATTGTTAAGTATATTACTTGTGAGGTCCGCTAGTCATGCCTCCATTCTATGCATTTTAAGCTCTTGAATCATATGATACATGGTAGAAGGATGAACATGCCCAATGTCATGTATAACCTCTTTGCAATCATGCTAGCTAAAATGCAAAAAGGTAGGGACAATTATGCCTCCCATCACTATTTGATAAAATTATTGGTAGAAAAGTCTTTATAAGAGGTGTCTGGTATGACATGGGAAGAATTTGTAAACATTGATCAGTTTAGACTAGAAAATGTGTTTCCTAGAGGTCAACCTCAACCTCGTAGGGTTAGTAGGGGTGAGAGGGTTGTTAAAATCACTCTTGGAGCTTTAACCTCCAGTGCAAACCCTAGCTCAAACCCTCCTATAGCTTAACAAGCTATAGAAATTGGCTCCTCAAAGTTAGAATATTTAGATGAAGAAAGTTCATCCTCAAAACCTGATGTTAATGTTCTTCCCATAACCCCAATTTGAACTAGGGCTACCATTAGAAGAGAGGAAGCATAAATGAGAGAGGCGGAAATGAGAAAGGGGAAGGCCAAGAAGCAAATGTCAAAAAAAGTAACACTAAGCCCTAAGAAATAGAAGGCTAATGAAACTGTTCTTTCTACAGCTGAAGAGAAACATAAAATCCCTCTTAAGAAATCAAAATCAGTTGGTTCAACTACTGATATGCCTCCAAAGAGAAGCCCTAGATTTAGAAGAACACCTGGGAAGGAGACAGAAGCCCCTACGGGGCAAGTAAATGTTGAAGAAAAAGATATTTTTGAAGAACAAGCAAACAAAAGATTAGTAGAGCTTGCTGCTATCACAGAGTAGGTTGAAAATCAAGAGTAAGATGAACAACCAGAATCACTACAACTAGTGCTATTTGAACAACAAGAATCAGTGTGGTAAAATTTTGGTGGGAAAACATAAACCTCCCACTTTTTCATGGAATCTTGTAGCTTTGGACCTATGGAGTGAAATGCAAAGGAAAGAGGAGGAGTGGAAGAAGGAAAAACACAAGGTACAGGAAGAAATTAAATAGAAAAATGTAGAAATTGAAGAAAAGAATGCAGAGATTGTTGCCTTGAAGGAAAAGGTGGATAATGTGGTGACTTTAGTACCCCAAATGATGGTGTGTAGAACTCCTCCAAGAGTATATGCACTACATTTGAAGGAGTGAAATCTTTCCTTCAAGCTATCAAGGATTATTTCAGGTTTAAGCCCTACTATTGAAAATCCACATGAGTTTTTCCAAGCATACCAATCTTCCCCTCCTGAAGTTAAAAATTTGTTGTGTGAACTATACCTGCATAATTATGTTGTGCCTAATGATCATGATTGTAACCTATTACTGTACATTGGAGATATCCATTTAAGGGAATTTATGTCATGGATTTAGAATGAAATTAGCTAGGGCCAACAATTTAGAACTTACACGAAAAGAGAACTTCATACTCCCTTGCCTTTGAGAGCTGAATCCAATAACCCTATAAACATTTACCAAACATGGCATAGAATTCTTTATCACCCAATCTACAAAAATAGGATCATGCCTGTTAGGGAAGATGCGTACAAGGAACATGAGAAAGTAGCTACTACTATAAGGAAATTGTTAATGGGGTACTTATCACAAAGGTGGAATAGTTTGATAGATTAGTTGAAACAAGCTAAACCCCACTCCTTGCAAAATTATGCTTCAACATGCAAACAAACTGACAGGTACATGCAGATTGGAAGGATGAACTAGTAGTATTAGCTTCCATTAACATTTTAGCCACCTACTTTGTTGTGGCCTATACTTGATTATAGATATTATCAGTATGGGATAGCTACAGAAAGGCCGAGGTGGAATAGATTGGAAAATAAGTGAGGATTCTATTGGGACCCCAATTCAGATACTGCAGAGGTTGATCTAGGATAGTTGGTAGTTGGTGACTTCAGAGCTCTAACTAGGAAAAGGAATAGTGCTCCCTTTGGTAGAGGACCAACAAAACATTAGGTTGAGATGATGAGTCCAATTAATGGCTCCATTTTGATAGGGTTTATTATATATTTTTTGTTGTTATTATAGACTTTGGCACTTGGTTGTTGACATTTTCCATATTATTTCCTTAAAACCATAAACCTTGGGCATAGAATTATCCTTGTGACTTTTAATGACATTAACATGTTATGTGAATTATCTATGTTAATTTTACATGTGGTTGAATGGATGTTACTATAAGGTAATTAAGGATATGCAATTTTTTGTGCATGCTAATGTCATTATGCAGGTTCACATTAAGATGTTGATGTAAACGAAGCTTGAAAAGTGGAAGAAACTCTTGCCAGCTGGTCAGTTCTTAAGAAAATCAAAAAGTCATTAAGAGGTCAAAGGAGGGAAAACTCTCAAAGGAGCAAAACTTCCAATGGAGGGAAATTCCTAGTTAGAATGGAAGATTGTAACTACCCTTTTAATGGTCATGTTTGTTTGTTGAGAAAATCTAGGGAGTGTGTTGTGCTAGATTCTCATTGGGGCAAGTCTACTTTGACCAAATCTAGTGCATGCATAACTTTCTCCCTCTTTTTCTATGCTTTCAATAAATGGAATCCTCATATTTTGTTGGAGTTGAATTCCTAGGTAGTTAGGGTTAGTTAGAAGTTTTCTCTCTATAAATAATGGTCAGATGCCTCTTTTCATAAGGTTGGATGTTCTGAGATTGTATTTTACATTTCTAGTTTGAGTAATATAGTCATATTGCTAGAATGTTGTAATCATGTTTTCAAGAAATAATATGATATTATGATTTGTTGTATTTGAGTTAGCTTAAGGAAGACTCACTCAAGGGGGGCCACTTGGTGAGAATTCCACCCATTTAGTTTAAAAGTTACTTTTTTGTTCAGTAATTAGTTTCGGTTTCAACAATTGTCTATTCCTATAGCCACTGGAATTCTATTCTATGACTATTCCTATAGCCAAGGTAGACAAAGTAGTTTCCTATCTGTTTGTTGAGATTTCTATTCTTTCCATCCATTTCTAATATAGTTGTTGATGCTTATTGTAGTTTTTGATTCATGCTCAGTGCTTAAGTTGATTTATTTCCAACATTTTATTTCCAGTATTCTTTCTTTTCTAGTTTATGGATGACTACAGTGGAGTCCTAGTGCACATACAGTGTTGACCCATTTGAAGTCTACGTCGCTGGGTTGACAATGAAATTCACCTTCATGATGAGTAAGATAGTTGCTTAGTGCAGATGTACAATCTCTAAGTCATAGCTCTAAGGGCTTAGTTATTGAACCATTAGAAGCCAACAACACCCCTTCATCTTCATATCATGATCCTAATCCTCCAAAAGTTTCGATCACTCCTATCCAAGCTACTCATGAACCCAACACTTATCAATTGGGCTCCTCCACTTTCATCCAAGTTGATCTCACCCAAGAACCTATCATTCCCTCCATGCCATACCCTCATCAAAATGGACTCACATATTTTTTTCAAAACAACAAGTATCCCATTGGTAAAAGGATTTATCAAAAAGTGCATTATCAAGGAAAAGGGTTAAGCCTACATCAGAAAGTCATATTAGAACCCATCCAAATCCAAGAAAATACTAAGTATCATGGCCTTAGATATAAGTCTCTAGATGTTGGTACTCCTTCCATCCACCCCAAATCCAAAATCCTACCATCTAAATCCAAATGTCCACATTCCCCATCCTCAAAATCTATCTTGTGCCCTTATATCCCAAATCCCATTCCTTCATCCCTTCCATTCATTTTGGGTCCCAATGTCCCAAAACAAATTCCTTCATCCCCTCCATCCATCTTAGGTCCTTAAATTGCACCACCTATCATTCCTACTCCAAAATTCCATTATCCTCTCTATCCATCACCTCATATCCCTAATCAAGATCTAAAAAGGCACATACCCTTGAACCTTTTCCAACATACCTATACCAACCCATCCATAATAAATCCACATAATTCATATCCATCCACCAATCCCATTTCTCTTGGAAGCAATTTGGATGCCAAATCTCAAATGCATAAAGCCAAAAATCCATAAAAATTAAAGGATCAACATGTCCCATAAAAAATACATGCAAAAACAAAGAAAAATGTGATCCAAAATAAAAAATATAAATCCAAAATGCCACAAAGGCCCATGAAGCAAAAATCAAATTCAAAAACCATGTAGATTCCAAAAATACTCATAGAATCAATGCATCCCAAAGTAAAATCAGAATTGGCATCCAAACACGTTTATCCAAAAGCTCCATCCAATCCTAAGTCCTTCACCCCATATAATAATCCTTCACCTCCATCCATTTTGGGTCCTTATATCCCAAAATCCACATCCACTCCATATAAATTTCCAAATACAAAATCCACTTCTCTTCCACAACTCCACCACCCTTCAAGGTGTGTTCCAATGATGATCTTGCAAACATTTCCATCCACTCATCTACAAGTCTTCCATTAACCCATCCATTATACAACATCCATCTTTCATATTTCCATCCCTCTTATCCAATCCTTTACATAAATCCACATTTTTTGCCATCTTACCATCAATTTCATCACCCTTACCATCATTCTACCAACGTATATGAGCATAAATTCCATTTTCCATGGTCTAATGGAGTACATCTTCAAGGGATACCATCCATGGAACTAGATTATTGAGTCCTCCCTTCATCTCTCTACCATGCATCCACCATCTTCCAAGTCCACTTATCCATACCTTTATCCTTGTCCATCTGTCCTATTCTAAAAAACAAAAAAAACAAAGGAAAAAAAGAGAAAAAATGAAAAATAAATGAAAAATAAAAAAGTAAAGAGAAATCATTCGTCCACTAGTGAAAACCACTTCTTGTGGTGCCTTGGATAGGTACCATGATGAAAACCTGGAAAATAGGTGTCATGTGTAGTCCATTACCCTCTTGCACTCTACACTTGGGGGCAAGTTTCATCCATGCTATCCTACCTACCACACCCCCCTTTATCCCTCATTTCCTATCCATTATCCTATCTAAATTCATCTTTCCTTTTCCCTCCTTTGCTCTTGAAAAGGCTAAGGATCTTCATATACAACATGCAATATATCCTTCCATCCTTCTTATCCTATCCATATAATTCATTTCATATCCCTCATCCTATCCAAATCCATCTTCCCTTCCCATAGTTTATTTTGATATCAATGCATCCATATCCTGTCCACTTGATCTTGAGAATTCTATCCATATCCTCTAGCATACATCCCTTATCATATCTTTATCCTCCCATACTATCCAAGTCACCCTCTCTTTCCACCCTTAATATTGATAAGGCTAGGGGAAAAAAATACATGCATGCTTTGGACAGTGCAAGCCTTACTTCCTCTACCATTCATATCCTTTATGCACTATCCTTCCATATCATACATCACTTATCAAATTCCATCCATGATTCCACTACCACTAGTGTTTTGGCATCTTAGTCCTTTGAAACTAGTCCTTGGAACTCCATCTTCCTATCCTCCATCTACCATCATCCTATCTCCCATCACCATCCATTATCCAAAGTCCTCTCTACTATCCATGGAATTCCTCCATCATTCCATTCTTTACCATGTCTTTGTTCTCCCTTGTCATTGGATCTCATTCAATCCTCCATCCAATCTTATCTTATCCATTCTAGTTACCCTCTATCCTTCCAATCCAACCATCCCAATCCAGTCCATCCAAATGCAATCAATAATAATCCATGCAATCCAATCTTGCAATCTAGTGCATCATCCAAAACATCCCTTAGCTTTGTCTCTAGTCTTGCTACAAACCTTGATCCTTTAGTCACATTATTGTCATAGAGATATTTCTTTCCCAATCCTCATGTTGTTTCAGGATGTGTCCTTCCCATGCCAAACAACATCGTCATAATCATCAATCATTAATCAATCTATCAATTGGTCTTTAGCTTGACTTGGAGAATAGTCCTTGGTTGAATTTCGTTTTTTGTGCATGCTTGCTTTTTGCTTGTGTGTTTTATCATTGTTTTCATTTTCATGGTCTTTTGCATTCTATTGTCACAAGGGCATCATGGTCTTCCATATCATGGTGTTATAAGGCATATGTTTGCACTTGACCATTTTGATCATGTACTTGGCACATTGTCATCCTGGTTCCTTATACCTTGGTGCATAACGTCAAGTACAATATCAAATCTAGGTTTCTCATATCATTGTAGCATGATGATCCTCCATCCTCGCTCTCCATCCATATTTTCATCATCCTTCTCTATTTTTCTCTATCCTTTTATCTTTCATCCTTTAGTCCTCTTATCCATTTTGAGAGCACACTCATGTTCTTTGAACCTATATGTCTTCTCAAGGGGACATACCACTACCTCCTCGTCATCCTTCCTCATCCTCACTAGTGGTTAGGGAATCATGCTTCTAGTCCTAATCCCTTTCCTACCCACTATGTTTTATTCTTTGAAATGATCTTACCTCTTTTAGTCGCAACATCATCTCAAAGAGGGGCAAAATGTAGACACTAAAAATTGTCCTTTGCCTACGAATGCCATTTTTCATATCAATTCCTCCTTCTACTTGCATAATTAAATAATTTTAACTATTTAATTATCTTTTAAGGTCATGTTTTTTATTAATTAAATAATTATTAATTATTTAATTAATTCATTTTTTCCTTTATTCTTCCCTTGATTAATCAAATGAGTTATTTTTATTTAATTACATCACTAATTAGCCCCTTCCTCTCTATAATTCAATAAATTCTTATTTATTTCATGTTATTATCATTTTTCTACTATAATTAAATAATTATTTTAATTATTTAATTATTCA
This sequence comes from Sequoia sempervirens, assembly GCA_007258455.2. NCBI lineage: Eukaryota > Viridiplantae > Streptophyta > Pinopsida > Cupressales > Cupressaceae > Sequoia > Sequoia sempervirens. The sequence goes on from VDFB02271358.1 coordinate 600,679,755, forward strand.
TTATCCTCTTCTTCTATAATTAAATAAATTTTATTTATTTAATTATTTACTAATTTATCCTTTTCCTCCACTTTTAAATTAAATTATTATTTAATTTTAAAGTCAACATGTCACATGTCTTCCATAGTTAAATAATGCTTTTATTATTTAATTATTCACCTTCCCTCCTAAATTAAATAATTTTATAATTATTTAATTTTCTCCAACAACCTCTTTATCCATACCATTCTTATCTTCTCTTGTCTCATTCATTTTCCACCCATGATTGAGTTATCTTATAATTCAATCTTGGCCATTCATCCTTATCATTGCCCTAATTTTGGTCCTAACCCTATTTTATACTACAATTTTCATTCTTGGTCATTGATTAAGACATCTTACTGACTTTCAATCTCAACCCTTCATTCAAAATTTTATTTTCTATAAAATATCTTTATACTTGTCATTTTGGTATCTACACACTATCTACATCTAGACATCAACATCTTTTATGTTAATGTCATGTTGCTAGAATCATGAGCAACCACATTCAAATCTTCAACAAGTCAACATACTACATTCAATCTTTTGAGGTTTGCATTGCATTTGGTTTGATTTAATTTATGTTTTATGCATATTTCTATTTCTATCCATTTTGCATGCATACAACAAGTTTGAGCCTAGCTAGTTAGGCCCATTTGGTGTAACAACAAGCTATGGATCATGAACTTATCAACTATCAATTTATAAAGGTGAACACTTGCAAGAACCTATCAATAGTCTGCATCTTAAAAAAAATCATGCCTAGGCTTGAAGGGTGCAAATCTGGAAATAAAAAAATAAAAAATGATAAAAAATACAAGAAAATAAGAAAAAGGATTGAAAACAATAAAGAAAAAATTGTCCTCTAGTGTAAACCACTTAGATGGTGCTTTGGAAAGTACCTTGGTGAAAACCTAGCAAACAGGAACCTTGTGTAAATAAAGCACCTCCATCTATCTTTGGTTCTTTATCTTATCATTCTTTGCATCCCATCTATCCATCACATTATTCATCCTATTTATTTCATCACCAATTCCAGTCCATATCATAGCTTGATATTGTGAAGTATTATATCCCTTTTAGTACTACTTGGCATATTCCTAAGGTCAACATGTCTTGCCTAGATCGAGATAGTCTATAACATCACACTAGGGGAAATTCATTATTGATCGGATTGGGTTCATGTATATCTTAAGGTTATTGGAAATCTCATCGAAAATCCCAAAAACATTCATAAAACCTCATCAAAAATCTAAAAACATCAAAACCATGTACAACTAAAATCTAAAAAAAATCTTAAAACATTTGTCAAAATCCAAGAACATTCAAAATCTTGTACAACTAAAATCCAAAACATCCAAAACACATCAAAATCCCTAAAGGTCAAAACATCGAAAAACCAAAAATAGTACCATGTTGAACTACGAGTCATTGAGCTTGAACATAGGCAAGGCCATCATTGATGTGCCCCCGAGACACTGTAGGTTAGTCCTTTAGGAGTTCGTCATAATAAATTGACAATCCATCAACTGTTCATATGCTATTAACAATAAGTTTGTACCCTTCAAACTATGAGGCTTTTACGTGTATAATGTAGGTAAGGCTAATCTTTGATAAGCCCTCAAGGCCCCTAGGATGGTCTTTTAGGTTAGGTTCTTTGTCAAATCTCAGAATCCCAAAACATTTGAAAACTTAGAAAAATACAAAAAAATTTAAAAATTGAAAACCCAAAACATTGGAAAACCTAGAAAACCCTAAACAACCTCAAATAATTGAAAACGAAAAACATTCATAAACTTTCAAAAAGATGAAAAATGGCTTCAAAACATTTTCAAAACACCAAAAACATTGAATTTTTTTGGAAAATTCAAAACCATCCATCTCATTTTTCTTTCACCCGCAATAAACCTTCATCCATAATAAATCAATTGTCACCTTCAACCTTCAAAAAAAAAAATAGAAAACAAGTATCACAAGTCATAAAGTGAGAACCTAATTGTTAAAATCTAAAGTCTAGATCATAGGTAAAGTAAGTTAGTGGAGTTTTTATCAACAAATTATCACACACAGATTAATCTTAGTCAAAATACCTGATCAATATGTCCTAGGATGTATCCTTCCTACAATGGGCATCAACATCAAAACATTACCTTAGCTATGTAACATTGGAAAGAGATATAGATAACATTGACTATTTTTCTTTGATATTTTCTTATGATTTATATTATTGATCCCCTTTGAGGACCTCTCAATAATGTCTCAATGATTTAGAGAGAAAGGAATGGGGGCATCGATCATTATTTTTTCGTTTGTTGTGTTTGTCGGTATTCTTGTAAAATAATCTCATCGCACATACTTGTTTAGTTGTCTATAGGGAAGTCATTTGGAGTATCTTGTTTACTATTATGTATGCTTTGGTCTGAGATATTCAATTTCTAAACTACATTCCAATGAGGTTTTTGTATATCAAGATGTGAACAAGAACTATCCTATCTGTTTACAGAGTCAAAGTCCATTACACTAGATTAAACACCATCTTGGTTATCAATACCATGATGCATTGTGTCTATGTGTTATATCAAACATAAGGAACGACAAAAAATCCCAATCCCAAGATATAAGCAAAATCATCCATCTCATCACTATATCTAATAAAGTCTCAGTGGATCATGGACTTGTTGGAATTTTGAATCAATCTCAAAATCAATTATCAAATCATCTTATTCTTCTATCTTCTTTTCACACTAACCTAGTATCATGATAGTAAAAAAAACATCATCATACATCCATCCTACATCCATAGATCGTCAGCATGCATACATCTCACATCATCACAACATATCATAAAATATAATCCACTGCATCATCATTTTCTTTTAAGTTGTTTTGAATAGCATTGATTTGTTATTATAAGCATCTTAATCCATATCATAAACATTCACAACATCCATACTATAAGCATCATCCATATACATACATACATGATGACATCATAAATCACATGTGAAAAAGTACACAAAAATAAATGTATCCATCCATACATCCTGCATAAGCATATCATATCATATGTATGTCATACAAAGATACTGAAAAAGAAGATAGCAGATCCATTGCATTGCATTCATCTCATGAACATTGCATATCATAAATATTACAACACATATCATAAACATTACATCATAGATCATCATCTCATATCACATAAACATAAATAAATATGTGCATCAAAAAATGACTGCCATGGTACAATATCTGAATTAGTGTGTATAAATATCATCAAATGTACAATGTACAAGAGGATATCAAAAAAATGTGCCTATGAATGTGTATCTATATAATAATTAGGCAGGGAATCCAAAAAGTGTCTATCCCTGGTGGCTGTTCGACTCCCTAGGCTATCTAATCGAAGGCTAATCCTTAGCCCTAGGAGGTGCCCTGCTCCTTTGTGAATAGTCATGCTACAACATCTCTTTGGGGACATTGCGATGGTAGTGCATCCTATAATATGTAGCCTCTATGACTAACTCTCTATACATGCATGTTGAGATCATTCATCCTTGAGATGTTGTAATAGTATCAAGCTACTAACTATGCCCAATCTCTTGGGCTAGCTATAAGTCCAGTTGCTTCTACAACTGAACCTCACTATCTCACTCAACAATCATAGATTGAAGCTACTATTGCAGCTGATCCCTCTCTACTATAAGGGAAACAATCTACCCATCTCATGGATTTGGTTGCTAAGGTGGTGATTCCCTCATAACCTATCGATCCTATTGTCCATCTTGTTGATGATCTTGATGACCATCCGCCAACACATGAACCCTTTGTTTCTCTACATCCTACTGGACTCTGTCCCTACCTTTTCCTCTACCTCTACCTCTACCTCTGCCTCTCCCACTGGGGTATCCCCCCGCTATGTCTGTTAAGAGAATGTGTGGTCTAAACCATGCATCATATCTAGGGGTAGTCCCTGTGTCTGGAAAACCTTGATCATATGCTCAAGGCTGTGTAAGCAGTTGTTGGAATTCATTGACCACCACTATAGGGTCAATCTGAGCTCCCCAGTTGACCTCTATTTGAGATCTCCTAAAGATAGCTATGCAATCCTATGGGGGGCCATCTTGTACCTCCCCAAACTATCACGCAACATGGTCTAGAAGGTACCTCTCTACCATGGCATGCTCCCACCCCTTGATATAGCGAGTCTGTCGAGCAAAGTGCAACTACTACTAGTCATCATACTAGGTAGGATCCTACAGCCACAACCTCCATCTAAATATAGTCATGTCATCAATGACCCTGCACCAATATGGTATACCTATTAGCCCTATGTGTTGTAGTGTCATCAATACTTTGTATCTATACACAATGGGATTATCCTCATAAACATTTGTTGAAACAACCAATGGTCTCAAAACTGCAATGTGCTTGTAAGCCCATATATGAAGCAGTGTCACATCTGCTCCAATACTCCAACCTTGGAAATATATAGCTTTTGCATGTCGTGATATAATGAAGCAAGTAGAATAGGCCCCCATGCATACATCATGGTCCTCTGGATCTTCTTGTGCCATTCCACCCCCCAGCTCGGACTGAAACCTCTTCCCCGTCGGTCGAGGGAAATCATGCCAAGAATGAGTGCCACAACAAACAATATGAAGATCAATACTTGAGCTTTGTACAGATAAAAATCTATTTGTGAACTAACCAAAATGATGTTTTCAGTCAGTAGCACGTGTCTCTCCTGAGATTAGAATCATAGATAACCTACTTCGCATGAATGAGAAGCTATAGGATCCGCCACATGTCTTTGATTGTGACTATAGCCTCACCAATGGGTAAATGAAAATATGTCTCACTGTGCCACCTCTCAGTGAGTGTTGTCATCATGGCAAGATAGGTGTGGACCTCTAGCATAAAAGTGATAAACCCTAATATGAGCATCCCAGACCACTCCACCTCCAGGTCATCGAAGTCTCGTTCCCCTACGAAAATCTTAGAATGATGCTCTCATGACATCAAAGGTTGAGTATTCTCATGCACACATCCCACACATAGCATAAATTTTCCTAGAAATCAAAAAAATGATCAAAATTAGAGAGTCTGCATCCTAAAACATCAATTGCATCACTGGAATCAATAGCATCACTATTTTTGGGGTGCATCACCAATTTAGCGATGCACGTCGCAATACTCAATTGCACATCAACATTTGCTTGTGCCACTATAACTAAAAATCATGGCGTGTTGCTATTTTCTGTGTGTCACCCACTGCAAATGTGCGTCACTATACTGAAAATCCCTATGTGTCACTATTTTACAAGTGTGACATCCTAATCAAATGCATTGCTAGAACAAAAAATCTTGGTATACTGCTAGACAACAAGTGTGTCACTAAAAAATTAATAGTGAGGCTTCTGACACATTTTGCACATCACTATACAATAATTCCCTAGAAAACCTAATTTGGATGCGCTAATAAATGCACTAAAATGCAAAAATTGAGACAAGTTTCGAGTCACATACTTGGGGTCCTAAATTTTCTCAGCATTGGTACTCTCGAATGCACTTGGAAAGGTGAACTGGTAGCACACAGTGAGCCATCTTGTTAGAGAGCTCCATAGGCACAAAATTGCTAAAGGCTAAATGCACAAATGAATTGGAAGTGCAACCTTTTCACCTATTTAAGCCTAAAAATTAGGGTTTTTTGTCCTAATTTGAGCCAAAAGCTAGGTTTTTTACTTGTTTTACATATTTTCGTGCTTTGCAACCTATTTTGAGCCATTTTTTGCATCCTGAGGCATGTTTTGGCACCTGAACCAATATTTTTCCTTTATTAAGAGATCAACCCAAACTTTAAAATTTCTTCCCGATCTCTTGAGGGGGTAGGGAACCAGTTTATTCCTTTTGTAGGGGAAATAGTGGGGTATCCAAAAAATTAGAATTATTTTTTATTTTTTGATTTGAGCAATAGTTTTAATCTGAAAAGTGTAAATCTTTGAACCAACGTAACATGTACCTCGCTTCAAAGAGGGGGGAAATGTAGACACTTAAAAATGTCCTAAATGATATCACACACTCAAATCTAATATACTTACATCTTTTTGTCCTAAAATCCATCCTTCTTTTGCTTATTTGATTAAATTAGCCGAGTTATTTAATTAAAGGAATCATTTTCATCTATTAATCTGATTAGGCTAATTAGGTTAATTCCTCCCCCTTTCATGCTAATTTTTCATCTTATTAAATTGGATAAATCAAAATATTTAATTTTAACACCCTAAGTCCTCTCATTTAAATTAAATAACCTTAATTATTTAATTAAATGCCATTTTGACCCCTTTTCATTAAATAAGTTAATTATTTAATGGTTATCCTAAATTCCTGATCTGATGTTAGGATCTAGGACTATTGCATGTGAATAATAACTTTAAAAATGATTAAATTGAATGTAATGCCCCGTCATAATAACCTAAGGAATGTTGCAATTGTGTATAAAGGTGAAATAATTTTTTTTTTAAAGTAATAATATTAATTTAATTAGTTGCATACATTCGTTAAGTTACGCGATGTCACACTACTTGAGTTTCCATAGATGACTTTAGTATTTCGCATTGCATATATTTTAATTAATCATAAATTTAAAATAAACATTGCATAACATTTAAAGTACCATTCTAGATAACAAAAGATATAAACATGTTTCTTACATTGCATTTGATAGGATAATACAATACTCATTCATCTGATGAGGTAGATCAATAATAGTTACAATTACAATTTACAAATGTTCTCCTCATAAACAATTGAGGGATGCTTTACAATACAAGTTTTACAATAATGCAATAAAGAAAGTACATCTGTATCCAAGTACGAGCTCTCCATCCATGAAGCTCTCGATGCCATGATCATAAACTGGGGACCCAACGGAGTAAGGTGCACGTTCCACCCAACCATGTGGTACCCGTAGGTCCACCCCCCGTGCTAGGAGAGTAATATGGTTACCTAGACATAATCTACTAACCCTAGACACAAGTACAAAACTGACTGATGGTTACATTGCTTCCAGATTTTAGACAATCGAATATGCTAATACACAAGGTTAACTGTTATTTTAGGTGGAGTGTCATCACAATGTTGCAAAGGTTACCCTGGTGTTTCTTCCTAGGTTCCGCCCCCAACTTGGGTTATCTTGGTAATCTCTTACGAAACCTGGCCCCTATTGCATACTATTGCGGAATCGAATGTCTCTTGAAGAAACAAGACATCAATTTGTCATTCCAGGCCTTCTCATCTTATACTCAAGACTGTAGTAGCTCAAGAGTCCATAAGTGAGGCATACTCATCTTATTAAGGATTTTAATCTAACTACTGTGTCATTTAGTTATCACTGACTTACTAACTCTTTGTAAGTTACCCTGACACCACTTTGTGTGTCGACCCTTACACAAAGCCACTCCCCTAAACATAACAAAGGAATCTAAGTTTTCTTGACTAAGGTTTACAAGGTGCACATATATCCAAAATCAACATATAAGACCAAACATATTATTACGGACATCAAATCATTGTTCATAAACAGGTGTCAAACCACCATACAAAACCATGTACACATCCTTAGTTAACACAAGAACTCTACTTAAATAATCACAATTCCCACATGTACAATTTGTCTGGAAGACTTGTACAATTAAGACATTCCCAACATACCCAATAAAAGAGCAAATTTCTAATTAAGGAAAATCGGGAAATATAAACATCTCCTATTCAGATTTACTAAATCCAGTCAAACAATAATTGAGATATATATAAAATTTAATCTTCAAAGATTTAATTCAAATTCCATTCAATACAAAAATCAAGTCTACATTCTACTCAATTTCATAATCATATATTATGATAACATTTTTGATTTCTCAACTTAATTTATATTTCATTAAAAGAAAATCTTTTTTTTTTTTATACTTTCTACATACTATTTAGCAATATACATTCATCTAAATATATGGACATAAAATTATAATAATTATACATTTATTTAAATATATATTTATAATAATATATATTTAAATATATATATATTCCAAATTCTTTTTAAATCAAACTCATATTTATTCATTTTCTTATAAACAATTATAAACATATATATTATAATATATATATACATTACATATATAGCATATATTTAATTATATATATTATATATGTAACATATATGTTAAATTATAATTATATTTTTAAAACAAAATAAAAAATATAAAAAAAAACTTTATATCAATGAACAGGGCAGGGCCCGGCTGCTCACATAGCCGAACCCGGGAGGGCGCGACTGTGCAGGCAGCGCTGGGCGCTGGCCTCATAGCCGGCTCCCCCGTGGGGGTTGGCCGTGGGGGTAGCCCCCTGTGGCTCCCACAAACAAATTTTATTTAAATGAAATTCGCTAAAAACAATTTCATGCGATTTTTTTTAAATCGTAATTTTCAATTAAAATATCTATTTTCTGAGTTTTTCGAAAAACGCGTCCGCCTTTTAAACTTTAACAGGATATAAAATTTTCTGGATAATAATCCATACCTATATATATATATATATAAATAAATAGATTTATCAAAACATGTAGTTGTTTTCACAGAGATTTTGTACAGCTTATTGAGAAAACTAACATTCTGCACAAATTTTCTAGAGATTTAAAATTCAACAACAGAGAATTTCTTTTCTTTCACAACTAATTTTTTTTAAAATATTTCCTACAGGAAACATATAACAAAATTTGACAGGAAACATCTTTTAGAATTCTTCAAGGATCTTTCCTACTTCTTTGAGAATCTTCTACTGTTTAAACAAAATTTTAACAAAATTCCCGAGAAGAATACAAGAAACACAAAACAAATATTTTCTCTAACATTCTTTTTCAAAAAGGAAACAAACTAAACAAGAAAAATACTTGTAGCTTGAAAACTGTCTGTAGAAGAAAGCTTCTGTTGCCTGTAACACACAATCCACCAAAGCTTCTCCAAAAAACCCCAAATCCACAGGAAAGCTATAACCAACACAAAGAACTTCCCACCAAAGGGATCTTCCACAAGTATACAATATTACCAAATAGCATAAACAAATTTTTTTATAGAGCTCAAATATTTTTTCCGTGAAGAAATTGAATAGCCTCTGTGTTTTCCCAAATCCAAAATAACCTTCGACAAATTCCTCAACAAAAATAATAAATGCAACTTGCACACATGTCGAAAAGTACAAAATATCTTTTAACCACTTCTCGGCAATCTTGCCTTTCAAGATTTGCATGAATTTATTTTATTTAAAATTTAAAATTTAAAATTTAAAATTTTCAAATACAAAATTTATTTAATAATTAAAATACCATTTCCAAATAACAATTAATTTAAAAATTGAATCTATTCACACACAATTTAAAACAATTTAATTTAATTAATTAATTTATTTAATTAAGTGAATTTAATCTTAATGATCAAATTATTTAACCAAACAAACTAATTAATTAATTAAATAAAAATATAAAAATTATTTCATTAACATTTAAAAATTAATTTAAATAATAGTAATTTAAAACACAGTAAACTAACATTAAAAATTGCCTAAATTTTCCTTTCAAGCGAATAATCCAAATAGAAACATACAAAACCATCTAAGACTCCAAACTAAACTGACGATGTACTATGACCGGGTTATAGACTAGACTAGGATAAACCATGCTACTACCTCCCAATCAACAATTCCATTGAGTCTTGACACGCTTAGACCTGAGTAACCAGGTGGAGTCGTTGTCATGTACCTGCAATCCTGTAATCCAAGCAATAACATGCATATATATATATAATCCATTGTACAGGCACACCGTGCGGAGAAAATCACAGACATCATAGGGCACTCGCAAGCGAGTGATGTAATTCCGTTCTCCACACCAATACACGTCACATCAGACTGACAAATTAAAATAACAGTTAGTCCATCATAAACATATACATAGCAATAATCAACTGAAGAAAACATCTACGCTATATCAAAGCATGTCAGAAACCAAATATCGCAATACATTGTATCATCATGTCACAAAGTGAATCCACTGTCGCTCAAAATTAGTGATCAGAATATCCAAACAAAGTACCAAAGTCTAACAGTAGGAAAACATGTAACCAGAAAACATAAGAAAAAATGGAGGGGTACTACATCCCCCCCCCCTAGGATCAGGCTTGCTCCTGAAAGCCTGCGAACAGATAGGGATAAAGTTCCCTCATGCGTGTCGCATCCTCCCAAGTAGCAGAAGCCTCATGGTTAGGATCCCATTGGACCCTCACTTGATCAACATCTCGACCCCTGAGATCGAGCATCCGGTGCTGTAGAATGGCCACGGGCTCCAAAGCCAGCTGCCCGTCCTCTACCTATAACGCATTCCAATCAAGTACATGAGAAATGTCGGGATGATATGGTCTAAGAACTGATACATGAAAAACATCATGAATACATGACAAACTGGGTGGTAAGGCGAGTCAATACGCCACAGGACCAATTCTCTCTAAGATCTCAAATGGCCCAACTAAACGAGGCACAAGCTTAGAGCCTTTTCCATAACGGATTGGACTCTTTCGCGGTCGCACTCGTAGAAACACTCTATCACCAACATCAAACTGTTGGTCTATCCTATGTGCATCGACATATTTCTTTTGCCTATCCTGTGCTGCTATCAAATGTTCTCTAATACGGTCAACCTGTTGCTCCATATCTCGAAGCATCTCAGGTCCAAGTAATCCTCTATCCTCTAGTCGATCCCAACTTAGTGGAGTTCGACAAGGACGACCGTATAATGCTTGAAATGGTGGCATACCTATGGAACTCTGATATCCGTTATTGTAAGCGAATTCTACTAAGTACAGATAATCCTCCCAACGTGATTGTTGATCCATTACGTACATCCTAAGCATATCCTCTAATATTTGGTTAACTCTTTCCATTTGTCCATCAGTTTGAGGATGATACACTGAACTAAAGTTCAACTATGTACCTAAAGCATATTGTAATGAAGTACATAGGGATGAAGTGAATACGAGATCTCTATCAGAAATAATCCTACGAGGAATCCCATGCAATCTAACTATGTCCTCCATGAATATCCTAGCTATGGATGATGCATTGTAAGATGATCATACTAGTGAAAAATGAGCTACCTTAGTCAATCGGTCAACAGTTACCATAATGGCATCATGTCGACGTGATGACGTAGGTAACCCTACAATAAAGTCAATGGATCTAATATCCCATTTCCATTCAGGAATGAGATGTGGCTGCAATAATCCAGCGGGATGTTGATGCTCAGCTTTGACTCACTGGCATTCAAGACATCTCGATACATAGTCAGCAATATCATGTTTCATACCAGGCCAGAAATACAATTGCCGAAGATCGGCATGCATTTTCTTAACACCTGAATGAGCTGAGTATGGAGCTTGATGAGCTTTAGTCATAATTAATGTATGAAAACCCTTGAAATGTGGTACATAAATACGACCTAAATGACGTAATATACCATCCGATTCTAGGACATACCCTGCAAATCGACCTTCTAAAGGTCTACCAGATTCAATTTTTGTCCTCACTTCCTGATACAATCTATCAGTAGGAAGTGCTGCTACTATTTGACCTCTCAAATCTACTTCAAGAGTAGTAGCAGAGATCTCATGTTGACGATGACTAAGAGCGTCAGCCACTACATTCTCTTTTCCTTGAACATATCTCACTTCAAAATCGTATTCACGCAAGAACTCCACCCACCATCTTTGTCTAGCATTTAAATTGGGTTGCGTAAAAATGTATTGTAGACTATGATGATCAGTATGAAGTTCAAAATGATGACTTAATAAGAAATGCCTCCACCGAACTAATGCATGCACTACTGCAGCTAGTTCTAAATCATGTGTGGGATAGTTTAATTCGTGATCTTTGAGTTTGCAAGACTCATGAGCAATCACACGCCCATCTTGCATCAGAACTGCTCCCAAACCCTCTAAGGATGCATCCGTGCATACTACAAAATCCTTAGTAGGATCAGGAACAATCAGTAAAGGCACATTAGTCAACTTTTCTTTAAGTGTCTGAAAAGCCAACTGACACTACTCTGTCCAAACAAACTTCTTCCCTTTTCTCTGAAGAGAAGTAATAGGATGACCAATTCTAGAAAATCCCTCAACAAACTGCCTATAGTAACCAGCTAGACCCATAAAACTACGCACTTCACCTACATTAGTAGGCGCGGGCCAATCTACAATAGCTTGAATCTTTGAAGGATCCATAGCAATACCTTTTCCAGAAATCACATGTCCAAGATATTTTACCTCAGTTTGAAAGAAGTCACACTTCTTCAGGTTCGCATATAATTGATTTTCCCTTAAACATTGCAATACCTATCTCAAGTGTTCTTCATGTTCCTTCATATTTCTCGAATAGATCAAAATATCATCGAGAAATACAAGGAAAAAGCGATCGAGGTATGTACGAAAAACACCATTCATTAACTCATGAATACTGATGGTGCATTCGTTAACCCAAACGGTACTACTGTGAATTTGTAGTGCCCATAACGAGTTTGAAAAGCAGTTTTATGAATGTCTGCTTCAGCTATTCGCAATTGATGGTAACCAGATTTCAAATCAATTTTAGAGAACACATTAGCTCCCTTAATCTGATCGAAAAGATCATCGATTCTAGGCAAAGGATAACGATTCTTAATCGTAACCTTGTTCAATTGACGATAGTCAATGCACAATCTAAGTGACCCATCCTTCTTCTTTATGAAGATGACAGGTGCTCCCCAAGGGGAAACAGTTGGACGAATAAAACCCTTTTCTAATAGTTCCTCTAACTGAATACGAAGTTCCTCTAACTCTTGAGTCGTCATTCTATATGGAGCTCTAGATATAGGCTCAGCTCCTGGAACTAGGTCAACTCTAAAGTCAATATCCCTCTTCGGTGGCATTCCAGGTATATCATCAGGAAACACGTCTGCAAATTCCCTAAGAATAGGATGATCATCAAGAGATACCTCTCGACTCTCACCTTCTTCCAAATCGGTAACTGTTGTTGCAAACAGTTGACATCCCTGACGAAGACATCTCTTTAATTGCATAGCAGATATCATCCACAAAGAGATAGGTCTTTGGACACCTATAATTTTCACTTTCGCACCTAATTCATTAATGCAACTAATTGTCTTAAGTCAACAGTTAATCACAACATGATGAGATGCTAGCCAATCCATACCTAGAACTATGTCATACGATCCTAAAGGTGTAACATATAAATCTACTAAGGTAGTTAACGTACCAATTTTAAGTTCACAATTATGTACTAAGTTCTCTACCGCTACTTTCACTCCAGAGGCAAATTCAACCTACCACTTACCACCTTGCTTTACCACCGCAAGACCACATCAGTCAACGATGGTCATTGAAATAAAGGAGTCGGTAGCTCCGGAATCAAAAAGAATGGAAACACTAACACCATGTAACTTACCTGAAGTCTCGACCACTGTGTTCTGGTGATTGGCTTGGCGGTCATTAACCGCAACATATATTGTATGTGATCATCCTGCATCACCCACTGTAGGCTCTGAAACTGTAGGTCGAGGCCCAAAACCAGTAGAACCTCTCATCGGACACTGCCTAGCAATGTGTCCCTGCTGTCCACACGAGTAACAACCTGTGCCTCTACCGAATCCTCTGCCACCCGAAGGTGCATTGGATTGCTAGAAACTACCTCTACTGACAGTAGATTGAGCACTCTACGTAGGATGATCCTGCCTATTGCGCTTGTTGTGCCACCAGTTGCGACCCTTTCCTGTTTGAGGACTATTACCTTGTTGTGGTTGTGAATTGTTATTATTTTGAGGTGTACATTGTTGTTGTTGTTGCTGCCCACCCTTTGAGGGTGTCTGTTGGTTCCTAGAGGAACCTCCTGTCTGTGCCTGTCCACCTTGTGGACTAAAACCTGCTGCAGGAGCACTGCCAATCTGTACTCCTGTGTGACCACCTAACGCCATAACAAGGTTCTCTTCCATTATGCGAGCCTTCTCCACCGCAACTTCCATAGTCTTTGGTTCAAAAACTCTAACACCACCACTAATGCGGGCATTTAAACCCCTAATGAAGTGTTGTACTAGCATTGGCTCATCATCACCAATACCAACATACTGCTTGAGTTCATAGAATCTACATTCATATAGCTCAACAGAAAGAGCCAACTAACGTAGATCATGGAACTCGTCAGCCCGTCGCTGCCTCTAGTGTTCCGATAGGAACCGTGCTCTAAACCTCTCTAGAAAAATCTCCCAAGACATTGACCCAATATCTAAGTGGAGCTTCTGCTCCTCCAGGCGCCACCAAGTAGAGGAGAATCCTCTCAGATGCATGATAGCGCATCTCGCACGGGTATTGCTAACGTAAGGGTGCATGGCAAAGCATCTACCCAAATCCAATAGCCAGGTCTCTGCCTCTAAGCTACCTCCTATACCATCAAAGGTAGGAGGGTGTGCCCTCAGTAAATCCCTCATGTGTCCTACAGTAATAGCATCCTGATGCATTGTATCATCTACTCTCCTATGAGATCTATCTCTCTCTCTGACAACCTCCTACTCAACATCCTGCCTAGGTCCAAGTCGAGCTAGGATCTCCTCTAATAAAGGACGTATCTATGAACCCTCTACTCTTGACTGTTCAGGATTATGTCCCTCATTCCTTTGATCCAACTACTCTGCCTGATCACTCTGATGAGGGCTCAGAGGGGGAGTAACCTGAGGGATTGGCCCTCGGCCTCCACCTCGACCTCTACCACGACCTCTTCCACCTCGCCTAGGCATGTTCCTACACATAACAATAATGAGTCTTAGATTCTAATCAACCAAGGCTAACAAATAGTGACACTACATACTAGGTCATCCTAATGGGCTCACAATTACCCAGAGCGTCTAGTGTTTGTAACCTGGCTCTGATACCAATCTGTAATGCCCCATCATAATAACCTAAGGAATGTTGCAATTGTGTATAAAGGTGAAATAATTTTTTTTTTTAAAGTAATAATATTAATTTAATTAGTTGCATACATTCGTTAAGTTACGCGATGTCACACTACTTGAGTTTCCATAGATGACTTTAGTATTTCGCATTGCATATATTTTAATTAATCATAAATTTAAAATAAACATTGCATAACATTTAAAGTACCATTCCAGATAACAAAAGATATAAACATGTTTCTTACATTGCATTTGATAGGATAATACAATACTCATTCATCTGATGAGGTAGATCAATAATAGTTACAATTACAATTTACAAATGTTCTCCTCATTAACAATTGAGGGATGCTTTACAATACAAATTTTACAATAATGCAATAAAGAAAGTACATCTGTATCCAAGTATGAGCTCTCCATCCATGAAGCTCTCGATGCCATGATCATAAACTAGGGACCCAACGAAGTAAGGTACACATTCCACCCAACCATGTGGTACCCGTAGGTCCACCCCCCATGCTAGGAGATAGTAATATGGTTACCTAGACATAATCTACTAACCCTAGACACAAGTACAAAACTGACTGATAGTTACATTGCTTCCAGATTTTAGACAATCGAATATGCTAATACACAAGGTTAACTGTTATTTTAGGTGGAGTGTCATCACAATGTTACAAAGGTTACCTTGGTGTTTCTTCCTAGGTTCCGGCCCCCAACTTGGGTTATCTTGGTAACCTCTTACGAAACCCGGCCCCTATTGCATACTATTGCGGAATCGAATGTCTCTTGAAGAAACAAGACATCGATTTGCCATTCCAGGCCTTCTCATCTTATACTCAAGACTATAGTAGCTCAAGAGTCCATAAGTGAGGCATACTCATCTTATTAAGGATTTTAATCTAACTACTGTGTCATTTAGTTATCATTGACTTACTAACTCTTTGTAAGTTACCCTGACACCACTTTGTGTGTCGACCCTTACAAAAAGCCACTCCCCTAAACATAACAAAGGAATCTAAGTTTTCTTGACTAAGGTTTACAAGGTGCACATATATCCAAAATCAACATATAAGACCAAACATATTATTACGGACATCAAATCATTGTTCATAAACAGGTGTCAAACCACCATGCAAAACCATGTACACATCCTTAGTTAACACAAGAACTCGACTTAAATAATCACAATTCCCACATTTACAATTTGTCTGGAAGACTTGTACAGTTAAGACATTCCCAACATACCCAATAAAAGAGCAAATTTCTAATTAAGGGAAATCGGGAAATATAAACATCTCCTATTCGGATTTACTAAATCCAGTCAAACAATAATTGAGATATATATAAAATTTAATTTTCAAAGATTTAATTCAAATTCCATTCAATACAAAAATCAAGTTTACATTCTACTCAATTTCATAATCATATATTATGATAACATTTTTGATTTCTCAACTTAATTTATATTTCATTAAAAGAATTTTTTTTTTTTTTTATACTTTCTACATATTATTTAGCAATATACATTCTTCTAAATATATGCACATAAAATTATAATAATTATACATTTATTTAAATATATATTTATAATAATATATATTTAAATATATATATATATATTCCAAATTCTTTTTAAATTAAACTCATATTTATTCATTTTCTTATAAACAATTATAAACATATATATGATAATATATATATACATTACATATATAGCATATATTTAATTATATATATTATATATGTAACATATATATTACATTATAATTATATTTTTAAAACTAAATAAAAACTATAAAAAAAAAACTTTATATCAATGAACAGGGCAGGGCCTGGCTGCTCACACAGCCGAACCCTCCATGGGAGGGCGGGGATGTGCAGGCAGTGCCGGCGCTGCCCTCATAGCCGGCTCCCCCGTGGGGGTCGGCCGTGGGGGTATTCCCCTGCGGCTCCCACAAACAAATTTTATTTAAATGAAATTCGCTAAAAACAATTTCATGCGATTTTCAATTAAAATATCTATTTTCTGCGTTTTTCGAAAAACGCGTCCGCCTTTTAAACTTTAACAAGGTATAAAATTTTCTAGATAATAATCCATACCAATATATATATATATATATATATATATATATATATATATATATATATATATATATATATATATATATATATTTAAATAAATAGATTTATCAAAACATGTTGTTTTCACAGAGATTTTGTACAGGTAATTGAGAAAACTAACATTCTGACAAATTTTCTAGAGATTTAAAATTCAACAACAGAGAATTTCTTTTCTTTCACAACTAATTTTTTTAAAAATATTTCCTACAGGAAACATATAACAAAATTTGACAGGAAACATCTTTTAGAATTCTTCAAGGATTTTTCCTACTTCTTTGAGAATCTTCTACTGTTTAAACAAAATTTTAACAAAATTCCCGAGAAGAATATAGGAAACACAAAACAAATATTTTCTCTAACATTCTTTTTCAAAAAGGAAACAAACGAAAACAAGAAAAATACCTGTAGCTTGAAAACTGTCTGTAGAAGAAAGCTTTTGTTGCTTGTAACGCACAATCCACCAAAGCTTCTCCAGAAAAACCCCAAATCCACAGGAAAGCTATAACCAACACAAAGCACTTCCCACCAAAGGGATCTTCCACAAGTATAGAATATTACCAAATAGCATAAACATAAATTTTTACAGAGCTCAAATATTTTTTCTGTGAAGAAATTGAATAGCCTCTGTGTTTTCCCAGATCCAAAATAACCTTCGGCAAATTCCTCAACAAAAATAATAAATGCAACTTGCACACATGTCGAGAAGTACAAAATATCTTTTAACCACTTCTCAGCAATCTTGCCTTTCAAGATTTGCATGAATTTATTTTATTTAAAATTTAAAAATTTTCAAATACAAAATTTATTTAATAATTAAAATACCATTTCCAAATAACAATTAATTTAAAAATTGAATCTATTCACACACAATTTAAAACAATTTAATTTAATTAATTAATTTATTTAATTAAGTGAATTTAATCTTAATGATCAAATTATTTAACCAAACAAACTAATTAATTAATTAAATAAAAATATAAAACTTATTTCATTAACATTTAAAAATTAATTTAAATAATAGTAATTTAAAACACAGTAAACTAACATTAAAAATTGCCTAAATTTTCCTTTCAAGCAAATAATCCAAACAGAAACATACAAAACCATCTAAGACTCCAAACTAAACTGACGATGTACTATGACCGGGTTATAGACTAGACTAGGATAAACCATGCTACTACCTCCCAATCAACAATTTCATTGAGTCTTGACACGCTCAGACCTGAGTAACCAGGTGGAGTCAGTGTCATGTACCTGCAATCCTGCAATCCAAGCAATAACATGCATATATATATATATATAATCCATTGTACAGGCACACCGTGCAGAGAAAATCATGAACATCACAGGGCACTCGCAAGCGAGTGATGTAATTCCGTTCTCCACACCAATACACGTCACATCAGACTGACGAATTAAAATAACAGTTAGTCCATCATAAACATATACATAGCAATAATCAACTGAAGAAAACATCTACGCTATATCAAAGCATGTCAGAAACCAAATATCGCAATACATTGTATCATCATGTCACAAAGTGAATCCACTGTCGCTCAAAATCAGCGATCAGAATATCCAAACAAAGTACCAAAGTCTAACAGTAGGAAAACATGTAACCAGAAAACATAAGCAAAAATGGAGGGGTACTACATTGAAGGTCTTGAAAACATAATTAAAATTTGTAGATAAAAATAACCAAATTAAAGTGAAGAGAAGAGAGATAAGAGAGAGAATACAAAACACAAGTTGATAATGGAGTTCACCAAGATGGCTACATCTTTGGGTCCCTCTCCAATAGAGCTACCGATCCTTGATTATGCTCTAGAAACAATTACAAGTCTTCAACTGATACAAGTCTCCTCACAACTCTTAGACGATAATGAATTACAAAAGTCCTCTTACACAAGTAGAACAAGCTTGACTACAAGCTCCAAATGCACAAAGATGACAATTCACTATCAAAGAGTCCTAACTTCAATTCCCTCATCTCCTAGGAATTCTCTCTCACCATTCTTCACAAAGCATAAACTAAATTTTGAATGCCTATACTTGCACTCTCACCCGGGCCTTTTTATACAATTTTTTTCCCCTTATGGCTAAAACCATAAAATTTATAGTTTTCCCCCTTTAAAACCAATTTCCCTTATTTTATAAATAAAATGATCACAATCCCCATTAGAAACCATTTTAATTTGTTTTTTAAGCCGTTATCATTTTTCATTCACGGGCTATATTGGTTTTGGTATTCGTTTTTTATTCATTAGATTATTTTGTCTTTTATTTAATAACCATTAAAGGTTATTTAGTTATAAATTTGGGATTATTCATTGTTGTTTTAAATGGGTTATTTTTTTTCAATGTTTTAGGAGATTTGGTTTTAGTTCGTTTCCTTTAAATCCCACCAAATGGATTTTGTGAAATAAAATAAACCTCTACCACACTATATTTCTCAAAAATAAAGCATGGTGTAGTGGTGGTATGCAAATTTAGTGAGTGGGATCCAAAATTTTGCCACATCACCTGCACTTGCCACATTAGCATCTAGTCAATTGCCATGTTAGCATCCAGTCAACCTTCAACTTTGACTTGTGATATCTTCTACGTACGAGCTCAGATTTCAATGAAACGAACAACGTTGGGATCATGGAAAAAAAATATTCATTTTGATGCTGATTTTGATGAATTTTGAATGATCAATTTTTCACCTAAAAATACCTACTTGGTTGCAAGGTTTGACCAAACTTTGACTGGGCATAACTTGAGCATACAAGCACCTTTTTTTCCTGTTCAAGTTGCATTAGATTCAATTTTTTGAACACTTCAAGATGATATTGAAATATGGAGCATTGGAGACACTTCAATTTTTAGTGACAAGTATCCCCCTAGTTAGTCCTCCCCATTGGAGAACTTTTGGATCTCCAAAAGTTGCATTTATTGAGAAATTAAGTGAGGGCATGGCCTCCCCACTTGTCCTATATCCTCTATACATCTACACATCTAGCTCATCACCACAATCAAGACTGCATTAATGTTGTTAAACATATGCATCATTCCATTACTTTCATAAGCATCTACATCAATTGTTACAGCCATTAACCAATAACCACTCACTAATATCAAGTTGAATAACAATGTAGATACAAAAGTGAATGAAGCAACATGTCTATCTTTTACAATAGGAACATTTTTACCTAGGGGAACATCAATGCTTTCATTTATTGCTTCCTCATGTCATACTGTCAGTTTATCCTACAACATCCGATTAGCCTTGATTACCTCAAGTTCATGTCTAGAATCACCTGACTTGACAGGCATAAGAGATAAGTCTTAACCACCCTTTTTAACTACCCTGTGTTTGCAAAATATCTACTAGTCTTGATCCTGTGAGAATGTACAATATACCTGATGCCATCTTTAAACAAATGATAATGATTAAGTTCCCTATAGAAAATAGCCTTTTGATCATACAAATATGGGCTTCCCAACACTATCCCACATACATCTAGTGGAACCACATCAAACTGCATCTCATCAACATACTTGTGATTGTGAATCTTTGTACATTGCCTTGTGACTTGCAATTCATTATTTTCACAAACCCAACCTAGTGGATAATGCCTTTGATGTAGTGTAGTATTCAATCCCAAATTCCTTACAACATCTTCTAAGATTAGGTTAATTTTATACCCACTATCTATGAGAGTGTCAATTTTAGTGTGCTTAGCAAGCACCCTTATGTGAAATAGCTCATTTATTTTCTTATCTTCAAGAACATCATAGAATTGAGAAGAAGCACAACTAGCAACATAAACATTGGTAGTAAGATTCTTACCTTTCAATCCCATTGTTGTTACCTTAGTTTCATCTTTAGAATCTAAACCAAGATCCATAACAACATTTGCGGTCTCCTTTCCTTTCTATTTATGAGCCCATTTCAACTTCAATTTTGGATGCAACTTCTAGCAGTGATCTACATCATGACCTTCCCTGTCATAATGAGAGCATATGAGCTTATCATCCTTCTTCTTAATGGTAGTTATCTTCTTCCCTTTTCCTGCATCTTTAGATTTACCTTCAGACTTAGATGGCTTCTTGTCAAGCATATGAATAAAATTACTCTTACCTCTTGACTCCAAGTGTGTGGCCTGAACACATACTTCATCCAAATTACTAGGATGCAAGATCAAAATAGAATGTCATAGATAAGAGTGAAGACCACCTATGAACTTAAGCAATGTATCTTGGGTGTACAATGGAACATTCAATGCAATAGCACTCTTCTTGAACTCATGGGTGTACTCTTGCACAATTTGACCTTTCCCTTGCCTAAATATTTGCTAGTCCATCATTAACTGTTGCATATGGCCTAGGGGATAAAATTGCTTCTTAAGAGCATTAAATTTTTTTTCCCAAGTTAAACTGACTCTACCATGTTGTGAAATTTCTACTCGAGTTCTACTCTCCCACTAGGTGAGAGCTATTCCTCCCAACTGAAGAGTAGCTAACTAGATCCTAGAAGAATCATCAAAGAGATTTTGGACTCTACAATAGACTTCTACTTGTTGAACCCAGTCATCTAATTTCTTAGCATTCAATTCCCCACAATGCTTAGGTAGATAAAATTTTACATATAATTTAATTCTAGGATTATGTGCACCCTTGAAAGGATTAGAGGTAGAATTAGTAGAAGAAGGAGAAGATGGAAAATTAGTTTCTAGAGCTTCATCATCACCTCCTGGTCTTTTCCCTTTGTCCTTTTGATCTTCACATTTATCTTGCTTTGAAGAATCTCCTTTTCCATGCTTCTTCTGTTCCCGCTTTTCACACCTTTCCTGAAAAAAAACTTCTACCATTTCCTTCATTTTAAGAAAAGATTTTTGAAATCTCTTCTCATCAAGTTGTGGACTTTGTCTAGCTTCCGATCCTTCCATCTTAGGAAAATTTCTTCGTGTACTGATCTTAGGAAATGTATTCTGCAAGGATTCTTTCACCTCGTTGGCTCCTGGATCGTGTTATCATTCACCTCTGCAAACACTAGTCACAACAAATCTCTAATACTACTTGATCTGATGTTAGGATCTAGGACTATTGTACATGAAGAATAACTTTGACAATTATTAAATTGAAGGTCTTGAAAACATAATTAAAATTTGTAGATAAACATAACCAAATTAAAGTGAAGAGAAGAGAGAAAAGAGAGAGAAAACAAAACACAAGTTGATAACGGAGTTTTCCAAGATGGATACATCTCTAGGTCCCTCTCCAATAGAGTGGCCAATCCTTGATTATGCTCCAAAAATAATTACAAAGCTTCAACTAATACAAGTCTCTTCACATCTCTCAGATGATAATGAATTACAAAAGTCCTCTTACACAAGTACAAAAAGCTTGACTGGAAAATCCAAATGCACAAAGACGACAATTCACTATCAAAGTCCTAACTTCAATTCCATCATCTCCTAGGAATTCTCTCACCATTCTTCACAAAGCATAAACTAAATTTTGAGTGCCGACACTTGCACTCTCACCCCCTTTTCATACAATTTTTTTCCCCCTTATGGCTAAAACCATAAAATTTGTAATTTTTCCCCTTTAAAACCAATTTCCCTTATTTTATAAATAAAACGATAACAATCCCCATTAAAAACCATTTTAATTTGTTTTTAAAGCCCTTATCATTTTTCATTCACGGGCTATATTGGTTTGGGTATTTGTTTTTCATTCATTAGACTATTTTGTCTTTTATTTAATAACCATTAAGGGTTACTTTAGTTATATATTTGGGCTTATTCATTATTGTTTTAAATGGGTTTTTTTTTTAAATTTTTTTTAGGAGTTTTGGTTTTAATCTGTTGCCTTTAAATCCCATCAAATCCGCTTGGGATCCCACAAAATCTGATCCCACCAAATGGATTTTGTGAAATAAAATAAACCTCCACCACCCTTTATTTCTCAAAAATAAAGCAGGGTGTAGTGGTGGTACGTGAATTTAGTGAGGGGGATCCACATTTTTTCCACATCACTTGCACTTGCCACATCAACATCCAGTCAACCTTCAACTTTGACTTGTGATATCTTTTGTGTATAGGCTCAGATTTTGATGAAACAAACAATTTTGGGATCATGGCAAAAAGCTCTTCACTTTGATGCCATTTTTTTTATGAATTTCAAGATGATCAATTTTTCACCTAAAAATACCTTCCTAGTTGCAAGGTTTGACCAAACTTTGACTAGGCATAACTTGAGCATATAAATGACTTTTTCACCTGTTCAAGTTGTGTTGGATTCAATTTTCTGAGCACTTCAAGATGACGTTGAAATCTGGAGCATTGGAGACACTTCAATTTTTAGTGACAAGTATCCCCCTGGATCAATTCCTCTAATTTGCATAATTGAAAATTTGTTTTAATTATCAAATTACTAATTAATTCTAACTCTCCCTTTGCAAGAGAATATTCCTCCTTTGCACATTCCTCCAAAAGGGAATATTCTCATGGAATATTCTTTCCCTCTTCACTCATTTGAAAAAAGGAATATTTTGAAAGTGTGCTTGTTTGCATGATTGTGAGCTCTTCATTAAATATCAACTTGCATTTTTAACCCTTGATGGGAATCTATGATCCATGCCTCCATCTTCTCTCCATCCTGACCATTGATTGATTCTTTCAATCTTGACCATCAATTTCCTTTTGCCTATTATATAAATAGACCTTGAATCTATTGAATGGGGATCCACCTTTTTAGAGAAAACTTATAGTTTTGAAAGTCACTCTCATTTGCATCCATATTTAGCATATATCTAGTAGTAGCTTAGCATCTATTAATGGCCTCCATAGTAACTTAGTTTCACTCATTTAGTATATCTTTGAATCTAGGTCTTGCATAATTGAATCTTGTGCACATTTAGAATAACTTTGAATACATTTACATCAAACTTTGAATAGCATTTATCATATTAAAGTATATTTCATCATGTTTTAAAACACATCTCTCATTGGTTTCATCAATTTTCTTCAATAAAAATTATTGAAACAAGCTCATTATCCAAGGGATTGGGAAAGGGTCACCATTCCACATAAATGCAACACCACTCACCCAATAGGATGAGTTTCAATGTCTTAGAGTGGATGCTTTTCAAGCTTTCATGTTTTAGAGTTTGTTAGTTTTAAGGGATTCTTTGCTTTTTTTTTATTGAATATCTTATTGGGATTGATGCTTAATGGATTAAATATGCCCTGAATTCATATGGATTAGGTGTAGTTAAACAAGAGTTCAAATGCCCAAAATAGTTCCATGCTAGGTGCATGAAAAAATCACATACAAATTGTTGAATACCCAAAATACTGAGAAGGGGGTGAATTAATATTCCCTAAAATTCAATAACTTAAAAATGTATTACACAACATCTCATTAAACTTACACAAATGAAAATAAACAAGTAAATAATGCACCACAAGAATCAATAGAAGAACATGAAATTTTATGTGGAAAACCCTTGAAAGGGAAAAACCATGGTGATAATGAACTCACTATATATCATAGCCGGTTACATTAGATCATAATTTAAAGGATTCACTATCTAGAAAACAGGAGGGCTCACTACCCAAGGAAGACCACTTCTTCCCGATTACAAATGTACACACAAAAATGGCTCACTGCTAGAGTTTGAACTATTTACAATGCATCTATTATATGTAGAAGTTGTGGTTCCTTATTCTACTAAAAAAATGACTCTACACACTTCATCCTTTACTATCACTCTTATGCACATGCAGAAGATTAACACTATCACATTATGGTCTTATCTCTACATACCACTAATGCATTGTCCTTCTCTCTCTATATATATATATATCTTCCACAATTAGTCGTACCATTAACTAGGTCAGCCTAATTGGATGAAACATGTGACCCCAAAACTTGTCGACCCAAAACTCCAACATACATTCCTTACAAAAGTAGCCAAAGTGTTTTCCTCACAAAAATAGGTCAACGTGACCTATAGATACTCCCATGAATCTGCTCCATAGACAATTTAGTCCGGCATGACCCAAAAACCCTTAGGTCAACATTACACAACCAATTTGATAAAATAAAAACTAAATGAACCAACTATTCATCCAAAACTTGACATGTGGATCACTAAACCAATTGAAACTTGGAATGAACACACATATAACATCTCTAATCACTTCTTGAAATCTACAAGCATAACAAGATCATCTACAATGGAATGTAGAACATTCCAACATGAACTCTACAACTATAATTGTCACTACTTAGTCCGATACTCTGTCATTAATATATTCTACTACAAAAGATATAAAACCCTAAATAAATGGATATGGCATCCTACAATATGTACCATTATTACCTCAAAATTGCATGACAAGTTAATGTAATGCAGAACAATGTAGAACATAAAATTGTTCCTCTATTACATTGAAAGTACACCATCTCAGTCAGGGACTTAGCCAGTTTCCCAAAAACACTTGGTCTTCTTCGAACTATGTGCATATTGATACACCATCAATTCTAAAATGGGTTGAAATCAATGACAATACCATACACCATCATGCTCATGTTTCCAACAATCTCCCCCTTTGTTATTGATGGAAACACACTTATCTGCTTCACTCCCCCTTTGACATCAAGGGAAAATGGTAGTAAATCTGCATTACATCCACTTACTAATATATCTACATGAGAATATCTCCCTTTGACTATGTTATCCATCACCAAAAAGAAAAAATTATACTGAAACACTATCTACTAACTTCGCAAATGTACATTGAGATAAAAAAATTATCTATACAATTCAAAAATAAATATATACCTTAATTGGATGAGAGTAATATACATTTATATGTTTCCTTTAATTTTGTAAGGTGTACCTCCCAATCCTTCTTGGTGAAATAAAGCATGTACCTCTAGTTTTCAAACTGTGCATAGAGGTCTTCTCCTTCTTCCAGAGAGTTAGGAACTTTTTTCTTTTGCATAAATTTCTCTACATTGCCAGAGCTTTAGTTAAAGATGTAAGTCTTATACTTACCATATCTTAGATCTGATTGTATTGCATTATGATTTTCTCTTTTTGTTTCTACATTAAAAATAATTGACTATGTATATTTTCAATGATCACTCTAGTTGCTCCATCCCCATCATTCACTAGCTCATACACACCTAAGGCCTAAGAAAATTGGGAGTCAATTGTCTCCATCTATTCATTTATACTTTTCATAAACAATGGCCATTTCAAACAAAATTGAAACAATAGTTTGGTTTCCTCCAAACTCTTTTGAACATCCTTCAAGTTTCCTTGCAACTTGGTATGCATAGTAGCACATTTATCTGAGGCATCAATTATCCTTTTATCATTCATTTTTTTTGCTACTATCTTCTTTGTCTTCTCTTTAAAAATTGTAGAGTAATCCTTAAAAGACTCTAGTAGTAACTTCAACTATTGTACACTTGATAAAGAAGTATCAATGGATACTTTGGGAAGGCCTTCTTGCAAAACCTTGACAGCCCCATCGACTTTGTGCCTTTCTAGTGAGTTTGTAGTATCTCCTTTCTTGTGGAGGCATGAAAAACATCACCAAGATGAAACTTATGGAGAGGAGAAATATTTTCTACATGTCCACTTGACCTTGTTGCATTGGAATTTTCCATATTTCTGTAGACACCACTAATTGGAACTGCATTTGCATATCCATAAGATCTTTGAATGAATCTCTGGAGGGGACAACCCCATCGACTAACTTTGTGCCTTTTTGGTGAGTTTGTAGTATCTTCTTTCTTGTGGAGGCATGAAAACATCACCAAGATGAAACTTATGGAGAGGAGAATCTTTTCCACATGTCCACTTGACCAACTTGTTGCATTGGAATTTATAATATTTGTGCAGACACCACTGGTTGGAACTGGATTTACATATCTAGAAGATATTTGAATGAATCTCTAGAGGGTGCAAAGAAACCATGTCTTGATTTTGTGCTTTCTTCTACATGATTATCATTCTTCTCCTTCTCTCCATTGCTAGAACTCCTTTATGTAGTCTTCTCGACTTCTGTAGAAGACATGGTTTGTTCCTTTTGATATTTTTTCTTCTCTGAGACTCCTTGCTCATCTTCTTTTCTGTGCTTGATAGTTGTCTACCCATCTAGAGGGGTGTTATCTATTATCATTTGTTCTTGCTCATGCTCACGTTTCTCCTTGTTTGGCTCATTACTTTCTATGAGGGATGTGTCTTGCTACATTTCATCTTCATCACTCGAAGAGGCTCCCAATTCTTTAAGAAGTCTTTCAGTTGATTTTATTGTTTCTTCCCTTAGATTTTCTAGATCATTCTTATCTTTCCCCATAAGATTATTTACTCTCTTCTTTATCTTGAATTCTTGTACTTGCAATTGAGACAACTTAACGTTTTCCTCATGAGTTAATGAGGAAGCAATCTTCTCCAAGGTAAAATATTTCATCTTTGCATCTTTTGGAACTACCTTATGTCTTCTTTCACTCAATACTCCTTTTAGCTCTCCTGACAATTGATCCACTATCTCACCTAGGACAACATTAAAAGTCACCATGTGTTTGACAATGGCCTCTTCAATTGTTGCCTTCTCTGCATTATTGGCATTTGGATACAATTTAGTTGTATCCTTTAGGGTTCCAAACTTTGTTATAACACTGAACAATGCATCAAGCTTCATGGGACTATGCTCACAGACCAGAGGGGTCACCTCTTTCTCTTTTCCCTTTTTCTTGCACTAGTCTT
Organism: Sequoia sempervirens; assembly: GCA_007258455.2. Classification (NCBI taxonomy): domain Eukaryota; kingdom Viridiplantae; phylum Streptophyta; class Pinopsida; order Cupressales; family Cupressaceae; genus Sequoia; species Sequoia sempervirens. The sequence continues at coordinate 600,707,717 of VDFB02271358.1, forward strand.
AAGTCCTAAGAGACTTTTGATTTCCTTTTGTGGACCAATTTTACTTCATCCTCTTCTTCTTCTTCTTCTTCTTCTTCTAAACTAATATAATTATCTCATTTTTCTCTTTCTTTCTTTCTTCTCTTTGGAGCCTTTTGTTTTATATGGGGCTAGATGTGTCTATCTTCTTAGAGCCACATGTTGGTAGTATTCTAGATGACTTTAAAACATCAGGTGTGGAAATTGAGGTCCTATTTGACCTTATTCTAAGTGAATTTTGTGGAGGAATAGATGTATCTATAAATTTTTTTGCATGGTCCATAGGGGTACCAAATTCCCTTTCCAACTTAGCTTTCATTTGTCCAACATTTTCTTCAATATCCTTCTTTTTCTTTTCTAGGTTCTCTTTCTTTGTTATCTTTTCATATGTACCAAACCTACCAACTATTGGATCTCTAGACTTGCTCAATATAACCTCTGCAAGGCCAATCCAATCAGATTCAGCTACATCATAAGGCAGCTTCAAAACCAAAACAGTTTTGGGTTCAATTGCTTCCATTTAGAAGTTATCTATGTTAACTATAAATGCTATTTTATTCTTACACTTTTTCATAACTTTATCTAAGATTTTTCTCTTTTGCATCTATACTTGAAAGGGTTTGAAAAATACCCACAACATTGATTCAAAAGATTTTTTATCTAGAAATATCCTCAAATGATCTCTAGTTTGAATAGTTACATGGATATTGTATTTCCATACTACATTCTCCACTCTAGGAACTCATTAAGAAAGTAAAAAATTAAGCAAATAATGAGAGTACCATACTAGAAAGGGTACCTTTTCTCCTTTGTGGTCTACAAATTTTCTATCAACTGTAATCACAGGAGCTCACATAGATCAAAGTATTTACCTTCTTTCACCATTTGATATTCCATGTGAATCATGGTGGCAATGGTAGAACCTTCTCTATTTGTGTAGAATATCTTGTAAGCAATCATCATTGAGGAATATTTTACCACTAGATCTTCAACGTCGTCCATTGTTAGGGCACACTTGTCAAATTTGGCTTCGCTAAGCTTCATTGGTAGGATAGGTCCTATGGAGCTCAAACTAGTAAAAACCCTTATTTATTCTTTGTTTATCATATGCAGCATGCCTAGCTAGATAAATTCATTTTTTATTCTACTTAGAACAAATTTCACCCATTCATCTTCAAAAAAAAAGTTAGGAAACTCTTTTCCATACATCCAAACTTCTTCGACAAGCTAGCATACTCTAGGTTCAATTGGAAATCAACTCTAGTTAGCACGTTGTCCCTAAATTCTGATAGCTTTAGATGATTATATTCATCCATCTTTGAATGAATGTAAATTCACACATCTTTTGTGTGCAACACATTTATAGGAACTCTAGAGAATGGACCTTATTTATTTGTTTCCCTTGATTTGTGTGGATGCTTCTTAAACTTAGGCCTTGGCCTCCTAGCCACATCAACAACCTTATGAGTAAACATTATGAACTTCTCTAAACTATGATTTGCGAGAGATTATAAATACCTTGTGAAATTTTTCCAATAGGTTTTTGTTCAACACTCCATAATTTCTTTAGATTGTATTTTCTTTTCTCTCCTCTTTTAATTTATTGGACACAAATGCCTTTAGAATATGAAAAACGAAATATAAACACTTCAATTGTGATATAAAATGTGTATTAAATGGAGCAGTGAAAAGTTAGGTCAAAATACTATAAGCTTTCTCTGTATCACCACAAGCACTTCTAAGCACTCCACAAGTCTCTATATCAAGAGATTTCTCACCATAATTTTCACCAATGGATCAACCATATCAACCAATTTATGCACTAGTATGTTGAATACGTAAACACCTCATCTTTGGTAGGGGCTGGAAAGTTTTCTATTAAAACCTCCCCTAAGCTAATGCTCTTTATCTAGTTTTTGGAGGAAACATTTGCACCATAATTTGCCATAGATTCATTCTTCACATGATTATCTTCTTTTTTCTTCTAAATCTTGCTCATCTTCTTTTCTTCAACCGGATCAATATTATTTTGTGAAACATAGGGTTTCACATTCTTTCCTCTGTAACACTTAGCTATATGTCATGGTTAATTATGTTTATAGCATACAACACCTTGTGGAGTAAATTTACTTCTTGAAATTTAAGATTTGTATTCATAAGCCTTATGCCCAAAAAAATTGCATGTGTAACAAACACCATGGAATGATTGAGACACCATGCCATTATTGTAACCATTTATCCTTTGTCTTCTAAACATTATGAACTTCTCTAAACTATGATTTAGATTATAAATACCTTGTGAAATTTTTCCAATATGTTCAACACTCCATAATTTCTTTAGATTGTTGGACACAAATGCCTTTAGAATATGAAAAAGAAATATAAACACTTCAATTGTGACAGTTAGGTCAAAATACTATAAATCACCACAAGCACTTCTAAGCACTCCACAAGTCTCTATATCAAGAGATTTCTCACCATAATCACCAATGGATCAACCATATCAACCAATTTATGCACTAGTATGTTGAATACGTAAACACCTCATCTTTGGTAGGGGCTAGAAATTTTTCTATTAAAACCTCCCCTAAGCTAATGCTCTTTATCTAGTTTTTGGAGGAAACATGCACCATAAATAGATTCATTCTTCACATGTATCTTCTTTTTTCTTCTAAATCTTGCTCATCTTCTTTTCTTCAACCGGATCAATATTATTTTGTGAAACATAGGGTTTCACATTCTTTCCTCTATAACACTTAGCTATATGTCATGGTTAATTATTTATAGCATAGACCTTGTGGAGTAAATTTACTTCTTGAAATTTTAGATTTGTATTGCCTTATGCCCAAAAAAATTGCATGTGCATGCCATTATTGTAACCATTTATCCTTTGTCTTCTACATTCACTAGCCTTATGATGTTGCATGCATAGCATTGACAAGAAAATGATTGAAAACTTGATTCATCATACTTTTATATTCTATAGCGAGCTAGATGCCCAAATTTATTGCAAGAATAATAGTGACCTTTAAAAGATGGATACCTTTGTACATGGTTGTCTGAGAGGAGGTATCTTGAAATATTTCTTTTGGTTTCAAACATGTTTGATATTGCTCTTTATCTCTAGTCTCCCTTTGTTCTTTATTCTTCTTAACATTTTTTGGAGCTCAATTTTCCTTTGAGCTTTCTCCTTTGTCAAACACTAATCCTTCTTTTTCCTTATGAGTTTTTTTACTAGAGCAAGAATATCATCAAGCAAGGTGGAGCTCTTTATGATTTTATCTTCATGAATCTTTTCTTTCTCCAAATATTTCCTCAGAGGTACAATCTCTTCTTCAAGCTTTGAGCATTTTGTAGACTTTTCTTTCAACTTACCATTCAAGTAGTTTTCAACTCTTTTTCCTTCTTCAACTTGCACTTTAAGATTGGTAATTGTCTTATTTTATTTTTTAGTTGCTCATGTATTTCCTTGAGTTGATCTTTAACTTTATTGAATTGATTCCTCAACTTCTTGATACAATCATCTTCTTCTTTAAGATTTTCTTTCAAATGGGTATGTGCAGGATCATGATGGGCCAAAAAGTGGCAATATGATGGGTATGTGGCTGACAACCTTTTTTTTACCCAAAATTGATGAAACAAAAAGGGATTTTAAAGGAGATTCTTAGCTTTCCACCAATATAAATTATGATTTAATTTGAAGTTAATAAGTAATTATTATTTATTTTCTATTTGAATCATGACTAAAGTCTTGATTGATAGGCTGATTGAAAAACATCTGTAGCTTTCAAATGGTATCATATTTTTTGAATCCAAAACATGTGTCACATTCTATGCTTCACATACTATAGGATTTAAAAAAGAAAAAATGAATTTCATGAAGTTTTGACCAAGTTAAGGTGGTCAGACATACAATTTTTTTATATTTTTAAAAAGTTGTAATAAAAAATTCATAATTAATTATTTACTTGGAAAAAAATTACAAAAAATATGCATCATATTGGGACATGATTCCTCTACTTATATCTAAAATATTATAAAATAATATTATCATTTTATTGTGGTTAGGGTGGTCAGGCATACACCTACTTCTTATTTTTTCCTTGAAATTTAAGTACTACTGCATTGAAATTTCAAATTTTCACCAAATAGATTTTTTCTTTTTAACAAACCTAGTATTTTAGAAACTACATTCAATTTTCTACAGATTCTATTCTTACATATTTTTGAAATAATATAGATAACTTATTCAAAATTTTACGTCAAATTGCCTAACTTTGATTTTTTTGAATTTTTTGCCACTTAAGGGCCTATTTTTTCCATGATGATCTTGCACATACCCAAATCTCTATTCTCACATTCTAATTTATCCAGGTCATCAAGAGTAGATTTGAGTTCTCCTTCCATATCAAATTAATAGTCTACTTCAATAAATCCTTCCATTGTAAGTTATTCTGAAGGGATAGGATACTTCCTAGTTACATCATGTGTTCAATCTCCAAGATCTACCTCATCTATCAAACAAATTGAAGGAACCTTGCTCTAGTACTAATTGTTGAACACCCATAATATACAAAGAGGGGGGCTGGATTAGTATTCCTTGATATTCAATAACTTAAAAATGCATTACACATCTCATTAAACTTGTACAAATGGAAAGAAACAATTAAAACATGCATCACAACAATCGATAGAAGAACACCAAATTTCATGTGGAAAACCCTTGAAAGGGAAAAACCATGATGAGGATTAATTCACTATATATCTTAAGTGGTTACAATATATCACATTTTAAAGGACTCACTATCTAGAAAATAAGAGGGATCACTACCCAAGGAAGATCACTTCTTCCCAAATTATTTCACTACTAGAGTTTGAACTATTTACATTGCATCTATTATATGTTGAAGACAAAGTTCCTTGTTCTACTCAGAAAACTAACTTTACATACTTAATCCTTTACTTTCATGCTCTTATGTGCATGCACAAGATTACCAGTATCATATTATTCTCTTCTCTTTACAATCAATCATACCATCAATTAGGTTGGCCTAATTGGATGAAATGTCTGACCCCAAAACCTGTCTACCCAAAACTCGAACATACATGCCTTGTAGAAGTAGCCAAAGTGTGTTCTTCACCAAAATAGGTTAGAAATACTTATATATACTTCTATGAATTTTCTCCATACACAATTTAGTCTTGTACAACCCCAAAATCCTTAGGTCAACACCACACAACCAATCTTATAAAACAACTAAATGAACCATCTTTTCATCCAAAAATTGATGCACAGATCACAAAACTACTTGAAACTCAAATTGCACACACATTTGACATCTCCAAGAACTTATTGAAATCCACAAAACATAATGATCATCCACAGTGGAATATGGAGCATTCCAACATGAACTTTGCAACTGTAACTCTGTCACTGCTTAGTCTAATACTCTATCATTAATATCTTCTATTGTGAAAGATATAAAACCCTAAAAATTTGGATATGGATCCCTTCAATATATACCATTATTACCTCAAAATTTCATTACAAGAAAATGCAATGCGAACGACAAAAATTTTCCTCTGTTGTACATTAAAAATACATTATCTCAGTTCGGGACTTAGCCAATTTCCCAAAAACACTTAGTCTTCTTTGAACTATGTACATACTAATACACCATCAATTCTACAATGGGTTGACATCAATGACAACACCATACACCATCATGCTCATGTTGTCAACACAATTCTAATTTACATAATCATTTTCCTTACTACTAATAGAATCATTAGGGTAATTTTAGAATCACTTGACTAGTTTTATAATTATGTAAGTGATTCAAATGAATAGGGTTTAATTTTTAACTTAAGGGACAAAGCACAAGTCTTAAAGGGTGAAAAAGCATGCAAGTGAAGCAAGAGGCCAATGAGAATGAAACACAAGTTTAAGAGTTGAACTATGAGGCAATTAGACATTACCACCAATTAAGATTACCTAGAGGAGGTCCTTTTCATGTCATGTGGGTCATGTGTTGGGAAATTTGATCATCATTGGACTTTTCATGCATTTCTATCCATTTTAGGCACTTAAAATCCTAAAAGAATGAAAAATAAATTTGGCTAGATTTAGAGGGGAAAATCCTCTTATTAAGCACAAAAGCATGCTAATTTGCGTGCTAATAATTATCTCACAAATATTATGCTACTAGATGAATAAGAAAAATTATCAATTTTTTAAGCATATAACCTTATGTTCTTGGGATCTACTTAAACTCAATTATGTAAGAAAGTGTCATGTTTTTTATTTTTTATTTTTTTAAAAATTTAATAATATTTTTCTTGATTTTCAATACCATGATATGAATAAAAATAGTGATATGAACATAATATAGATATAAATGGTGGCACAATTTCCATAAAATCATATATTAATTTTTTAACCTACTTTGATAATGGATTACTATTCAAATGGTAAAGAAATGCAACATTAACTTATTTTATAATTTAAATAGTTGTTAATTTTCAATGCTTTCAAACTTATCAAATGTAATAGTTCCAAGAATACACTAATTGCTAAAAACCTAAAGATTATGAGGAGCTTCTCCTATTGCTTGAATTATCCCTCAAAGCTAACTATAAATTGCTAAACTACAAACTCCTCTTATTACCAAAATATATATAAACACACACACACACACACATTGTTATTGATTGTTTGATTATGATGAGTGCGATATTCAAATAGAGTAACTTTTAGTTAACTTAATATTTTTTTAAAGTTTAGTACAAAATTACTTTAAATATCTAGAACCTTTGTTTGTAAACAAAAATTAAACATTGGATTATAAAAAACTCAATTTATTGGCGAGCCTTTGCCTTAGAAATGGCCCATATTCCAATATAGCTATACCTTTTATCTTAGCAGTAGTCCATAGGCCAATCTAACCTTATCTTTCATTGTAACTAAAAGTGTTTTGGTCATGTAACACCACAAATTTATTAATTAAACTAGTGTGATATATATAATGAGAAGAATTTGTAGTTTAGGAATTTAGAGTTAATTCTGAAGGACATTTCAAACTACAAGGTGAGCCCATTATAATTTTTGAGTTGTTATATATATAAGTTTTTGGTTATTTATTATTAGTGTATGCTTGAAACTATTACACTTGGTTAGTTTATACATATGCATACATGTTTATGAGCATACACACACACAAAGACACTCACTCACTCACTCTATAATTTGAAATGACTCTCAAAACTAACTCTAAATTCTTAAACTATAGATTCTTCTCATATATGCATGTGTGTGCATAATTTATATTTTCATAATTTGTTATTTTACGTGATCAAAACACTTTTAGTTAAAAAAACTAAGGTTAGATTGGTCTATAGACCATTGCTAAGAGAGGCTTCCCAATAAAATAGAATTGTTGAAAAAACAATGTTTAATTTAAGTGAACTAACTCTAAATTCTTAAACTATACATACATAATTTATATTTTAAGAATTTGTTATTTTACGTGATCAAAACACTTTTAGTTAAAAAAACTAAGGTTAGATTGGTCTATAGACCATTGCTAAGAGAAAGGCTTTCCAATAAAATAAAACTGTTAAAAAAACAATGTTTAATTTAAGTGAACAAATAAAAGTTTCAGTCATACTAAACTTAAAAATATGTTAAGTTGAAACTCATTCTATTTAAATATCACACTCCTTACAATCAATCGGTCAATAACAATTTTATACCACCATTATCAAATAATAAAAAATAATTATTATAATTTTATTAAGCGTTTCATTATTCAATTTTAACCTGCTTGTTTTCTTACATCGAAGACAGATTAGATGACAGCAAATCCAACCTAACATATTTTGAGGGGCGTCAACGGGCAAATAGTATCCACAAGATCAGATTCGATCCACCATGACCTCTTCCAACTTTGCGATTACAAGTCGTGAATGACTCCGACTTTTAACAGCAATCTTTATTACATCCAGTCAAACAAGGGCCCTCCAATCTTAATCTTTGCTGGTATTATCCTCTCTCACCTCTAATACACTGCACTCATTTCGTCTAGAAGCTTATCAACATCATAATATACTCCCACGTGCAATATTAGCTGATAATTCAACCCAAGATACTTTTTAAACAGAAATGCTCCTACTCAGATCCGGCTTTTTGTTTCAATATAATTTAGTTTGTATTCGGTTTAATATTTAAAGACTGATTTGGTCAATAAAAATAGGATAAGTATTTATCAATTTCAATATGGACTCTTTGAACTGTACCAATAGATTAATGATAAGGATCAAAATCTAAAACTCAAATTAAAAAACAAACATTCAGATAAAACAATAATGAAGATAAATAAAATATGTGAAAAATAATATAAATCATTATGAAGATGTGCTCCTATGATATAGAAATAGTACTTGTATATTGAAGATGTACTCCTATGATATAGAAATAGTACTTGTATATGGATGTTCTACTAATCGTCTATTTGGATAGCATAACAGTATTATGATTCTAGATAATGAAATGAGGAGAGGAAACCTTTCTTAAATAGACTTTTAAAAAATGAAATGAAGGGCTGAGATCAGAAGATGGATGGCGGGCTAAGATTGATTGTGTGGTTAAGTTATTAGTCTTTGGACAAGTGTCCCAAGAGGAGGTGCATACAGAAAGGATAAGAAAGCAAGGGAAGAGGAGAGAGGACATGTATGTGTTCTCACATGTGTGAGAGATTGCAAGGTGAAGATTTAGTTTAATTTTAAATTAGATGGTGAGGATGAAATGTGAAAGACTTAAAATTAGAGGAAATCTTAAAAGATGATTAGTTAGCCTAATCAATTAATTGGGAGAATACTAATTAATTGATTAGTTGGAGGAATTGAGAATTTTATCTTTTAGTGGAGTACTAAATTGGAAGAAATGTTAAGATGAATTTGGTTAGCTTAATTAATTGATTAGTAAGAGGGGATGAAAGCTAAAGTTTATTGATTTATTTCATTTAATTAATTAACTTTAGGAGAATAAAAGAGAAATAATTAATGATTAATTAGGTGATGAAGAATGGTTAGTTTGGGGAAATTTGTAAGTGAATTTAGGGATGTTTACAAATGAGATGGTGTTTAAATAAATTGCTTAGGGCACCTAAAGTTTATAGTTGGCCGAAATGACATAGGCTAGCTAAGAGATATGTTTGAAATCTCATTGAATATCATTTTTTTTCTCCATTTATCTTGTGTCTTGTTGGAAGGGTTAGTTAAGCTTCAAATTTGAATTCTAAAGAATTTAAATGCTTTGAGTTTATTTTTATAATCTGTAGAATATTTGTGGAATCAATTTTACAATTAAAAATATGAACTTGGAATGAAAAGAGAAAGTTGAAGATAATAACTATTACCTTATAATTTGTGTAGATGTATGAGATCAAATAAGGTTATGGTTATATTCCAAAGAATAAAGTGTACACTTGTCATCGCATAAAGGAAAAGTAGGCTAAACCGAGTCTAAATTGAAAGGAAACAATGTAAGGTATGTAATTGTACACACCTAAAATCTGACCTTACCTAACCACACCTCATTTTAGCCTATCCTTAGACATTAATTGAATAAATATTTACTATTTATTTAATTATTATCCCTTCATCATGATCCTATTAATTACATAAACACTTTATTTATTTAATTAATTTCCCTTTATCCTCTATCCTTTCCCATCTAATCCTAGCCCTTCATCTTGATCACATGGATTATAATCTAAATTTTTCCTCATGTGAAAAATTTCCCCTTCACATGTTTAACTAACTCTTTGTCTACATTCATTTAACCTATAAACCTATCCAAAAGTCAAACTATATTTTCATCTTATCCACTCATCTCATTTAACCTCTTAATCCTAGCCATTGCCATAAGGATTTTTGTCCTTATCTCAATCCTAAACCTATATCTTATCCACGATGTGACACTTGTCATATGATTGCATCCTTGATCCAAACCCCAATCCTCCTTCAATTCTATCCATCCATCATCAATCATTTCGAGCCATTGATTTTTCCTCTTCAAGACTCTATATCTAGAGGCTCTCATTCTTCATTTCAATATCTTACATCACTTATCAAACTATCATACCTATATGCTAGAAAAATATCTATTGAATCAAGATTATCATTATCACTATCAAATCATCATCAAAATTATGCTAGAGCATTGAGCAATCAACATATCAACATTAAAGAGAAAATCAAATGGAGTACGGGTGCACTTCATTTCTTCTCATCAAGGAGAGAAGAAAATATTCTAGGTGAAGGTACTATTGTTCTTTGTATTTATTTTTATCTTCCTTTATTTTCCTTCAATATTTTCCAACCCTCTTCATTTTGACACACCTAGTGGGACCCACATCCCTATACTAATATTTTTCATGAAGTTTTTATGAGTTTTTATGATGCAGATCTGTCATTTTTTGGTCCTCGACTATGAAGTGGAACCTATATCTCAAAGAAAGGCATCTCTATCTCATAGAGTTATGCTTCTATTGCATAAAGTGGCACCTATGGTTTTTAAAGTGGTGTCTTTGTTACCCAAAACTATGCTTTCATTTGACATCTTGCATTTGATCAATTTGAGTTAAATATAGGGTTTTCCTAACTTTTGAGACCTTGTTTCTCAAGATTACATCATCATAACATTCTCTTTTTGCAAGTTGATTCATTATTTTCTTGCAATAATTAAGGTTTCTAGGGTTTTACAAATCTAGGGTTTCTTGCAAGATTTCTAGTGGATCAAGGGTATGCTTCATTTTGATATCTCTTGAGAAAATAACCTAATATATTTTATCTATATATTTATGTTTTCAAGTATCCTATAGCTTGATCTTGCATATTCCCCAACTAGGTCAGTGAAAAATATCATTGTTAGGCTCTCAAAGACCATTCTCAGGCTTTGCTTGTGAAACTATGCCCACATTTCACAAAGTGGCACCTCCATTTCATAGAACTATGCATCTACATCACCAATTTGCACCTCTATTGCATAAAGTGGCGCATCTATCAGGTAAAATTGCACTTTTGTTTTAGATTGCAATTTATAGGATTTTTTAGTCATTTTTCTAATGTAACATCCATTTTTGAGCAACTAACAAGTGGTGCAATTGTCTAACACTTGTAAAATATCATTATCATTGATATTACTAATGGTTTGGTGTATATTTTTGGTGTAAAGCTTTATTTTTCACTAATATAGGAATCTAAAACATCTTAGTGGGTTAATGAACATTGTTTATCATGTTTGGGAGTATGTATATGTATGCTCTCTCCTTGGACTTAGTGTGATATTGGAGGTTAGAAATCTCATATTTACTCATTTATTTTATGTTCTAAGTGTTATCCTAAGGCTTACTATCTTGTGTGTATTCTCTCCCCTTGTGATTTGTGCAATATTTGATGACCAAAAAACACCTACTATAGTATTTCCCATTAGGAGGCTTGCTTTTGGATTCAATCATCTCAAAGATGAACTAAACAATATTTTTTGGTAGGGCATATAAAGGGGCAAAGACAAAGTTTTACTTCAAAGTGTAGCTAGAATTATTCAATTCTAGCCACAAGACCCTACGCTAATACTTGTTTGGTGATGAGAGAAGGAGAGACCCTCCTAATTTCAAGCATTATCGGACAAGCTCACCTTTCATAGATCCATTAAGAAAATTATTTTTCAAATTTTTTAAGACCTGTCAATCATTTCTTAGTATGGTGCAAGGTATAGTATCATGCCTAAATTTAATCACCATGTACTTTCTCTTATTGAGGTGAAAAATATACTTTGTTAGGACCTTTTTCTTTTAAGGTAAGGGGTGTAAAGGTAGTGCATGACCTTTACATGTACCCTAGTTACCCATTCATTTGAAGGTATTAGCCTTTGGTTGGTGGGACAACATTAAGTTAACATACCTACTTGACTAAATATAGGGTTGTGCTATCATGCTTGGCATGTTTTCATGTGTAAAACCAGTGAAGCCAATTATCCTTATTACCTTAAAGGTCAAGTTAGCCAATGTGTCTTATTGTTTGATTGTCCCTTGAAAAAAATCATCAAAATCTATCTCAAATTGTCACACTACACTTTTACATCATCCCTCAATTCTTGTGAATTATCCTATAGAACCTCTATGCATTTTTATGTGAAATTATTCCTTTTTCCATAAAAAGGTACCCTTATTTCATAGAGTAGTGCCTCTGTCACCTAAAATCACTCCTTTTTCATCTCATCATCATTTGACCATCTTGAGACCTGAATTTGCAAACTTTACCTTTGTAGCCTTAGAGTAGACTTGGGTGACCTATCCTCAGCCATAATTTCACTTGAAACATCAACCATTTTCATCACATCCATCCAAAATATAACATCTTTCCCCCAACTTATCAATTTCATCTATTATCATAACCTAGTCATCCCAACCATTATCCTTAGACCTTGGACCTATCATCCATCAACCTATCATCCTTATCATCATCATTTCTTTCATCATTTATCCTCATACTCAATCCAAATCTTATAATCTAATAAAATCCTTATCATCTTTGACCTATCTTGTCATCCAGTCATAATCCATATTACATCTTATCAAAATCAATATTGTCAAGAGTCTATCTAGATCCTAACCCTTGTTATAAAAATCCTCATCAGAGACTTGCTTAGGTGATTATCCAATCCTAAGAAAGCATATCCAAGGCTTTCCTAAATGATTATCCAAGGTTAGGTAAGAAAAATCATTCTTTATCCAAGCCTTACTCAAGTGATCATCCAATCTTGAGTGAGTAAATCCAAGCCTTGCCTAGGAGATTATCAAAGTCTAGTGTAAGAAAATTCCCATCATTATCAATCAAGGAACTATTTTAACTTTAGACTATTGGTCTTGTATCCTCATTTCCATCATTATCCTCTTTCCATCCATTCTATCATTATCCCCTTTCCATCTCTTATATCATTACCCTCTTTTCCTCATTATCATATCCATCTTCTCAAATCCAAGGTTTACCCAATCATCTCCAATCATTTTCATTCCATCTCACCATTCCTAGGTTTCTACCTCTTGGATGCCTATCACAAGGTCCCAAGAAATTAAAAAAAAACCATGTCCTCCCAAGATTTCCACTCATCATCTCACAATACATTCTTTGAGGACTTGTAGGTCACCAAATCCTTGTGAAGAATTCATTTCCATTTCCATCCCACATCATACATGATCATGATTCAAGTGGTTGAGTCTCACCCACATTATTAGAGGATTTTTCCCAAGATACCCACACCATGGACTCAAGATGCATAGATATATCATTAAGCATCTTGACTAATATATCCTTATCCTAGCAAATAAAGGTGCCAAATTAACCCATGATTTAAATGACACATCTCAAATAATCCAACAATGAGCTTTTTACACCCCCACCTTCTATTCATCATAATATTACATATCCTCCATCTTCTTCTAATACTCATGACCCATCACATCTTCCATCTTCTTCTCATCCCCTCATTTCATCTCAGACCCTCAATGTATCAAAAATCCACTCTCACACCCAAAATATTTCATCAAATATTCCACAACCTCAAGACATTCCATACCTTCTCCTCATTTCCCATCATCCATCTCTCCTAACACATCACATATATTTCAAACCTCCAACCCCATCTCATCCTCTTATCAATATCTCCAATATTCCAATCCCATCTCATCTACCCATCAACACCTCCAATCTTTCAAATCCCATTTCATCCTCTCATCAATACCAACACATATCATCCTCTCAACCTCCAATATCAAACTATCAATCACCTCCCTTTAATTTCACAAGTACTAATATATCAAAATATCATCTTCATTTTGATGTGGGATTTTTTTTATTTTACCATCGTTTGACATTTTTTTTTTGCAAAATATTTATGCTATTCATCTCACATTTAACTATAAACTAGAGACATGAGATATTATTTTTATGAGTTTATTTTATAGGTACACATTTTTTGTTAGAGTATAATCAAAGTGAAGAGAGTGTTAGTGTATTGGATGCAAATATTTGCTAAATATCAAAGCATACTTTTTGTCTTTCTCATGTGGTGTTTTCCACCAAAATGGTTTGTCCACGTAAATCCTATGTTCATATAGTTTGTTGATTTTACGCAATTATATAATCATCATTTGGTAATTGTTGGAGAAATAAATTTATATTTTATATTTTTGTACACTTGTAAGAGATTATAATATATTAGTTTCACCTTGTTTCTCAATAATTCTATCTAAATTTAAATCGCTACCTTCAAATATGGGCCATTTTGAAGGAGTTACAAGTTAAATATGTTTTATATTATTAGTATGGAGGCTATTTTTGAAATTCATATATCCTTGAGGGTTACATGGGTATGTGCAAAATCATCATGGAAAAAACAGGCCCTTAAGTGGCAAAAAATTCAGAAAAATTAGAGTTAGGCAACTTGACGTAAAAATTTGAATAAGTTATTTATATTATTTCAAAAATATGTAAGAATAGAATTTGTAGAAAATTGAATGTAGTTTCTAAACTACTAGGTTTATTTAAAAAAAAAATCTATTTGGTGAAAATTTGAAATTTCAATCGTAGTACTTAAATTTCGGGAAAAAATAAGTAGGTGTCTATCGACCACCCTAACCACAATAAAATGATATTATTTTTTTATAATATTTTAGATATAAGTAGATGACTCATGTCACGATGTGATGCATATTTTTTTGTAATTTTTTTCCAAGTAAATAATTAATTATTATTTTTTATTACAACTTTTAAAAAATATAAAAACTCATGTTTGACCACCATAACTTGGTCAAAACTTCATGAAATTCATTTTTTTTTAATCCTATAGTATGTGAAGCATAGAATGTGATGCATGTTTCAAATTCAAAAAATGTGATACTATTTGAAAGCTATAGATATTTTTCAATCAACCTATCAATTAGGACTTTAGTCGTAATTCAAATAGAAAATGAATAATAATTATTTATTAAATTCAAAGTAAAAAATAATTTATATTGGTGGAAAGATAATAATTTCACTTTTTTTCCCATCATGATCTTGCACATACCCACATTTACTATTCTTACAAGACCATCTTCATTTTTTATGTATGTTTTTTTATATTTTACCATAGTTTGATAGTTTATTAATTTGGGAAACTATTTGTACTATTCATCTATCATTTCTTTGAAAATAAGAGGAATAAGATAGAAGTTTCATGAGTTTATTTCATAGGTACACATAGGTGTTGTTAGAGTGTTATCAAACTAAATAGATTATTAGTGTGTTGGATGCACCTCTTTGTTAAAGATGAATACATACTCTTCCTCTTTCAAATGTGGAGTTTTACGCCAAAATGGTTTCTTCATGTAAATCCTATGCTCATATGGTTTGTTGATTTTATTAGATTTTTGTTGATTTTATGCAATCATATAATCATCATGTGGTAATTCTTAGAGAAATATAATTATTTTATGTTTGCAAACATGTGTAAGATATTTTAATCTAGTAGTTTCACCTTGTTTCTCAACACGGTTATATCAATTTATCACTAGCTTGGGATATTGGCCATTGTATAGGGTTTACAAATTAATGACGTGATAATGATATTAGGACTCAACTGTGTAGTTTAACAAGTCAAACTCATTGACCCATGTTTCATGAGTAGTGGTTCACAAGAACCCATATCTCATAATAATGAATGGTCCACTTAGCACTCATTACATCTAGGTGATGCTCACAACCGTGAAGCATTGAGCCTTCTTGGGAGGTCACCCATCCCAATACTAGTCTAGCTCAAGTGTACTTAACCACAAAGTTTTCCCCAAGGTTAAGCCCACTTAGCTTGCAACCCCATTTGAAAAACCTTCAACAAGTGTTGTGCCTTATGAACCATTCATTATAGAGCCCCTTTAGCTCATCAATTAATTATAATGTCTATTACTGGTGCGGAGGATATTTTTTCCATTCATGTCTCATTAAGGGTTATATTTATTTTCTAAAAAGACCATCTTCATTTCAGATGTGGGATTTTATTTGATTTTACCATCATTTGATGGTTTATTATTTTGGAAAAATACTTTTTCTATTTCTCTCTCATTTATTTATAAATTAGAGGCACAAATAGTACTTTTTGAGTTTATTTTACAATTACATAGGTTTTTTAGTGTGTTGGATGCATCTATTTTTTGAAGATGAATATATAATTTTTTTCTTTCTCATGTGGAGTTTTCCCCCAAAAGGGTTTCTCCATGTATAAATCCAATGCTTGTATGGTTTATCAACTTTTTTCATATTGTTGATTTTATGCATTCATATAATCATAATTTGGTAATTCTTGGAGAAATAAGTATATTTATATTTGCATATTTAGTATCATAAATTCTATACTCCCTTGTAATTTCACATTACATGATAACTCCCCTTTAGCTTGATAAATGAAATATCTTAATTTTAATATTATGATATAAAAATGGTGTTGATAGTAGAAAAATTATTATATCTATGGATTTTTGGGTCTGATTTTCTTGGACAACCATGCTACACATGTTGGATGTTTGTGCAATGTGCTAGTGCTTTATAAAAATATGCAATTCAAGTGACCATCGGAACATTATGTTCTCAAGAGTGTGGTAGTGTAATGCTCTTATTTCCATTCATGACCTACACACCCTTTTGGGACATGATATTTTAGAAAATAAATTATTTTCCTTGGCAAGAAGAAAAATAACTCCAATTCATAGATTCATCCAAGCATACACACATTTTTTATTTTAGCTCTACAACTCTTGAATTTCTTGAAGGTTTTATCCCAATATGCAAAATTATCTTAGCTCTTGCATGTCATTTTCTTCATGGTGAGACTAAAAGGTGCAATACTTCTATAACTTTTGAATCCTTGTGGAGGTCTATGACCACTTGTAGGTGGGCTTCTCTCATATTTCTTGATTCTCTCACTATGGGTAATTTATCAAAACTAGTATTTTGAAATATCATTGATATCATTATATTGTTGTTGAGTTATTTCTTTTATCTAACATTACACCTGATTTTATAAATCTTTTATCATAATCCTATTTGGTTGTCTGTGGAGGTAAAAATACCAAAATGAGGGTTTGATTGAGGCAAGTCCCTTAGCATAGCTCCATCCCAAACATTTTTCATTTGCCCTTATGTGCAAGTTTTTTGGAGTTTCCCTTGCTTTGAATTGAATTGGTGATATCTATCCATGCTCTAATATTTTATTTGAAGCTTTTGGATATAAATATGTGTGTTTATTTCTTCTATCGTATTCATGTTTATTCTATCACGTATAATATTTTAAAACCCTTTGGAATATAAGAAGAAGTGATATTTTCTTTGTTATGGAGTTTTATGTTTTCATTCGCATGGGATTCCAATGTGTCCATTGTAGAGAGATCATACAAGTCATGGAAGCATCTTTACAACCTATACTTTGTGTTTTTGATATTATCAAGTTGTAATTATTTATATAGAAACAAATATTCTTATTAGTTTATTATAATTGGAAAATAGTATTGAAATTATTTAAGTTAGTTTCATTTTATAGATTGTAAGAGTTTTATAAAAATAATAAATTAAATTTTTAAGTAACTTATGATTCATTTGAATGTAGTACAAATTTTATTTCTCAAAGAAAACACTTTTCTTTTGTAGAGCTCAATTTTATATCTTATAGTGCTTATACACTCGTAAGAGATTTTAATGTAGTAGTTTCACCTTCTTTCTCAATAATGCTATCTCAATTTATCACTACCTTGGGATATGGTCCAGTATGGAGGAGTTACGAGTTAGAGATGTTGTCTCTTATTGGTATGGAAGTTATTTTTTTCCCTTCATATACCATTGAGGGTTACATTTACTATTCTCCAAATACCATCTTCATTTTGGATGTGGGATTTTTTGTATTTTACCATGGTTTGACATTTTAAATTATTTTGGGAAACTATTTGTGTTATTCCTCTCCCATTTCTCTATAACTAGGAGGCGTGAGATATTATCTTCAAGAGTTTATTTTATAAGTACATAAGTATCATTAGAGTGTTATCAAAGTGAATAAAGTGTTAGTGTCTTGGATGCATCTCTTTGTTCAAGATGAATACATACTTTTCATCTTCCTCATGTGGAATTTTCCCCCAAAAGGGTTTCTCCATGCAAATCCTATGCTCGTATAGTTTGTTTATTTTATTTTTATTTTCTATTTTATGTAGTCATATAATCAACATCTAGTAATTTTTGGATAAATAATTAACTTTTATGTTTTGATACACTTATATAAGATATTTTAATATAGTAGTTTCACCTTGTTTCTTAATAGTGTTATATCAATTTATCACTACCTTTAGATATTGACCATTGCGGAGGAGTTACACATCAAAGATGTTGTCTATTATTGGTAAGGATGTTATTTTTGTCATTCATATCTCATTGAGGGTTAATTTAGTAATATCAAAAACCATATTTATTTTGAATGTGGATTTTTTTTCATTTTATCATGGTTTGATTATTTAAGTTATTTTGGGAAATGATTTTTGCTATTCATCTCCCATTTCTCTATAAATTAGAGGCATGTGATAGTAGTTTCATGAGTTAATTTTACAAGTACACATAGGTTATGTTAGAGTGTTATCAAATTGAAGAGAGTTTTAGTGTGTTGGATGCATCTCTTTATTGAAGATGAATACATGCTTTTCATCTTTGTCATGTGGAGTATTCCACCAAAAGGGCTTCTTCATGTAAATAATATGTTCATATGGTTTTTTTATTTTATTCTTATTGTTAATTTAACACAATCATATAACCATCATCTAGTAACTATTTGAGAAATAATTATATTTCATATTTGGATACACTTGTAATAGATTTTTATGTAGTCGTTTCGCCTTGTTTCTCAAAAATTCTATCTCAATTTATGTAATGCCCCATCACGCAAACCCCAAAGGACAACTAAAAACATAACAATTTTTTTTTGAAAACATAGAGAATAAACACTTAATTTACTAAAGCAATTAACATAGCTAATGATTACAAATTAAACACCTAAGTCCCTTGGGGTACATGAGGTGACATTATGTAATCTATCCCATAACAAAGTTGATAAAAGTGATTATCAATTCTACTAATGTAACCCATTCATTCACATATCTCCATTTAAACATTTATTAAGGATAAACAATGTGACAAGAATAAACCATATAGAAACCATACATGTATTCATAATAAATTGCACATGGAAATATAAAGAACATTTTTCCTTAGATGTAATACAACATTAACGATATTTACAATTATAGTTCAAGAATGAATTACATAGTGATGACTATACATTACATTAGTCTATAGGTACATCTCTTTGAACAATTACACAGAATTACATCATAAGTCTTCCCAACACATGGGGATGTAACACATCAATACACAAAGTATAATTGAAATACAAGTATACATTTGGAAACATGTGAACTCAAGATCAAGCTGCAACTACTAAACTCTGCACTGAAAGGTACAACTACATGACAAGGAACCCAACGGGGTGCGTAGTACGCTCCAACTGACCACCCCCATGGTAGGAGTAAATAAGGAAGGATCCTCAACTGAGAACATCCAAAAAATACACAATACTAAACTCCAAAACATGAAAAGCTAGAGTACACATAAAGGAAACATAACATTAAAAGGCCACTTCCAGAGAATAGCAACAATAACTACTCAAGGAAAAGCTAGAGGAGAGTTTCATCGCATAGTCCTACATGGGTTATCCTGACTGACTTTCTCTAGGTGTCGACCCCAATCTATGGTTATCCTCATAGCCTCTCTAAGTGCCAACCCCATAGGGTGACTCGTAAGGAACCATTAACCTTTTGTGGAGAGGAGGCAATGATCTTTCCAACCTGACCTTCTCAGCCCACCTTTAGTTTGCAAAAGCCCTAACAGGTGGACGAAGCATCCAAAATTATCTTGTTAATGTTTAAATACCCACCCCCTAATTAATTAACTAGGTTATCACTTATTACTCCAACTCTAATGTGGGTTATCCTGATAGCCCCTTTGTGCACTGGCACCCACGGAGAGCCACTCTCCCTAGAAACCCAAAACATAACATCAAATTCCAAAGGGTTGTACCAACAAGAACACTAAACCACAAAATAGAACAATTGCGAGGCAAAACCATCTCGCCAAAAGTCATATGAATTGACTTCCATAAAAATAGTACAACCCAAATGTAAACTCAAAATCACAACTATAGTCAAAATAGGGACAAATATCAAATTAAAAGACCTCATAATAAACCACCATTTTCCCATGCCTCTGAATGTTTTAAACAATAACCTTAACTCCTATAGTCTAAGGGTTAACTAACTTAAGGGTCCCCACTTGTTTATAACCCAACTCAAGGAAACCAACAAAGAACTCAAAGAAAATCAAAGAATTAAATAACTATTCAACATCAAGATTTTGTTTAAGAACACTAATTTGTACTATACTCAACAATCATATTTTAAGATAACTCATTGCATGATATCCACCATGGAAATTAAACTATCAATTTACTCAATATGTTTAATTTGATAAAATCACTCAATTTGATTTGATAAAATATTTTATTTCAATTTGTTTAATAACAACATGAAATAATTGCAAATAACCATCGTAAGATTTTTCTATAATTTTAACAAGTATATATATATATATACATATTTTAGATATTCATTTATATATTTAAATTTGCATCATAACTAAATAATAAACCTATAAATATTCATGTATATATATACATATATATACACACACACATATATATATATATATACATATATATATATATATATATATATATATATATATATATATATATATATATATATATATATATATATATTGAATCAAATAAATAAAATATGTACACAAAATTGAATTTAAATTTAATAAAAATAATAATTTAAAAACTTTTTAATTCACTGTGGGGAGGTTGTGAATATGGGGAGGCTGCAACCCCCACCCAGGGTTACGCCCAACAGCCTGCAGCCTGCTGTGCGTAGCCATGGGTGGGATGTGTACAGTGCCCCCCACATATGCACAAGGTAAGGTACGGGGAGAAAGGGTATGGCGACAACCGAACCCCCCCCCTCCCCAATATTATTTTATTATTATTTTTTTTTAAATTTCAAATATTTTTTGAAATCCTCTGGAAAATTACAGAGGAGTTTTTTCACACAACTTGTTAGGAAAGAATTTTCACAAAGTTTAAAAAAAAAAAAAAAATTCAAATAAACAAATTTAAATCATATTCTTCTACAGGTAATCTAGATATGGGTTTTCCCCAATTTTCACAATAAGGTTTTTGAATCCAATACCTAAGAGATTTCAAAATATCTCTATTATTTTTCCTATGTGTTTTTTTTTATTGTTTTAAAAATAATCTTTTACAAGGTTCTCTAATTTCACTATAAAGTTTTCTATAGAGGTAGTAAAATAATCACAACAAAACTTTAGAAGTCGTCAACAAAATTTTCTACAGAGAAACTTTTAACAAACTATTCTATAGAGGATTTTAACTAATTCACGACAATTTCCAACAATCTTTCCAATTTTTTTAAAAAACAAAGCTTCTACAAAATAATCATTTCCTCTTGTATAGACAATTTCTCAACTTTTACAAAATTAAGAAAATTTCTACAGAATAAAATTTGTATAGGCAATCTTTTCAAAACAACATAATAACTAAATAAATAGTAAAGGAACCTGTTTTCTTGAAGCTTGAAGAAATGAGGGTTGGAGCAAAGCTTCGCCTTCAAAGTTCAATTTCCAAAGCCCTTTCCAAAATCTCCACTTCTAGAAAGATGCAAAATATGAGCCCAAATATATATTCCTGAAACCCCTTTCTAATTTTTAACCAAAAACCCCAAAATCAAAAAAACAATTCTCTAGCCAATTTCCTCCATGAAGTGAATTCTTGCCTTTCACAGTTATGGCCAATATTCTCTTCGAGAATATTTTTTAAACAAGAGTTTTTGCATTCAATTCCCACTCACTCTCATAACTATTCTAATTATCTCTTAACTAATTTTTAGTTATTTTATTTTGATAATAATAAAGAATTTATGCTATTTAATTAATTTAAAAATTCAAAACTTAATATCATTTACTTTATGCAGATTTAAAATTCTAATTCACATAATAGCATCTAATATTTTTATTTAAACTATTCACTCAATCAAGAAAATTTAATCAATTAACTTAACTACAATTACTTGCAAATAATTATATCAATTAATAACATTAATTTATCACACATAAAATAAAGATTAATTAAATAACAAACATTTACAAACTAAAATAAATAATCAACACTAACCCATACTAAAACAAAGATGAGGTTGAGAAAATGACACCATACGACTCACAACAAGGTGACAAACTTGGGATGGGAACACTTCCTTATCAACTCCCTTTTCAACATCATACCCGTTGGATTTATGGGACACACTCAAACCTGTCAAACAGGTGGAGTCGGTGTCCTATACTTGCATCCTGCATAAAAAAAAAAGTCAAGTAGCATGTAAATCTCCATTACAGACACACCATGAAAGGTAATCGTGGGGTAGCAGGGCAGTCGCAAGTGAGTGATGCTACTCCATCCTTTCACGAAGAATCACTAGTAAACACATCAAAATCCATAGCAACATTAAACCACAACATCACCACATATATTATTTAAAGAAAATATAACATAACCAAATAACATAATCACCGCATAATGTATCATCAAGCATCATGAGTAATATCATCTACATCAAACCAACTAAACTATGAATCCACACACAACCAATCTAGTGAACTAATCACCATTACAAACCATGTACAAAACCAACACAAAAGAGAGTATCTAAGAGTATCAGCAACATGAGGGGTATTACATCCTCCCCCCTAGAACATGGCTTACTCTTGGAAACCACTAAATAAATATGGGTAAGCCTCTCTAATATGAGATGCATCCTCCCATGTCACTGAAGTCTGATCATTCGAGTCCCACTGAACTTGCACCTGTTCAATATCTCTACCCCTGAGGGTGAGTCTCTGATGTTGTAGCACAACCACAGGCTCGAGTGCTAGCTACCCATCCTTGACTTGAAGAGATTTCAATCAAGTACATGAGTAACATCTGGATAATATGGCCTAAGAACTAAAAAATGAAAAACATCGTGAACTCATGATAAATTGGGCGACAATGCTAGGTGATAAGAAATGGGGCCAATCCTCTCCAAAACTTCAAATGGTCCTAAAAATTGAGGCATGACCTTGGAACCCTTTCCGTAACAGATTAGGCTCTTTCATGGTTGCACTCTCAAAAAGACTCAATCACCAATAGAGAACTGACAGTCAACTCTATGTGCATCAGTGTATTTCTTCTGTCTATCTTGAACTGCCATAAGATGCTCTCTGATGCGAGCTACCTGCTATTCCATGTCCTGAAGCATTTCAAGACCTAGAAGAACTCTGTCCTCAAGACTATCCCAACTTAATCTAGGGTCCTATAGGGATGACCATATAGCGCCTGAAAAGGAGCCATACCAATCAAGCTATGATATCCATTATTGTAGGAAAACTCTACCAGATGCAAATAATCCTCCCAACATGACTATTGATCCATCACGTATGTATGAAGCATGTCCTCAAGAACCTGATTAACTCTCTCTATCTGACCATTTGTTTTAGGATGGTAAGAAAAACTAAAGTTTAGTTGAGTTCCTAAGGCACACTGCAATGGTGTCCACAATGTAGATGTGAATAGTGGATCTCTGTCGGAAATGATTCTTCGTATAATACCATGCAAATGAACAATAACTTCCATGAAGATTCTAGCTACAAAAGAAGCAGTGTAAGATGATCAGATGGGGGAGAAGTGTGCCACCTTGGTCAATCTATCAACTGTGACCATGATAGCATCATGTCGTCAAGAAGTCATAGGAAATCCCACAATAAAGTCTATAGAAACTATGTCCCACTTCCATTCCAGAATGAGATGAGGCTGTAAAAGGCCTACGGGGTTCCGGTGTTCTGCCTTGACCCTTTGACATTTCAAAAATCTAGCCACCAACTCTGTAATATCCCTCTTCATGCCAGCCCAAAAGTATAGTGCATGAAGATCTGCATACATTTTCTTAACCCCCAGGTGAGCAGAGTAGGGAGCTTGATGTGCCTCAGTCATAATTAGAGTCTGAAGTCCCTCAGCAGAAGGCACATACATGCAACCCATATACCTCAAAAGACCATCCGACTCTAGTGAGTACCCTGCAAAATTTCCTTCTAAAGCTCTACTTGATTCAATTTCTGACTTCACTTCCTAATACCAACTATTTGTGGGAAGCGTTGCGAGGACTTGACTCCTCAAATCCACCTCAAGAGCCATTGCAGAAATCTCATGTCTTTGGCAACTCAGAGCATCTGCAACTACATTTTCCTTGCCCTGAACATACTTGACCTCAAAGTCATATTCACAAAGGAATTCCATCCATATCCTCTACTTGGCATTCAGGTTTGGTTGCATAAAAATGTATTGCAAACTACGATGATCACTGTGAAGCTCGAACCTATGACCCAATAAGAAGTGCCTCCATCTCACAAGGGCATGAACCACTATGGCTCACTCCAAGTCATGTGTGGGGTAGTTTATCTCATGATCCTTGATCTTATGGGATTCATATGCAATTACACATCCTTCTTGCATCAAGATAGCTCCTAAGCCCTCCAAGGAAGCATCGGTGCACACCATGAAATCCCCAATAGGATCAAGAACCACTAGTATGGGTGCACTAGTCAACTTGTCCTTAAGAGTCTCAAATGTTGACTGGCACTAATCTGACCAAATGAATTTCTACCCTTTTCTCTGAAGGGAAGTGATGGGATGTGCAATCCTTGAAAATCCCAGTACAAATCTCCGATAATAGCCCGCTAACCCCATAAAATTGCAAATCTCTAGAACATTCTTGGCTACTGGCCAATCAACAATAGCCTGGATCTTTGATGGATCCACTGCAATACCTGCACCTGAGATGACATGCCCCAAGTATTTCACTTCAGTTTTGTAGAACTCATACTTAGCCAAATTAGCAAACAACTGATTGTCCCTCAAGCATTGTAATACCTACCTCAAATGTTCCTCGTGCTTCTCCATTGATTTAGAGTAAACTAGGATGTCATCGAGAAACACCAAAAAAAACCTATCCAAATAGGTTTGGAAGTCTCCATTCATCAGGCTCATAAAAATTGATGGTGCATTTGTTAACTCGAATGACATAACGGTGAATTCATAATGCTTGTAACGAGTGCAAAATGCAGTTTTATGATTATCAGCTTTGGCTATTCGCAACTGATGATAGCCAGACTTAAGATAAACCTTGGAGAAAACCTGAGCTCCTTTTATCTAATTGAACAAGTCATCAATTCTCGACAAAGGATACTGATTCTTGATCGTCACTTTGTTGAGCTGCATGTAATCAATACATAATCAGAGCAAACTGTAATTTTTCACAATATAACCGGTGCTCCCTAAGGGGAAACACTAGGATAGATGAATCCTTTTTCTAAAAGTTCCTCCAACTGCAAATGGAGCTCCTGCAATTCCTATGTTGTCATCCGGTATGGAACCCAAGATATAGGCTCAGCTCCAGGGACAAGATTGATTCTAAAGTTGATTTCATGCTTTGGTGGCATCCTTGGAATTTCACTTGGAAAAACATCAAAATATTCCTTAAGAAGGGGGTAGTCATCCAATGAGATCCCTTGACTCTCTTCCGAGTCCAAATCATCCCTTGACTCTCTTCCGAGTCCAAATCATTAATAAAAACTACAAATAGTTGACAACCCTATTTGAACCACCTTTTTAATTACATAGCTGAGATCAAACATAGTGAGATAGGTCTTTTAATGCCAATGATCTCAACCTCATTACCCACATCATCAACACAATGCACAACCTTACGTTGAAAATCAATTATGGCATGGACCAAGAGGTAGGATTCAGAGATCCACCGTAGTCATGAGTGACCCAATTTGCAAATTACAACCCTGAATTAGCAACTCAACCACTACCTTTGCCCCAGAGACCAATTCAACCTACCACTAAAAACCTTGCCTTGCTACCACCATTCTACAACGCTCTACTACTAAAGGAGAAATGAATGAATCTGATGCTCTGGAATCAAAGAGAATGGAAATGCTAGTGCCATACAACACACCTGATGTCTCAACTATAGTGCCCTGATGTTCAGCTTGGTGATTTTCCACTACCGCAAATACCTAATGTGCTCTACCTGCATTGCCCACTGTCAGCTCAGAAGCAGCTGGTCTCTGAATAAAACTTGTAGTACTCCTCTATGGACACTGTCTAGAAATATGTCCCTATTTCCCACAAGAGAAACAACATGTGCCTCGTCCAAAACTTCTAACACCAGATGGTGCACTCGACTGCTAGAAACTACCTCGAGAAGGTGTTGACTATGTGCTCTATGCAGGCTGCTCAAAATGATCCTATCTAATTCACTACCAGCTTCAGTTCTTCCTACTTTGAGATTTGTCTCCCTACTGAGATTTTGATTTGTTTTGTTTGGGTTGTGACTATTGCTGCTGCTATAGACCACCCTTACAGGGTGCCCAAAAATTCCTGGAAGACCCTGTAGCTTGAGGCTGTCCACCTCTAGAACCAAAACCTAAAGCTCGGGCATTGTCGATCTGAACTCCCGTGTGACCTCCTAATGCCATTGCCAAATTTTCTTCTACCAAACAAGCCTTCTCAACAGCTACCTCCATTGTCTTCAGCTCAAAGAATCTAACTCCACCACTGATTCGAGCATTTAAGCCCCTAAAAAAATGTTGCACAAGCATTGTCTCATCATTACCAATCCCTGCATACTACTCGAGCTCATAAAAATGATGCTCGTATTGCTCCACAAAAAAATTCATCTATCTTAACTCATGGAATTTATCTACTCTATGCTGCCTCCAGTGATTAGAAAGGAAACGGGCCTTGAATCTCTCCATAAACAATTCCCAAGTCACCATGTTGATGTCAATGTGTAATTTTTGTTCTTCCAGCCACCACCAAGTGGATGCGAAGCCTCTGAGGTGCATGATGGTGCACCTAGCCCTAGTATTACTGCCATAGGGATGCATAGAAAAACATCTATCTAGATCGATTAGCCAAATCTTTGCCTCAAGAGCCCCACCAAAACCATCAAATGTGGGAGGTCATGCTCTCAACAGGTCTCTCATGTGACCTGCCACTACTGCATCATGTTCATTTTTTATTTCCACACGTTTAGGAGATCTCTCCATTTCCCTTTTCAACCTCTATTCTTCCACTTTCCTAAGGCCTAAACGACCGAGTATCTCCTCTAGTAAATGCTGCAATTGACCATCTAAACCTGGTTGTTCTAGGTTCTGACCACCACTTGTCAGATTGCTTTGGGAACTTTGTAGTTCTTCACGCTCTGAACCATGGGAGCTTGAAGGTGATGGACTTTGGCGGTTAGCCCCATGGCCATGACCTCCACCTCGAGGCATGATCCTGCACATCAATTGGGGTATATGTGAGATCAAGATTTAACACAAAGGTTTCCTAATGGACTCAAACTACCTAGAGTACCCAACATTAGCAAACCTAGCTTTGATACCAAGTTGTAACGCCCTGTCGTGCAAACCCCAAAAGAAAACTAAAATTAAGCAACATTTTTTTTTGAAAACATAGAGAATAAACACTTAATTTACTAAAGCAATTAACATAGCTAATGATTACAAGTTAAACACATATGTCCCTTGCGGTACATGAGGTGACATTACGTAATGTATCCCATAACAAAGTTGATAAAAGTGATTATCAATTCTACTAAAGTAACCCATTCATTCACATATCTTCATTTAAACATTTATTAAGGATAAACAATGTGACAAGAATAAACCATATAGAAACCATACATGTATTCATAATAAATTGCACATGGAAATATAAAGAACATTTTTCCTTATATGTAATACAACATTAACGATATTTACAATTATAGTTCAAGAATGAATTACATAGTGTGACTATACATTACATCAGTCTACAGGTACATCTCATTGAGAAATTAGACAAAATTACATCATAAGTCTTCCCAACACATGGGGATGTAACACATCAATACACAAAGTATAATTGAAATACAAGTATACATCTAGTAACGAGGCCTAGCTATAGAGGTAGTATTATCGTACCTAGAGCTTGGCAGCCAACGTTATTGAATCCATGAATCTGCAAGGAGGAAGCTACTAAAGAAGATTCATGTCAATTTTAATTTTAGGTAGTAGGTCTATACCACAAACGTTGAGAGCCGAAAAAGTGTCAACGAGGGTGTGCCTAATATTGATGTTGTTAAAATTGACTATAATCATCAAAGGATCTGCTTGCTTTTGTACATCTGGTGGCGGGAGTTCTTGCGGGTGGAATGTGATACTCATCAAATCTGCATGAATATAAGCCAACAACACATTAACATCCATGGGCCTAGTGGAGGCAGGAAAAATAATCTTTTGTAAAGCTTCCTGAAGCATCTCTTGATAAATCAGAGTGGTGTGAAGCAAGTCCCAAAGTGAGATCTTAGCCAGAGTAACACGAAGTTGCTCGATGATATTATGATCACCCGATGCTTTCATCGCAAGTTTAGGTGCTGACGAAAGGCTCAGTTGAGAAGGTGGTAAAGAAGTAGGGATAGACGGTTGTGATGTAGGAACAAAAAGGTTGTTGATTCAAATTTTGTTTATTACTCCTTGTAGGATATGTGTGTCTGATAGCATTATAAGATGTAGAGTTTGTAGCTTTCACGAACCTTGAGTATAAGTTCGGTGAATCACTATGACATGAAATCCCATAGACAGAAGGGTTGGCTAGGGTCACGTAGATGACAGGTTTCTTAGGGCTTGGAGGAGCCACCGATACCACCACCACATTTACTGATCCCTCAGCCTATTGAGAGGAGACTTGATCAAGAGATTTTTAGATAGGGGAGAGTGCTTCTAAGAAGTCATCTAGAGCATCCTCCAACATATCAAAATCTTCCTTAGAAAATCCATTATCATGAACGTGCAACATCGTGAAGAAAGTTTTGACGTTCACGTTGGGTTCACCAAAACGTGATATAAGAGGGATTCACTGCACACAAGTCTCTCCTTTCTCAAGAGATCGCCAAGGAATGAATTTCCCTTATACACCTCTGAATAATAGATTAACAAAACAATAGAGAACTAAGATTTAGTTATGCTTCGGGAAAAAAATATTAGAGATCCTGAGGGAGCAAGGCCAAAGGATTCTTGTCTTAGAAGAGGGAGCTCTCAGCCAGAAGACATCAACGCAGTTCTAGGATGCCAGTGCGACGCATTGTCATCTAAAAGATACACTGTCATCCTGAGAAATAGAGAACTCAAGAACTCAACGGATATAAGAAAATCCTACTTCCAAACTCAGGAGTAGTCCATACGGGACTATCTAACTAATCAGGAAACCGAAAACTAAAATGAACAAAAGGATACTTAGGGAAAGCTTACCTTTCTCTGGATGTTCGAATCTTCACTTCAAGCTCCTTTTCGTGACCTACACACAAAATACCAAGGAGAAAGTTGTTGGGTGGCTATGTAGGGTCCTACCTCAGTCAAACCCTATTTTGGTGTTCCCACCTCCACAAATAGCCAAGTTGGAAAGGAGTGCTAAAGAAGTAAACAAAACATGTGGTTAAAGAAATACCTACTCAGGAGTAGAACTCACACCACGCTAAGCGTGTGGTGAAAGCAATACTTGCTCAAGAGTAGAACCTGCACCACGAAGTAGTAAATAAATAAGTATGAAAGGAAAGTGAGAGGGAGAGAGAATGTTGCCCACAAGCCAAGGCCCTCTCTAAAGCACACAAATGCACCACTGAGTGCTTGCTTGAGAGCTACTATTGCTATTGGGAGGACCTTAGTTCGGCATGGCTTCGCCTGTTAGTGCATTGCTATCAAAGATGAGGAGATCTTAAAGTTGGAGCAAGTAGAGAGAGAGCTAGTGTGATTTCTTCCAACCCTCAAATGAGGAGAAAAAAGAGGTTTTAATGCTTGCAAGCACAACAAAGAGCCATTACTTTCGGAGTGTAACTTCCAGGACACGTGTCTCAAGGGTTAACCTTCCATATTTCACATTTTGGACTCGAGAAACGAACAAGACGCTAGTGCATCATGCAGACGTCTATGTGTTGCACATTCGTCCAAAGCCTATATTCTTAGAAAACACATTTCCAGGCTTCTATTGCTTAGCCACTTGTCCACATGGAGTTAGAATCACGAAATTATAACCCATGGGATTTTTTTATTAATATCTCCAGGTGTCATAAATGCTAGGCATAAATATCAAAATAGGGAATTGCCCCTAGGTGCAATTCTATTATATTACACTAATAGAATCATTGGGGTAATTTTAGAATCACTTGACTAGTTTTATAATTACATAAGTGATTCAAATGAATAGGGTTTAATTTTTAACCTAAGGGCCAAAGCACAATTCTTAAAGGGTGACAAAGCATGCAAGTGAAGCAAGAGGCCAAAGAGGATGAAACACAAGTTTAATAGGTGACCTATGATCCAATTAGGCACTAGCACCAATTAAGATTACCTAGAGGAGGTCATTTTCATGTCATGTGGGTCATGTGTTGGGCCATTTGATCATCATTGGACTTTTCATGAATTTCTATCCATTTTAGGCACTTAAAATCCTAAAAGAATGAAAAAGAAAGTTGGATAGATTTAGAGGGGAGAATCATCTTATTAAGCATAAAAACATTCTAATTTTACTACATAATATTTAATTATCTCACAAATATTATAGTACCAGATGAATAAGAAAATTTATCACTTTTTTAAGAATATGACCTTGTGTTCTTGGGATCTACTTAAACTCAATTGTGCAAGATAGTGTCATGCTTTTACTTTTTTATAAATTAATGTTACTTTTCTTGATTTTGAATACCATGATATGAATAAAAATAGTAATATGAACATAATATAGATGCAAATGGTGGCACAACTTCTGAAAATCATATGCTAATTTTTAAACCTACTTTGTTAATGGATTACTATTCAAATGGTAAATAAATGCAACATTAACTTATTTTATAATTTAAATAGTTGTTAATCTTTATTGCTTTCAAACTTATCAAATGTAATAGTTCCAAGCATACACTAATAATTAACCACCTAAAGATTATGAGGGGCTCCCCCTATTGTTTGAATTGTCCCTCAAAGCTAACTCTAGATCCCTAAACTATAAATTCCTCTTATTACCCAAAAAATATATAAACACACACACACAATTGTTATTGATTGTTTGATTATGATGAGTGCGATATTTAAATAGAGTAACTTTTAACTCAATAGTTTTTTAAGTTTAGTAGAAAATTACTTTAAATATCTAGAACCTTTGTTTGTAAACACAAATTAAACATTGGATTATAACAAACTCAATTTATTGGGGAGTCATTGCCTTAGAAATGGCATATATTCCAATCTAGCTATACCTTTTATCTTAGCAATAGTCAATAGGCAAATCTAACCTTATCTTTCCTTTTAACTAAAAGTGTTTTGGTAATGTAACACCACAAATTTATTAATTAGACTAGTTTGTACTATATATATATGCACACACATGTATATATAAGAAGAATTTATAGATTTTATGTGATCAAAATACTTTTAGTTACAAGAAAAACTAAGGTTAGATTGATCTATAATCCGTTGCTAAGAGAAAGGCTTTTCAATAAAATAGAATTGTTAAAAAAAATAATATTTAATTTAAGTGAACAAATAAAAGTTTCAGTCTACTGAACTTAAAAAAAGTTGAAACTCATTCTATTTAAATATCACACTCCTTACAATCAATCGGTCAATAACAATTTTATACCATCATTATCAAAATAATGATAAATAATTAATATAATTTTATTAAGCGTTTCATCATTGTAAGTATCCACAAGATCAGATTCGATCCACGATGACCTCTTCCAACTTTGCGATTACAAGTCTTGAATGACTCCGACTTTTAACTGGGCAATCTTTATATCCAGTCAAAGAAGGGCCCTCCAATCTTTGCTGGTAAACCCTTCCGACTGCGTATTATCCTCTCTCACCTGTAATACACTACACTCGTTTCGTCTAGAAGCTTATCGACATCATAATACTCTCCCACGTGCAATCGTTGATAATTCCACCGAAGTTACTTTTTAAACAGAAATGCTCCTACTCAGATCTGGCTTTTTTTCTTAAGATAATTGAGTTTGTATTCAGTTTAATATTTAATGACTTATTTTGGTCAATAAAAATAGGATAAGTATTTTTCATTTTCAATATGGATGAAGTTTAAAATTGGTATTGGATGTTTGATTATTGAAGAGCGTGGACTCTTATCTGAATTGTAACAATAGATTAATGATAAAGAACAAAATTCAAAATTCAAATAAAAGACAAACATTCAGATAGAACAATAATGAAGATAAATAAAATATGTGAAAAATGAAATAAAACACTATACTTCCATTGTTGTTTAGATGTACTCCTATGATATAGAAATAGTATTTGTATATGGATGCTCTACTAATCATCTATTTGGATAGCATGACAGTACTATGATTCTAGATAATGAAATGAGGAGAGGAAACCTTTCTTAAATAGACTTTTAAAAAATGGAATGAAGGGCTAAGATCAGAAGATGGATGACGGGCTAAGATTGATTGTGTGATTAAGTTATTAGCCTTAGGACAAGTGTCCCAAGAGCAGGTGCATAGAGAAAGGATAAGAAAGCAAGTGTTTCATAGGGAAGAGAAGAGAGGACATGTATGTGTTCTCACATGTTTGAGAGAGATTGCAGGGTGAAGATTTAATTTAATTTTAAATTAGATGGTGAGGATGAAATGTCAAAGACTTAAAATTAGAGGAAATATTAAAAGATGATTAGTTAGTCTAATCAATTAAATAGGAAAATACTAATTAATTGATTAGTTGGAGGAATTGAGAATTTTATCTTTTAGTAGAGTACTAAATTGGAAGAAATGTTAAGATGAATTTGATTAGTAAGAGGGGATGAAAGCTAAAGTTTATTGATTTATTTCATTTAATTAATTAAATTTAGGAGAATAAAAGAGAAATAATTAATTTGATTAATTAGTTGATGAAGAATGGTTAGTTTAGGGAAATTTGTAAGTGAATTTAGGGATGTCTACAAATGGGATGGTGTTTAAGTAAATTGCTTAGGACACCTAAAGTTTATAGATGGTTGAAATGACATAGTCTACTAAGAGATATGTTTGAAATCTCATTGAAGTATCATTTGTTTTTCTCCATTTATCTTGTGGCTTGTTGGTAGGGTTAGGTAAGCTTTGAATTTGAATTCTAAAGAATTTAAATGTTTTGAGTTTATTTTTATAATTTGTAGAATATTTTTGGAATCAATTTTACAATTAAAAATATGAACTTGGAATGAAAAGGGAAAATTGAAGATAATAACTATTACCTTATAATTTGTGTAGATGTATGGGATCAAATAAGGTTATGGTTATATTCCAAAGAAGAAAGTGTACACTTGTCATTGCATAAAGGACAAGTAGGTTAAACCGAGTCTAAATTGAAAGGAAACAATGTAAAATCTGACCTTACCTAACCACACCTCATTTTAGCCTATCCTTAGACATTAATTGAATAAATATTTACTATTTATTTAATTATTATCCCTTCATCATGATCCTATTAATTACATAAATACTTTATTTATTTAATTAATTGCCCTTTATCCTCTATCCTTTCCCATCTAATCCTATCCCTTCATCTTGATCATATGGATTATAATCTAAATTTTTCCTCATGTGACAAATGTCCCCTTCACATGTCTAACTAACTCTTTGTCTAGATTCATTGAACCTATAAACCTATCCAAAATTTAAACTATCTTTTCATCTTATCCACTCATCTCGTTTTACCTCTTAATCCTAGCCATTGCCATAAGGATTTTTGTCCTTATCTCAATCCTAAACTTATATCCTATCCATGATGTGACACTTGTCATATGATTGCATCCTTGATCCAAATCCCAATCCTCCTTCAATTGTATCCATCCACCATCAATCATTTCTAGCCATTGATTTTTCCTCTTCAAGACTCTATAACTAGAGGCTCTCATTCTTCATTTCTATCTCTTACATCACTTATCAAACTATCATACCTATATGGTAGAAAAATCTCTATTGAATCAAGATTATCATTATCACTATCAAATCATGATCAAGGTTATGCTAGAGCATTGAGCAATCCACATATCAACATTAAAGAGAAAATCAAATGGAATAAGGGTGCACTTCATTTCTTCTCATCAAGGAGAGAATAAAATATTCTAGGTGAAGGTACTATTGTTCTTTGTATTTCTTTTTATCTTCCTTTATTTTCCTTCAATATTTTTGAACCCTCTTCATTTTGACACACTTGGTGGGACCCACATCCCTATCCTAACATTTTTCATGAAGTTTTTATGAGTTTTTATGATGTAGATATCATTTTTTGGTCCTGGACTATGAAGTGGAACCTATATCTCATAGAAAGGCATCTCTGTCTCATAGAGTTATGCCTCTATTGCATAAAGTGGCACCTATGTTTTTTAAAGTGGTGTCTTTGTTACCCAAAACTACACTTTCATTTGACATCTTGCATTTGATCAATCTGAGTTAAATATAGGGTTTTCCTAACTTTTGAGACCTTGTTTATCAAGATTACATAATCATAACATTCTTTTTTTGCAAGTTGATTCATTATTTTCTTCCAATAATTAGGGTTTCTAGGGTTTTACAAATTGAGGGTTTCTTGCAAGATTTCTAGGGGATCAAGGATATGCTTCATTTTGATATCTCTTGAGAAAATAACCTAATATATTTTGTCTATATATTTATGTTTTCAAGTATCCTATAGCTTGATCTTACACATTTCCCAACTAGGTCAATGAAAAATATCATTGTTTGGCTCTCAAAGGCCATTTTGAGGCTATGCTTGTGAAACTATGCCCATATTTCACAAAGTGGCACCTCTATTTCATATAACTATGCATCTACATCACAAATTTGCACCTCTATTGCATAAAGTGGTGCATCTATCAATTAAAATTGCACTTTTGTTTTAGATTGCAATTTCTATGCTTTTTTAGTCATTTTTCTCATCTAATATTCATTTTTGAGTAACTAACAAGTGGTGCAGTTGTCTAACACTTGTAAAATATCATTATCATTGATATTACTAATGGTTTGGTTTATATTTTTTGGTTTAAAGCTTTATTTTACACTAATCTAGGAATCTAAAGCATCTTAATGGGTTAATGAACATTGTTTATCATGTTTGGGAGTGTGTGTAGATGTATGCTCTCTCCTTGGACTTAGTTTGATATTGGAGGCTAGAAATATCATATTTAATCATTTATTTTATGTTCTAAGTGTCATACTAAGGCTTACTAGCTTGTGTGTATTCTCTCCCCTTGTGATTTGTGCAATATTTGATGACCAAAAACACCTACTATAGTATATCCCATTAGGAGGCTTGCTTGGGGATTTGATCATCTCAAAGATGAACTAAACCATATTTTTTGGTAGGGTATATAATGGGGCAAAGAAAAAGTTTTCTTCAAAGTGTAGCTAGCATCATTCAATTCAGGCCACAAGACCCTCTACTAAGACTTTTTTGGTGATGAGAGAAGGAGAGACCCTCCTAATTTCAAGCACTATTAGACGAGCTCACCATTCATAGATCCATTAAAAGAAAATTATTTTTCAAAGTTTTTAAGACCTTTCAATCATTTCTTAGTGTGGTGCAAGGTACAGTATCATGCCTAAATTTACTCACCATGTACTTTCTCTTATTGAGGTGAAAAATATACCTTGTTAGGACCTTGTTCTTTTAAGGTAAGGATTGTAAAGGTAGTGCATGACCTTTACATGCCATAGTTACCCATTCATTTGAAGGTAAATATTAGCCTTTGGCTTGTGGTCCAACATTAAGTTAACATATCTACTTGACTAAATATAGGGTTGTTCTATCATGCTTGACATGTTTTCATGTGTAAAACCAGTGAAGCCAATTATCCTTATTACCTTAAAAGTCAAGTTAGCCAATGTGTCTTATTGTTTGATTGTCCCTCGACAAAAATCATCAAAATCTATCTCAAACTATCACACTACACTTTTATATCATCCCTCAATGCTTGTGAATATCATATGGTGCATCTATGTATTTTTATGTGAAATTATTCCTTTTTCCATGATAGAAAGGTGCCCCTATTTGATAGAGTGGTTCCTTTGTCACCTAAAATTATGCCTTTTTCATCTCATCATCATTTGACCATCTTGGGACATCAATTTGCAAAATTTACCTTTGTAGCCTAAGAGTAGACTTGGGTGACCTATCCTCAACCATCATTTCACTTGAAACATCAACCATTTTCATCACATCCATCCAAAATATATCATCTTTCCCTCAACTTATCATTTTCATTGATTATCATAACCTAGTCATCCCAACCATTATCCTTAGACCTTGGTCCTATCATCCATCAACCTATCATCCTTATCATCATCATTTCTTTCATCATTTATCCTCATACTCAATCCAAATAGTATCATCCAATAAAATCCTTATCATCTTTGACCTATCTTGTCATCCAATCATAATCCATATTACATCTTATCAAAATCAATCTTGTCAAGATTCTATCTAGATCCTAACCCTTGTTATCAAAATCCCCATCAAAGACTTGCTTAGGTGATTATCCAATCCTAATAAAGAATATCGAAGCCTAAGTGTCACAAGAGGAGGTGCACAGAGAAGGAATAAGAAAGCAAGTGTTTCATAGGGAAGAGGAGCGAGGACATGTATGTGTTCTCACATGTGTGAGAGATTGTAGGGTGAAGATTTAATTTAATTTTAAATTGGATGATGAGGATGAAATGTCAAACTTAAAATTAGAGGAAATGTTAAAAGATGATTAGTTAGTCTAATCAATTAATTTGGAAAATACTAATTAATTGATTAGTTGGAGGCATTGAGAATTTTATCTTTTAGTGGAGTACTAAAATGGAAGAAATGTTAAGATGAATTTGATTAGCTTAATAAATTGATTAGTAAGAGGGGATGAAAGCTAAAGTTTATTGATTTAATTGATTTAATTAATTAACCTTAGGAGAATAAAAGTTAAATAATTAATGATTAATTAGTCAATGAAGAATGGTTAATTCGGGGAAATTTGTAAGTGAATTTAGGGATTTCTACAAATGGGATGGTGTTTAAGTAAATTTCTTAGGGTACCTAAAGTTTATAGTTGGCCAAAATGGCATAGCCTACTAAGAGATATGTTTGAAATCTCATTGAAGTATCATTTGTTTTTCTCCATCTATCTTGCAGCTTGTTGGAAGGGTTAGGTATGATTCAAATTTGAATTATAAAGAATTTAAATGTTCTGAGTTTGTTTTAATAATTTGTAGAATATTTTGGGAGTTAATTTTACAATTAAAATATGAACTTGGAATGGAAAGGGAAAATTAAAGATAATAACTATATTACCTTATAATTTGTGTAGACGTATGGGATCAAATAAGGCTATGGTTAAATATTCCAAAGAAGAAAGTGTACACTTGTCATCACATAAAGGACAAGTAGGTTAAACCGAGTCTAAATTGAAAGGAAACAATGTAAGGTATGTAAATGTAGACACCTAAAATCTAACCTTACCTAACCACACCTCATTTTAGCATATCCTTAGCTATTAATTGAATAAATATTTACTATTTATTTAATTATCCTAATCCTTTAATTAAATAAATATTTACTACTTATTTAATTATTATCCCTTCATCATGATCCTATTAATTAAATAAATACTTTATTTATTTAATTGATTTCCTTTTATCCTCTATCCTTTCCCATCTAATCCTAGCCCTTCATCTTGATCGCATGCATTATAATCTAAATTTTTCCTCATGTGACAAATGTCCCCTTCACATGTCTAACTAACTCCTTGTCTAGATTCATTGAACCTATAAACCTATCCAAAAGTCAAACTATCTTTTCATCTTATCCACTCATCTCATTTAACCTCTTAATCCTAGTCTTTTTCATAAGGATTGTTACAGTCTTTATCTCAATCCTAAACCTAGATCCTATCCATGATATGACATTTGTCATATAATTGCATCCTTGATCCAAACCATAATCCTCCTTCAATTGTATCCATCCATCATCAATCATTTCTAGCCATTGATTTTTCCTCTTTAAGACTCTATATCTAGAGGCTTTCATCTTTCATTTCTATTTCTTACATCACTTATAAGCTATCATAGCTATATGCTAGAGGGTGATCACACAATACTAGTTTTCAATTTTTGGCTAAACTGGACACTGAACTAATTTTTTCTAACTAAATCTTCACTTTCGAGCACCTATAGCGGCTAAACCGTGAGGAATTTGCAAATAATGTAAATTAGTGATTTCTGAAATTTTGTCTACAGTAGATTCTAAATGTATTTTTTTCAAAAAAATTGGAATCAAATTGCACTTCTTTTTCCATCTCCTTTGAAAACTAGTTTCTTTCAGTAAACACTATTTTTAAGGAGTGACACTCACCATATATAACACAACTTTTTTTCCATGAAGGATAAAATTCTATTTTTTTTTAATTTAGATTTGTAACTATGATATCTAGTGCTTCCAATTGGTTTCATAGTGTTTTATTGAATAATTTTTCCTTAATAAAGTTTTGAAGTCAAACCAATTACAATTTAGACATAGGTGGACTATATAACACAACTTTTTTTGTATCTATCAAAAGTCAATTTTTTTTTTTTGGATCAAGGACTTCAATATCTAGTGAAATCATATTTTTCAATTTTTTTTTTGATAATCTTCTATTTTTCCAAATGTGCAGAACATAGAGCTTGATTTTCGGTGAAAAACCTACATTCACAATAAATAAAAAATAAATATAATAATAAAATTAAATTTATTTAAAATTATAGTTTTTGGGAAGCTTATAATAAGGACTAGACATACTTTAAAAAAATAAATTTTAAATGAATTTATTTGATCCCAAAAAAGGTAAATCAAAAGTGGTTTTCTATCAGCATTTTGATAGGTGTAAAGGAGACTTCATTATAGGTATGGTTTAAAACTAGCAGGGTTATATCCAAGGGGCTTGATCTAAGGTAGTTTGATAAAACCCTCTTCAATTGGAAGGCTTTAAATGGAACTTTTTGAAGCTTAAATCATTATATTTTCTAAATATGTGATTTCAGCAAAAATCAAAATCTCCCAGAAATTATAAACTAGCTTTGTGGGATCACCCTAGAAAAATGTCTATTGAATCAAGATTATCATTATCACTATCAAATCATATCAATGTTATGCTAGAGCATTGAGCAATCCACATATCAACATTAAAGATAAAATCAAACGGAATAAGGGTGGGCACTTCATTTCTTCTCATCAAGGATAAGAAAATATTTTAGGTGAAGGTATTGTTCTTTGTATTGCTTTTATCTTCCTTTATTTTCCTTTAATATTTTCTAACCCTCTTTATTTTGGCACACTTGGTGGGACCCATATCCCTATACTAAAAATTTTCATGAATTTTTTATGATGTAGATGTTATTTTTTGGTCATGAATTGTGAAGTGGAACCTCTATCTCACATAAAGGAATCTATGTCTCATAGAGTTATGTCTCTATTGCATAAAGTGGTGGTCTATGTTCTATAAAGTGGTGCATTTGTTACCCAAAACTACTCTTTCATTTGACATCTTGCATTTGATCAATTTGAGTTAAATATAGGGTTTTTTCTAACTTTTGAGACCTTGTTTCTCAATATTACATCATCATAACATTCTTTTTTTGCAAGTTGATTCATTGTTTTCTTGCAAAATTTAGGGTTTCTAGGTTTTTACAAAACTAGGGTTTCTTGCAAGATTTTTAGGGGATCTAGGGTATGCTTCATTTTGATATCTCTTGAAAAATAACCTAATATATTTTGTCTATATATTTATGTTTTCAAGTATCCTATAGCTTGATCTTGCATATTTCCCAATTAGGTCAGTGAAAAATCTCATTGTTTGGCTCTCTAAGGCCATTTTGAGGCTCTACTTGTGAAACTATGCCTATATTTCACAAAGTGGAACCTCTATTTGATAGAACTAGGCATATACATTACCAATTTGTAGCTCTATTGCATAATGTGGTGCATATATCAGGTAAAATGGAACGTTTGTTTGATATTGTAATTTATAGGCTTTTTGAGTCATTTTTCTCACCTAACATTAAGTTTTGAGCAACTAACAAGAGGTGTAGTTGTATAACACTTGTCAAATATCATTATCATTGATATTACTAATGGTTTGGTGTATATTTGTTGGTCTAAATATTTATTTTCCACTAATCTATGCATCTAAAGTAGCTTACTGGGTTAATGAACATTATTTATCATGTTTGGGAGTGTGTGTAGATGTATGCTCTCTCCTTATACTTAGTGTGATCTTGGAGGTGGGAAATATCATATTTATTCATTTATTTTATGTTCTAAGTGTTATCCTAAGGCTTACTATCTTGTATATATTCTCTCCCCTTGTGCTTTGTGTGATTTTCGATGACCAAAAACACCAACTATAGTATTTCCCATTAGGAGGATTGCTTGTGGATTTAATCATCTCAAAGATGAACTTAACCATATTTTTTGGTAGGGTATATAAAGGGGTAGAGAGAAATTTGTACTTCAAAGTGTAGCTAGCATCATTCGAGTCAATCCACAAGACCCTTCACCAAGACTTGTTTGGTGATGAGAGAAGGATAGACCGTCCTAATCTTAAGCACTATCAGACGATCTCACCGTTCATAGATCCACTATTAAAATTATTTTTCAAAGTTTTTAAGACCATTTGGTCATTGCTTAGTGTGGTGCAAGGTATATTATCATGCCAAAATTTACTTACTATGTACTTTCTCTTTTTGAGGTGACAAATATATCTTGGTAGGACCTTGTTCTTATAAGGTAAGGGCTATAAAGATAGTGCATGACCTTTGCATACCATAGTTACCCATTCATTTGAAGGTACCAGCCTTTGGATGGTGGGCCCATATTAAGTTAACATACCTACTTGAATAAATATAGGGTTGTACTATCATGCTTGACATGTTTTCATGTGTAAAACTAGTGAATCCAATTATCCTTATTACCCTAAAGTTCACATTAGCCAATGCATCTTATTGTTTGATTGTCCCTTGAGAAAAATCATTAAAATCTATCTTAAACTATCACACCACACTTTTAAATCACCCTTTGATGCTTGCAAATCATCCTATGGTGCCTCTGTGTAGTTTTATGTGAAATTATTCCTTTTTTCCATAGATAGGTTCCCCTATTTCATAAAGTGGTTCCTCTCAACTAAAATTATGTCTTTGTCATATCATTATCATTTGACCATCTTGAGACCTCAATTTGAAAACTTTACCTTTGTATCCCTAGAGTAGACTTGGGAGACCTATCCTCAACCATCATTTCACTTGAAACATCAACCATTTTCATCACATCCATCCAAAATATATCATATTTCCCCCAACTTATCACTTTTCATCCATTATCATAACCTAATCATCCCAACCATTATCCCTAGACACTAGCCCTATCATCCATCAACCTATCATCCTTATGATCATCATTTCTTTCATAATTTATCCACATACTCAATTCCAATCTTATCATCTAATAAAATCCTTATCATCTTTGACCTATCTTTTCATCCAATCATAATCCATATTATATCTTATCAAAATCAATCTTGTCAAGAGTCTATTTAGATCCTAACCCTTGTTATCAAAATCCCCACCAAAGACTTGATTAGGTGATTATCCAAGCCTAAGAAAACATATCCAAGGCTTGCCTAAATTATTATCCAAGCCTTACTCAAGTGATTATCCAAGCTTGAGTGAATAAATCCAAGCCTTGCCTAGGAGATTATCAAAGTCTAGTGTAAGTAGAATCCCATCATTATCAATCAAGGATCTATTTTAACTTGATACTATTGATCTTGTATCATACTTTCCATCATTATCATCTTTCCATCCATTCTATCATTATCCCCTTTCCATCTCTTATATCATTACCCTCTTTTCCTCATTATCATCTCCATCTTCTCAAATCCAAGGTTTACCCAATCATCTCCAATCATTTTCATTCCATCTCACAATTCCTAGGTTTCTCCCTCTTGGATTCCTATCAAAAGGTCCCAAAAAATTAAAAAAACCATGGCCTCCCAAGATTATCCCTCATCATCTCATGATACAATATTTGAGGAGGTAGTTCACCAAATCCTTGTGGGGAATTCATTTCCATTTCCATCCTACATCATACATGATCATGATTCGAGTGACCAAGTCTCACCCACATCATTAGAGGAATTTTCCCAAGATACCTACACCATGGAATCAAGATTCATAGATATATCATTAAGCATCCCAACTAATATATCCTTATGCTAGAAAAAACAAGTGCCAAATTACCCCATGATTTAAATGAGACATTTCTAATCATCCAAAAACCCCTTTCTACACCCACATCTTCTATTCATCATAAATTATATATCTTCCATCTTATTCTCATCCTCTCATTTCATCTCAAACCCTCAATGTATCAAAATCCTCTTACACCCAAAACATTTTATCAAATATTCCACAACCTCAAGACATTCCATACCTTCTCCTTATGTCTCAACATCCATCTCTCCTAACACATTACATATATTTAAAACCTCCAACCCCATCTCATCCTCTTATCAATATCCCCAATATTCCATTTCCATATAATCTACCCATCAACACCTCCAATCTTTCAAATACCATGTCATCCTCTCATCAATACCAACACATATTATCCTCTCAACCTCCCATATTCAACTATCAATCACCTCCCTTTAATTTGACAAGTACTAATATCAAAAGACCATCTTCAATTTGATGTGGGATTTTTTTTATTTTACCATGGTTGGACATTTTTTTTTTGGAAAATATTTATGCTATTCATATCCCATTTAACTATTGTTGAACAAGACAATTGAGAGGGGGGTTAATCAGTTGTTTAATAG
Organism: Sequoia sempervirens; assembly: GCA_007258455.2. NCBI lineage: Eukaryota > Viridiplantae > Streptophyta > Pinopsida > Cupressales > Cupressaceae > Sequoia > Sequoia sempervirens. Next base: position 600,751,017 of record VDFB02271358.1, read on the forward strand.
CTTTATCCTTTAAAACTTTCGCCAGAGGTTAGATTAATTACCATTCACAAATCATTTACTCTACTAATGTGATTAATCATTAAGTGTAAATGCATAAATTGAAAGAATAAAAAACCATACACGCATCAACACCATATTTACGTGGAAAAACCAATAAGGGAAAAACAACGGTGAGGATTATCTCACAATATAAAGAATATCAAAAATGAATGCAAAGGCTCATTTCCAAAAAAGGTTCACTGCCAAAATAGGACTTACTATCCAATAAGGGTTAACCAACAGGAGGACTCAATGCCACATAATTACAAATAAGATAGAAGAGATTTGTTACAAAGAGAAAAAAATCTCAATGCAAAGGATATTTCCACCATAATTCACTCACACACTTGCAGACATGCTTGAATGATAGATTACACCTTCAACTCACTGCCTCTGAAAACTTACCACTTTGAATTTTGCACTAATCTACTCAAACTTGCATCACACACACACACAAAATGTTTCACATCTATCTCACATCTATCTTTCTTTCATTCATCTTTCACAAACATCTTAGCTCTTATTTATACCAACTTCAACCTTGAAACTCATCCAAGGTCGGCCACACACCATTTGCATTTTCAATTTCAAATTAGGTCAACACCAAAACATTCTATAGTGGAATTAGAATGAGGGTGACCCAAGAACACACTTAACAAGGACCTAAATAAGTCCCAACATGCCTCAACATGCTTCCATAAATCTCACAAGTAGTGTTTAACACAAGATCGGCCAATACCAGTGTAAAACACATAAATCAATTAAGCACACACATACTTACCATAATCCAATCTTTCCAGATAAAAAATTTATCTTGAACACAACCTCATAAGCTTATCTTGAGAACTTCCAACAATAAGACTCGAACAAGAAGAAATCTGGAGGAACAACATTTCTCCCGGACCTCATCCAGATACATAAAAAAGCACAGTTCACAATTGGTGAACATGACTCGCATTGTACAATGATCTTGAAACCAAAAATCTCATTATAGCAACTTCCAACAACCATGAACAATACCACAAATCCTCACTATCATAACAAAAAATACTAGATCAAAACCCAAAGCAAACACTAAATACTTGCAACCTATCTTTATTTCAATTTTCTCAATATCCTCAACATATACAACCAATAACCAACTTTCATGACATCAATGAAAACAAAAACTAGTTGGAAACTAGTTAACTAGTTGACATCAATGACAAAACCTTCATACTTGCAAAAATATCTCCCTTTGTCATTGATGGAAACACATGATGTGAAAAACCATCAAAGACAACACAACATCTCTGAACACATTTTCTCATGATTTTAATTTCTCCCCCTCAATAGATAAATTTTTTCACATGATACTTTCTCCCACTTTGAAATCAATTGCAAAGGAACAATATATTTTCATTGATTTCCCCTTTGACATTAGGAACATTACCAGTATATACTCCCCCTTAGGAGTACACCTAAATAATTGCATAATGACAAAAAAAGATACTACATGCTCCCCTTGAGAGGTAGCCACAAAACACCACTCTAGAAAGAAGATAGATGCATAGATCAACTAGGTTGATGCATCTCCATATGTATCTAGTTCAAGAAAGGAGGGGAAATGACCCCTAACTTCTCTCAAAGATACTCAAAAGTATCTTTAGGAAGAGCCTTCATAAATATGTCAACAATTTGATCCTTTGTAGGTACATACTCAATCTTTACTTCATTCTCTAAGACCTTTTTTCTCAAAAAGTGATATTTGATAGATATACGCTTTGTCCTTAAGTGCACCACTGGATTCTTTGAAATGTTAATTGCACTTGTATTATCACAAAAGATAGAAATGGGATCATCATACAATACTATGATATCCTTCAGTGTCTATCTCATCCCTAAAACTTGTGTACAACAAGATGTTGTAGCAATATACTCAGCTTCTACAGTAGATAAAGAAACTAAATCTTGCTTTTTACTTAACCATGACACCAATATGCAACCAAGAGAGAATGCACCACCACTTGTACTTTTTATGTCATCAACACAACCTACCCAATCTACATCTGTATAAGAACTTAGTGTAAAGTCAGTATCCCTAGGATACCATAGGCCATAATCTAGAGTGCCATTCAAATATCTAAATATCCTCTTAACAGTAGCAACATGTGTTTCTCTAGGATCTTCTTGAAATCTAGAGACAAACTGCATGCATAATATCCAGTCTAGTAGCAATTAAATACAATAGTACTCCAATCATTGATCTATATTTGCTATGATCAACCTTAGGTGAATCATCATCTTTACCCAATTTTTAGCTAGTCACCACAGTAGTGTATATTGGTTGGGAACCATCCATCCCAAACTTCTTCAACATCTCTTTTACATACTTAGACTGTGAAATAAAAATCCCTTTTTCTATTTGATTGATTTGTAGCCCAAGAAATAAATTCATCTCACCAAACATAGAAATCTCAAATTCTTTTTGCATTTCTTCAGCATAAATTTTGCACATTGTTTCATTTCCTCCAAATATAATATCATCAACATATACAACTATTATCAAGATCTTGTCATTTTCAATCTTGAAATACAAATTACTATATGTGGTACCTTTATTGAAACCTTGCTAAATAACTATCTAGCCAACCTTGCATACTAAGCTATAGGAGCTTGTTTCAATCCATATAAAGATTTCTTTAACTTTTGGACCATATCTAGTTTTTCTAAAAATTGAAATCCTTCTAGTTGTTCCATGTAGAATTCTTCTTCCAACTCACCATTCAAGAATGCAGACTTTACATCCATCTGATAAACTTTAAAATCTTTATGAGTAGAAAATGCCAAAAAAAATTTGATAGCTTCCATCCTTGCCACTAAAGCAAAATCCTCCTAAAAATCTATACCTTGTACTTGTGAGTAACCCTTACACACAAGCCTTGATTTATTTCTGACCACTTCTCCATTCTCATTCAACTTGTTTTTGAATACCCATTTTGATCCAATTATGTTTATGTCTGTCAGTCTAGGGACTAATTCCCAAGTTTTATTCTTCTCAATCTGCATAACTTCTTCCATTGCTCTCATCCAATTCTCATCTTTACATGCTTCACTCACTGTCTTAGGTTCAACTTCAGAAAGTAGACACAAATTTATTTCATCAATAGCAATAACTTTGCTTCTTGTCAATACTTCTTTTCTTGTGTCTCCAATGATTTGATTTTCTAAATGATTCTCTTGCACATATTTATGTGTCTTTGGGGACACCACTAGAGATTCTTTTTCCTTATTATGCTTCTCTTTTTCTTCAACAACTTCTTTGACTTCTATGCAATCAGGTTCATTTGATACATATCCATCAACTTCAATTGAATTCTTCAATGCTTCATCCACCTTGACATTTGTGATTTCTACAATCTTTCTTAGCATTTTATTAAAACATCTATAAGCTTTGTTTCTAGTAGAGCATCCAAGGAAGATACCTTCATCACATATATCATCAAACTTTCCTAAATTTTCTTCATCCCTTTTGATATAACGCTTGCTTCCAAATGCCTTGAAGTACTTGACAATACAAATTATTCCACACCATAGCTCATAGGGGGTCTTAGTACTATTAGCTTTTTCTTGAACTTGATTTAACACATAAAAATCAATATGAATAGCTTCTCTCCAGTAAACTTCCAATAGACCTACCTCTGTAATAATTGATCTAGCAACTTCTTGAATCATTTGGTTCTTTTTTTCAACAACTTCATTTTGTTGAGGAGTTCTAGGAGCAGACAATTTCCTCTTTATTCCATGAACTTCACAAAACATGTTAAACTCATTGGAGGTGAATTCACCACCTCTGTTAGACCTTAAACATTTTATTCTCAAGTTTGCTTCATTCTCAACCATAGTCTTAAATGCCTTGAATCTCTCTAATGCATCATATTTCTCTCTAAGAAAAGTAACCCATGTATATCTAGAGTAATCATCAATCAAAAGCATAAAATACCTATCACCTTGTAGGCTTCTCACTCTTGTAGGATGACAAAGATCTGTGTGAATCAAATCCAAAAGTTTGGTAGTAGATTTTTTCTTTGATCTAAAGTTGTTTCTAGCTTTCTTTCCAAACTGAGTCTTTACAAACAACATTAACAGGCTTTGTAATCCCCGGTAAATCTCTCACAACTTGTACTGCACTGATTCTCGCCAAGTTGTCGGAATTCATTTGACACATCCTCCAGTGCCATAACCAACTATCATTAATCTGAGACAAAGCAATGTCCAATAGCACCCTTAAGTTGATAAATATTTCCTTCATACTTCTTTCCAACAACAATCACTATTCTGGGTCCTTTCCTAATTTCACATCTCCCATCCTCAAAAAAAGATTATATCCTTTACTATGCATTTTTCCAACACTCAAGAGATTATTCCTTAAACCCTTAACATAGTAGACATCATCAATATTATGCTTTCCATCAAAACTAACTAAACCTATCCCACAAATCTTAGCACTAGTATCATCTCTGAATTTAACTAAGCATCCATCATATTCTTCAAGTTTAACAAACTTATTCTTATCACCAATCATGTGATGTGAACAACCACTATCAACAGCCCAATAGTTCTTTTTCTTGTTTAGCATGAAGGTCAGAGATCACAGTATCTTCAACTTTCTTTGGAGCACTTTCCTTTACCTATCTCTCAGTATTAGTAGATGTAGATTCATCTTTTATAGCTAAGAACAAGTAATCATTATCATCAAAGTCTCCATAATTAGAATCTTCATAAAAATAGGTCATCATCTTCATTTACATAATATGCTCTCTTAATAATCTTCCCTTTGTTTTCTTCTTAGCTCTTTTCAAACATATTGAAGCATAATGACCTATTCCTCCACAACTAAAGCATTTAAAAGGTAACTTACCTTCATACTTACGAGAGCCCTTTTTCATCCTTCTTACAAAGTTAGCTTCCACTAAACATCGAGGTTTTCTTCATTTGGATCTTCAACACTTGTAGCTTTAAAACTAGTTTATGTCTTGGATCCATTTCTCAAGCTAGGATTTCTCATTTCAAATGATGTTAGAGTACCCAAGAATTGATCTTTAGTATAATTCTTATAATCTATAAATTCTTCAATAGTAGATACCTTTTCACTATATGCATCAGGGAGAGTTCTGAGAATCTTCTTCACAATCTTGAATTCATCCACTGTTGCACCAAGTCCTCACATTCTACCTACCATCTCATCCACTCTCTGTACATAGGATTTAATGTTCTCATCTTTAGACATATGCAAGATCTCAAATTGTGCTTCCAAAGTCTATAACTTTGCTTCTTTGGCCTTTTCATCTCCTTCATGAATCTTTTCCAATGCACCCCAAACCTCTTTATGATTCTTTAGGTTTTCAACTTTAATTAACTCAGATTGTGACAAACTATTCTTCAAAATAAACTTTTCCTTATTGTTTGCTTCATGCACCTTGATCTCATCATCTATACTTGGACCATTAGTAGGAGTAGTATATGCAGTCTTATAAGCTTTCTCAACATCATATCACACTATTCTAGATATCCTTCCATATATATTTTCCATAGGGCATAGCTGGTCCCATTGAACCTAGGACACTCAATAGTGATCTTGCTCACCATCCAAAACCTTCCTTAATTAGTTAAGCTCTTCTCCAAGGAACCAAGCTTTGATACCAATTGTTGAACAAGACAACTAAGATGGGGGGTGAATCAGTTGTAATATTTTTACCCTTTAAAACTTTAACCAAAGGTTAGATCAATTACCATTCAAAAAATCATTTACTTTGCTAATGTGATTAATCATTAAGTGTAAATGCAGAAACTAAAAGAAGTAAAAACCATACACACAACAACACCAGATTTACATGGAAAAATCAATAAGGAAAAAACCATAGTGAGGATTATCTCACAATATAAATAATATTGAAATTGAATACAAAGGCTCACTTCCAAAAAAGGCTCATTGCCAAAATAGGACTTATTGTTCAGAATAGGACTCACTGTCCAATAAGGGTTAACCACCCAAAGGGCTCACTACCACAAAATTAAAAAAAACATAGAAGAGATTTGTTATAGAGAGGAAAAAATATCAATGCAATGGATATTTCCACCACAATTCACTCACACACTTGTAGGCATGCTTGAATCATAGAGTACACCTTCAACTCACTACCTTTGAAAACTCGCCACTTTGAATTTTGCACTGATCTACTCAAACTTGCATCACACACACATTGTTTTGTATCTATATCTCGCATCTATATTTCTTTCATTCATCTTTCACAAACATCTCAACTCTTATTTATACCAACTTCAACCTTGAAACTCATCCAAGGTCGGCCACACACCATTTGTATTTTTAAATTCAAATTAGGTCAATGCCAAAACATTTTATGGTGGAGTTAGAATGAGGGCGACCCAAGAACACACTTAACAAGGACCTAAATAAGTCCCAACACACCTCAACATGCTTCCATAAATTTTGCAAGTAGTGTTTAACACAAGGTCAACTAATACTAGTGTAAAACACATAAATCAATTAATCACACACAACCTTAACACAATCCAATATTTCCAGATAACAAAATTAACTTGAACACACCCTTGTTAGCTTATCATGAGAACCGCAAGTCATAAGACCCAAACAAGAAGAAATCTAGAGCAACAACATTTCTCCTAGACCTCAACTAGAAACACAGAAAAGAATAGTTCATAATTGGTGAGCATAACTTGCACTATACAATGATCCAAAAACCCAAAATCTGGATATAGCAACTTACAACAACCATGAACAATACCAAAAATCCTCACTAGCATAGTAGCAAATCCTGGAGCAAAACTTAGAGCAAAACACTAAATACCTGCAACCTATCTTTATTACAATTTTCTCAATATCCTCAACATATATAGCCAATAACCAATAGTCATGAAATTAATGACAACAACAAGTTCTAGTTGGCAACCAATTAATCAGTTGACATCAATGTCAACACCTTCATACTTGCAACAACTATAAATTTGAGGCATGAGATGTTATTTTTGTGAGTTAATTTTATAGTTACACGTGTTGTTAGAGTATTATCAAAGTGAGGAGAGTGTTAGTGTATTGGATGCAAATATTTTTTGAAGATCAAAGCATACCTTTTGTCTTTCTCATGTGGAGTTTTCCACCAAAAAGGTTTCTCCACATAAATCCTATGTTCATATGGTTTGTTGATTTTATGCAATTATATATCATCATTTGGTAATTATTGGAGAAATAAATCTATATTTTATATTTGTGTACACTTGTAAGAGATTTTAACATAGTAGGTTCACCTTGTTTCTCAATAATTCTATCTAGATTTAAATCACTACCTTCAAATATGGGTCATTTTGGAGGAGTTAGAAGTTAAATATGTTGTATATTATTAGTATGGAGGCTATTTTGTAATTTATATCTCATTGAGGGTTACATTTACTATTCTTACAAGACCATCTTCATTTTTGATGTAGGATTTTTGATCTTTTACCATAGTTTGATAGTTTACTATTTTGGGAAACTATTTTTACTATTCACCTCTCATTTCTTTGTATATTAAAGGAATAAGATAAAAGTTTCATGAGTTTATTTTATAGATACACATAGGTGTTGTTAGAGTTTTATCAAACTAAATAGATTGTTAGTGTGTTGGATGCACCTCTTTATTAAAGATGAATATATACTCTTCCTCTTTCTCGTGTGGATTTTTACCCCAAAATAGTTTCTTCATGTAAATCCTATGTTCATATGGTTTGTTGATTTTATTCTTATTGTTGATTTTATGCAATCAGATAATCACCATGTGGTAATTCTTAGAGAAATAATTATATTTTATATTTTCATAGACGTGTAAGATATTTTAATCTAGTAGTTTCACCTTATTTCTCAACACTATTATATCAATTTATCACTACCTTGGGATATTGGCCGTTGTAGAGGATTTATAAATTAATGATGTCTATTATTGGTGTGGAGGATATTTTTTCTATTCATATCTCATTGAGCATTAGAATTATTATTGTAAAAAGATCATCTTCATTTTGGATGTGGGATTTTATTTTATTTTACCATCGTTTGATGATTTATAATTTTGGGAAACTATATTTTTTATTTCTCTCATTTATTTATAAATTGGAGGCACAATATAGTACTTTTTTGAGTTTATTTTACAATTACATAAGTTTGTTTAAAAAAAAATAAAAATGGCATGGCCACTAAAATTATTTATTAATAATAAAAAGAGTGTTTACAAAGAATAATTTGAGAGTAGGATACAAATTCCATATAGGGACAAAGACACTTGGCCATCCAAAACAAAACTCATGAAGGACTTAAGGGAACCAAAGCCAAATATAGATGAGTTACAACAAAGGCCCATAGAGCAAAAGAGGCATGTAAGCCCAATACAAACAGAGATGCAAACTATAAAAAGGCTCACACACTCATAAGTAACAAAGAGAGAGCCACTTTGAAACTGAAGATGCTAAGGAGAGAGACCTACAACCAAAAAATCCAAGAGAAACCACAAAACCTGCAAAAAAAAGTAGGATGAAGCCAAATATGGTTGATATCTCAAATAAAATATTATGCAATCGAGCTAGCAAAACCAGAAGGCCCAAATGGAATAAGGGTCAAGGCCAAAATTCAAAAAAGATAAGCATCATGCCTAGATTGAAGAATATTATCAAGAAGCGCTTTCCTTAGATGAATCCAAGTTTGCAGGTGGTAGAAAGAATGGTTCATCATGGGGATCAAAGAGATCATGTCTTATAAGCAAGTGTACTGCATTATAGAGATCTTGAAATGAATCACAAATTGAGTTTCCATACTAAGCTCAGAGTTTGAGAAGCAAAAAAATGAACTCTTGTGGGCATTCATCCAGTAAACCATGTGCCATGGAGCAGAGTAGAGAAGAAAAGAACCTATCAAAATGTAGATGTTGTTTGCAAAAAATAACTCCAATCGTATTCGGGCCCTAAAGAACGTCATAATTCTCCAAAGCAGGCTGCAAGGAGGAAAGTGGGCAAATGTGTGGGAGTAGATATGTGCTTGCTAGGAATTTAACCATATCAACACACCTTAAAATGTCCATTAGATTAGAGACGAAACACAAAGCATAGGTTTGTTAGTGTGTTGGATGCATCTATTTGTTGAAGAATATATATTTTTTTCTTTCTCATGTGGAGTTTCCCCCTCTGAAGAGTTTCTCCATGTATAAATCCAATGGTCATATGGTTTATCAATTTTATTCATATTATTGATTTTATCTATTCATATAATCATAATTTGGTCATTCTTGGAAAAAAATAAGTATATTTATATTTGCATATGTAGTATCATAAATTCTATATACTCCCTTGTAATTTCACATTACATGATAACTCCCCTTTAGCTTGATAAATGAAATATCTTAATTTTAGTATGATGATATGAAAATGGTGTTTATACTAGAAAAATGATCCTATCTATGGAATTTTGGGTCCAATTTGCTTGGACAACCATGCTACATATGGATGTTTGTGCAATGTGCTAGTTCCTTATAGAAATATGCAATTCAAGCGACCATTGAAACATTATGTTCTCAAGACTTTGGTATAGTGTAATGCTCTTAATTCCATTCATGACCTACATACCCTTCTAGGACATGATATTTTGGAAAAAGAAATTATTTTCCTTGGCAAAAAGAAAATAAATCTAATTCATAGATTCATCCAAGCATACACAATTTTTTTCTTTTAGCTCTGCAACTCTTGAATTTCTTGAAGGTTTTATCTCAATATATAAAATTATCTTAGCTCTTGCATGTCATTTTCTTCATGGTGAGACTGAAAGGTGCAACATTTCTATAACTTTTGAATCCTTATGGAGGTTTATGGCCACTTCTAGGTGGTCTTCTCTCAAATTTCCTAATTCTCTCACTATGGGTAATTTATCAAAACTAGAATTTTGAAATATCATTGATATCATTATATTATTGTTGAGTTATTTCATTTATCCAACATTACTCATGATTTTATAAATATTTTATCATAATCCTATTTGGTTATCTGTGGAGGTAAAAATACCAAAATGAGGGTTTGATTGAGACAAGCCCCTTAGCATAGCTCCACCCCACATATTTTTCTTTTGTCCTTGTGTGTAGGTTTTTTTGAGTTTCCTTTACTTTGAATATAATTGATGATATCTATCCATGCTCTAATATTTTATTTAAATCTTTTCGATATAAATATATGTGCTTATTTCTTTTATCATATTCATGTTTATTCTATCATGTATAATATTTTAAAACCCTTTGGAATCTAAGAAGAAGTGATATTTTCTTTGTTATGGAGTTTTATGTTTGCATTCATATGCGATGCCAATACATTATGTTGTAGCCCATGTGTGGTGTTGGTGTCCATTGTAGAGAGATCACACAAGTCATGGAAGCATATTTACAACCTATACTTTGTGGATTTGATATTATCAAGTTGTAATTATTTATATAGAAATAAATATTCTTATTAGTTTATTATAATTGGAAAATAGTATTGAAAGTATTTAATTTAGTTTTATTTTCTAGATTGTAAGATTTTTATAAAAAGAATAAATTATATTTTTAAGTAACATATGATTCATTTGAATGTAGTACAAATTTTAGTTCTCAAAGAAAACACTTTTCTTTTGTAGAGCTCAATTTTATATCTTACTGTCCTCATACACTTGTAGGAGATTTTAATGTAGTAGTTTCACCTTCTTTCTCAATAGTGCTATGCCAATTTATCATTACCTTGGGGTATGGACCATTATGGAGGAGTTACAAGTTAGAGATGTTGTCTATTATTGGTATGGAAGTTATTTTTTCCCTTCATATACCATTGAGGGTTACATTTACTATTCCCAAAATACCATCTTTATTTTGGATGTGGGATTTTTTTCATTTTAACATGGTTTGACATTTTAATTTATTTTAGGAAACTATTTGTGTTATTCTTCTCCCATTTCTCTATAACTAGGAGGCATGAGATAGTATCTTCAAGAGTTTATTTTATAAGTACATATGTATCATTAGAGTGTTATCAAAGTAAATAGAGTGTTAATGCATTGGATGCATCTCTTTGTTCAAGATGAATATATACTTTTCATCTTTCTTATGTGGAATTTCCCCCCAAAAGGGTTTCTCCATGCAAATACTATATGCTCATATAGTTTTTTATTTTATTCTTATTTTCTATTTTATGCAATCATATAATTAGCATCTAATAATTCTTGGATAAATAATTAAATTTCATGTTTGGATACACTTATAAGAGATTTTAATATAATAGTTTCACTTTGTTTCTAAATAGTGTTATATCAATTTATCACTACCTTTAGGTATTGACCATTGCAAAGGAGTTACACATCAAAGATGTTGTCTATTATTGGTAAGGATGTTATTTTTGTCATTCATTATTTTTGATAAATGATTTGCACTTTCTCTATAAATTGGAGGCATGAGATAGTAGTTTCATGAGTTAATTTTACAAGTGCAAATATGTTTTGTTAGAGTGTTATCAAATTGAAGAGAGTTTTAGAGTGTTGGATGCATCTCTTTATTGAAGATGAATACATTTTTTTCATCTTTGTCATGTGGAGTATTCCACCAAAAGGGATTCTTCATGTAAATAATATGTTCATATGATTTGTTTTTGATATGATAGGTAGCATTTACAAGGTGTTGTACCCTTTACACAATAAGCCACAAGGGCCAAAAAATATCAAGTCCAATAAACAAAAACAAGAAGCCAAAAAACACAAAGATAACATACTAATAGTTGACAATAACACCATGCAGCAGCAACAAACTAACTGGCATTCTCCCAATTCTAATAGAGGAGATTGAAAACATCGTCCTCGACCCATTCAGGGCCTTCTTTAGTAGTTTTATTATACATCTCATCCTTCATCACAGTAGAGAGGGTGTTAGTAACATAGTGGACCAACTTGATAGTGAACTGGGCCAAGCCACTGAACTTCTTCTCTATCTTCCCTATCCACTCCTACAACACACAAAGCTCCCCCCCCCTTTATCTACAGTCTTCACAATATTAGCGTGCTCCACATCTAGAGGGTCAGAGGATTGGGAAGCCGAGTTTTCATTAATAATTTTATTGAACTCTGCAAGGTTGTGAGGCCCTTCAACAAATTCCTCCTCCACTTCTTCAAAATCCTCCACATTCCTTATACCTTTGCTATCAAACCACTCCTCATCAAAATAAATTTCACTAATCTACACTTTCTTTTTCTTTTTTCCAACCTACCAGATCTCCTAATGTTGGTATTTTCAACCCCAATCTCCACTATAGCAGCAACCATAGTATCCCCCTTGGAATCTCGTCCCACCACATTCTTTCCTCTACTGTCTATGGTCGATAGCTCCATCAAACCCTTCCTCTCATCCTTCACTTTCTTCTTAGTAGTAGGCTTGTTGTCAATCTTGGTAGGGGCAGACTTAAGCTCACAGAGACCAGCTGGGTGATCCCATAATAATGTGTTGCAATTTTTGGCCAAACTTGACATTAAAATCAGGAGTTTTCACCAAACATTCACTTTCTTACACCTATAGCAGCTAAACCATTAAGGTTTTGAAGATGAATCAAAATAGTTATTTGTTAGATATTTTGTGTAGATTCTAATTATATTTAAAATAAAAAATAAAAAAATAAATTGTGAATCATTTTATGTAATTTTTAATAACTTATTTTTTCTACTAATCAGCATTTTTAAAAAGTGATGTTTACTTCGGCCCATGTAACTTTTTTTATAGCTAGGATACAATTCTAATTTTTAAAATACAAAATTTTCACACCACTATCTAGGGGATGGATATTTTTTCATAATTTTTTGTTACATATTTTTTTTTAATTAATTTTCCAAGTCAACATAATTATAATTTGGACAGAGGTGTACTTCGGCCCACATAACTTTTTTTGTATTCATTTGAATTAACTTATTCTTTTTTTGTTGGAATAAGGACATCAATACCTAGTGCACATGTATTTTTTAGAATTTTTTTTCTCTATTTTTCTATTTTTTTGTATGTGTGAAATAAAGAACTTGCTGTTCATTGAAAATCCTACATTCACAAGAAATAAAAAATAAATATAATAATCAAATTAAACATATTTAAAATTATACTTTTTGGGAAGCTTATAATAAGGGCTGTAGGCTTACAAAACATAAATTTTAAATGAATTCATTTGATCACCCAAAAGGTAAATCAAAAGTGGTTTTTTATCACCATTTTGATAGGTGTAGAGGAGACTCGATTATAGGTATTGTTTAAATCTAACAAGGTTCTATCCAAGGGGGTTTGATCTAAGGGGGTTTGATCAATCCCTATTTAATTAAAATAATTTAAATGGAAACTTTAAAGTCATAAATCATTGTTTTTTCTAAAAATATGTGATTTCAGGCAAAAATCAGGATGCCCCAAAAAGTGTAACCCATTATTGTGGCAGCACCCAACTGCATCATTAGACCGGGAAATCCCCGCACTCCCCTTATTCTTCTTGGTGGTCGGTTTAGGCTTAGGGGTTTGTTCATTCACTGGAGGGGTTTTTATTTTGGGACCCTTTGACTCAGACGAGGAGATATTGGTCTGAACAAGGGGTTCAATTTCCTCTATACAGATAGTAGAGATGGGTTTGGGTGGGTAGAGTGCGAGATGAAAATGATAAAGCCTCAAAATGAGGCCTTGGTGGAGTGGTAGGGGAGGAGGATCCTCAAGGTTTTGGGCAACAGACTCAATGCACTTCTCAATAGAGCTTTCCAAATTAGTAAGTAAGAAAAATGGGAAGCTTAATAGAATTTTGTGGCGGAGGTGATTCAAAAGAGGAAAATTCAATAGAAATAGTAGGTTTTATATTTACCTTCTAAGGTGTCGTACTTCATGAGAGCGAGATAGACCTGATCCCAAGGCCATGGGAGAGCTTCTCTTTCAAAACCAGACTAGTTAGGAAAAGGTTTTTCATTACCCACAAAGAAGGCATTCAGGATTCCATTGTCTTGGGCCTTAGTGTGCTTAGGGTACTTCTTTTCAGTACACAATAGCCCCATCACTTGAGCAATCACCTCCTTGTTCACCTCAAAGGAGATACCACCCATGGTAACCTTTCTTTCTTTCCAGGAATTGACAAATTGTGCAGATAACTTCAGATCATGACCCACCAAATTTTCCATTAAAGGCCTGCACTAGCTCACCTTCAATGTAGTTGTGCCAAACCAATGGGTCCTTGCGATATTCCTCACAACTATCAGACTCTGTTCTTACCCTATCACCACCCATGTTGCCACTTTGCACACTGAAAAAATAGTTAACCTATGAGAGAAAAAGGTTAGAATTTTTAACAAATTTCAAGGTCGCCCAAACACTGATATTATTAAGCCAAACGAGACTGCCTTGGGCAATCAAGACTATGTACATGACACACACTTGAAGAGTTAAATCCCAAAAGGAAATCTTGGTGATCTCATTAATGAAAATCTTCATACACTTGTGGCCAGGTAAGCAAGAAATGATGGAAATAGAAGGCTTTCCTTCCATGTTGCATTTGCAAAAGTACCTATCAAAGTTGGTCGTGGGGCCAAATTTAGATAAAACTAAAGTCTTTCCCTTTAGCAAAAGAATCAATTTAGTGGAAATGATAGGATCAATCAAAAGCTTCACCTCATAATTATTTGTCACATCAAATTTGAATTCATAAATCTACAAGGATATAGAGTGTTGAGACCAAACCCCAAAAAGAGATTATGCAAGGCCAAACCCAACTTGGCCATAATCTCAAAGTGCTCCCCATTGCTCCTCATTATTTCCTTTTTAAAATCAATCTCCACCCCATTATTAAATTTTTTCCACTTGTTTGACACCTCGGCAGTCAACTCCATCAACATAGTCGAAAATACAAGAATGTGGACCCCCCATTAGCCCAAAGTAATCACATGGTTAGTTATCATCATGGAACATACATGTGCCTTGCTCCTTAAGGATTAAACCTTGAATACCTGGCAATAGGTTCCCCAAATTTCTCCAACATTTAGAAACTTTCCAATGGGTGCCAAGATTAGCCAAAGCATTAGCCACTTGATTACCCTCTCGACAAATGTGGGTAGCAATCTTCAAATTCAACTTAGACACAAATTTTTTTATGTATAATAAAATGTCTTTAGTACTCCTAAGCATTAGCCACTATGTTGCATGCCCTGAGCAATGTTTCTCAATAATGCTATCTCAAATTATCCACATGGATAATTCTAAGGGATAGATCATGTGTAAAGTAAAATCAAATGATTTGATCTAGTGGATATAAAGGAATTTATATGTACTTCAATAAGATAAGTGTAATGTACTAAATTGACAAATAAAAAAGCTTGATTTCATACATAAAAAATAAGAGCTTTGAGTTGAGAATAATACTAATTTTCTCCCATCATTCTTGTGATAAAACATGGATCCCTTGTAAGTTATGGATTTATCATGAGATTTCTTGTAACAGTAGACAATAAAGAATTAAATGCTACTAATGTAAGGAAATAATAGCCATCCTAGAGATATATAATTTTGTCAAAAAGAAAAATAAATTAAAAAAATAACTTAAAATTGGATGGACCATTGAATCCCACATAAAACTCACTAGTTCCATCATTTATCATCTTGACCTTATCGCCCCCCATTATCCTATTCAATCCAATAAAAAGATTAAAATAGGCATAAAAATACATAAATAACTTATTTAAATATCAATCAAAATAAAATAAAGATAGAATATACAACTAACATTAAGAAAAACAATAACAATAAATTGTTTATAATTTTCTAATATTTATTTATCACTTCTTGTTTAGAGAAGACATTAAATATTGCATTGGATCATGTCACCAAGCCTCAAGAAAAATCCCACACCCACCTCCAAAACAAAGATATAATGCAGACTCAATATCAAAATACCTACGCCCCATTAAAAATATCCCCATTAAACTTTTTTAAATCACAAAACTCAAAAAATTTAATATAAAAATAAAACTAGAGGGAAAATAACTTTATAAGATTTGTGACAGACTTTTCAAATGACCAAATAATCCAATAATACTATAATATTTCTAGCTATATATTAGATGGTGAGGCATGAAGTGGGTATGATTAACCACCCAATTCAAACCATAACTCATGCTTAAATACATTGCCTTTAAAATATGTAGATTTATAGGGAAAGTATACTCTAAATTTTAAAAATGTTTTACTTAAATGGTGGTGTCCCATGTGGGTTGAGGGATAGTGCTCCTTGTGGGTCTAGAGGCCTGGGTAGGGTTGAGTAGTGGATCCGTCATCTCCAAGGTCAAATTAAGGCCTTCAAAACCACACAAACCTTCATGGCACATAAAATTTTCATAATTTTATCACTATATTGTCTACAACGCTAAGTCCTTGCTATTGTTCTCACTCTTCCTAATGTTTCACACTCAATTGATGAAGACTTGGCAAATTCTCCCACTCTTATTGTTGCTCTCACTCTTATGATTTGTTGTAATGTTCAACCTTACTCAATGTTATTGAGACTTAATACTAATTTGGAGTGAGGCTATGATCTTATATATTGCTTTTTATGAGTGCTAGAGTGTGGGTGTGGTTCTTAAACCATTAGGGTTAAGGTTTACTAATTAGATATTTTTAAAATCCCTTATATCTTTTAAAATGTTTTTTAGCTATTTGATGTAGGGATGGGTGGATATTTTTGGTGCATTTAAGGGACATTGACAAGTCCTGTGAGGGTTGTTAGACATCCCTAAGTTTCCATAGAGATTCCAAATTAAAGGGATGCCCCAAAATAACCCCTCTCTAAGGTAGATGTCTAAGAGATATCTCTTGTCTATAGGTGGTGGTGGCAACATAATGTGCGGACATCTTCATAGATTCACCCTCTCTCGTAGACATCTCCATCTTAAAAATGATAGGAATTTAAAAAAACACATCTCTATAAAAGACTAATTTTAATGCAAGCCAAAAAGAAACGACTCATAAAATATTCATTAATAAACAAAATTTTGAATGATGGAAATAATTTTTAAAGAAAGCCATAAAAATTTAAGTATTTAAAAAAAAAAACAAAAAGCAAAAACAAAAAACTTAAAAGTGACCCTTGGAGCAAAGAAAACACTGATTAGACTAAGTCTGTCGAGTCATTGAGTTAAGCCAATGTCTCGCAGGTCGTCGGGTCGTGGAAGTTTGTTGGGTATAACAAAATAGTCACTAACTCCGAGACGAAGTGTCATCTTTCACCGATATCGGATGTAACTTTGAATTCTTTGCCCTAAACACTTTATGATGACAAGCAAGGCCTTGACCCGAGTCAACATATTGCAATTTGATCAGCCAGCATTTTGGACGGTTCTAGATTCGAACTCGGAATCACTGACTACTTTGCTGCCATTTTAACCTTTTTATGGTCGATGTTAGGCTACCAGAAAAAATAATGATGACAAAACGAATCAAGCGGAAGTGCACTATCTCTAGAAGACCTTAGAATTCTAGAAACTATGACGGAATAAAACAGCGACTGAACTCGGAGCAAAAATAAATCACAGGATATGGGCGGTCAACAAACGGCCCTGCAATCTTGGCGGGTAAAACCTTCCAACTGAGCCGCACTAGATACTTCTAGATGATATGACATCCCCACGTGCAATCGTCAATAATTCAGGGAAATTTCTATTTAAACAGCAATGATCCCAAACAAATCTCCACCCTGAAGTCTGCATTTCCCGGAAATGGCGCAGTCTAGTAGCAAGAAATATTTTTGCAATCTCTTTGGAGTATCACTTGTGATCCTCCATTTGTCCCACTGCTCTGCAATCTCTCAAGATGGAAGGATTCTCTTGCAAATCAAAAAGAGGGATTGGATTGACGGACATGGCGCACTCTCCGACTGGAATGAGTCCCACAGCGATCCATGCAAGTGGAACGGAGTCTACTGTGACTCTGCCTTTGCTGTCACTCAAATCAATCTCACCGATACTCTGATATCTGGAAATCTCACCTCTGCCATATGCTCTCTTGCTAATTTGACGTCCCTCATAATCAAAGGGAACCAGTTCAAAGGCCCCTTTCCCAGCGCTCTTCTCCAGTGTAGAGGTATGCAGAGGCTGGACTTGTCCTACAACTTGTTCCATGGAAGCCTGCCCAATGCCATCCATGAGTTCAGCGAGCTGAGAGTGTTGAACCTCGCAGGCAACGCCTTCTCTGGTCCCGTTCCCCCTGCTTTCGGTCTGCTTTCAAAGATCGAAGCTCTTTTCTTCCATGAGAACAGCCTGAGCGCCACAATCCCTGCTTTTCTCGGCAATTTGACCACTTTGACTAACTTCACCATCGGAGACAATCCCCTGCAGCCTGCTGCGGTGCCAAGCGAGCTCGGGAATTTGAGGCAGCTGCAGCAGTTGTGGCTCTATAATTGCACGCTCGTTGGAAAAATCCCGGATTTTTTCGGCAATTTGACGCAGTTGGAGTCTTTGGACATGTCCAAGAATCGGCTCTCTGGTGAAATTCCGACCAGTATAACGGCTCTGTCGAAGATGACAGAGTTGCTAATGTGGCAGAACAATCTGACGGGACAAATTCCGTCAAACATTGGTGAGCTGAGCAGCTTATCCGTGTTGGATCTTTCCGACAATCAGCTCAGCGGCGAGATTCCAGATGGGATTGCCAACCTCACATATCTGCATACTCTGCATCTGTTCCAGAATCAGCTTACGGGTCCCATTCCTGCGCGCCTCGACCAGCTTCGTTACCTGACAAGATTAATTCTTTTCAACAACAGTCTCACCGGCTTATTGCCCCAAAATTTGGGTACGTATTCAAATATTTATCTGATTGACATTGTAGGCAATTATTTTGAAGGCCCTCTGCCGAAGAATCTGTGTAGCCGCGGAACGCTTTATGGGATAGCCATATTTGCAAACAGATTCAATGGAAGCTTGCCTTCGTCTCTGCATAGCTGCAACAGTCTGCAGTATGCACTGCTTAATGACAACCACCTGAGCGGGGAGGTTCCAGAGGGTCTCTGGGGTTCTCCAGGTATAATCGAACTGCACCTTCAAAAAAATGAGTTCGAAGGCCGAATCCCTGCTGCAATTGGCCAAGCAAAGAATCTGACCAATCTAGAGATCGGTGGCAACCATTTTAGCGGACCGATTCCCACTGAAATTGGGGGGCTGAGGAGTCTCGAGCTTTTTAGTGCCGGCAATAACGAATTGAGCGGAACGATTCCAGAAACACTGGGGTCCCTTCCCGTCCTGACGTCCATTGATCTATCAAACAATGATCTTGAGGGCAGAATCCCCGTTGAATTAGGACGTCTGAATTTAAGTGAGTTCGACGTATCTGGTAACAACTTGTATGGACCGGTTCCTAATGCTCTCAATAATTTGGCCTTCAATATGAGTTTCGTCGGCAATCAGAAATTATGTGGCGGAGGCCCTCTGCGGCTCCCTTCTTGTTCTTCCAACAGAAAACTCTTCCCGAGTGTGGCCGCGTTTGTTGTAGTGATTGTGTTGTGTAGTGCGGCAGTACTGATATGCTTGATTAGCATAGCCTGTATGTATAACAAGCGCCGCTCATTAATTCATAACGACAAAAGCCCTGACCAAGTCAACCAGTTTATAATTCAGAAGCAACCTGAATAAGGAAAGTCTGAGCTAATAAGTAAAGTATATGTTCATGTTTTATTTCTTCCCTGCGTGCGAAACGTACTCCTTTAATATATCAGTGAAAACCTTTTAGTATTCTGTGGTTTCTAAACTTGTTTAAAGGCTATTAGTAGGCTTCAAATATACAACCTACCTGAGAGGGCCCATCTAAAAATGGCAGACATATCATATTCTGTATCTAGTATATAAGAGTTCCTTTCACACACCAACTTCCCTTTAATGAACTGTTTTCTGTATAATATGTTACTCTCAAACCCATCGAATATTATACGTGTGCAGAAATTTGGTGCTTGTCGACCATGCCCCTCGTTTAACCGGGAATTGTCTATGCAGAGATCTGGATCTCTGCATAGACATTGCCGTTTAAATATATGTTGTTTTCCATTGCTCGGGCAGTCAAGAAAAAGAGGGATCTCAAAGACTGGTCTGTGAAGTTTAACTTTAAGCTAATACAATGAAACGCTTACGACTTAGGACAAATCAGTCTAAATTGATATTTGGGATCACATAATTCAACAATTATAAATTGAATGTGAATGGAGTTTGAGTTATTTTTGTTTTAGAATTCACGTGAGTGAGGAAATCTGATGTAGTTATTGAAATCAATTGTTTTAGAATAAAAAAATAAATGATTTAGATTTATTTATTATTTTATTTTAGATTTTGTATAAGATTATGATTTTTTTGGATTAAATTTATGGATCTAGGTTGTTTTTACATGAGTAGATTTTTTTAAGCTCATAGATCTAATCTTATTGATTATTCACTTACGCTCTCTATTCACTAATCTTTTTGCTTTGTGTTGGTTGTCATGGATTGGTGGTATTTAAAAGTGTCGTAAGGAGGCAACCTAATCACTAGGGTCAAGTACTCTGAGCTCAACTCAATAAATAGATTAGCTTTGTGGTTGTGGTAGAGATTGGTAGACAACGTACAATATTGCAAAAATTCTAGATGGTGATTATGAAGTAAACATTGTTCTTTTTAGTCAACCAATTGAAGTGTTCCTCTAGTAAATGTTTCTTGAATGCTCCAAAAAGTTGAAGGATTCAAGGATGTCCATGAATGTCTAAATGAATGTATTTAATTACTACTACATAACAATAATCACATGAAACATTTACTAAGTCAAGTCATAATTTACTAGGTAAAAAATGGGTTAGAGTCAATAAATTTTAATTTTAGGGGGTCAGTTCCATAGGTGTGGGATTAATCTCACAACTAGGGATTAACCTTGACTAAGAGAATAATTATGTCAATGTAGGGAATGAATGTCTAAACACATGTGGTGGGCATAATAAATATGAAATGTGTGGTGATATGTGTATAAATGCATGAATTAAGGTGAGTGGAGGTGGTGATATGTAAAATATTAGGGAATGGTTCTAGCTTTAAAAATATCGTATGTATCTCAAGGATTGTTCTAGTAAGTTTAGCTTAAGCTCATAAAATGAAATCCATACAACTTGGCACAAATCAACCTAAATTGATAAAATGAATTGGGAATCAAATTGAACAATTAATGTTATTTTAGGAAGTTGAATGTGAAGAGATTTTTAGTTATCTTGTTTTAGAATTAGTATGAGAGTGAAATTTGATGTTGTAATATTTAAATCAATTATTCTAGTATAAAAAATAAATGATTTAGATATGTCCACTACCTTAGACTTTGTACAAGATTATGATGTTTTTGGGTCAAATTTGTGGATCTAGGTTGATTTTATATGTTGAGATCTTTTTGTAGCTCAAAGAACTAATCTAATTGATTATTAAATTATCCTCTCAATTCATTGGTCTCTTTGCTTCTTGTAGGTCATCAAGGATTGGTGTTATTTAAAGGTACCTTACATAGGCCACTTAACCAGTAGGAGGAAGTTCTCTTGGGTTAAATTGATAGAAAGAATAGTTTTGTGGCTATGCTATAGATTGGTAGGGGTAGGTGCAAAAACATGGGGGACCAAACAGTGGCCACCCCACTTTTTGACCCCATGAAAGCCATAATGTCAGTGCATTATGGCTTGGAGTGACTGAGCAATAGGCTCAATCTCTATGAAGCAATAACACAAGCACATTATAATACACTCACATTATTGCTTAGTAAATCAATAAAAAAAATATTTCATTCTTCATTTTCTATGAAAAAGCTTTTCCTACGGCTTGCAAACCTTGCATAACATGCTCGCATTCTAGGAAGCTCTATTTCTCACCAAATCATCATCGATTCTTCACCAAAATGCTACCACAACATTGAGGATGTCAAAGGAGTAAGTTATTTCAAATTTTTAGTGGGAGTTCTATATTAAATAGGTAGATTGAATATATTTTTTGATGAAATTTTATTTTAATTTCAAGAATTGTCAATCCACCTCAAAATCTTGAAAATCCTAATTTACCTCATGATGATTTAGAATTAATATGAGAGTGAGATTTGATGTTGTAATATTTAAATCAATTATTTTACTATAAAAAATAAATGATTTAGATATGTCCACTACCTTAGACTTTGTACAAGATTATGATGTTTTTTGGTCAAATTTGTGGATCTAGGTTGATTTTATATGTTGAGATCTTTTTGTAGCTCAAAGAACTAATCTAATTGATTGTTAAATTATCCTCTCAATTCGTTGGTCTCTTTGCTTCTTATAGGTCATCAAGGATTGGTGGTATTTAAAGGTACCTTATAGAGGCCACTTAACCAGTAGGAGGAAGTTCCCTTGGGTTAACTTGATAGAAATAATAGTTTTGTGGCTATGCTATAAATTGGTAGGGGTAGGTGCAAAAACATGGGGGACCAAAAAGTGGCCACCCCACTTCTTGACCCCATTATGG
The DNA here is from genome assembly GCA_007258455.2 of Sequoia sempervirens. Classification (NCBI taxonomy): domain Eukaryota; kingdom Viridiplantae; phylum Streptophyta; class Pinopsida; order Cupressales; family Cupressaceae; genus Sequoia; species Sequoia sempervirens. Next base: position 600,773,635 of record VDFB02271358.1, read on the forward strand.
CTTGGAGGGACCGAGCCATAGGCTCAATCTCTATGAAGCAATAACACAAGCACATTATAATATGCTCACATTATTGCTTAGTAAAGCAATAAAAAAAAAAATTGTTCTTCATTTTCTATGAAAAATCTTTTCCTACGGCTTGCAAACCTTGCATAACATGCTCGCATTCTAGGAAGCTCTATTTTTCACCAAATAATCATCAATTCTTCACCAAAATGCTACCACAACATTGAGGTTGTCAAAGGAGTAAGTTATTTCAATTTTTTAGTGTGAGTTTTTTATTAAATAGGTAGATTAAATATATTTTTTGATGAAATTTTATTTTAATTTCAAGAATTGTCAATCCACCTCAAAATCTTGAAAATCTTAATTTACCTCATGATGAAAAACCTCAACAAATACATCCTAGAATTCCTCATCATGCTATAGGAACACAAGAAAATATATTGGGGCAATTTGAAAATAACAAAAAAGAAATTGAGGAGTTAATTGCAAGGCTAAGAGATTTTATAGGAACAAACTTGCATAGGAATGGACTTACTCAGTCATTGCAATCCATAGTATATCATGTAGATTCAGTTAGCAAGAAAATAAATAGTTAGTCCAGCAAGAGAAAGAGCTAAAATAATTTATGTAGACAAATTATCATATAAATAAGTTAGAGATGAAAAAAAATGAAATCAAACTTGTGTGCACTATTCATGGACCCAAGAACGAATTTCAACCCTTATACATTGGTGCATGCAAGAGGTTCCCTATCCATTGGTGCAACCACCAAGGGATGAAAATAAAATTTTGGGATAGGTGGTAGATGGTTTTTGACCATCCTCCATGCAACAACAATGAGGTACCATAATATTTTTTGAGGAAACTCTTTTGAGAGGTTTTCCTCAATAAAATCCCAAACTATTTTGACATGCAGTAGTTTCATGGTAGAGATGTGGGCTCTACACAAGATAGAGTGGGGGAATGTCTTGACCTGGACATTGGCCAATGAGACCACTCGCTAGAACAGACTATGAGCATGTGACTATCTCTTCCATTGTGAAGGAGAGTATTGAGGTGGATACATTATAGTCAATTATCTCACTCACTTAGAGCCTCATACAACATACTAGGCCTCTAGCACAAGGTGAGGTGAGTGAGTCTTCCAAGCATCTGGTTCCACCTTATTTATGTTGATCTTGTGGGTCACTTTGTGTTTATAATATTGAGGATAGTCAGGATGCATGTACCTAGGATACATTTGCAATAGATCATATGTGTAAGGAAAGCTAGGGTATGGAAAATTCCTTCCTAATGCAAAATCCTTAGGAAAGAAGTGCAGAAAAACCATTCATTTTAACAAGATACATACATTGAGATGCACATTCACAAAAAAAAAGGAGAGACAAAAATATCACACATAGAGATAACACTAGATATACATGTGAAAACCCTTACGGGAGAAAAACCCACACACCAAGTAAAGTCACCTTGTATTAAATAGTAAATAGATTACATACATAGTTACATACTTCACTCTCAGATGTTAACTCACAATAGCAAATACAATCCCCTTGGTCGACCTCACTCTCAGACTACTATTCGCCTCACACTGTTACAATGTTCGTAAAAGCATACAATGCAAAACCACTCAACTACTGTTAGGTTTTCATTAATTTTATTATCTTCAACGACAAGCTTCCTTCGTCTCGGGCCACACACACTACCATCTAGCACACATCAAGCTACCTACTAATAAATTCAGTTATAGAGAATATTACCATATTTTCTCTTTGTCAACCCCCAAGTCAGATCATGCATTTAATGCAAATATATTGCTATCAAGAAATACAACTTACAGTTCAATGATCGTTGATTCACAACAGCGATGTAGAATCAATGAATGAATTCGTGCCACGTGTTGACACATCACTCATCCATCACTTTTGACTATTGTACCAATTTATTGGCTTGACCCATGTGGTCCCCAACATCCACTCGACATCCATGTCACTATCATATGGCTCACATCACCATCCACACAAACTGGTCCTACCATCCATTGGTCATGTCGCCAAGTTGGGAGAAACCCAAACTTCACAACCTCCAGTCAAAGGTTAGGATATTCCTGAAACCCGTGACAACAAGAAGATTGCCATGTCGGGAAGTTATAGAACTTTCGAACCCCACAACATGGATTATGAAGTTTAGAAATCCCGCAATCCTACGACCAACTCAGTGTCACTAAGTTATGATCTTTTAGAACCCCGCAACTTAGGTTTCTAGGTTTACGATTTCGGCAATAGTTCGACAATGAAGGCCAACAAAGGGAAAAAATGTCAAGTCCTTAAGAGAGGTCCAAGCCAACAAGTTGAGGCACATTTTCCAATAATATGGTGATGACAAATGTTCTTTCAATTGATACATTCAACTTGGATAGTTAGGTAAGTGTCAACAAGCTCATTTAATTTAATTTATTAAATTTTATTTTTGAAATAGAAGACTAACTAAATTAGTTGAATGCTTATGATGAAATTTCAAGGTCATAGTGTTCAACCTACTTCTAGCAATCATCTACCTCCATATTACATGATGATGTCTAGTGCAAAGGTATATAACTAGTAAAGAATTATAAATATTACATGTGAATAGTTGAATGTTATATGAATGGTATTCTTATATCTTTCTTTGGATGTTGAATAGGTTAATGTTGGGCCTTCAACAACAACACCTAGCAGTGGAGGTGGTCATCAAAGTTTCACTTAAGTAATGAGAATTTTTAATTTTAAAATAAAAAATATATTTCATAATTGAATAATGTTTAATGACTTGAAGGTTCCACATAGTTTGTAAGTAAGCTTTGTAATTTTTAATTAATTTTATTTTAGGTTGCTATGTACTTCATAATCTGTGAATTTCATTTGCTCATGTTGTTGACCTCTAAAAATATAGGCTAGTTGTGTCAATTAATTTTTCACCAAGTCTATAGACCTCTTTATTGGATTAAATCTTGGGACCTCCATTGACCAAACCTAACAGTTCGATATATGATTATGTTATTTTCTATTCTTGATCAAAAATCATAATCAATTATCTAGGAAAAAAATGAACACCTAGGGCTAATTATGGTATTTACCTCTGTTGAGGTATGTAAGAAACCTAGGTGCCAAGAGGATTGTATCTATATGACTATGGATGTTAGATAATGGAGTCACTAGTGGTGTGTTTTTGTTGTCCCTAATTGTGTTGAATTCCCTATATTTTTTTATCCTAAGTGTTTCCTCCTTGTATGCATTCTTCCTATACATATTTTCCATTTAAATTCCTCTTTTATTAGTAGATTGAAATTTTTTACCATTGGAGGTGAATTAGGAATTTTAGGAGTGAAGGAGATAGAAGAGTGAATCAGAAAAGTGAAATTTAAATTTTGAAATCCTAGAACACATGGTCTTTTTTGGAGGATAGAAGCATCATATATTGGCATCTTGGATGGAAGAAAGGATGAGAATGAGTGCGAGGATGGTGTGAATGTTTGATATGGGTTATGATGTGTTGTTTTTGGGATGATATGTGTTACAAGGGGAAAAAATAGCTATGTTTCATTCTTACAAATAGTCTTGAGTATCAAAGTATGTACAAAATGAGAGGGAAGATGGGAATGTGCTAATTATGTACTTTTCATGCTATTTTTTCTCACTCTAGAATACTTATTAGATACAATGATTAAATTATGCTCAATGAAACATAAATTATATTTAAGCTAAACCTCTTGAAAAAATGACACTAAAGAGTCTTTCTTGATAATGTTTTCCTATTTTTGGTCAAATATTATTTGGAAATATAAAAAAAAACATAAGAAGAAAAATCAATGCACATAATAAAGATATACTAAAAATAAATTTCACACATTTAAAGATGTCCTGGCACTTCATTATATTAAATATATTTAGAGAGTCATGGATATTTAGTCATGTGACATTTATGAAACTTTGAAGTTGAGATTGAATAGAGAGAGGTTGATATGATAATGTTGTATACAATAATAATGGAGGTTTTTATCAAGTTATCCTCCATGAAGTATATAATTCATGCTTATCATAAGAGATATAAGGTCCATGAATGATTAATTTAATTAAAATAGTGTGGTTCTCATGAATAAACATTGTAACTTCGAAAAAATATAGTCTAGGACCTCCATTGACCAAACCTAACTTCCTACCTTCATCTCCATCCTTTGAACAAATTCTTTGAAGAAGCTATTTGGTCTAAATATCCTAATTTTAAGATTTTTTGATTGGTTAAAGAAACATTAGCTACTAAACATCCTTGGAGGAAGTCATATCTCCTTTATATATTCAATTATTGAGGAAATTGGATTTTTATAATTTAGTTCTCTCCTCAATCCATTCTAGCTCTAGGATTAAAATATCTAGTAAGGTGAATAAAGGAAGTAAATGGTCTCTTCAACCACTTGATTTTTGAAAATAGTAATATTGATGGTCCTTCTAAAGGAAATTAGAGTGTTGCTAAGATTGATTTTATATCTTATTTTAGTGGGGATTTTTTCCTTATATTATCATCAAAGTAGACACCCCCTTTTTAGCTTGAGATTTTGAAAGAGTTTCTACCATCTTTCAATTTTTCATCTTTCTGTAGATGGCATAGAACCTAGTTGGTGAGTTTCTACCATCTTTCAATTTTTCATCTTCTCTGGATGGCATAGATCCTAGTTGGTGAGTTTATTTGATCTTTGTTGGTCCTAGTTGACTTATATGTTCTAGATGCCTTCCTATGCTATAAAATGTGTTATTTGGGACCAATTTGATGTTTATCATTCACTTGATAAGTTCTGACATGATATGAGTTTGAGGAGTCTTATAACTAGATTTACTTCATTTCTTCATTTGACATCTTCGCTTACATGGATATGATCACAATACTCTAGTCATTTCAACAAATATATTTGATTCTACATTATGATAATTTAATGATTGGAGGTATTTAATCATGAAACCATGATTTCTGGTCACTTGATATACTTGACATGGTAATGTGTGAATATATATATATATATATATATATATATTTGAGGTTATGCTTTTGTCACACCATGCTATTAGCAACCTTTATGAGTGATATTAAATATTTTTATGATCACTATCATGCTTGCACATGTCTTGGGATGGAATCTATATTCCATGTAAAGTAATTGTTAATGGTTAAGTTGAGCCTTTATCATTGTTGGATGGCTTAAACCATTTAAATATTTATGTAAAAAGTCAATATTAGGGGTCATGTGCATTACAGAGCCCCCAAGGATCATGAACTAGCAAGTTTCGTTATGCTAGGTGATAAGGAGTGTGACAATTAAAGCCCTTTAAAGGAAATATGATAGAAAGTTTCATTATCTAGGTGGCTTATAGAATACATAGATCATAGGCTACTAAGTTGTGCTATGCTAGGTGATCATGTGTTGCTAATGTATAAATAAACAATGTCACAAGCGATGAATTGATAACCATACCTTAGGGGCATTATGAAAAACATCACCATAGGAGATGCACATCAATAAAGAAAGCTCAAGAAGTGTGAATGGAGAAGGGTACATATATAAAAATTATATAATAATAAATATAAATATATTATATGTTATATGTTATATTTATAAAATAAAAATGGTTGAATAATAAGTATATAAATATTAAACATACATAATTAAGTAATACACATACATAAATATTAAATACATAATTTTATAATACAATAATTTATTAAAATGTATTTATTAATCTACATTATATTAATATTATATAATAAGTAACAAAAATATATTGTATATTTTATTTACAAAATAAAAATAATTATATAATACATATAAATATTAAATATTTGATATTTTAAATTTAACTATATAATTTTATAATATAATATTCTACTAAAAATATATAAACACATGCTAAATTACATATAATTGTATGAGTTTATGTTTCCATTAATATTAATATTTTTTATACATATTTTATTTATATTTAAATTTCACTAAATTAGTAAACTATTAATATTTTTATGTAATTATTAATTAAGTTCATAAGTTTATTATATAATGTTCGTTACTATTATTATTAATTTTTAAATATTATATTTATTAACATCTATATTTTATATATTTTTACTTTGAATTTTTGTTTTATATATTTTAATTTTTAATTTATATTTAAATTTGAATTTATTTTAATTATTTATGTATATTTTGTGAAATTACAATAATTTACGCTGAAGGCGTATCCTTACTTGAGATGCACAAGCTAATATTGGCGATCTAATGGCTGAAGCAGTCTTCCCACCATTGAAATTCTTTTGTCCATTGATCACCAACAACTTTAATAACGCGTTTTAGGGACTAACCACATTTATTATAGTGTGTAGTTATTTAATTTTTTTTTTCTTTTAACAATTTGTTTTTGCTTTTTAATTGTTAATTATATATTATAGTTATTAATAATATCTATTATTTATTATCAATAATTATTTCTTTATATATTATATGTATTCATAATTATAGTTTTTATAATTTTGGTATTATAAAATAATATATACAATAGTATATATTAATTATAGTTATTTTATTATATATATTATATACATGATTTAAATATAATAATATTATTAATAATATATATTATATATTAAATACAAAACTTTTATTTGAAAAAAAATATTATAGTTCTATAGTAAAATCGTTTTTAATAATTTATTATAATTAATATATTTTAATTATATAGATAATATTATGAATATATATTGCACAAATGTATGAAAAAACAACATAGACCAATTGTTTTTCTATTTTGAGATTCCACACTTCTTCGTGTACCCATTGCACACCAAGGTGCAATTGCTAGTAAATTCAATCTATTAGAAGTAGTTCAATTTATAATTAATTTTATTATATACAAATTAAAGTTATTGTAGTATTTAATTTATTTTAGATATTTTATAAATTTTAACATTAACCTTTTATTTCTTAAATTTGCATTACAGATTTTTATTATATTTTTATTTCTCATTTTATATTAGAAAAATAATATTTATTTTAGTTAATTATTAAATTTGTAAATAATGTAGACATATAATAGAGAAATTAAATTAAAATACAACTAATATGGTTGTTGGATAGAAAATTAAATCTATTGTTAATTCATTTTAGTAAAATTTACTCTTTTGGATCCAATAATATTAAGAATTTTTGAAAAATACATATAAATAGCTTACAATTTTAATTTAATAAAGAGGAATTAGCATCCAATAGCTAGCCTCCAATAATTTTGGTTGTTTAATCTAGTATTGGAAAAACTACTATAGCTTCTCAACCAAAACTTGGCTTGCCCCATGCTTGACACAACTTTTAAAAAAGTTTTTAAACCTAAAACAATTATTTATGTCATTCAATAGTTAACTTATTAGTGATCAAGATGTGTAGATTGCACTATTTTAGCCACATTTTATGAAAATTTACAAATTATGACATCTATGATATAATATTTATGTATATGTATTACTTAATTATGTATATTTAATATTTATATACTTATTACTCAACTATTTTTATTTTATAAATATAACATATAATATATTTATATTTATTATTATATAGTTTTTGTATAATGTAAATTAATAAATATATTTTAGTACAATCTAGTATATTATAAAATTATATATTTGATATTTATGTACATTTAACATTTAATTATATATATTTTTTATATTAATAATAGAATGAACAGTTAGATTACAACGTATCCACAACTAGATACAGTATGCCAACAATCAATATATCACTGCTATAGAACTATATAGCACAACTAGATACAAAGATCAAAGCTAAATGTCTTAGGTAGATACAGAATGTCAACAGTTAAAAATAACTATATAGAATTGCGAAATACAAATTGAATATAACTATTGCCAAAACTAAAGAAGATACAAAATAGAATGCAGCTGCCTATAGAGAGCAAAAAGTATCAAAAAGGAGATAGAATAGTCTTCCACCACACCCCAGTTGATCAAAGTTTGAATAGCCTCTCTCTCATCACAAGAGAAGACCTCTATTGTCTCAAAGTTCTCAATCATATTTCTCAGCAGCCACCTGATTAATGATTTCCTTTTTGACTTCCTCCAACGCTCTAAAAAAGAACTCTAGATTTGGTTGCCCTTGATTCACCACAATCTCCATAGTGACTAAAACCTGTTCTTCCCCCTACATCTGATCTAGAGAAAACATCTTCTTGGAATCATTCTTGACTGTTCCCATCCTTAACATGCCTTCGAAACTCATCGAGGGTTCTACAGAAAATTTCAGGTGCTTCACCATAAAGCTGATGCATCTGGCCGCAACTCCTTAGGTCCTTTTTAGACTACAAATCACCAAAAGAATTCTCCATGTTCATCGAGACCTGCAAAGAAATATTAAGAAACGTGAGTTTTTTATTAAACTCAGTAAGTTCCCTCTTGGACCCCTTAAATTTGCTTTCATTTCTCATTTTCCAAACGTTCCACATAACTTTGTTAGTAAGTACCAAAAAATCTTGTATTTTTTATTAATCTAGAAACAACACATTGTTCCAATGAGCTTTACCATTATCATTCCAAAAATTTAAATTGTAACAAAACATGCTCCAGATTTCCTGGGCATAGAAACACTCAAAAAGAATGTGCTTTACTGATTCTAGGACTCAACATATGCTACAAATTTCAACATCATTAGAGTTAGTTTTAAACGGAATCCTCTGTAAAAGAACAAGCCATCTGAAGGAAGCCTTTTTAGGCTCCATGGAACTATTCCAGACAAAAGAAAAAATATTTTGAAACTTCTTAATGTCCACAGACATACCCCAACATGAGTTAATATGGTCCATCACAATGGTCTTGCTCGTAAGGTCATTGTAAATTTTTTTGGCCTTCACATTACCAGCAATGGTGCCATCTTGCCAAATGAAATCCTCGACAATGTTGACCGTATCTCCCAAAGCCATCAACAAAACTGCACCATTGCAGGCTTCCCGAATGGAGGAGAAGGTTTTGGAGTTGGAGCTTGGAATGTTGAACTCTAGGCACAACTCATTCCAAGTTTTTAAACTACCCCTAGCGAGAATATCTCCAAAGGTTCTGATACCTTTAGCATTCCACGCTTTGGCAGAACACCCTTGAAGCAGAGCAAGAGCCTTGTTATTATGCTCTAGATTCCACCACACAAATCCGGAGGAATGACACTTCTAGTTATTTTTCAAAATTATGTTATAATTCCTTAACTTAACTTTATGCTTAGTAAGCTCCTACGCCCTCTAGATACTCCTGAATACTGGCAAACCAGCAGGGACCATGGGGTATTTGGTAAGGAGAATTTCACTTATTGTAAGGAGTTTCCAAGATTTGGCTTTCTTTGGGACCGCCTTTTGAATGTTGTTTCTCACCGGAATTTTCTAGGGTTCATTACCACTCAGGGACTTAAGGATCCACTTAGTAGCAAGTGCTATACCTTGAGCTTTTAAGTCTTTCAAGCCAATACCCCCTTGATGTTTACCAAGGAAACACTAGTCCCACTTCACCGAGTGTCTCTTTCTCTTACCCTTCCCATCAGACCAAAGGAATCCCCTTATCTTCTTTCAAATTTTGTTCACTTGGTAGCTACAAAAGAACCACACAGAAGTGAAATAAATGCTATATGAAGCAAGAATTTTCTGACACACTTGGATTCTTCCTGCAAGAGAGAGATATCTCTTGTTCTAACTCTCAAGCTTCCTATCAATTTTACCTCTAATCCAATTCCACATCTCTTTGAGATTGGGGTTGACAACAAAAGGGATTCCTAGGTACCTGACCAACTTGTTGGGGCCTCCCCATTGGAAACCAAACCTATTCAAAAACTTTGGAGGATTTTCTTTCCAGCCTAGGAAGATGGACTTAGCTTTGGATAACTTGGCCCCAGAAGCCTGGTAGAACAAATCAAGATTCACCATTAAAGATTCCAAATTCCTTTGATTCATTTCCACAAAGAATGAAGTATCATCAATGAAATTGCACATTAGTGAGGTCACTGTTATCAGGTAGTTTGATCCCTCTGATCTTGGGGGAAAATGAGTTATCTTTTAGCAGGTATGGCAGAGCATCAGAAGCAATCATGGAAAGGGTAGGGGTGAGGGGGAAACCTTTTCGGATTGATATCTCCAGCGTTATTTCCTCTGACAACCTGCCATTAACATCAACTTTGGCTGCTTGACATCCTTCAACAAGGTATTCACCATACTACAAAACTTCGCAGGGAAGCTAAACACTTAGAGAACAACCCTTAGGAACTCCCACTCCACTCTATCATAAGCTTTCTCGAAATCCAACAGCAGCATGGCCGACTCTTGGTTAGACTGCTTGGCCATTCTAGAGCCTTCTCAAGAGCCTTTTATGAAGCCCAACTCTGGCAAGCCTTAGGGTGATCAAGTTTTCCAGAATATACCACCCTTTTATGAAGCCTGTTTGAGTGTTGGTTATAAACTCTGGGAGAATGTTGGCAAGCCTTAGGGCAATAACCTTAGCCAAAATCTTATAAGTGGCATTTAATAAGGTGATGGGTCTCTAGTTCTTAACTAAGGATTTGTCTCCCCCTTTTGAGCGCAACTTGATGATCCCCCTATTAATCTCTTTCCCTAAAGAGCCCTTGTCTAGGGCCTCCTATAGACTTGCAGCAGGTCCTCGCAAATCCAATCTTCAAAGGTTGTAAAAAACTCAACAAGAAGCCCATCACAACTAGGGGACTTGTCATTGCTCATAGAAAAGATTACCTTTCTAATTTCCTCTTTCGTTAAATTGGCCTCAAGCTTGACCACATCCTCAGCAATATTTTTAGGAATGAGGCCTTTGATGAGCCCCCTCGCCTTCAGGCCAACCACTCCTCCATCCTTCGAGGAGAAGAGATCCTTATAGAAGGAATGGAACTACTCAAGAACTTCTTCCTGAGATGAGAGCATTTGGGTACCATCCCAAATTTGGCCAATTTTCTCCTTTAAGTTCTTTTCCTTCAGGTAATTGAAGAAAAACTTGGAACCCTTGTCCCTGCACTTTAACCAATTCAACTTGGCTCTAATTTTTTTCCCATGAACTTTGTGGTTTTGAAGCTTCCTTAATCTATCTTTAGCAATAATCAGATCCTTGCAAAGCAGCACTTCACTCAGGTTTCTTTGCAATCTAGACTCAACATCAAAGATTCTATCTTGGAGGTCCCCCTCCTCTTTTCTTCAGTCCAAAGCTTTCTTTTTGCCGATAGTTTGAAAAAGCTTCCTCCACCCCTCCACATTTTGATTCCATCTCTCTAAATGGGAGTGATTCTTTAGCATCCACTTATTGATCTCTCTCAGAGAGGCAATAATATCCTGGCAATCAGGGCCTTTCAGCAACTCAGTGTTAAGAATGAAACCATCTTTTCTCCTTGACTCTTCCATGCCCCCAAAGGAGGCTAAAGTACTAGCCTTAATCGGATGATGATCAGAGAGTGTGTAAGGACAGACCTGTACCATTGGTCCATCATTACAATGCTTGAAAGAGAAGAAGTCTTTACTAGCATATATTCTATGAAGTTTCCAGTAGATCTTGTTGCCCCCTTTTTGGTGTTGGAAATATGTGCCTCAAACATCATAAGTTGAAACCTCCATTGGAGCCAAGTTGGTATGACATCCATCATGTCTAGCTGACTAGTAGGTTGTTAACATCATGTTTTGTACAGGTCGCTGTGACCTAGCTTCTGTCTCACCAAACGATTCTATCGCTATGACATAGAGCAGTCATTGTAACCTTTCACCTCATGAAGATCTTTGGACGACAGGCCATTCAATTGGATATCATATATTGGGGAGAGTTTTAGTGGTTTGCTATGAGCTCTCATTGATAGGAAAGTCTCACCAACAGGATACGCATTGAAGTCTTCAGGATAAATAAAGGGTTCTTGCTATGATGTCCCAACGACATTGGAAATTCTCACTGATGAAGGTTTAAATGTTGGTCATCGGTGTAACATGCCGGCTCGGTGAGAAGTCCTAGCGAAAGTAACATGTCTCGTCAACAACGCTTTATGTTGGAGCCTTTGGGGTAAGTCTTGGAGGTTGGTATGATCTCTCGGCGAAGGACGTAAGTCTTGCCGACTGTGACTTGGTGCTGCTCAGTATGACTTGTGTGTATTCGGCATAACATCTTGGTGAAGGTGATAAGTCTTGCCGATAGTTGCATGCTTGCTGTGTAACTTAATGTAGCTCGATGAAACCTCTTGGCGAGCAGTAAGTCTTGCTGATAGGAATGTTGAGTTCGCTATGACTTTGATTATCGGTATGTGGTCTCATCAAAGAGCGATACTCTTGCCGAATGGTAAACTCACGTCTATGTGACTTGTGGAGTTTTAGAGTAACATCCTAGCGAAAGCGATATGTCTTGGTGACATGGCGAAAGCTGAGCGATAGTCTGTTGAACTCAATGTAACATCTTGGTGAAAAGGATAACTCTTGCCAATATCGATATGAAGGTTATGTGGCATCGGCGAGACACTATTAGTGTCTCACCGAGATGCCAACTCAGTGTGAATTCTTTTGATCGTCCTATGTGGAGTCTCGTGGACCAATAGGAGAAGCTGAATCTGAACAGTTGGAAGATTGTTTGTTGTTACAGTTCTGTGAAGAAGCTCGACAGTCAGGGAACACCATGGATATAGTTTGTAGTTGCAGATGCTTGGGGGTTCGATAGTTGGTTGATTTGATAGATTGTTGTATGATCATTAAATGATTTCTATTATGTAAAGACTGTAACGTGAAGTTTCCTACACAAGATTGTTCATGGTGAATGCTGCTGTAAACAGATACCAGAAAGATAAGTTTGACATTTGTATCTAATCTCCATTACTGTAATACAAAGTGATTTCTCTTGGTGTGGCAGGTTTTTCTCCCGTAAGGGTTTTCCCACGTATATCTGGTGTTCATGTGTGATTGTCAAATACTCTATTTTGTTATTTGCTTCATAGTGCATCTTAATTGGACTGTAAGTGTAAATTTTTAAAGTGTATCTGCATTCTTCCTTGAGGTATTGATGTTAGGAGAATTGTTTCGGCATCTAATTTTCCTTACAAGTGGTATCAGAGCCTGGCTAGTTGTGTTATCCTTGTGGGTACGTTGGGTTTTTTGTGTCAATTTTTGTTCAGTGGGAGTCTTGTAGAAGTTTTTCAATTTCTAATTACAGATTGAGATGGCTAGCACATCTGGGAAGATTGAAATAGAAAAATTCAATGGCAGTAATTTTGAGTTGTGGAAACTCAAGATGGAGGATCTTCTAGTTGATCGTGATCTATGGATTGTTGTGTCTGGAACTAAACCTACAGGCATGAAGCAAGACGATTGGGACCTTGCAGATAGGAAGTCTAAGGGGCTGATAAGGCTCTGTTTGGTAGACTCAGTTCTTCTGAATGTGCATGAGGAGAAGATTGCCTCTTTTTTGTGGAAGAGATTAGCATCTATTTATCATGGGAAATCTTTGGTGAATAAACCGTTCCTGAGGAAGAAGCTGTATTCTTTGAGAATGCAGGAAGGAGGGTCTGTGGCTGATCATTTGAACACATTCAATATGTTGATTGCTTAATTGACATATGTTGGTGTGAAGACTAAAGAAGAGGATCGTTGTATGCTTCTATTGTGTTCTTTGCTAGACTCATGGGATCATTTGGTGATGGCTATTGGGGGTACAACATCTAGTTTCAAGATGGAAGATGTTGTTGGTTCTTTGTTGTCAGAAGAGATGAGAAGGAAATCTTCTGAGATGGCAAAGGAAGCTCTTGCTGTCAGAGGAAGACCGAAAGAGAAAGGCAAGAAGAAGGACAAGAAATCAAAATTGAGATCAGAGGGGAGATCAAAGTCTCCTAGAAAGAAGTCAAAGGTGAAGTGCTGGAACTGTGGAAAACCTGGTCATGTCCGAAAGGATTGTAAAGAGGAGGAGAAGAAGAAGTATTCTTCTGACAATGATTCTTCTCAGGCTGATTCAGATGCCTTCATTGCTTCCTTGGCTACATAGACATCAGATGATGTCTGGCTGATTGATTCTGGAGCATCTTTCCACATGACATCTCATAGAGATTGGTTCACAAAGTATGAAGAATACGATTGTGGAAAGGTGTACTTAGCGAGTGATTCAACTTTGGAAATTGTTGGCCGTGGAAGAGTCAGAATCCAATTCCCTGATGGAAGAGTAAAGGGGATCAATGATGGTATGCACGTACAAGGTTTGGCTCGAAATCTACTTTCTGTCAGTAAGCTTAATGATATTGGAGTACAAGTCATGTTTTCTAGGAATGGCTGCAAGATGACTAGAGGTTCAATGGTGTTGGCTAGAGGTGCTCGAATTGGTACCCTGCACAAGCTGGATGCACATGCTGTTCAATGTAACAGTGTCTCTCGAAAGTCACTGAAAGCTGCTCATGAAGGTAAAGAGGGAACTATCCCTAATTATGTAAACTCTATGGAAGTAAAACTTCTAGCAGAGAAGACTATGCTCTAGCATCATAGGCTAGGCCACATAGGAGAGAAAGGTTTAAAAACTTTGAAAAACAAAAACTTGGTTGAGGGGCTAGAAGATTGTAATCTTGAATTTGAATTATGTGAGCATTGTATATATGGAAAGTAGCACCATGTTTCGTTTGATTCCAATCCTCATAAATCTTCCAGTTTGCTAGATTATATTCATTTGGATGTATTTGGTCCAGTGGATGTTCCTTCTTTGTCTAAGTCAAGATACTATGTGTCGTTCATTGATGATTTTTCAAGAAGAGCATTTGTTTATTTTCTGAAAAGTAAATTAGAAGTATTCAGTCGGTTTAAAGAATTTAAAAATCTTATTGAAAATCAGACTGGTAAAAAAATAAAATGCTTAAGGACTAATAATGGCGGTGAATTCTGTTATGATGAATTTGAAAGATACTGTAAAAACCATGGGATTAAAAGACATAAGACTACACCTTATACTCCACAACAGAATGGAGTTGCAGAAAGGTTCAATAGGGTAGTGATGGAGAGAGCACGAAGTATGCTGAGTAGTGCTGGCTTGGAGGAGAAGTTCTAGGCTGAGGCTGTATCTATTGCATGTTATTTAATTAATTGTTCTCCAAATTCTGCTCTTGTTGAGAAAACACCTTTGAAAGAGTGGTCTGGTAAGAAGCCCTCTCTTAGACATATTTGAGTCTTTGGCTATGAGGCATATACATATGTGCTGGATGTAAAAAGATCTAAATTGGAGAACAAGGTTGTCAAGTGTATTTTTATTGGCTATAGAGCTGTCATAAAAGGATACAAGCTTTGGAATCCTGAAACATAAAATATTGTATACAGTAGAAGTGTAATCTTTCATGAGCTGAAACCATCCACCTTGGATCTACAGTTAGAGACAAAGTCAGAAAATGATAAGGATGTAGCAATAATTCCTCCTACACCAGAGAAAGAGGAATTGAAAGTTCAAAATGTACCTGAAACTGAGGAGAGCTCAAGCAGTTCTTAAAGTTCTGAAGAAGAAGAACCTCAGCCTTAGCCAGTGAGGAGGTCAACCTAAGAAAGGAAACAACCAGATAGGTATGGGTTCTCATTGATTGATTCTACTTGTGCCTATGCTTTGATTTTTAGTATTGATGATCCTAAGACTGTAAAAGAGACATTTAAAATGTCTGATTCAGATTCTTGGTTGGAAGCCATGGAAGAAGAGATGGCATCTTTAGAAAAGAATGATACTTGGAGTCTGGTGCCCTTGCCTGAAGGCAGAAAACCTATGGGCTACAAATGGGTATTTAAGAAAAAGATTGGTCTGGATGGCAGTGTAGAAAAGTACAAGGCAAGACTAGTTGCAAAGGGTTATTCCCAGGTCGAGGGAATTGATTATGGGGAAATATTTTCTCCTGTATCTAAGTTGACGTCCATTAGATTTCTTTTGTCACTTGTAGCAGCATATGATTTAGAGGTCGAACAAATGGATGTGAAGACAACATTTCTTCATAGTGATCTTGAAGAAGAAATCTATATGTCCCAGCCTGAGCACTTTGTTGAAAAAGGTAAAGAAAAACTGGTATGCAAATTAAAGAAGTCTTTGTATGGGTTAAAGCAGTCACCTAGAATGTGGTACCAGAAATTTGATACTTTTGTATTGTCTTTGGGATTTGTGAGATCAAAATCTGATCACTGTGTATATTATAAAACTAAAAGTGATTGAGTGCTTATTATTGCACTTTATGTTGATGATATGTTGTTCATAGGCAATAGTAAGCTAATGATTTCTGATCTTAAGTCTCAGTTGTCTGCTAAGTTTGAAATGAAGGATCTTGGTGTAGCAAGGTATATTCTGGGCATGGAGATAACCAGGGACAGGAAGAATAAAAAGATTTGGCTCAGTTAGAGTAAGTATGTCAGGACTGTTCTTGAGAGATTTTGTATGAATGATTGCATATAGCTAGTGGTTCCAGTCTTGTAGGGAACGAAGCTATCTGCTGAGGGCTGTCCAAAATCTCCTACTGAGATGGAGGACATGACCAATGTACCCTATGCTAGTGTGGTTGGAAGTCTCATGTATGCAATGGTCTGTACAAGGCTAGACATTGCCCAAGCAGTGGGCATTCTTAGTCGGTTTATGGCTAATCTTGGAAGAACTCATTGGGATGCTGTAAAGAGAGTTTTCAAATATTTGAAGGGCACTTCAGATTTTGCTTTGTGTTACCATGAGAACTTGGTTGAATCACAGAGGACTCTCAGTATTCGAGGCTATGTGGATTCTGATTGGGTAGGGGACATTGACAGCAGAAGGTCCACCAGTGGATACATCTTCATGATGAATGGTGGTGCAGTGAGCTGGATGAGCAAGCGATAGGCTGTAGCTGCTTTGTCCACTACAAAGGCTAAATACATGGCAGCTACTCATGCTTGTAAAGAAGTAGTTTGGTTGAAACATTTTTGTTCTAACATTGGTTTTGATGCAGGAGAAATAACAATTTTTTGTGACAGTCAGAGTGCAATTTGTCTGGCAAAGAATCCAACTTTCCATGCCAGGACGAAACATATTGATGTACAGTACCACTTTGTACAAGATAGGGTGGAGGATGGAAAGGTTAGTTTGGAAAAGGTTGATACTCTGGAGAATGTTGTAGATTCATTGACAAAGCCAGTGAGCATAGACAAGTTCAGGTGGTGTGGCAGTTCAATGGGCCTTGGTGCCCATGTTTTTCAGTAAGTTAAGTTGTGGTTTGGAGGTGCCTGTGTGATCTTCGTCAAGTGGGAGATTGTTGGAAATATGTGCCTCAAATATCACAGGCTGAAACCTCCATTGGAGCCAAGTCGGTATGACATCCATCATGTTTGGCCGACTAGCAGGTTGTTAACATCATGTTTTGTACAGGTCGCTGTGACCTAGCTTCTATCCCACCGAACAATTCTATCACTATGACATAGAGCAGTCATTGTAACCTTTCATTGCATGAAGATCTTTGGATGATAGGCCATTCAATCAGATATCGTATATCCGGGAGAGTCTTAGTGGTTCGCTATGAGCTCTCATCGATAGGAAAGTCTCACCAACGAGATACGCATTGAAGTCTTCGGGATAAATAAAGGGT
Source organism: Sequoia sempervirens (assembly GCA_007258455.2). Taxonomy (NCBI): domain Eukaryota; kingdom Viridiplantae; phylum Streptophyta; class Pinopsida; order Cupressales; family Cupressaceae; genus Sequoia; species Sequoia sempervirens. The sequence continues at coordinate 600,791,282 of VDFB02271358.1, forward strand.
TCTCACTATGATGTCCCAACGACATTGGAAAGTCTCACCAACGAAGGTTTAAATGTTGGTCATCGGTGTAACACGGTGGCTCGGTGAGAAGTCTGAGTGAACGTAACATGTCTCGCTGACAACGCTTTATGTTGGAGCCTTCAGGGTAAGTCTTGGAGGTCGATATGATCTCTCAGCGAAGGACGTAAGTCTTACCGATTGTGACTTGGTGCTCGATATGACTTGTGTATTTGGCATAATGCCTCAGCGGAGGTGATAAGTCTTGCCGATAGTTGCATGCTTGCTGTGTAACTTAATGTAGCTCGATGAAACCTCTTGGCGAGCAGTAAGTCTTGCTGATAGGAATGTTGAGTTCGCTGTGACTTTGATTATCATTATGTGGTCTCACCGAAGAGCGATAATCTTTCCGAATGGTAAACTGACATCTATGTGACTTGTGGAGTTTCAGAGTAACGTCCTAGCGAAAGCGATATGTCTTGGTGATATGGTGAAAGTTGAGCGATAGTCTTCTGAACTCGACGTAACATCTTGGAAAAAAGGATAACTCTTGCCGATATCAATATGAAGGTTATGTGGCATCGGTAAGACACTGTTAGTGTCTCACCGAGATGCCAACTCAACGTGAATTCTTTTGACCGTTTTGATCGTCCTATGTGGAGTCTCGTGGACCAATAGGAGAAGCTGAATCTGAACAGTTGGAAGATTGTTCATTGTGATGATTCTGTGAAGAAGCTCGACAGTCAGGGAATGCCATGGATATAGTTTGTAGTTGCAGACACTTGGGGGTTCAATGGTTGGTTGATTCGATAGATTGTTGTATGATCAGTAAATGATTTATATTCTGTAAAGACTATAACATGAAGTTTCCTATACAAGATTGTTCATGGTGAATGTTGCTGTAAAAAGATACCAGAAATCTAAGTCTGACATTTTTATGTAATCTCCATTACTGTAATACAAAGTGATTTCTCTTGGTGTGGTGGGTTTTTCTCCCGTAAGGGTTTTCCCACATATATCTGGTGTTCATGTGTGATTTTCAAATACTCTGTTTTGTTATCTGCTTCATAGTGCATCTTAATTGGACTGTAAGTGTAAATTTTTAAAGTGTATCTGCATTCTTCCTTGAGGTATTGACGTTAGGAGAATTGTTTCTACATCTAATTTTCCTTACATTTGGGCATTGCACTAGGTGTACCAAATCCGTTTTGAATCCTTTTTGTTTCCCTCTAAGGGGTCAAAAAGCCCCAACTTGTTCTTAATTCGAAGCAAAAAGTTCTTTTTGTTTCCTTTCCAGGACATATCAGCTGCCCCCCACTTATCCTCCATCCTCTCCACCATGTTGAAGTCCCCTCCTACAAGCCAAGGAATCCCTTGCAAACATGCCATCCATTTCCAGAGTTCGATCCTATCTCTGTGGTCATTGGGAGCATATACTAAGCAAACCCCAAAAAGCAAGCCCTCCCTTTCAATCTTGACCCAAACCAACCTATTATAGGGGGATGAATCATGATTGGTAATCCATTGAGCCCATTGATTAGAAATAAGGATGGAAACTCCTCCCCTCCCCTTTTCATGGGAAGTAGTGAAAAACTTGGAGTCATTCCAGATAAACCGCAGCTTAGTTTCAAGAGAGAAGCCAGTGGCTTTAGTTTCTTGAAGCAGAAAAAAATCTTTTTCTTTATCCATGTTAAGAAACCTTCTAACAATGTAATTTTTGTCAGGGGATTCCAACCCCCTGACATTCCATGAAATACAATTAACTTTCATTGCCATTTATCATCGAGGATTCCTCTTGTCCATTTTTGAAGTTTTCAAAGCACTTGGGAAGCTTATCTTCTACTTCCAGCTTTTTGGAGACAGGGGACTGCAGCATAGTACTTGTTTGTCATCTCTTGTTCTTGGAGATTTGGATTTTCTTTACCCCTATGGGAGTGTTGCTGTATTTTCTTGGCCTGCCCAGACCATTTTTTTGTTTTGGGGCAGCAACCTTCTTCCCCCCAGTGAAATCCTCCTCCTCAGAATTCTCCATGGTTCCTATAGGCTCACCATTATTTAGGATATCCTAAAATTTATTAGTTTCTTCTTCATAGTCCTTATAGAAAACTGTCATGTTATTACAGGAAGAATCTTGTTTATTCATTTCAAGCTTAGTGCCCACTTCATGAGGAGTGGGGTTGATTTCACCTCCAGTGAGGGGGGTGGAGGTGGAAACAGTGGTCTGTCTAGGGGCCAAGGAGGCAAGCCCTTTAGACTGGGATCCTACGCCCCCACATCTAACTTCATTGCTAATAGAGAAGGAAGTTCCTTGTGGGTACTCAGCAGGGGTGACACACGTGTTCACCATTGAGCCACCACCCAAATTAGGGGGGATGTTGGGAACCAACAGTGTGTCTCCAGTGCATCTGGGTAGATCACCCCAATTACCACCATCATCTTCACTGGCTAGAGAGTCAACCAAGGGGCCTTTCATGCTGTACCTGTTAGCCAGGTTATCCTGGATCCTCATTCTAATTTTTTTCATGGCCAATTATTGGGCATTAAGCTTCTCAACCAGCCCCGCGTTCATGGTAAGCTGATTCTCAAGCACCAGGTCTCTCGTGGATATGATACCCTCAACAACAGGTGGCCAGGTATCAACTTCCATCCTGCCATCACCAACCTCAGCTTGCACAAGGAGGGTGAAGGAGTTCCTCATCGGGGTTGTTGGTTGGCCTAGATAATCAACCATTGTTTCCTGGCTACTCGTCGACTCACACAGATAGATTTCCTTGCGAGAGACGTCGTCAGGTATAAGATGAGCATTCAGGACATAATTATTCACCATGTTAATTTTTGGCTTGGGCTGGGAACCCTTCCGACTGTCTTTGGGAGTATCACATCCTCAAGAGACACCCCCATAACTATTCTCTATTGTTTCGCCAGGGGGTCTGGAGGTTGGTTTCCTCTTTATCAAGGGGAAATTTTTCCTAATGTTCCCTTCTTTACGACATAGGAAACAAGCATTAATCCCCCCAAAAACTTCCAAGGGGAAAACCACTTGGCCAACATCTTCTTTAATGACAATATTGTCTGACATATCGACACCGGGTCATGAGGAAACCACTTCTCGCACGTCTAGGTGGGGGGGTGACCCTGGCCTCTTCAATCCTTATAACGACCGCCAAAGGAGCCAAGATTTGCAAGATTAGCCTCCAAAACTCAGGCAACAAGTTTTTTTATAGTGACCCATCTAGGGCTCGACAGGGCAATGATCTCCTCGACAATGGCTGCCGGAGACCAGGACAAGGCCCGGAAGGTGGAACCACCCATGTTCCAATAAGGTTTCTCAATGATTTTTTGTTGTATAGTTTGATTTGCTAGCATTATGACGAATAAACCACGTTGGATCATCCAACAAAATTTAACACTAAAACCAAATCTGGTTCCCCAAAACCTAGCGAGCCAAGAATCAAGAAACTTCCTAGCTGGAATCTTACCAGCGTCAAGTGCCACAAAAAAGATAGCAGTTTTTTTTAATCTAACTCTTTCATTTATAATGACTTCCTTTAATTCCTTGTTCAGAGAAATAAGCAAATCATTGGGGCTGGCAGAGGGAGACTTACCTTCGCCTGCTCTGTCGCTGGTGTCGTCAGAATCCACTAGAAACTTGGCATCGACTGGAACGTCACCATTACTCCCTGCCAGAGCTGTTTTGAAAGTCTTATGACCACTAGGGTGCGAAGATCCTAAATCTGTCTCACTACTAGTGCTAGGGGGGAGGGTATCGAGCCCTCCTCCATTATTGTAAGGAGGGGATGTGGCTATACCACACACCCCCTGAGGTTAGCTTCTCTACAACAGAAGAAATGGAAAAAAACCTAATAGGGCACATAAAAAACCAGAAACAAAAGAAAAAGAAAGGAAAGAGGGAACCCGTGGTTAGAGAAAACCCGAGTGGGGGGGCGTATGGCCTCCCCCACAAGGCCTTGACATGAAATTCAAAGGCACCACCAAACCCCTATGTAGCCTTAGTTGCAGACCAATTCATTCTTTAATTATATATTTACTTATAAATATATATTTTATACCATATCAAATATCATCTCAAATATTATATATAATTTAATTTGTAGTATATAAAAAATATATTATTCATATAACATATTTATATATAATAATTTTTGTTTTTGAAAGAGGAAAAAATGGGTTTTACAAGGATTCGAAACCACAAAGTTTACAAACAAAAGAAAGGATCATAAAAGACCCCAATAATAGAGAGATTGTAAAGAAAACAACAAAATGACAAAGCCAGAGCCACCAAAAAAGCCAGCAAGGGCCACAAAAAAGACCCAAAAATATTAGACAAAATGCCAATAATGACTAAACTTGGGACTTTAATGTTTCCAAAGTCTTAGCTTCCATGTCATTCATTTCATGAACCCCCCTCTTTAAGATCTAGACCATTTGGGTAGTAGGAGGTGCTTTCCTCTTAAGGTTGGCATGGGTCCTTTTCAATATGCCTTGGTCCCCGTTCTTGCTTTTATCCTTGTCCCCTTCCAGATCAACAACCAACGAGCCTTGTTGTGCCTTTTCCAACTTTTCAGACATTGCATTGATGATAATGGCATTGTGCCTAGCCATTTTATGGTTTTTTTCCACAATAGTTTTCATGTTATTTTTTATTTTAACAATTTCAGCTTCCAAAGTCTTATACTTGTCCTCAATGCCATCATCTCCCATTCCAGTATTATTCTTTTTCTATTTTCCTTCTTCATTGCTAAGAGCAGACAAGTTCAATTCCAATTCCTCGAACTTGCTATTTAGAACCCTATTTTTGAGATTAAGATCATTAATTTCTTGATAGGCCTATTTCATAACCCTAAAAATTTCACCAACGCCACTTCTAGCAAAGGCAAGGATATATCCAGACTGATCTCGGTCTAAAATGAGGTTAAAATCATCTGGGTTAGGGGAGCTAGGAAATCTAGTACCATCATCTCTGAAAGAGGAAGGAGGGGTAGACATAGAGTTTCTGCTAGCTTCAGGGTTCTTAATTTTTTCCTCTAGAGAGTCCACAGAGTAGGAAACCAACTTATTGGCAGGGGAACCCTTGAGAGTGAGATTCTTTAAGGGAACCAAGCAGTTAGGGTAGATCTTAGGGTTAGCTTTAGTGAGCTAGGGTTTACAAAGATAGGTTTTCTTACCAGACAGAACAGGGGACTGGTGGGCTTCAACAATTCTCTCTGGATTAGGCTTAGAATGATTCTCTAAACGACCATTGTTTGTTTCATAGTCCTCAGACGTCGTGGAGGAAACTGGTTTGGATAAAGCTGACAGACTTTGATAATGTTCATATATTAACCTAATAAGACTAGGATGAAGAATAAGGTATCTCCTGGGATTTTTCTTGTGGTCCTCAAGGCTATTGCTCAACGAACAAAATAAATAATGAGGCAGAGAAATCTGTACCTTATGGCAGAAGTGGTTAAGGATAGAAAAATGATGACCATAAACTCTGGTGAATCTCCCGTCCAAGGTAATATACTCCATTATGACACGAAACACCTTTCTCCAAAGTGCCTTGATGGTGTCAATTTCAAAATAGCTGTTGGAAATTTTGACCAATTTCATTTTCTCCTTCTCTTTCTTAGGGAATTTGATTACCGCCTCATCTGAAAACCTTTTGTCGTGATAAAAATTCATACCCTCAGTGGACATTCTAGTCACCTCTCCTATAATTTGCTCATCCAGTTTCACCTTTCTCCCAAAGAGGATTATTTCTCCATTGTTCCGGTTCTTCTCAAAATAGTTCGTAGCCATAGTATGAGGCCCATGAAGTTTTTCCAGGAATGGAACCAAACTACCTCTCACAACCTATTTCCAGACCTTAGCATTCCTCATGTGCACTTCATAGCTTTTTGGCTCGACTCTTTTCCTATCCCCCCCATTTTCGTATGCACCTCACTACAGACTCTACCAGCGTCGAAAACTTGTTGCAAATTTACACAACCATTCCAATGAACCCACAAAACATGCCGCTTTTTCTTACCAGCTAACTTATTTGACACGACCCCATCAAATCTCGTGATTTCGATGTACTTAGCACTTTTCCCTATCATTATTAAAGATATTTTCCTCTTTCCCATGTGTAACATCATAATCTAATAAGGCCCTGAATTCAACTCCCAAGTCCCTAAAATTCTGCCACGTGTTCAATCCTTGTCTCTTAAACCCCTCATTCGCAAAGTAATCTGCCACACTGTTATCTTCCCTGTAGACATGTGATACTTTAACTTTATCGAACTTGTCTAGAATATATTTTTCTTTATCAATCTAATTCTTTATAGACCAGGAGGGGGGGTCCTACCTAGGATATAGTCAATGATGTTTTTGGAGTCCCCTTCAAGCCATAAATATTTTATATTCAAATTATGAGCTAACTTTAAAACTTGAAAAGCTCCTATAGCCTCCACCACATGGTTGGTTTGATGACCTAGGGAAATGGCCACAACCACCATAAGGTTACCATTTGAGTCCCTCAACACACCTCCACTTCCAGCCATCCTCGGATTGCCCTTCACAATGCCCTCACAGTTGGCTTTAGTCTAGCCATTTGGAGGAAAGGTCTAGCACACACCCTCCCTGCATTTCTTAGTTGGCTTGGATGCCATAGAAACATCCATTTTAATATTCCAATCCTTGGCTATCATTATATCATAGGGAGTACTCACCACAGCTTCAAGGTTAAGAGCTTTTTGGGGAATAACATTGAAGTTTTCCTTTATAAGCCTTTTTTTTCAAAAACATTAGTCTCTGACATCTCCTTATCCCTAAAAAGTCTATTATTATGTTCTTTCCACACTCCCCAAACAACAAAAGGGAAAATAAAAGCCCATAACCTTCGTATGAAGGGATTTTGAGATGGAGCTTTCCATTGTGAAAAGAAATATAATAATTTTTGTTACAAAATATAATATATAATAATAAATATTATTTTAAAAATAAATTTAGAGTATGTCAAATTTAGTATTTAATATTATAATTTATATTATATAAAATATTATTTAATGTAAAAATATTTTAACTTTGACTTATAATTTTTTAAAAATAAATACCTACTCTATTACCTCGGAACAAATTTTCTTACAATAATTTATTTTTATCTAATTTACATTTGTTAAAATTTATATTAATAATATTAATTAAACAAGAGTTGTAGAGTAGCGAAGTTTCTGCCTAAATGTTTAAGAATAACCTTGTTTTTATTTGTTGTGTTTGCTACGTTTTAGCAATAGTGTTGATATTATAACAATTTAATAGTAATCTTGAAATTTGTCAGATGGTGACATGTAATACCATAAACAATATCGGGAAATTGAAAAGTAGGTGATTTTTGACAATACAACAGATGTAATCATATATCTTTAGTGTCTCCAGATATAGTGTTTGAAGAACATTAAAGATTTAAAAAGTTTCTTTTAATTGGCCGACTGATGTTGGTAGAAGCATCGACCTCAAAATAATACATAGACATATCTTGAAAGCTTTTTGAATAATGCATGATTTCATGAGAAAAATAAAATAAATTGCAATAAGAAGGATGGGGTGAAAAGGCCGATTTACGCAGTAAGGAGGGCTACATTGAAGGTAGAAAGGGGAAGGAATTTTCCTAGCAGGAGGAAGAAGTCATCCCACAAAAGGAGAAATGAGATGGCGCATAAGGGGGAATCATTAAAATCTAAATTAACAATTTTTGGGAGCTGCACGAATTGGAGGTGTGGCAGAGAAGTGAGGTTGTGCCTCATGAGCAAGAGATAAAAGGAAAAACATTGAACAATCCACACTAATGAAAGTAGAGAGGACTACACAATAGAGTGGAAGAGAGCTGAGTAGGAGGTACTATTCAGGGAATAGGAGCATGTATGTTGATTCCTCTATAAATAGTAGGTTAGGACTACATAACAGAGTGAAAGAGAGTTGAGTAGGAGGTGCTATTTAGGGAATAGGAGCATGCATGTTCCATCCTCTATAAATAGTAGGTTAGGTGTTCTGGGTTTGTTCTCTTTTGGTTTTCTTCATTCTTTTAATTTTTTATTCATCATGTGTTTTCTTATACTTCACATCTAGTGACTCTATTACCCATTGACAGTCATAAATCTTGTGTTCTGGGTTCTTTAGCATCCTTTATAGCATTTGTCCCCAGCTAGAGCCAATTGTTACCTCAGTTTTCATCAAATCCTTTTGAGCCTTGCCAAAATTTGGAGAAGTTCATCATTGTTCATTCAGTTTTGATAAGGTTCTCAGAAACTTGTCAATTTTTGACAATATTTCGCTAACCATGTGTTATCCCAACAACTTGTCAAACGTTCATATAATTTCTGACGTGTTCGTCACCACTTAAGTTATAATAATATCATTAGCTTTCGATGAGGTTTTCAAAACCTCATTGGGTTTTGATAATGTCTTCCTAACCTAGTCTAAAGCCAACACAAGTAGGGAAAGTTGACCCATTAAATCAAAAGTGGAGAAATTTAAGACAATAAAGAAGCATTTAGGAACTTATTGAAGGTTTTGAAACCTTTATTAGAAGCCAAAAGGTTTTAGAAACCTTGAATTAAACTCCAAAAGGTTTCTGCATCCTTGGGATGGTGAGATATTTTATTTTGGCTTCTATGGTTTCACATCCATCATCTTGACCCAACATGGTTTCAACAACCAAGTCCAAAGTCAACAAATTTTGATACTTTGGTTCCACCATGAGCTCTCATAAAAGTTTGGAAAGATCGAAGATATTGAATTTTAATTTTGAAACTTTCTAGAGGTTTTGAAACCTTTGTCAAAATTCAATAAAGTTTCCACAACCTTGAGAAAAGTTGTCAAAAATTCATTCAAAAATAATTATAAGTTCTCATTTGAGGCTCGCATTCAAAATTTGGAAGAATATCAGGTAGATTGTGTAAATGAATATGAAGTAAGGAGAAGAGGATGGATGAGGTTGTCACTAAGGTAGATTGTAACTTTCATATTAAATTGTGATATCTAGGGTATCAAAGGTCGCATCTTCATAGACTGCATACAAATCCAACCCATCCCACCAATATATTGGATTTTTAAGGAAATATAACCATTGAGGCTAAGATGGAAATAGTACTTAGGTGAATAAAGGAATGGGTAATGAAGAATAAGGATAAAATGAAAAATCCCGCCCCTCAGAAAGCTAAGGAAGCTGCAAAGAAATCATAGATTAGTTAGAGGAGGTCTTCATCACTTCAAAAAATGGCATCCACAACACAGTAGACTACCTCTAGAGGTAGTGGAGATGATGATGAGAATCCCTTAGGAAGTAGGAATTTGGAAAATGCTTGTGAGGTATTTGATACATCTCCTCTCAAAAATTCACTTCAATTTTGTTTTCCAAGAACTAGTAATGTCCCCACACCTTCATTTGTCTCATGGTTAGAACAATATTTAACCAAGAACAAAAGGTGGTTGACTTGAGTCTACCCAATAAGGATATTGTGTCTCAATTAATCCAAAGAATGCCACATGTCAAAAAACTAAAACCACATCTCGATTGTTGAATGATCCCTCCTAGGGAAATATGTATATTGAGGTTGCTCATCTCTCCACTCAAAAAGAGGCTAGTCAAATGATTGCAAGTGATATCAATACCACTAGGATTAATATGGGACCCTCTACAAGAGATTGAGATGTCCACAATTTTTAGGTGTCAATTGCTAGGCTTGTAGAAATGACAGAAAAATATAACTAGAGAAAAGACCAGTCAAAACAATAGGTTAATGCTTTAACCAATTATTTAAGATATCTTGTTGACCTTTCTACTCAACCCATTAGCTAAATTGAAGTATATTTTGATCCTTTCTCTATTTCAAGTGTAAAAGAAATGATTGATAAGATTCATGTTTACAAGTCTTATGGGAAGGTCACAAAATATTGGACCTTGAGGATATGTTGGTAAGGGGAACAAAGGTTGTCACAAACATGAAGAAAATATGTGAGGATATTAAAGTATTGGAGAAAGAGATTGATAATGAAATTGTTGCCACCAAACAGGGAGAATCTATTTTGTTGAAGACTAATAGTGATCTCAAGGAAATAATCAATATGAGTTCAAATAAACTAATAGCTAAGAAGATTTTTCCAAACATTTAATATTAAAGATATTTTATGTGGAAGGAATGTATTGAATGGAAACTCTTGTTTTTGAAACAAAACATATTCGAGCAAAGAAAATTGCTCAAGGAATGTAATCAGATGAAGATTGACAGTCAAGGATCTTTCAAGAATAGGCATTAGCCTTCAAAGAGAAGATGATTCTCAAGATGAGAATGTAGAAACATGAAAGAGAAAGTTCAAGGAATTGATTGAGAACCTTTTCAACAAACAATATTTTAATGTGGAGAGCATGAGAAGGATAAGCAATATTGACTTATCTTTATCTCAATTCCTTGGGCATGCAACAACATTCTTTGGTAAGGTAGATTTGGTATGAAGAAATAAAGCTTTGTGGAAATTGAGAACTAAAAATGTAATTATTCCTCAAAATAGTGAGATGCCTTTGGTGATAAAATATTTTTAAACATACAAAGCCAAAATTGCCACACAATCTATTCAATCATCACAAGAAAGGAATGTCGATAATGCACAACCTGAGCCCAATATTGCCTCGTGTTCTTATTGGTTTCTTTCTAAATAACTTAAGGTCTCGAGAAGTTTAAGGGGCTCTTGACTTCTTCTTTTCAGTTACTTTCAAGAAGTAGTTATTCTTGTAAATGTATATAAACTATGATGTTACCAAAAGAATTTCTTATGAGAATTTTTTGAAAAAGGGAAATGGATAGAAAGTAATTCAAATAGGAAGAAGAGGTTGTATGGTTGTGAGCTTACAACTTTGGATAAATGAATGAAATGAAATCCATGTTATAGTCTATGCATTATGATTGGTTTCATTGGTTATTGAATTTTTGTGTGAACGTGAGAACCATTTCTAATATCTAATGTTCTTGAGTTTATAATTATTTTTGGTTGATAATTTTATTATTTTATGCTTTGTGGAATGCAATTAGTCTATGTTTTGATTTTTTTCTTACAAATTACATTTTGTTCAATAAAAAATTCATTGGTAGCATTTTATTTATTTGTGTTGCTCCTATTATTTCGACCTTTCTTGCTTTCTAGTTAAAATCATACCCATGTTAAAGTTTTTTAAAAATAAAAAAAGAACACATTTTTTTATCAAATGAGGGAGTTTTGTACCTCATAAAATTCAGAGGTAAATTATTTCTATTCTCTTATCAAATGAGGGAGTTGTACCCCATAAAATAAAATTTAGAGGTAAATAATTCCATATAGAAATAATGTACCCAACTATTGGTTAGTGATTATTTATATGATTGAACAATAGAGAAAAAAGTTGAAAATTTCAAATAGTGTATAATCTATTAACTAACACTATTTATATTTAACTTTTGTGGGATGTAATTTTTTTCGAAATATATATGTTAGTTGTATTTTATTTTTTATTATTTTTATATGTTTGGTGTGTTCTAGTTTTTATTAATTGTGTATGTGACTCCTTAATAGCTTTTGTTCACAAACTTAGGCTACTTTATAATAAAAAAGAATTTAAAAAGTTTAAAACAAAAAGATAATAAACATGCATTTTTTTAAAGTTCTACTCATATATAATATAGGTCAGCTGTCATATACAATAGCTATAGTTACACACACTTTTTTATTTGTCAACAAGTGTTTAGTTTATTGACTAATATTTTGAGAAGTGTATTTTTTTATTATTAAAAATAAACATTTTGCTTTTTTAACATTAAAAAGAAAAATTAGACAAAAATATGTTTGTTTTGTTTTCGATTAAAAGATATAATTAACAAGATTAATTTAATATATTAGATGTTAGTTTAATTTAATATATAATCTAATATAATATATATTAAAAATATTTAATAATATAATATATTAAATATATATTAAATTATTAAAAAGACAACATATTACATAATTTAAAATTAAAATATAAACTTATAATATTATTATCTAATATATTAAATTATATTTTAAATGTTTTAAATGGTATACATGTTACATATATATTGTATATATATTATAATATTATAATATGTTGTTAAATTAATAATATAATATATTAAAAATATATTATTTATTTGAATTTGTTATTAGATTATTTTATATATTTGAATTTAATAGAATGGAAAATATAACAAGTAAATAAATTTTGAAGAGTTTAAATTTTTTTCTAAAAATTAGTTGAATATTTTTTTGATTATGGTCATTGTGGCAGAAAAACTTTGAAAAATTGCAACCAAAAGTTTATGCTCAATTTGCCCTCAAAAGTTTTGTAGCCAATAAAATTGAAGAAAAATAATTTTTGAAATTTGAAAAGTTAAAAATCTTGCATTTTACATTAAGAAAATTAAAATATAATGTATCAAAAAAATAATAATGAATTTTGATTAGCTGCAAATAAAATGTTTAATCACTGGTTAAGAACAGACGGTGCCTATAATTCCTTGGCAGGAACTAAAAATAAAATTTCAAATAGTTGCTTAATACAAAGTTTAATTTAATATATTTTTAATTTTATTAAAATATTATAATGAAGATTATTAATAAATTTATTTTGTAAATGGTAGGGAGAAGGCTCTCACAATAAATTCTGCTGAAAAAAATTGAAACGGCCAATCTTTTTTGGCACTCGAAAACGGCCGAAGAGTAAACTTTGCTGCAAAGAAGAGGATATTAAAGCATAAAAAACAAAAAGCAGAGTAAATTTGGTGTTACGGTTAACTAATTTGCTGAAGAACAGAGAACAACAGTTATGATGTATAGGATGGCATCCATGCTCCCATGCATTCTAGGGACTGAATAGCCGTTTCCCACATGATATGGGCAGTCAACAATCTTAGCGGGTAGAACCTTCCAACTGCGCCGCACTTCTTCTAGATAATATGACATTCCCGTACAATCGTCAATAATTCAGGGGAAGTTTCTACTTATACAACAATGCTCCCACACAGATCTCCACCCTGAATCCTGCATTTCGCTGAAATGGCACAGTTTAGTAGCAAGAAATATTTTTGCAATCTCTTTGGAGTATCACTTGTGATCCTCTATTTGTCCCACTGCTCTGCAATCTCTCAAGATGGAAGGATTCTCTTGCAAATCAAGGAGAGGGATTGGATTGACAGACATGGCGCACTCTCCGACTGGAATGAGTCTCACAGCGATCCATGCAAATGGAACGGAGTCTACTATGATTCTGCCTTTGCTGTCACTCAAATCAATCTCACCGATACTCTGATATCTGGAAATCTCACCTCTGCCATATGCTCTCTTGCTAATTTGACGTCCCTCATAATCAAAGGGAACCATTTCAAGGGTCCCTTTCCCAGTGCTCTTCTCCAGTGTAAAGGTATGCAGAGGCTGGACTTGTCCTACAATTTGTTCTATGGAGGCCTGCCCAATGCCATCCATGAGTTCAGCGATCTGAGAGTGTTGAACCTCGCAGGCAACGCCTTCTCTGGTCCCGTTCCCCCTGCTTTCGGTCTGCTCTCAAAGATCGAAGTCCTTTTCTTCCATGAGAACAGCCTGAGCGCCACAATCCCTGCTTTTCTTGGCAATTTGACCACTTTGACTAACTTCACCATCGGAGACAATGCCCTGCAGCCTGCTGCGGTGCCAAGCGAGCTTGGAAATCTGAGGCGGCTGCAGCAGTTGTGGCTCTATAATTGCACCCTCGTTGGAAGAATCCCGGATTTTTTCGGCAATTTGACGAAGTTGGAGTCTTTGGACATGGCCAAGAATCGCCTCTCTGGTGAAATTCCGACCAGCATAACGGCTCTGTCGAAGATGACAGAGTTGCTACTGTGGCAGAACAATCTGTCGGGACAAATTCCGTCAAACATTGGTGAGCTGAGCAGCTTGTCCGTGTTGGATCTTTCAGACAATCAGCTCAGCGGCGAGATTCCAGATGGGATTGCAAACCTCACATATCTGGATACTGTGCATCTGTTCCAGAATCAGCTTACGGGTCCCATCCCTGCGCGCCTCGACCAGCTTCGATACCTGACAAGATTAATTCTTTTCAACAACAGTCTCAGAGGCTTATTGCCCCAAAATCTGGGTACGTATTCAAATATTTTTCTGATTGACATTGTAGTCAATTATTTTGAAGGCCCTCTGCCGAAGAATCTGTGTAGCCGTGGAACGCTTTATGGGATAGCCATATTTGCAAACAGATTCAATGGAAGCTTGCCTTCGTCTCTGCATAGCTGCAACAGTCTACAGTATGAACTGCTTAATGACAACCGCCTGAGCGGGGAGGTTCCAGAGGGTCTCTGGGGTTCTCCAGGTATAATCGAACTGCAGCTTCAAAAGAATGAGTTCGAAGGCCGAATCCCTGCTGCAATTGGCCAAGCAAAGAATCTGACCAAGCTAGAGATCGGTGGCAACCATTTTAGCGGACCGATTCCCACTGAAATTGGGGGGCTGAGGAGTCTCCAGCTTTTCAGTGCCGGCAATAACGAATTGAGCGGAACGATTCCAGAAACAATGGGATCTCTTCCCGTCCTGACGTCCATTGATCTATCAAACAATGATCTTGAGGGCAGAATCCCCGTTGAATTAGGGCGTCTGAATTTAAGTGAGTTCGACGTATCTGGTAACAACTTGTATGGACCGGTTCCTAATGCTCTCAATAATTTGGCCTTCAATATGAGTTTTGTCGGCAATCAGAAATTATGTGGCGGAGGCCCTCTGCGGCTCCCTCCTTGTTCTTCCAACAGAAAACTGTTTCTGAGTGTGGCCGCGTTTGTTGTAGTGATTGTGTTGTGCAGTGCGGCAGTACTGATATGCTTGATTAGCATAGCATGTATGTATAACAGGCGCCGCTCATTAATTCGAAACGACAAAAGCCCTGACCAAGTCAAGCAGTTTATGATTCAGAAGCAACCTGTATAAGGAAAGTCTGAGCTAATAAGTGTGTGTAAGTATAGCTTCACGTACGTGAAGATATAGTATGTCTGTCTACGCTGTGTTTGTGACTGTATAGCTTCCCTGCATGCGAAACGTACTTCTTTAATATATCAAATAGAACCTACACTCATCTCTTGCTCTTGGGAGATGGTTAAACTTCTTATTTACAAGTGCACGGTGAAGGGCGTTTTAGTATTCTATGGTTTATAAACCTGTTAAAAGGCTATTTAGTAGGCTTCAAATATAATGAAGATACGACCTACCTGAGAGTATTCACCTAAACATGGCAGACGTCTCATATCTTGAGTTTGGTGTATAAGAGTTTTTTCACAGACCAAATTCTCTTTAATGTACAAAATTTAAAGCACTTAACTCTCAAACACATCGAATATTAGGTTTGTGTAGTGATTATTTATAATTCACATAAAATTTGATGCTAGTCGATCATGGCCCTTGTTTAAATATATGTTTTGTTCTTTTGCTTGGGCAGACAAGAAAAAGAAAACGAATCCAGTAGTTGTTGACCCTAACTTCACATTTCTAATTATCCTACGTGGAAATTTCAAATCACTTCCAATTTTTTACAACAGCTTACTTGGCAAGTCCCTTGCGTGTAGCTTTCGTTTCAGGGCCACATCAGCATGCTTTTTGTCAAGATGTAGTTGACCAATACTTGTGCATTCACATCATGGGTAGTTGAGCATTGATGTGGCATCACATGATTGGTTGCTTTTTAGATCAAATGAATACATTTTGTTTAATTATGGATAGTCATGTCACAACTATTGGTCCAATATTGATAAAAATATTAGGCATTATATAAACAACTACTATCACAACTATTGAAACATGCTCAACTAATGGGTCCTCTCCCCTAACTTAAGCTAATATAATTAAATGCTCGACTTGGTAAAAATCAGCCCAAATTCAATCAAACAATTGAACAATGAATGTTATTTTAGGAAATTGAATGTGAAAGGGAGTTTTAGTTGTCTTGTTTTAGAATTGATATGAGCGAGTTAATTTGATGTAGCAATATTGAAATCAATTATTCTAGTATGAAAATTAGATGATTTAGATTTTTTCACTATCTTAGATTTTGTACAAGATTGTGATTTTTTTGAGTCAAATTTGTGGATCTAGATTGCTTCTATATGTTTAGATATTTTTTTAGCTCATAGATCTAATCAAATTGATTATTCACTTATTCTCTCAATTCATTGGTCTCTTTACTTCCTATTAGTTGTCAAGGATTGTTGGTATTTAAAGGTATCTTAAGGAGGCTACCTAATCACAAGGGCCAAGTTCTCCTAGCTCTACTCAATAGAGAGATTATCTTTCTGGTTCTGCTACAGATTGGTAGACAACATGCAAGACTACAACATCCTACAAGTGCTTTTGAAGTAAACATTTTCCTTTTTGAAGTAATCACATTGAAGTCCTTCATTAGTAATAAAATATTGTTCCAATTTTAGTCAATCAATTGAAGTGCTAATAAAATATTGTTCCTTTTAGTCAATCAATTGAAGTGCCCCTCTAATAAATATTGTTTGAATGCTCCAAAAGGTTGAAGGATTCTAGGATGTCCAAAAATTTCTAAATGAATGTACTTAAATACTAATACATAGTAATAATCACATAAAAAATGTACTAAGTCAGGTCATTATACAATGGACAAAATGGGAAAGATTCAATAATTTTGAATTTTTGAATTTTGGGGGTCCATTCCATAGGTGAGATTAATTCCACACCTAGAAATTAACATTGACTAAGAGAACAATAATGTCAATATAGGGAATGAATGCCTAAACACATGAGGTGAGTGTAATAAATATTAAATATGTGGGTATATGTGTATAATTGGATGATATAAGTTGAGTGGAGGTGGGGATATGTAAAGGATTGGGGAATGGGTCAAATCTTACAAAAGATCGCACATATCTTGTCACACTCTGTTATGTGTTTACCTATTTACTATTACTATGCTAGGGTAAATTATTGCACATGTGTGAATATATTTGGAATGTTGATTGGATATAAATATGTGCGATTGCACTTTTCTTATCAAAAGTGAATGAATGTTTATTTCATTTGATGTTAATGGAATAGAAATCTGGAATGTATGGTTATTGAATTTAACATTCTAACTATGAAAAGGATAATGCAAATGTTTGTATTGATGAACAATTGACTACCATGAAAATGTGTTAAGTTGGATGCAGGTTTAGAATCAATCCTCTAAAAGCAAGGGGAAGTATCACTCAAGAGAAGAACTTGGTGAAGTAACTGGTAACGAAACCTAATTGAGCTTATACACACACACACTCACTAGTAGAATGGTTGAGTCAAGTCATAGTGTTTGGGAATTGGCAAGTTATCCTTTAGCATGATATGTTTGCAATAGAAAGGAGTTTGAATTCTGTTAGGAGCATTCTTGGTTTATGTTTAGTGCTTGGTGCATGCGAGTACTACTTTATATTACTAATATGCTTGATTGATGATATGTACATACATTGAATGTATATACATGTGTATACACACACATGTTGATGATAATACATACACATGAAGGAACATGTACATGAGAGTACATAGGTAGACGTACCTAAGCATGCTTAACGATGGGTTGCTTATGAGCATAGAGATATTGAGAGGACAATATGACATGTGTATATATATATATATATCATACAATAGTAATTGTTTATGTATGTGACTGTAATCAAATGTATATATATACACACATGTAGACATGTATCAATATATATGTATGTAAAGGAAAACGAAAATGCCCATATAGATACGTTGACATATGTATACATGCATATTGATATATATATATATACAAATGATATGGTAAATGAATGTAACTTGATCTTATTCATTTGAATACCAAATGTATTCATATTTAATTGAAATAGAATATATATATATATATATATATATATATATATATATATATATATATACATATATATATATATACATATATATATATACATACATATATACATATATATACATATATATACATATATACATATATATATATACATATATACATATATATACATATATATACATATATATATGTATGTATCTATATATATATATATGTATATATGTATGTATATATATATATATGTATATATAACATTGAAGCTATTCTTCGATATATATATACATTAAGAAAGTATTTGAGGCTGATTTGTATATATATTACGTAAAGCATCAGAGGTCGATTCATACATATATTATGTAAAGAATAAAGGTCGAATCATACAAGTATATGCTTTATTCGATGAATGGGAAATATAGCGCACTATATAATAGCGCTTAGGTAAATGTTAAGGCATATTTATCATTTTAGATTAAATGAAAATGAAATATGTGAGACTTTAGTATGCTGTGTGAACCAAATATTTTAGGGTGTAAAATGCTATGAAGTACTCTCTTTTGCTCAATTAGGGTCTTTCACCTAATGGAAAGAGATACATCCACACCCAAAATCTAGGTGGTTCACTCAAACTAAGGTATGCAAGATGGAATTGAGACTAAATGAAATGATCTAGATGTAGTAAACTAGTAAAAACTATTGAAATGCAACTTGTTGGAAAACACATTGTGATATGCAGAAATGAACTAGAAATGAATACAAATTGCAACAGAAATAGGTGAAACTAAAAGTGTGCACCTGAGATATTGATGAAGACTAGAAATTACATTTGAAATGCTATTGATGCTGAAATTTAGACCTGGTGGGACTCATTCACCATTCTGGGTGAATTAGTCCCAAATCTGTGAAACTGTTCCGGAACCTATTTCAGACAAAAGGGTATCTAAAAATGCAAAAAACTAAAATCAGGCATGGAAGTGGGACTCATTCGCCACCCATGGAAAATGAGTCCACTTTTTAATTTCTGAAGATTCAATGGTGGAAACAAGTCGGTTTGCACTTTCTGCTCCTCCAAGTGTCTAGTTCTGAAACTGTCAAATTTGGGCCTGAAGGTGACTTTTTATTGTTCTTTTTCCTTATCCAATGAAGAGATGACTTGAATAAATTTGCAACTTGATCTTAAATTATTTATAAGTCTCCAAAATGTTTAAATTTGCAAACACACAAGACAAGAAAGAGAAATGTTGGATGTTAGGGCATGGGGGTTTTCCTTGGTCAAACCCCTTTGTAGATAATTAAACCAAAATGGAGAAAGAATGTAATGAAGCACATAATAATGGATTTATTACCTTTCCATGATGATTGATTTTGAATTTATGCAGAGAAAACATGAAGAATCTACCCTTGAATTTCTTAGGAAGCTATCTTGATGACTTGCAATGATGAAACCCTAGCTTGCTTGACTTGATAGAGAAGATAGATGATGAATGGTTGATAAGCGATGTGTGAATGAGTTAAGATATTATGAATTATGGCTTAGATACTTTATTTTATAGGAAATCCACCTTATTTTTCCGTTAATTGGATCCCCAAGGCTAGCACGAAGAAAAAAAAAACTTAAATTCCAAAATTTCCCGCTCAAAAGTAAAAAATGCCAATTTTCTAGCTAGGATGCTAGGAAGTAAGAAAATAAAGTTTATATGATAACTTTGTTAGTTATTTGACCAATTTATGCCTCAGGATGCATAATATGGGGTAATAGGGGCCTATTAGTGATGATGTGAAGGTCAATTAGGGTTTGGGACACATAATTCAATGTGAAAGTGTGATTAAATACACTTTACAACACTAAAATGAGGTCAACACAACCTAGAAAGGCACAAAATCCAATGTGAATGTGTAGGACACATTACAAAAATAGATTAACATTAAGTTTATTTCAAAAAAATTCTAGATTAGTGTAATAATGTTAGTAAACACATTTTATAATGTTGAATTAGGGAGAAATGGGTCCATTAAGTCTAGAGAGGTGTGAAAGTCTTTTACAACACTTCACAACACCTTTACAAGACATCGATAAATGCATTTGAAAGGGTCCAAGACCTAGTGTGGATGTGAAAAACACCTCACAACACCAAATCAAGGCCTTGTTAAGTCCAATATATCATCAATTATTCCCCAAATCAAGTAAGTTTCCTTTTTTCTATGGTACATTTAGCTCCCACTTTAGTGAGAGGATGAACTTGCTTTAAACTCACACTAAAGTAGACATTCAAGAGATGTCCAATTGTACCAATGTGGATGACAAAGGATAACAAAGATCAAAGGAGGTCGTGCAAACCCACAAGATCCAAGATCCCAAGTCAAACCAACATAAGCGCAAAAGGACATATACAAGGTGAAAGATATGCAGTGAACCAAGATACACGATCATACAATGGAAAGAACTAGAAGAGCAAAAATAAAAAAGGTGAATCAAGCTTCGACCATTTGTCTAGCTAGTTGTGGATCATATCTATGCTGTTTGTCCAAAATGCATTCTCACTCTGAGGCGATGGAACTCTTGGTTGTTCGCCAGGTGAGAAGTCCTAGAAGGTGAGACACATACGACCGATATGTGCTCACACACACGTAGGTGGCTATGGGGAAAGTCATGCCTCAGAGTGTGCTTCCTGCTCAACCATACCAAAGTTATACCTCTTGATAACTTTAATAAGGTACCATAAAGGAAAATGGTTTTTGAGCTCTACGAGGTAAGCAAAACTTTGTATGCTTGACACTCATAGATATTGTAAATGCAAAATAGTGCAAGAACTGGTCAAAGGGATTTTGGTTAGTTCATGCAAGGTCTCATCTTAGGGAAGATAATGCTTAATGTCTCCAAGAGAGGATAAGTGCAAATGGTCTCATCTTGTTTCCAAGTGAGGACAAGTGTAAGGTCTCATCCTGGGGAACATTGTGCCAAATGTGTCCAAGAGAGGAAATCACACAATGAAATGTGAGTGGTGATGTATGCCCCCACTTTAAAGAGGTTGCGAACACCAGTATTGTGAGAAATTGATTTAAAGTAGTTGAGGAAGAAGAAGACATGAGAGCTTACTCGGAAATCCCTATGCCAAGTCATATATTTCTGAGAAGCTATGCCATGAAGAAGGGAGTATGTCACAGGCGAGTCAACTTAAGGCATTGTGTCTACATCCCAAGCTTGCTCTTATATTTTCATGAAAGGTTAACAACAAGCCAATGGAGGCAATGACAAGTGACATACAAGGATAAGGCTATTGAACCCCTTTCCTCCACTTAGTGCAAGAAAAGGGTGAGTCAAAATGATGGATGAAATACATGCTAGAGTGAAAATCAATATCAATTAGACGAATGAGGTGCCCCCACAGAAGGAAGAATACCAAATTCCTTAAGATGTTGGATTTTACGTCTCAAAGCTTTACATTCGTTAGTGGAATGACCATGAACTCTATGATAGGCACATAATGAAGTCTTGTAATAGCATTTCTTTCGAGTTCTAGGAGGGAGGGTGATCAAGTGATCTTGGACCTAAGTCTCGACAAGGTACCTTCTTGATCAATGGTAGAAGGTGGTCTTGTGGTTTGCGTCAAAGATACATCTTGCTTAGTATTAGATGTCATACTTACACAAGTTTCTCTAGATTGTGAGATTGTGTTCTCACTCTTATAGGAGGAGGGAAAACCTATTGAATGCAAATCATTGGTATCTTGCGAGATGACATTGACATTAAGAAAAGGTGCATTTGTTTGTTGGATGGCTTGTAAAGGAGAACAATCAAGACCACTACTGTCGATGAGTTCAGGATGGCCAATTTTTAGGGTTGGTTTAGGAGAATGTTATGTAAGATTGTTGATGTTGAGTGAAGGCTTGACAATCTCTATCAATGGACAATGACCAAGGCCATGAGTGGTTTGTTGTGTGATAGGGTCTAGAGGGTTGCAAATACCTTGTTAATTAGCACCACATCCTTTTCCACTATAGCCAAGTTGTTTCATAAGATCATACCTTTTTCCATAAAGCTTTTTCATTACTTTGGGATCAGGTGGTGGTTGGTGAGAATCATCGCCAAAGGTGGTTGTGTAGTTTGTTGTGTTGTCTAAAGTGGTTGAGGTGGATGATTTTGAAAGGTCATCTGAATTTTGTGTTGACATTATTGTTGTGTCTTTTCCCTTATTTGAATCTTTGTGGATGATTTTGTACTCACCCATGAAGTCATATTTGAAATCCAAGGAACCCCAATCATCTTCTAATAGCATCGTGACTTGTTCAATATGTTGATCTTTGTTGTTTTGTTGTACAGGTCCCACTAGTGTAGTTGATGTTGATGCATTTAAGGAATTTTCTTTGTTTTTCTCAAGTTGTAAGACACTATCAGGTTCAAGATTAGTTTCAAGTGTGTGGAAGATGTTTTTGTAGATGTATTTCATTTTGTGATGAAGAGTGGAAGGCACAGCTTTCATTGCATGAATCCGTTGTCTACCTAAGATAAGATTACAGGAAAGTTCATAAGGCATAACATGGATTGGTGTATTCAAGGTGGCCACTCGAATGGTAAGAGGTATAATGATCACCCCTAGTGGTTTCATTTCGACATTGTCGAATCCCTTAATAGATAAAGAATCAGGTTGAATGGTTGATTGATCAATTCCAAGCCTATCCAGAAGGCTTACACTACACACATTAAGAGCAGAATTAGTATCTACAAGAGTTCTCTTTATCCCTTTTCATTTGTATTGCGCTATGATCATGAAAGGATCATTTTGTTTTTTCATGTCCAAAGAGGGGAGTTCACTTTGGTGGAAAACAATTTCAGTGTTTAGGCCTTGAATCATGGTTGCTATATTAGTTGGTGGAACAGTAGAAGGGATAGGAACTTGTCATAAGCCTGCTTGGATCATGTTGTGATAGTGAGGGGAGGCTTGAATAAGGTCCCACAAGGATATCTTAGTAGGAGTATTCTTAAGTTGCTCGACAAGATCATACTCCTTATGACCTGGCAAGAAAGGGTTAGGTGGGATAGGATTAGGCAATGGTAATGGTGTCAGGGTTGGTTGTGGTGGTTTCAGATTGTTTCTAGTGTTATATGTATGAGCAATGGTATTATGACTTAGTTGTTGCGACAAATTAGTTTGAGGTGGGTAAAGAGTAAATTCGGGTTTAGGTGGAGGTTAAGTTTTATGTGACGGTGAGTAAAGGATGAGTTGAGGTTGAATAATATTAACATCCCTTGGCGAATGAGAGTCTAATAGGGGCTTTTCATTGTCATGTAAGGGCATAATATTATTATTGTCAATGTTAACCTTGTCTTGTATCATGATATCCTCTCTAGAAGGAGAGCTTTTTAAGGGAACCACAAACCACATGTTCTTGACAAGTAAGGCTTGGTTCTTCCAAAATGACTTCATCACCAATAGGGGAATGATCAATGATGGGATTATCAAGAGGGGGATGATCATGAGAAGGTGTTAGTTGAGTGTCCACTATCTTTAAGGTCTCATTATCTTGTTCCATGATATTATCTACCCTACAAAGAGAGCATGTAATATGTTCATCCAAGGGTAAAGTAGCTTCATCACAAGTGGGGGAGGCATCAAGAGAAGGACCACTATGGTTTTCAAATAGATTATTCCAAATGGTAGGAGCATGAGGGAAGGGAGGGTCAAGATTCTCAGGACTCTTTATAGGTATATCTTCTAACATCAACCTATCCTCTTTGCATTGAGGAATGATATTAGGAGATGGAAAAGTTTGATTGTCATGGTTATGGAGACTAAGTAAGATAATATTTAGAAATGTGTCTATGATCTCATGTTCTTTTTGTCTAATATCTTCCAAAGGGGAATGAGGAAATGGAAAATCAAGACCCTTAAGGCTTGTAACTTCCCTTCACCAAGATACCTTCATCACTAATAGGAGAGGTATTAGGAGAAGAACAAGTATGTTTGTTATGGTTGTCTACACCTCCATTCGCACCAATGGGTAATGTAATGGTTTGGTCAAAGCTATGACTAACATGTTCCTCATTGTTGTAAATTAAACTCATAAGAGGGGATAGTGTGCTTATAAAATCCATGTTTAACCAAATCAAAGAAACATCTTGTGAAAAAGAACGTGTTATGCAAAAGTAAATAAAGTGAAATGCAATGATTTATATGTAATTTTCAGATGTAAAACAAAGTAAGTTGCTAATTACAATATGCAATAATCTGAAAAATGAAATGTTGGAGATGTAAATGTGAAATTAAACAATGCATGAAATGAGCTAATTTAAGCTAGATCTAATGAAATACATGTTATAGAAAGACAACTAACTGATATAGGTAGGTACTGGCACCAAACAAAAGCTAAAAAATAGGGTTTTCAGTTCTGTAAAGGGTTGTTTCAGGGGTGAAAAGGGACCGATTTCCCCAAGGTGGCGAATGAGTCCCAATATGGACTTTTTTCAGAATTAAAAAAAAATTGAATTGTTTTGATGTTTTCTAAGTGCTATGATGCAAACCTAAGTTAAAAATGTATAATTTAAGAAAATGTAAATGAATTTAGATGCCAACAATACAACTTAAATGCACTTTTTATGAATGTAAAATTTGAAACCTAGCATGCCAATTAACTAATGAAAACCCTAATGAAAAGTCAATGCAAAGCTAGATCTATGATGAAGGACTCAAAATCATAAAAGAGAAGTATTCAAAAAGCAAGTTCACCAAAATGAACCAAATATTTTAGGGTGTAAAATTCTATGACTCTCTTTTGCTCAATTAGGGTCTTTCACCTAATGGAAAGAGATACATCCACACCCAAAATCTAAGTGGTTCACTCAAAATAAGGTATGCAAGATGGAATTGAGACTAAATAAAATGATCTAGATGTAGTAAACTAGTAAAAGCTATTGATTATTAAGTGAAAACTATTGAAATGCAACTTGTTGGAAAACACATTATGATATGCAACAAAAATGGGTGAAACTGAAAGTGTGCACATGAGATATTGATGAATACTAGAAATAACATTTAAAAATGTTGTTGATGCTGAAATTTATGCCTAGTGGGACTCATTCGCCATTCTGGGTGAATTAGTCCTAGATCTATGAAACTGTTCTGGAACCCGTTTAAGACAAAAGGGTATCTAAAAATGTAGAAAATCAAAATTAGGCATGGAAGTGGGATGCATTCTCCACCCATGGTGAATGATTCCACTTTTTAATTTCTAAAGATTCAAAGGTGGAAACATGAGCCTTCATTCTGCACTTTCTACTCCTTTAGGTGTTTGGTTTTGAAATTGTCAATTTCGGGCCTGAAGGTGACTTTTTATTGATGTTTTTCCTTATCCAATGAGAAGATGACTTGAATAAATTTGAAAATTTATCTTCAATGATTTCTAATCCTCCAAGATGCCTAAATCTGCAAACACGCAAGACAAGAAAGAGAAATGTTGGATGTTAGGGCATGGGGGTTTGCCTTGGTCAAACCCCTTTGTAGTTAATTAAACCAAAATAGAGAAATAATGTAATGAAGCATGCAATAATGTAGTTATTACCTTTCCATGATGATTGATCTTTAATTTTTGTAGCAAAATATGAAGAATCTACCCTTGAATGTCCTAGGAAGCTATCTTGATGACTTGTAATGATGAAACCCTAGCTTGTTTGACTTGATAGAGAAGATAGATGATGAATGGATGATAAGAGATGTGTGAATGAGTTAAGAGATTATGAATTAGGGATTAGAGACTTTATTTTATAGGAAATTCACTTTATTTTCCCATGAATTGGATCCCCAAGGCCGAAATGAAGAAAAACAAAACTTAAATTTCAAAATTTCCCTCTCAAAAGTAAAAATGGTCTAAATGGGATACATTCTCCACCTTGGGTGAATCAGTCCCACCTAGAAGGGAGTCATTTTCCCCAGATGGAGAATTAGTCCTAGTGGGGCCCATTTTCTAGCTAGGATGCTAGGAAGTAAGGAAATAAAGTTTATATGATGACTTTGTCGGCTATTTGATCAATTTATGCCTCAGGATGCACAATATGGGGTAACAAGGGCCTATTAGTGATGATGTGAAGGTCAATTAGAGCTTGGGACACAAAATTCAATGTGAATGTGTGATTAAATACACTTTACAACACTAAAATGAGGTCCACATAGCCTAGAAAGGCACAACATCCAATGTGAATGTGTAGGACACCTTACAACACTAGATTAGTTTGATAATGTTATTAAACACATTTAATAATGTTGAATTAGGGAGAAATGGGTCCATGAAGTCTAGAGAGGCATGAAAGTCTTTTACAACACTTTACAACACCTTTACAAGACATCGATAAATGCATTTGAAAGGGTTCAAGACCTAGTGTGGATGTGAAAAACACCTTACAACATGAAATCAAGACCTTGTTAAGTTTAATCTATCATCAATTATTCCCCAAATCAAGCAAGTTTCCTTTTTTCTATGGTACACTATGTGAGTTAACGAAATTAAAATATAGCGTATAAACAACATACCAAGTCAAAATGCATATATAAATGAAAAAGGTCGAATCAAACTATGTGTCGACTACTCAATCTTTGACTACTTGTTAATTGAGCATGTGCAACCATATTATGAATGACCATTTCCACTCTTTTAAACTATGGGGTTTATAATAGGGAATATGCTACAAACCTGGTGCCTTGTTATGAATTATATGATTGCTTTAGAAGTCTATCATGCTTGAAACTGATTAGCTATGTTTAAACATGTGCTTTTTGAATGCGTCAAACCTGTTGTGGAAAAAATTGGATCAATTTGTTGTATAGATTCGATGACTATCTTCATGAGAATTTACCACCTTTCTTCAACTATGCTGAGTCAATTTTAAATGGCTGAGAAGTGGAATATAATGAACCTTTTTTGTAGCAAATTTGATTATTTTGTATAAATATAGGTTGATCTCACCTCATTTCTTACACTTTTTCATATGCAACATTATTCTGCCATTTTTGTTGTAGTTTTCATTGAGCGATTATTATTTTGCTAAGAGCTTTTGGTGAGATTAGTGAAGAGAGGTTGATTTCTATGTTGATATTAAGAGGAGGCCAAGCTTGGAATTCCATCTTGAGTCAATTGGATTAAGCAATTTATGGGAATGGAATTCTATTCTATTCTATTTTATCTTTAAAATATGAAGATTGTTTGCCTTGAATATTATGTTGGAAAGGTACTAGTTTTCTTATAATAGAGGAAAGTCTATTTTCTTATAAAATAGGAAAGGTTGTGATTGATTTGTTTTCGATATAAGTGTTTGTATTTACTTCCTATTAAGGAGAGTTTGTTGACGTCTATAGTATTATATACTAGGAATGATGAATTTAGAATAGCTTGTTAAGTTATGGTTTTGTGGACTTAGATAGCTTATGAGTTAAATCCTAGGGTTAGGTTATCCATTGAAGAGAGGGTAACTTATAGTTTTTCTTATGTTAATTTGGTAGAGATGTTATCTAGTTTTGGAAAAGGGAATAGGTCAAATTGAAGGTTAGGATTACCTATTGAAGGTTTACCTATGCATAGATATAATGGTCTAAAGTAAAATGAGCTAGGGTAGTGTATGTGAATAAGATGACTCACTCGAAGTACTAAGTGAGAATACTTTGGCCAAAGCAGTTTGTTTTCCTTTGGATCCACTGTTAGTTCACCGTGTTCCTTGTTATGCATGCTCAATCAAGATTGTAAGCTCTACAAGTTCTAGTTATGTAGGACACATCACTAAGCTCACTAAGGTTAATGTTACAAAGTTTCTTCACCAATCTCTTCATCAAAGGGTAGGTCCATCCATCCATTGATAGACGTATGGGGGATTGCATATGATTCTATGGTTGGCGAAAAAGTGCTTGAGTGATACTTTTCATCCTCAGATGGTGATCTAGTTCTGTGAAAGATTCCTAGACCATCTGTATCTATTGCTCTGAAGCTTGGTTGAGGTATGCATGTAATTGTCTACAATCTTGGAAATATTGTATCATGATGATTATTGCATTAGAAAATAAATCAATCAATGGAATTTATTAGGGTATGTGTAGGATCATCATGGAAAATACAAGCCCTTAAGTGGCAAAAAATTTAGAAAAATCAGAGTTAGGCAACTTGATATAAAAATTTGAATAAGTTATCTATATTATTTCAAAAATATGTGATAATAGAATCTGTAGAAAATTGAATGTAGTTTCTAAACTACTAGGTTTATTTAGAAAAAAAAAACTATCTATTTGGTGAAAAATTGAAATTTCAATGTAGTAGTACTTAAATTTTAGGGAAAAAATAAGAAGTAGGTGTTTGTCTAACCACCCTAACCCCAATAAAATGATAATATTATTTTATAAGATTTTAGATATAAGTAGAGGACTCATGTCCCGATGTGATTCATGATTCATTTTTTTTTGTAATTTTGTTCCAAGTAAATAATTAATTATGATTTTTTTATTACAACTTTTAAAAAATATAAAAAATCGTATGTCTGACCATCTTAACTTGGTCAAAACTTCATGAAATTAATTTATTTATTTTTTAATCCTATATTATGTGAAGCATAGAATGTGACACATGTTTTGGACTAAAAAAATGTGATACCATTTGAAAGCTATAGATGTTTTCCAATCAGCCTATCAATCAGGACTTTAGTCATAATTCAAATAGAAAATGATTAATAATTATTTATTAAATTGAAAGTAAAGCATAATTTATATTGATGGAAAGCTGAGAATCTCCTTTAAAAACCCTTTTTGTTTCATCAATTTTGGATAAAAAAAAAATCAACCACATACCCATCATATCACCACATTTTGGCCCATCATGATCCTGCACATACCCATTATGTCATTTATGTTCATTCTTTCTCTGATTTGAAAATAAATTTTTTATTGCAATAGTTTAAAACATAGTTTAATTACTTGAAAGTGAAAACTTAAGAAATTTACTTGCGAGAACAATTGGCATGTTACATATCTCAAAGGTTGGTCCATTAAGTTTAACTTAATCTAATAAAATGAAATGCATACAAATTGGCACAAATTGGTCTAAATTGATAAAATAAATTGGGAATCAGATAGTTGAACAATTAATGTTATTTTAGGAAATTAAATATGAAGGATTTTTTTGTGATCTTATTTTAGAATTGGTAATGAGTGAATTTAATGTAGTAATATTGAAATCAATTATTCTGGTATATAAAATAGATGATTTAGACATGACCACTATCTTATATTTTGTACAAGATTATGACTTTTTTGGGTCAAATTTTTGGATGTAGGTTGCTTCTATATGTTTATATATTTTTTAGCTCATAGATCTAATCTAATTGATTATTCAATTATCTTCACAATTCATTGATATCTCTACTTCTTGTTGGTCGTCAAGGATTGGTGGAATTTAAAGGTACCTTAATGAAGCCACCTAATCACTAGGGTCAAGTTCTCCTAGGTCAACTCAATAGAGAGAATAGTTTTATGGTTGTTCTATAGATTGGTAGTCAACATGCAAGAATAATAATACCCTATATGGTGATTGTAAAGTAAGCATTATTCCTTTTATTTAATCATTGAAGTGTTCCTCTAGTAAATTTTGCTTGAATTCTCCAAGAATTTGAAGGATTCTAGGATTTCCATGAATGTATTTAAACAATAATACATAGAAATAATCACATGAAATATTTACTAAGTTAGATTATTTTATTGGGGAAAGAATGGGCAATGATTCTATAAAATTTAAATTTGATTTTAAAATTTGGGGGTTAGTTCCATAGGTGTGAGATCAATCCTACACCTATGGATTGATCTCTATTAAGAGAATAATAAGGTCAATGCAATGAATGAATGCATAAACACGTGTGATGGGTGTAATAAATATCAAATGTGTGGGGATATGTGTAGAAATGGATGAAATAGGGTGAGTAGAGGTGGGGATATGTAAAGGATTGGAGAATGGACCCAACCTTGTAAAATATCACACCATTTTTAAATAAGTAATTGCATTAGAGTCATTTATCAAAATTAAACTAAAACTAAATAGAAAGTGGCACAAGAATGCAAATTTCACTAGCATATTTTTACCCCACATTGAGTTGCATGTGGATCTTAAAATAATCATGTTTTTGAAAGTATATGAGCACACAAAAACATCCATGGAAGAAAATACTAAAAATTAAAAAGTATATTGTGTCCATATAAATTACTAGACCATAAAAGATTTTTATGTGTTCATAATCCTTAGTAAGTGTACTCTATTGGAACCTACATAAAATATAAATTATATGCAATCAATAGATTATATTGTCTCACAAATACACACTTTATTAAATTTTCTAAGAAATCAAAAAGTAGGAAATGAAAATGAGTATGTTAGGAGTTATCCATGTATATAAAGTGGTATGTTGATGCTATACCCTATGCAATGGTGATAGGATGACATGACAATTTGGGTTCTTTTATTTCATGTTGTAATGATTTTTTTGGAAATTTTAAATATTATTTGTGTTGGCTCATATTACTATCGAAAATCTAAATATAGGTGTGTTAGTGACATGATATGCCCCCCTTAAACTGGTTAAGAAAAAAATTGAAGGAGAGGGAAAATTAGAACATTAAAGATAAATGTAGGGAAAACATGTGAGAATGATGACTATAATAATTAAATCATGTAATGAGAAGGTAAAAAATTTTGAATGATAAAAGTGGTAAACATGCATAGACTAGGACAATAATGAAAGAGGATAAGTTTACCCCCATATAGGAAAATATGAGTTGTGATGTATCTATTAAATGATAGAGGCACTAATGTAGGTACCTAAAGCACTAGAATAATAATATGTTTGACTATGACATCTAAGAACATGATTATATAATGGTTAAGGTAAGGCAAGGAGTCCATAGTGTAAATATGGATACAGTAAAGAATCACTTTAAAATTATGGTCATTAAATATAGGAAGAAATGATATGGAGGAAGGAATGATTCCTCGTGTAAACATATGTAAATGGGGGCTCAATAAAAAATAGGGAAAGGTGTTATGCACTCTAATATATTCAATCCAATGCTGGAAAAAAATAGGAAAAGGTTTTATGCAATCTATTCTATTTAATCTAATGCTTACAAAAAATAGGGAAAGGTGTTATGCACTCTAATCTATTCAATCCAATGCTTGTAAATGGGGACTCAATAATAATAGGGAAAGGTGTTATACAGTCTAGTCTATTCAATCCAATGCTTAAAGATACAATGTGATCCAACTCTTAAAAAAAATATTCCTCCCTTTGGGAAGAAACAAGTGTAATGGTGGATGTAGAAGAAACTCTAACTCCAAGAAGAGAGATGAGGGAAGAGCTCTCATGATAGATGTATTTGAAAACTGATCAAGTGTCTCTATGTCGATGCTAAAATATGTCACAATCAATTCAAGTGTTCTAATCCAAATTAAAGAAGATGAATATCCAAAACCTAGTAGAGATGAACATAGAATAAGATCCAATATAATTATGGGTTGATAAATTTTGTACTATAACTATCATCAAAGAGGAGAGATAACTGCTCAAATGTTTCTTCCATATCTACAAGATGGGACTCGAAAAATAAATATGATATACCTATCAAGTAAGCATCCTAAAAATTTAGATAAATATGAAATAATATGATCATCTTGTTGAACTGAAGTATTGGAAGCCATGGCAACACTAAAACCTGAAAAAAAGAAAAAATAGGTTCCTTAAAATGAGGGTTCACTAATAACTTACTAAAAATAGAATGGGAAAAATGGGGTGTAATGAACCTATATTTCTATTATTTAATTGGGAAATGAGATCCCTCAATGGTAGGATTTACTTTCAACCCTAGGTGAATCAACCCAATTAGAAATCTTGTAAATTATTTCCCTATGATTGAGGACAAGGTACGATTTTCCTGAACAACACTTTTGGGAGATAAAAAAAGAAGTAAATGAACTCAAATCTACAATGTAAGACTTGAATCATGTAGATGAAGCATAAATCTAGTAGAAACAACAAACTCCTGAAATATTTGAAGAAGATAAGACTTAAAATCCTATCACCAAAACTTGTTGTTGAGTTTCCAAAAATGGCGAATGAGTTCTTGTACAAAACTTTTCCTCAATTTTTGGGAGACTCTGGAGATGGATCTGAGATTCCTTTTCCCACTTGTTTTACTACAAAAATATCATAAATGAATTTGGGATTTTAGTTTCCATGGGCTTGACAACTTTTTCTGACAACTTTGCAACCTTGACAACTTTTGCAATTTTTCACTTTTGAGATCTTCAATTCCAATCCTTTCTTCAACCTAGAAGATTTGCACATACACAAGAGAGGGGAAATTGTTTTTTTTTGGTGAATATTGGTTTTCCTTCATCAAACCCCATTTTGGTGATTAAACCTTGAAATGAAATAATGATAAAGAGAAGGAAAGGTGAATGAACACAAGCTTGTTGCAACTCACCAAACCCTTGAATGGAGATCCTTAGAGGACTAAAATCTAACACATCTCTCTAAGTTCTTGATCTTGCATGAAATGGCTTGATTAATCCTTAGACCTTGGATGCTATTGTAGATGGCTGATAAATCTAATCTTTAATTCTCTTGATAATAATATTTTCTCTTGTGAAAGTTTCCTTCTTTTTTCTAATGTTGAATTGATAAAATAACTATGTATTTATAGATGATTTTCTAATTTCTCAACAATTAAAATTCAGAAGACGACAATTGCAAATTGAATTGGGATCATTAAAATACCACCAAAAAATATTAAAAATTGAGATCCCAAACTTAAGGGGGACCCATTCACCCTTGGGAAAATGGATCCTAGGACCTTAATCCAAGACACTTAATTTCCAAGGAAATTTAATTAATGTTTGCAATTGTTTAATACAAGTTCTCCTTTCAGAAAAAAAGATTAATTAGGATTTTAAATTTGCATAATTGGGTCAATTAGAGGGTTAATTAAGTTAAATTTAATTAAGGGACCCAAATATAGTGTGAAAATGTAAAGGAGTACATTTTTCTACACTACATTTAGCCCCCAATTTAGTGAGAGGATGAGCTCTATGCTCAAGCTCTCACTAAAGTAGACAAATATACATCAAGAGGAGTCCAAGTGTACAAATATTGAATGAATATAGGATGATAAAGATCTCAAGGAGGTGGCCTAGCCCCTTAGGATCTAAGATCCCATGGAAAACCAATATAAGCACAAAGGGACACACATGAATGTATTATATGAAGTAGCAAGACAAGATACACAAACACGCAATGTCAAAATTAATGCAAAGAGGAAAGAAAGATGAACTAGCAAGTTGTATTATGCCACACCCATCAAATACACTCATAAGGATGTAAAATAATTTATGATTTAAACATGGCTTCACAAGAAATCAAGCTTTGTTATGCTTGGTGGACATGAAAAATATCCTCACAAGGGCTAGTGAAATCTAATATACACTAGGTGAGCCCCCAAGACAAGTGGTGATGCGAAAGTCATGCTAGGTGTACATGATCTCATACATCAACCATACCAAAAGTTATACTCCCTGATAACTTTGATAATGAACCACAACATGAGCAATATGCTAGGCTAAGGCTACACTAAATTAAGCTTCCATTAACAAAGTGAAGAAAGAAACCCACCTCAGGGGTTCAAATAATAATGCCAAAATGAAATAGTCCCAATATAATGGTCACACTTGAACCTAGGAGATGTATTTCATCATCAATAATAATGGACATGCAAACAATGAATGGGGGATAATATGTCCCCCACTTAAAATGTCAATATACGTGCTATGTTGGTATTTTAAGTAGGAAGAGAGGAAGGGGGATACTTGAAAAGAATACACACCTCCCAAAGACTAGTTATCCTTGTCCCCTAATCATAGAGACAAAAATTACCACCAAGAACTATCATGTTTCTTCCAAGAGAAATATGGTTGCACCTAGAATTGTACCAGCATGAATGGCAATGAGCAAGACACATAAAGCTACTAATGCAACATAGTTATGAGCAACATGGTAGGACATAAATTAGTATCAATTAGAGGAAATAGGTGCATCAACACAAGGAAAAAACCACAATCCTTGAGATGTTGAATTTTATTACTCAAAGCCTTACATTCATCAATAGAATACCCATGTACTCGATGATATGTGCAAAATTAATTATTTTTAGAAAATTTCTTTCATGTTCTTGGAGGGAGATATATCAAGTAGGCTTGGAGAAGCCTTGAAAAGCTACCCTCTTGATCAATTTTAGCAGATGTTCCTTTCTTTTTTGACAAAGATATTTCTTGCTTAGTACAAGGTTTCATACATACATAAGACTCTTTAGATTGTGAGATTTTGTTTTCTCCCATAAAGGAGGGTGTAAAATCTAATGAACCCTAATCATTACTAATACATGTGTTTGAAGATGTCCTAGGAGTGTTTTGCATGATGACATTGATATTAAGTGAAGGTTTCTTTGATCTTTTTGTTTCTTTCGAGGGACAATAACCAATGCCTTGTGTTTGTTCTTGAAGGGCAGGCTCTATAGGAATATGGATACCTTGTTCTATAGGACCACATCCTTTTCGATTATAGCCAAGTTGTTTCAAAATTTCATAGCCTCTTCCATAAATTTTTTTCCATTTCTTTTGAATATGGTGGTTTCTCGTGATCACACTCATCATATGTGGATGTGTAATTGTTGTTTTCCTCTTCTTTACTAAAATTTATGGATTCATGTGCTTTTGATGACTCATCTTGAGTGGATAGTATGTTTGTTTCTTTCTCTTTAATTGTTTTGTGTAATCTTGTATTCCCCCATGAATGTAGGTGTAAAATTAATAAACCC
The DNA here is from genome assembly GCA_007258455.2 of Sequoia sempervirens. NCBI lineage: Eukaryota > Viridiplantae > Streptophyta > Pinopsida > Cupressales > Cupressaceae > Sequoia > Sequoia sempervirens. The sequence goes on from VDFB02271358.1 coordinate 600,826,070, forward strand.
CAATCATCATCCAATAGCTTTATGACTTCTTCAATATTCTTCTCTTTTTCTTCCTCTTGCATGGGTTCTAATTTTATAGTTGGTGTCAATGTTGTAAGAGGATCTATTATTCCTTTTTTAATTTGTAAACAACTCTTAGGCTCAGGAATGGATTTTATCATATAAACCTTGTTATTATAAGTATACTTCACTAGATGATGTAATGTGGAAGTCATTTCATTCATTGCATGAATCCATGGACTACCTAAGAGAAGATTATATGAAAGATCATTATGCATGACATGGATAGGAGTTTGTAACATAACAGTACCAAATTTAATAGGTAATGTTATCATACCAAGTGGTTATTTTACCATGTTATCAAATCTACAAATAGATAAAGAATATGGTTGAATTTTAGTCTTTTCCACTCCAATTTTATCTAAAAGGTTTACACTACAAACGTTGAGTGTCGAACCATTATCAATGAGAGTACACTTAATGCCACACTTGATACCATTATTGTTAATACTAGCCATTATCATGAAAGCATCATTTTGTTTTTGCACTTCTAATGGAGCTAACTCATATTGATGAAAGGTAATGTCTAAGTTGACTGAGTTCATACCTTGAATTAGGGCTGCTACATAATTTGGTTGTACACTAGGAGGAATACCAACTTCTTGTACAAATAAATTTGAAGGATGCTATGGTAATTAGGTGAAGCTTGAATGAGATCCCATAAGGAAATCTTTGCAGGAGTGTTTTTAAGTTGTTCCACAAGATCACACTCCTTTCCATTGTGCAAAGGAAAATGAGGAGTACTAGGAAAAATAGGTTGAGGTAATGGTAATGAATTAGGTATGGTTTTTGGTTGTCTATTGTTCTATTTTTTGTATGTGTGAGCAACGGTATGATAACTAGGTTGTTGCAAAAATTTATTGCTAGTGAGTTGCCTTGCAAAATTCAAGATAACACCTGGAGGTTTAGAAGGTGCTATAATGAGAACTAGATTAGGAGGTCCAATAACTAAAGAACTCTTAGGAGGCTCAAAAGTAATATTGGGAGGACCAATTATTAGAGGAACCTTGGGAGGTCCAAAATGAGTGTTTGGAGGTCCTATAATCAAAAGAGATCTAATAGACACTTGTGTATTCGTAACCTCAGTGGATGTGACTTTGTGTTGATGGTTTTCTAACAAGAGGAAATATAAGGTGACCTTAGCATGTTCAACTAAGCAATCCTTCTTGTCATCTTTATGTTCGACAATATCCTCCCAAATAGGAGAAGTTTTAGGAGAGAAGCAAGCAAGACTGTCATGATGCTCAATGGTTGAATCTTCTAACACCAAGACACCTTCGTCACAAGTAAGAGAGGTGTTGGGAAAATAACAACTAGGATTATCATGATTGTCAATGCTTGCATATTTTTCTATCAAATCATTCTCACAAATGGGAGAAATATTGGGAGATGAATGAAGACTAGGAAAAGTGATGTTAAGAAATGTTTCAATGATCTCATCCTCTTGTGCCATGATATCTTCCCAAGTAGGAGAGGAGAAAACAAGATTGTCATGACTCTCAATGAGTGTAACTTCTAACACCAAGATACCTTCGTCATGAGTAGGAGAGGTATTAGGAGAAGAGAAACTATAATTATCATGGTTGTCTATTTTTGCATCCTCTTGTATCAAAACATCCTCACAAAGAGGAGATATATTAGGGGATGAGTGAAGGATAGGCAATGCAGAATTAAGGAATATATTAATACTTTCACTCTATTGCACTAAGAGACTCATAACTAGGAAATATATTGAAAGAATAACTAACAAGTTTGTTAATGAGATTTTCTTGTTATACTTGGAAAGGAAAGATACTAACATTGTGTGCCAAAAATGTAAACAATTATCTTATAGATCTAACAATTTTCAATACTGAAATAAATTTGGAATGATTTAAATGGCTAAACTAAATGGATTATTAGACCTAATGCATAAAATAGAAATTCCCGAAAATTGACAGACTGAAACAATGGTTTACCAACGGATCTAGGAAGTGCAAAAGACCAAAAAAATGCTCATAAAATTTGGTTTTGATGTGCCCTCAAGGACTCATTTACCCAAGGGCGAATGGGTCCTTGTACAGGGCTTTTAAAAATGAAAAATACAAATTTTGAGATATTCTTTGTGCTTTCTAGTTAAGGTTATAAACTATGGTTTCTATGACAATTTTTTCTAGATTTGGTGTCCTAATGAAAATAAAATTAATGATAAATGATGAAAAAATTGACACTTTTTTTGATGCAATTTTAACTAAATTTTCTAATGTGAATAACTGAAAGTACACTAATATACAAGTACTATGCAAAATCAATGTGATTTATATGCAATTTTTTGGATTTTTTAAAATTTAAGCAATGCAAAATACAAATTTAAAGCCCTAAATGAAATGAAAACTAATGCAATTTTGACAACCCTAGATGAAATGCAAACTAATACAAATCCTAGATCTAGGGTTTATATGAACTCCAAATCAAAATGTTTATAGTGCAAGAATGTTTGGTTCACCAAAATGAAATAAATAAAAAATAGGTTTATCAAAATGAAATGGGGGAAATGGGGTGATGCACATATCTCTCCTATTTCATTAGGAAATGAGATCCCCCAATGGTAGGATTTATTTTTAACCCTAGGTGAGTCAACCCAATGGGATATCTTGCAAATTTCATTATGATTGAGGACAGAGTAAGATCTACCTGAATAATACTTTAGGAGATAAAGGTAAAATAGTAAATGAACTCAGCTATGCAATATAAGATCTAAATCATGTAGATGAAGCGCAACTCTAGCAAAAAAAAAAAAACTCCCGACAGATTTGAAGAAGGTAAGATACTAATAACCTATCACCAAAAGTTGTTGTTGAGTGTCCAAAAATGGTGAATAAGTCCTTCTATAAAACTTTTCCTCAATTTTTGAGAGCCTCTGGAGATAGATTTGAGATACCTTTTCCCACATGTTTCACTACAAAAATGTTGGAAATGAATTTGGGATCTGAGTTTTTGTGGCCTTGATAAATTTTTGTGACAACTTTTGCAATTTTGCACTTTTGAGATCTTCAAATCCAATTCTTTCTTCAACCTAAGATCTGCACATACACAAGAGAGGGAAAAATTATTTGTTTTTGGTGAATAGGGGTTTGCCTTGGTCAAACCCCATTTTGGTTAATTAAACCTTGAAATAAAATGATGATAAAGAGAAGGAATGATGAATTAACACTAGGTTGTTGCAACTCACCAAACCCTTGAATGGAGATCCTTAGAGGAATGAAGTCTAACACATCTCTCTAAGGTCTTGACCTTGCATGAAATGGCTTGATTGATAGTGGATCTTGATGCTTGAATGCTTGAAACCTACATCACAATGTTAGCTCCAAAAACATGCATGAATGAACATAAACTTTGACATGATGTTTGAGAACTTGAATGTTATTATAAATGACTGGGAAATTTTCTCTTCAATGCTCTTGACAATAATATTTTCTCTTGTGAAATTTTTCTTTATTTTTCTAATGTTGAGTTGATAAAATAACATTATTCATAGATGATTTTCTAATTTTCTAACAATTAAAATTCAAAATCCAATAGTTACAACTTGAATTGGGATCATTAAAATACTACTAAAAACATATAAAAAATTGAGATCCCAAACTTAAGGGGTCCCATTCTCCCTTGGATGAATGGGTCCTAGGACCTAAATCCAGGACACTAAATTTCCAAGGAAATTTAATTAATGTTTGCAATTGTTTAATACAAGTTCCCCTTTCAAAAAATGAGATTAATTAAGCTTTTAAATGCATAATTGGGTCAATTAGAGGCTTACTTAAGTCCAATTTAATTAAGGGGCTCAAACACAATGTGAAAATGTAAAGGAGTCCATTTTTCTACACTACAAAACCTAAGGTAGTCAAACCCCTATTCTAATATTTCAACCTCCATAGGTAGATAAGATAAACCTGGAGCATTTTTTTCTTAGCCTAAGTGTGTTAGGTTTGAGAGCTATTTGTGTGTGTGATTTGGCATGTGCACTCAACCTAAATGCATCTAGAGTAAGTGAATTAGATATTTATATCAATAAATTTGGTGTATAATTTATTATTATTCTAATATGTGAAATATAAATGATAATAATTTAAAATCCTAGTAAGGATCTAACAAAAATGTAAATGCTCAATTGTGCAAAAGTAAACTTAAATGATGGAAATATCTACACTACCAATAGAGAAATGAATAGAAACCTACAAGTGTTAGTGGTAATAAAGAGAAATCAATAGTCTAATATTGTTTCTATGAATCAAAAAACAAGGAAAATTAGAATAGAAGCATTACATATTGACTATATAGAAGTAAGATAGGCATCTAGAATGAGAAGATTACATGTTATGCTAATTTATACATAGAAAAATCATATGAAGAATGTAGAAAAATAGCTAGAATAAAAAATGCCATATGAAGAAGAGGGAATGAGCAAAACTTTTATGAGCCAATAACAAAGAATCCACTAACCCTTTTGCATGCAAAATACAATGAATATGTAGCAAAAAAAGGCATTTTATGGAGTTGAATAATAAAACTATCACTTTCATATTTAAAATAGGTCAGAGTGAATGAGGCAACTCTACTTAGAAAAAGACATTTATAAAACTAGAATGTTGTCATTGCAACATTTAAGGATGGTTGTTATTTATGCTGTAACAAACAAAAACTATGTTATCATAAAATAAACAAATTAAATTTAAAGATGAGAATTAGTAATTAATTTTGAATATATTTTTAATTTTATCTATAATAAGGTGTTTTGAAGAGAAATGTACATTTATACACTTATTCCATAACACAAGTTTTGAACAAGAACAAAAATAATTCCTTAGAGATAGTTTCTTGTGGTGCTAAAAATAAAAGAATAATGGCAGTTTTTAGTGTTTCATATCTTTTAGTGTGCAAATAAAAATATTTTAACTAGCTAAAGAATGACATCAAAATATGAAACAAAGTCCCAAAATGATAAGATGGTCTTTTTTTTTTTATCTAAAATAGTAAATTATTTTTTTGAGAGGTGTTACAACTTTTTACATATATGACATGGAGAATTCCTATCTTTCTTTTTAGAAGAAGAATTTTATCTTCCAATAAAAATAATAACACTTGATAAAAAACCATAAAATTTATTAAAATTTAGAATATCTATGCTACATGAGGCATTAAAATGGAAATAAGAACTATTAGAAAATAGTGTTAGAAAGGGAAAGAAAGTGATTTATTTTCTTGAAAAAACCTAATTCACTTTCCTCCATTTTTTTTTAGAAATTTTAACAATTAGGAATTATCATAACCAAAACATATAAAAGTGTTTTGAAAAGTTGTAAGAAACAAGAATTTTGATTTTTTTTTTATTTAAACACAGAATGCTTAATAAATTTAATCAAGTTTAATTTGAAATGTTTATTTTTAATTTAATTTTTTTCATGAAATATGTTTTATTTTTTATGTGATAATAGTGTAGCTATGTAGACATTAATGTAATAATAGAGAAATATACACAATCACACAAACATCCAAAATGCATAAAGATGATAAAATATTGGAATTGATAAACTCATAGGAAAGTGTTGAGTTGCAAAAATTCAAGATATAAAAGTTGATCAACATTTATGATTTAGGAGAGATGGAAAAAAATATAGTTTAATGGCCCTTACACATCTTACAAAGATGAGCACACATGCACACACACAGATTGTAATTTTAAATTCATGGAGTATATATTTTCTTACACACACATTGTAATTTTAAATTCATAGAGTATATATTTTCTTACCTTACATTTTTTCCACTTTAGATGCTAATGTCACTAAGTGATGAGACCTAGCTAAAGTACATATATGAAAGTAGAGAAACTATTGTTTTTTTTTAGGATATGCAATAATTATCAACTAAGAAATCCATGCCCCCAAGTTAAGACCTACAATAAAATAATGTTAGAAAATAGAACCTACAATATCAATAATAGAAAACACACAAACTGATCTAGGAGGATTCCCCACAATCGATTCAAATTGATGGTGACACAAATTATGGTGTCAAATGTTTAGACGCTTTTTGAATGGTCTCAAATGGACATTGTATGCAAAAGTTATGGCCTTTAGAAGTTGAAGACAAGATAGGGGTACATTGACATGTGGCATGGTAAAAATACCACATGACATTAACATATGATGTAATGTAATGTTGACACGTGGCAATACATAAACCAATTAGAAACTGCTATGTGGACTAGTCAAATCCACCACATGGAACTATCAAGAGCTGTCACATGGACAAATTAGTTGTAGCAGACTTGGTGGGATTTGAACATAGAATCTCTCCAAATTCAAGTTATTATTTTACCATTACACCATGCAGCATTTTAACCAATATACCACATGCTTCACCATTACAACATGCAACATTTTAACCAATATGCCACACTTCATAATGAGCTTTAGTAGATTGCATTTATTTATTTTAATGTTATCCCAGCAGATTCAAGGGGATTCGAACCTTGATCTATAGGATAAAATTGTATACCCTTGACTAATGCTTCACAAAATATTATAAAAAATAGAGAATTTTATTTTAATAAATAACCTAGTGTTGGAAAAAGAGACAAGAAGTGTTCATTATCGCAGGAATAGAATATTGTAAATAGTCAAATGACTATAGTCTTCTTAGAAGAACTTCATAGACAAATTTGTAGATAGAAGCCATTTTGATGTAATTATCATCATTTTTAATGGATCAGTTCCTCGTTTGAAGTGGATCCAGAGATAGTTCAAAAAAGGGTGAATTCTGTTAACATATGTTGTGTAATTATCTATATTTTATTTTTCTTCTTTTCTTAATTTTGGTCATTTAAATTTCTTATTGAATTTTAATAATTCAATAAAGTAGTTAAAAAAATTGAAATAAATATTTTGGAATTAAAAACAGTGTGGTAAAGTAGCTTTATTTTCACTAATTTTGGATCACAAACCTATATCACAAGTGTGCCAATATTATAGAGATTTGAAATAAAAATACATTAAAAAATATATAACTATTCCAAAATATTAGAAAGAACACAAAATTACCATATAACACTTGATATTTGTAGAATAAAAACACCACTCATGACATTGATGCAATAAAAGTGTGTCAAAATGTAAGTGATAGTGTAGGTATTATCCCTTAAAGTAATCACATAAAGAAGTGTATCTAATTATTTTCTATGTACATACAAGGGTTGATGATAATTTTCCCTTGAGGTAGAGAAAAAGAGAGATTGTACCTACCCCCAAAACCTGAATGAGAAATCATATTGTGCTTTTCGCTAGGAGTATATATGGGAACATAAGAGAAAATATGACTACATCAATATGAAAGATGATGGTTGTGTTGCTACCAAAGACAATGGGTTACACCAATATTTATGCCACCACCACATGGTAACACACAAAAATAAAGTGATTTGTACCACATAGTGGTTTTAAAAATAATAAAATAGATGATGGTAGGCTTGGGGACACATTAGGAAAAAAGGAGAGCAAGATAGAGGTGGTTTCGATATCATGTTTGGTAATTGAAATGATAGAGCGAGTTTTATTGTTATAATATAGGTGGTTTTGATGTGGGAAAAAGGGTAAGCTTGATGGCATAATCAAGTATTCTCAATATTATGATAGAGCTAAGCTCAATGTCATAATAGAGAGGTCTCAATATTATGATAGAGGTGGTACCAATGTCTAGTGTTAGTGTCCAAAGTAGCATGAAAATGTATCTAAGAAAGAGAGAGGTAACACTCAATGACTTGGAAAAGTATGGCTAGCAAGGAGAAAAAGGAAGAAGATTAACCAAAATGGAATACAAATTTTTATGCCACCTTGAATTTATCCTATTTAATGAAGCTAAGATAATAGTAGAAGAACATAATATAAACTTGAAATTTAATGTAATTAATTCTATTAGAATAATTTTCTGGAGAGGAAAATAATTTGTTTAGTTAATATTGACTACAAAGTATTCATTTAATAATAATAAAATATAAAATGTAAATCTAAAATATAATGCATGAAAAGGTGAAATTGAAGTGAGATGTGGAGATAGAGGTAGCAATGTACTATCACATGCAACCTCTTTATTTTACCTATGTTTAGGACAAGAAAAAAATTGGTGACTACATAGGATCCTACCAAGGTTGTTAGGAACTTGTTTTAATGTTTTGACCTCCATAGCTAGTCAAGAATGAAAGCAATATTTGTTTGATTAGCCTAAGCATTTATATTTCTAGGAGTTATAATGTACATGTGTGCATGGCATGTTTGTACTTAGTCCATGTGTGTCTAGACTAAGTTAGCAAGCTCAAAATAATAATAAATCTACTCTAAAATTTATTATTTTTCTAATTTGTGAAATAAAAATGATAGTACAATTTTGTTCATCCTAAGGAGGATCTAAAATCTATGTAAATGTGTGGAAATAAAATTGGAAGATAGTGGGATCTAGATTCTTAATAGAAAATTGATGAGAAAATTGAAGTGTTAATAGTAATAAAGAGAATTACTAACATGAGATTGCTACTATGAATCAACAAATAAAAATAAATAGATTAGAAGTATTGCATGTTCATATAATAGAAGGAAGCTAGGCATATAGAATGAAGAGATCTAATGTTATACCGATTTGAATGGAATTAAAACATACAAAGTTCAAGTAAAAGCAGTATCTATAAAATAGAGAATTACATATTAAAAAGAGACAATGGGCAATATTTTAGAAGCCAAGAATAAAGAATCCATTCACTTGATTCCATGTAGAACTCTATAAATAAAACATAGAAAAAATGACCTTTCAAAAATTGAATAATAAAACTTCCATTTGTAGATTGAAAATAGCCAAAAGTTGATGAACTAACTCTACAAAAAGTAATTTTGAAGACTAGAATGTTGTAGCTATAATTCCCAGGGATGGTTTTTATTTGTGGCATACATGACAAATAATATGCTATCATAAAATCAACAAATTGAATCCAAACAAGGGTATTGTAGATTGATTTTGACGTTTTTTTAAATGTCCACAATAAGGCAGATTGTAGAGGAATAGGAGTTAAAAGAAAAGGAAAATTTTGTCCACGTGGGAGAACACAAGCAATATATAAAAGGTAAAATGAGGATGTGAATCCCAATAAACAATGCTCAGCCAAAAAAGTAAAAAAATGCGAGTTAATAAGAAAGAAAAGAAAATGCAAACTAGAAGTATAAAGCTATATATAGGCTATGGATGCTCATAAATCATTGCATAAAAATAGAAGGATCATCCTCATCCAAAATATTAGTAATGCTTGAATAAAACTTCTCATATTTTTTTAACTCCTTTTTTCTTGCTTTTCTACTATATTTGTCTTTTATTTATAATCTTGTACGCTTGACATGAAGACATAATCAACTAGTGTCATATTAGACATTTCTTTCCTTATCCAAATTTTTTATTTTTTTAAACTTATGATCATGTTTCAGCCGTGTTAATGAAAGAATGATTGACATTTGACACATTGTAACTTCTTGCTTTAATATCCAAATATTCTTCTAGTAATGACATTTTGACTTTTATATCTTTCATCATAACATTATTCTAAAAAATATTTAAATTTTAAAACTTGAAAGAATAAAATGACTGAAAATATGACATGATATTTCAATATATTAATGCCGGGAGTTTAGGGAAAGCTACTCCAAAAGTCCATTATTCTTATTAGTATGGGTGAAAAATAATTCAAAAATGTATTACATATATCTTAAAGAGAGGGAAAGCTACTCCAAAAGTGCATTATTCTTGTTCTTAAGAAGAAGAAGTACCTACCAAATACAAAACTCACAGATACAACCAACCCGAGAGTGTCCATTTAAAGATGACAGATGTCAAATATCCCGAGTTTGGTGTATAAGAGTTATTTTCACAGAGCAACCTCTCTTTTGTGTACTTTTCTGAAAATCACGTAACTGAATAATTCACAAAAAAATTGGTGCTTGTCGACCATGACCTTCATTCAAATACATCATGTGTTACTTTGCTGGCAGTCAAGAAAAAGAAAAGGAGAATACGCATCTCAAGGGTTGGCCTGTTAAGTTTAACTTTCGCTAATAAAATGAAATGCACACGACTCGGTACACATCAGTATGAATTAATAAATGTTATTTAAAAATAAATAAATGTGAAGGAGGTTTTAAGTTTTCATTTTAGAATCGATGTGAATGAGTATGATGTAACATTGAAATCAATTATTTTAGTATAAAAAAATAGATGAACTAGATATGCTTATTATCTTGATTTTTGTAAAAGATAAAGCTTTTTTTGTGATTGAGTTCATATGTTTATGTAATTTTTGCATGTGCAAATCTTCTTATAGTTCACTCATTTAGTCTTGTCGAGTATCCACTTTTGCTATATAGCTTGTTGAACTCTTTGCTTCTTGTTGGTCATCAACAATTGATAGCATTTCAAAGTACAAGTTCTCCATGGTTAAAACATTAGAGAATTAGCTTCATGATTGTGCTACATATTAGTAGATGATAGAGAAGAGTGCAAATGTCCTAGATGATGATTCTAAAGTAAATTGTATTCCTCTTAATGCACTAATTGAAGTGTTCCTCTAATAAATGTTTGAATGCTTTAGAAAGTTGAAGGATTTTAGGATGTCTATGAATGTCTAAATGAATGTCTTTAACTACTATATATATATACCAAATCAAGTCATGGCATGAGGAAGTAATGGGTTGGAATAAACTAAATTTAAATCTAAATTTTTGAATTTTGGGGGTCAATTCCATGGGCATGAGATTGATCCCATACCTTTGAGTTTGACCTTGAATATGAGAATAATAATGTCAATGCATAAAATTAATGTCTGGACACATGTTGTGGGTGTAATAAATGCCATTTTTTAGGAGATATGTGCAAAAATGGACAAAATAAGGTGAGTGGAGGTAAGGATGTGTAAATGATTGGGAAATGGGCTTAACCTTATCTAAAGTTACTCCATTTGTTGATATGTAAATGTATTTAAGACATTCTATGAAATCAGGATGCAAAATACATGGAAGTTAGCATGGGTATACAAATTTTACCATTAAATTTCCCCCCCAACTTGGAGTTGCATGCAAATCCTAAAATAATCATGTATCTCAAAGTATATGATCATAGAAAAACATACATGGATGTAACTGCTAAGACATAAGAAAATATATTGTGTCCATATGAAGCAATTGACCATAGAAGATAGATATCTCTATGTGTTCACCATCCTTGGTATCTATGCTAATGGGAACCTATATAATATAGAAAATACATGCAATGAATAGCTTCTATCTCACAAATGCAATAGGAACATAATATATATATATATATTGTTTAGGAAATTGAAAACTAAGAAATGGAAAGGATAATGGTTAGTAAATTTTGCATGCACATAAAGTGGTATGGTGATGCTCTACCCTATGCAATGGTCATAGAATGGCATGCCATAAAATTATACCATGTAATGTGGTAATGATTTTTCTATAGATGGAAAAGGATCCTTGTGCAAACACATGTAACGATCTACAATCTTAACATATGTGTGCTACTAACATGATATATTCTCCCTTCAAATAGTTACATTTATAAGATGTAAGGTAATAAAAGAGAGGAGAAATAAATGCACAAAACATAATGTAGGGTGGCCATTTAACAAAAATAACTATAAAAAAACATTATATAATGAAAAGGTAAAATATTTTGAATGATAAATGTGTAAACACATATATATGAGAGATAAGCATGAAGGAGTATAACTTTACTCATGTATAGAGAAATGAGAGTTGTGATGTAGCCATTAAAGGCTAGAAACACTCATGTAAGTATCTAAGGCACTAGGTAAACAATATGTCCCAATGTGGTATCCAAGAGCATGGTTACACAATAGCCAAGGTAAGGCAATAAACCCCCATAGTAACATGTGTCTAAATATGGAAATAAGTATGTAGGTATGATGTAAAGGATATCTTTATAAATGTGGTCATGAAATGTAGGCACAAATGATATGGGGAACAAATTGATTCCACTAAATATTTTTTTGCTTTATTTATTTGTTAACACATTTTCATTAGCATTCTAGTCATCATATATACACCACTAGTTTTATCACATTGTTTTGCACTTGTATATTTCACGTCATAGTTGAAAGTATATACTCTACATGGAGATTAAAAAATCACATTTATTTTATAGGAGATTCTAATCACCAAAAAGGAATGATTTATTTTTATAAATTACTATTGGTTAGACATAATAAGATAACATCTAGTTTTATTATTCAAGGCTTGTAAAACTATTTTGAATTTTATAGTAAAAAAAAGGGCATGTTTCAAGATTAATTAGAACTAGGATAGACTATGGTATTAATTGGATTGAGATACATTAATCCATCATCACAAATTTCATTCTATATTTATTTCACATGCTAGGTTGACTACACAATACACTTCAAATTGAGCTTTGCACTCCTTGCAACCAATTAAGAGTATCATTAATCTTATAGGTTGATATATAAGCATCATTCATGGAAAAATCATTTAAATATAGTATGAATTAGGAAAAGTGATCCTACATCCAACTAGGATTAGCTTCTTTTTGCTTGACTTCACATTTGAACATAAACCAACTAGGGTTTGATGATTGGCTTTCTGCCCCAAGGGAGAGCCAATATCCTAGGGTTTTTGTCCTTTTAAGTTACAATGAGGATGATAAATTTGGTATGTTTTCTAAAATCCTATTTGACATATAACCCTAAGTCTAAAAATATAATTTATCATACAGGTCACAAAAAAACAAAACCACAAAACAACTTTAGATCTGAGAATGAGATACAAAGAGAAACCTATGACTAGAATTTGAGGCTGAATTGCAGGGATAGGGGTGTTGGGTGCCCTATACTGAGATGCTTCTTTTTTAAATTTGAAAACTTTCAATTATAGGTTGCATTCTACTCTATGTTTCCTATGGTTGTCTTTTGCTAAAAATTTTGAATCTGACTTGCACACATGAAAAGAAGGGAAAAGGTTGTGTTTTATAAGGGCCTGCCTAAGTTAAACCCGATATTGTTATTTCTACCTCCACATATAGAAAATGATGATAATTAAGAGGGAATACCCTAGGTCGAGGAGAGGCCAAAACAATAATAATTGACTGAAATGATAAATAATAATGGAAAATGGTACCTTGATGTGAAATCCTTGATGAAGTGATGCCACACCACAAGTTGCCACAAGTGTTGATCTATGGATGCCTTGATTGCTTGATAGACCTACAAAAGGTTAGTTCACAAAACATAATAGATTGTTGTAACTAGCATGTAGATCATAACTTAGTACATCTTCATAATTTGATCATAATAGATCCTTCTTCATAATAATCTCTCCCTCTAATGTTCAAATAAGAATAAAACTTGCTTATATATGCATTCCAATTGATATTTTTGAATGTAGGCTGACCTAGAATGTGTTTAAACCTCCAAATAAAATCACCAAAAGTTAAATTCAATTAGGACCCCATTAAATTTAAGCCCCTTGCACCCCTAATTGGGTAATTTTACCCCAAATTTGTCAAGAAATTAGAGAATTTGATATTATTTTTAAATTTGGGCCTGAAATAAATAAATTATTATTATAATTAATATTGTCTAGGAAAAAGGGTGTCAAGGTAGTGTGAAATTATCATGGGTCACAATTTATTATGCTACATTTAGCCCCTACTTAGGTTCATACTCACACTAAAGGAATAAATATCCATATTGAAACATTAGAGAGACAAGATGATACCAAGTTGAGGGGTGCACAAGCCCCCAATTTAGGATCTCATCAATCCACAAATGCTAAGACAAACATGCATGTAATATGTAAGGAAAGATTCACTCACACATAAAACACTCAATGAACAATCAATGGAGTAATCTTAAAAGAATACACAAAGCATACATAAAAAAAATACACTACATATAAAGAATACATGAAGCAAACACATGGTATACATGAAGAAAACATGACAAGGCACATTTACCATACATGCCAAAGATACAAAGTAGAAACATTGCAAATATAAGGGTATGTGCAAGATCATCATGGAAAAAACAGGCCCTTAAGTGGCGAAAAATTCAAAAAAATCAGAGTTAGGAAACTTGACATAAAAATTTGACTAAATTATCTATATTATTTCAAAAATATGCAAGAATAGAATCTTTAGCTAATTGAATGTAGTTTCTAAACTACTAGGCTTATTTGATACTACTTAAATTTCAGGGAAAAAATAAGTCGGTGTCTGTCTGACCACCCTAACCACAATAAAATGATAATATTTTTTTATAAGATTTTAGATATAAGTAGAAGACTCATGTTGATGTGATGCATATTTTTTTGTAATTTTTTTCCAAGTAAATAATTATTTATGCATTTTTTATTGCAAATTTTAAAAATATAAAAACTCGTATGTCTAACCACCTTAACTTGGCCAAAACTTCATGAAATTCAATTTTTTTTTAATCCTATAGTATGCGAAGCATAGAATGTGACACATGTTTTGGATTCAAAAAATGTGATACTGTTTGAAAGCTATAGATGTTTTTCAATTAGCCTATCAATTAGGACTTTAGTCATAATTCTAATAGAAAATGAATAATAATAATTTATTAAATTCAAAGTAAAGCATAATTTATATTGGTGGAAAGATAAGAATCTCCTTTAAAAACCCTTTTCATTTCATCAATTTTGGGTAAAAAATAAGTCGTCAACCACATGGGCCATCATATCACTTACATATCACCACTTTTTGGCCCATCATGATCTTGCACATACCCTAAAACAAATAAATAAAGCACAATAAGACACAAACACAAGGTTAGTACTAAAAGGATTTGAGTTAGTAAGGGAAACATACCTCAGTGTTAGATTTTTATCCAATACCAAACATCATCCTTGAATGTGTTAGAAAAAATGGTACCTTCATAAGGATTACCAAGCTACTTTATGTTAGATCACTCATGAAACATATGGATCCATGGGAAAGACAATTGCCTTATGCTAGGTGGCCATGTAAAAATTATTAAGTTCATAAATCAACAAGCTCCATTATGCCAAATCCATGGAGTATTTTTCTCATCACGCCTCAATGAGCATACAAAAGTTTAATGTCACGGTGGATGAATCAATGCTTAATGTGGTAGGGGATGAATTAATAGCCATGCCTCAAGGGGTGTTATAAACAACACCACAACTAATGGGGTATGTCAATAAGTCAAATCTCACAAGACATTAATGAAAATGGATAGGGTGATATGCCCCTGTTAAAATATCAATATACTTGCTATATTGATATTTTAATGAAACAAGAGATGAAGAGGGGATCCTTGAAAATAATATACACCTCTCAAAACTAGTTATCCTTACCCCCCAAGTATAAAGTAAAAGACAACCATACAAGAGACTATCTATACTATAGAAAGCAATATGGTTGCACGAATGATTGTGCCACCATGAATGGAAATGAGAAAACATATGAAGCTACAAATGACATAGTGAGGAGAAACACCATATAAAATAGATCATTACTTATTACCTATGCATCAACACATGGGAGAGCACCACAATCAATGAGTTTTTATTTATACTACCCAAGGCCTGACATTCATTGGTGGAATGACTATGCACTCAATGATATGCACAAAAAGAGATTTTTATAAAATTTCTTACAAGTTGGAGGAGGAAGAGTAATCAAACAAGCTTTAAAAATACTTGATAAAATAAGATCTTACTTTGATAGAGGATGAGGATTAGGGGACAAATTTTTCTCTTGTGAAGAAAAGTGTGCTCACCACAATTTTTTTTAAATACAGTAGATGATGGAATATGAGATGTAGATGAAGGAGTAAATTGGAAACCTAAACCCCTTTTCAAAGAAAGGTATAGTATAGAATTCACATGATCGTTGAATCCTTGTTTCATGTTTTCATTATATCCAACTTTAGAAAGGATTTCAAATCCAAGCCCATAACACTTTTCCAACTCAGATGTAGAAGTCTAGTCTAAATGATTATGATAATAATTGATTCTTTCACAAGAATGAAAATCCTTTTTAGACATTGCCAACACACAAGAGATGAAAGCTAAAGAGCCACCATTACCATCATGAAATGATTTTCTTAGACTTTTTGGTGTAGAACAAAACTATGCAAATGAAAAATAAGATTCCTTAGATGTAGATTATGAGATTTTACCTTTTATGACAAAAGAATGTGTAAAATATAATGAAACACAATTAAAGCATGTATTTGAAGAGGAAACCATATTGTGATCATGATTTTCAATTAGGGAAGAGGAATCACAAGATTGCATTGGAACAATCTCTGACTCTATAGACTTTGAGGGTGAGATTTTATACTCACCAATGAAAGTGGATGTAAAATATAATGAACCCCAATCATCATCCAAGAGTTTATCCATAGTATATTTGTCATTTCAAGATGATAACTCAAAATTTGAAGATGGAATCAAAGTACTAAGAGCGTTGGAATTATTTTTCTCCATTTTGACTTGTAAATTATAAATTTTTGCATCTACTTGAACCATATAAAATTTGTTATTATACTCATATTTCATCTCATAGTGAAGAGTAGATGGGACTCACTTCATGGAATGAATCCATGATCTACCAAGAAGTAGATTGTTTGAGAGAGTATTTGGCATGACATGGATATGATTAGGTTAAACCACAAGCCCTAACTTAATGAGTAGTGTTATTGTCCCCAATGGCTACCAACCAAGATTATCAAATCCATGAATATCAAGATTAGTAGGTTGTATGAGATTATTATTCACATCAAGTTTATCTATAAGATCAATGCTACAAACATTAAGACCTGATCTATTGTCAATAAGAGTACATTAATCCCATTTTTATTAATGACAACCAATATCATTAAAGCATCATGTTGGTTTTAGACCTCAACTAGAGATAACTCATGTTGAGGAAATTTAATAACCAATTTTGTTGCCTGGATACAATCAAAACAAGGCTGCCAGATCATTCAGTTTGACAAAAGGTGAGATATAAATATTTTGAAAAGCCTCTTTGAGAATCCCATGGTATGTACAAGGGATGTTTGGATTAATTCCCAAAGGGAGATGTTGGCTAGAGTATTATGAAGTTTCTCAATAGGATCATTTTCTTTACCACTACGTTGAGGAAGGCTAGGTGTGAGGGGAAGATATGGTTGAGGAAATGAAATAAAGGTTGGTGTTTGTTTTGGTTGCTTATTATTTCTAGTGTTATATGTGTGAGCAATGCCATGATAATTTAGTTGTTGAGACACATCTTGGTGCACATGATTACTTTGAGTGAGTTGTTTTGCAAAGTCTAAGATATGGCCATGAGATTTTGGAGGTACTATAATGAGAGGAGGTATAATAATGAATTGTGGGTTTACAATTTGGAAAGGTCAAAAATTGTCATTGCTTATGGTTTAGGACATAGAACAACAATATTCATCACTTTTCATTCAAGGATGCCCTAAAGATCTCAATCCAAGGGTAAGGTAGGGGAAAATGATCTTGCAATAGGTTGTCCTAGGGTATGATTAGAGACTATAGAGGGATTCATCACCAAGATAGGGCTTGGAAAGACTAATGATATGAAAGGTCTAGTGTTAAAACCTAGTGCAATGAAAAACTTCACTAAATGACCTAGAAAAGTTTATAAATTTGAACAAACTGGGAAAACATAGAAGTGCACCTGAAAATCTATAGAAGCCTGAATGGAGACCTAAATGCTAGAAAAGTTAGATTTAAGGGTAAGTGCTAAAACATGGGGGGCTAAAAAGTGTCCAATTTACTTTTTCATCCTGAAATAGTGAAAACACGAGTGCATTATAGTAAAACGTACTTGTGTTATAATGCGCTAGCATTATGGTTTAAATTTCAAAAAATGTGCACATTTTGAGTTAAAAAAATGTGAGCATTTTGAGTTAAAAAATGTGCATTTTATGAAATCAAAAAAATATTTCCAGAACGCGAGCACGTTATAACACGCTCGCATTTTGGTCTACATTGAAATGTTCTCTTCTCTTTTTCTTGTCTCTTTCTTCTTGTTATCTTTCAGAGAGACTATATACATGAAATAAAAATTTACATATGGACATTTACTTTCCTATAAGTTTTAAGTTATATTTCATGTATATAGTTTCAAGATGTTTGAGAGTGGTTTCAAATCTCTAGGAGTTATAATTCAAATTCTAGTTTTTTGAGGATCTTACAATTTTTTAGACTTAGCCAAATGTCAGTAATCAACATGTCAAATATTAGTAATCAGGAGGTCAAATTTTAGTAATCAACAAGTTGTATCATCTTTCTTACTCTATCTCACTCATTTTATATCCCTTATGCTCTAGAAATCTCTCTCACACTCTCTCCTTCCCTCTACACTTCTATCTATCTCACCTCTCTCTCTCCCTCCATCCATCCCTGTATTCCTCCTTCCCTCCTTCCCTCTCTAATTTTCTCTATCTCACCCTCTCTATCTCCCCCTCTCTCTCTTCCTCCCATCCACCTTCCCACTCTTCTTCATTCTATCTAACCTATCCCTCCCTCCTCTCTCTCTCTCTCAATCTCTCCACCTTCCTCCTTCCCTCTCTCTCTTCTTACATCCCACCCACCTTCCCTCTCTACTTCTCTTTATCTAACCTATCCCTCATTGCCTATCTGTCACCCTCCCTTCTCTCTCTATCTTAATATATCCTTCCTCCTTCCCCCCTCTCTATCTCATTCTCTCTATCACACTTCTCTCTCCCTTTGTCCCTCCTTCCTTCCCTTTCTACTTCTCTCTATCTCTCTATCTCACCTCTCTCTCTGCTCCTCCTTCCCTCCTCTCTCTCTCCATCTCTCCTTCCCTATATACTTCTCTCTAGATATCTCTCTCCATCCCTAGCTCTCCCTCCCACATTCCCTTTCTCTCTCTCTCTCCCTCCCTCCCTCCCTCTCAATCTCCCAACCTTCCTCCTTCACTTTTTGTTTCTCTCTCACACACTCTCTCCCTCCCTCCCCCATCTTTATCTCTAACTCTATCCTTCCCTCTCTACTCTCTATCTCATCATTCTCTCTCTCTCCATCCCTCTCGCCCTCTCTCTCTATGTCTTCCTTATCTCTTATTCCATATATACTTCTCTATCTCTCTCTCCACATTTCCCTATCCCTCCCTCCTTCCCTCTCCCTCTCCCTCTCTCTCAATCTCCCCACCTTCCTCCTCTCTCTCTCCTTCCCTATATACTTCTCTCTATCTCACCAATATCTCTCACTCCCTCACTCCTTACCACTTTAATTCTCTCTCTATATATATATATATATCACTTCTCTCTTCCTCCTTCCCACCCACCTTCCCTCTCTACCTCACTCTCCCTCCCCCCTCCTCTCTCTTGATCTCTCCACATTCCTCCTTCCCCCCTCTCTACCTCACTCTTTCTCCCTCTCTCCTCTCTTTTAATCTCTCCAAATTCTTCCTTCCCCCCTCTCTCCATCTCTCATTTTCTCAATCTTACTTCCCTCCCTCCTCTCTCTATATCTATCTCTCTAATTATCCCTCCCTCCTTCCCATTCTATATCTCTCCTTCCCTATATATACTTATCTCTGTCTCTTTCTCTCAATATCTACATCTCCCTCCCTCCTTCCCTCTCTCTCCTAGTCTCTCCCTTTCTCTCAATCTCCTAATTGTCCTCTCTTTCTCTCTCAATCTTTCTCTCACTCTCTTCTTTCCTCTATAATCTTTATCACCATTCTCTCTATCTACTTCTCCCTCACTATCTCTCCTTCCCTATATACTTCTCTCTATATCCCTCTCTCCATCTCTTCCTCTCCCTCCCTCCTCCCCTCTTCCCTCTCTCTCCCTCTCTCTCAATCTTCCCACCTTCCTTCTCTCTCTCTCTCTTATCTTTCTCTCACTCTCTCCTTCCCTCTATACTCTCTATCAAGCACAATTATCCCTCCCTCCCTCCCTCCCTCCCTCCTCTCTCTATCTCATCTCTCTCTCTTACTCCCTCCCTCCCTCCTTCCCTCCCTTCCTTCCTCCCACTCACCTTCCCTCTCTACTTCTCTCTATCTAACCTATCCCTATTTACCTCTCTCTCAATCTCTCACCTTCCTCCTTTTCTCTCTACGTCCCTCTCTATATCACAGGTCTCTCTCTCTCCTTCCCTCTTTGCATCTCCCTATCTCTATCTCCATATCACCATCTCTCTTAATCTCCCAAACCGTATATTGAATATAATAAATCCTAATCCCTATACCCTAAACCCTACACCCTCTAACCTCATCCCTATATCCTCAACCTTATAACCTATACCCTAAACATTATCTCTTAACGATAAGAATAAACACTAAACCATACATTCAATCTTGTAGCCTAACCCACATTTTATGAAAAAATGCCTCAAATAAATGGGGTCTCACGATGATGTACATCACCATGAGACCCCATTTCTTTGAGGCATTTTTTCATACAACAAGCACTACCTTGTCAATGTTACCACATTGACGTATTAACAAGGTAGTGAACTTAGTGCTCATTTTTTAGACCCCATTTCTATGAAGGCATCTTTTCATACAACGAGCACTACCTTGTCAATGTGTCAATGTGGTAGCATTGACAAGGTAGTGCTTGTTGTATAAAAAAATGTCTCAAAGAAATGGGGTCTCACGGTGATGTACATCACTGTTAGACCCCATTTCTTTGAGGAATTTTTTCATACACATCACCATGAGACCCTATTTATTTGAGGCATTTTTTCATACAATGAGAACTATCTTGTTAATGCATCAATGTGGTAGCATTGACAAGGTAGTGCTCTTTGTATGAAAAAATGCCTCAAAGAAATGGGGTCTCACAGTGATCCCCATTTCCTTGAGGCATTTTTTCATACAACAAGCACTACCTTATCAATGTGTCAATGTAGATGCATTGACAAAGTAGTGCTCATTGTATGAAAAAATGCCTCAAAGAAATGGGGTTGACAATATAGGGTTGAGGGATGAGGTTTATGGTTTTCAAGGTTTGAGGGATTAAGGGTTTAAGGGTTGAGGGGTTAAGGATTTAAGGGTTGATGGATTAAATGTTTAAGGGTTGAAGGTTTAAGGGTTGAGGGATTAAGGCTTTAAGGGTTGATTGATTAGGGTTGAGGGTATAAGATTGAGGGTATAAGGTTGAGGGTATAGGGTTGAGGTATAGGGTTTAGGATCTAATGTATAGGGAAGAGGTATGAAAATTGAGGGTTGACCTAGTTTAATGTATAGGTTAGAGGGTTGAGGGATTAAGGGTTTGAGGGTTTAAGGGTTGAGGGAATTGATGGTATAAGGTTGAGGATAAAGTTTTGAGGGTATAGGGTTGATAGTATAAGGTTGAGGGTCCAATGTATAGGCTAGATGTTTGAGAATTAAGGGTTGACCTGGTTTAATATATAAGTTAGAGGGTTGATGGATTAAGGGTTTAAGGGTTGAGGGTTTAGGGGTCGAGGGACTAAGAGTTTAAGGTTTGAGGGTTTAGGGGTTGAGGGACTAAGAGTTTAAGGGATGAGGGATTAAGGGTTTAAAGGTTTAAAGGTTGAGGGTTTAAGGGTTGAGGGATTAAGGGTTCAAGGATTGAGGGATGAGGGTTGAGGGTATAAGGTATAGGGTTGAGAGAGAGAGGGAGGGAGAGAGGGAGTGGGATAGACCTGAGAGAGAGAAAGGGAGAGAGGGAGAGAGAGGGAGATGGAGAGAGAGAGTGAGAGAGAGAGAGGTATGTGCAGGATCATCATGGAAAAAATAGGCCCTTAAGTGACAAAAATTTAGAAAATCGAGTTAGGAAACTTGACGTAAAATTTTGAATAAGTTATCTATATTATTTCAAAAATATGTAAGAATAGAATCTGTAGAAAATTGAATGTAGTTTCTAAACTACTAGGTTTGTTTAAAAAAAAAATCTATATGGTGAAAATTTGAAATTTCAATGCAGTAGTACTTAAATTTCAGGGAAAAAATAAGAAGTAGGTGTCTGTCTGACCACCCTAACCACAATAAAATGATAATATTTTTTTATAAGATTTTAGATATAAGTAGAGGACTCATGTCCCAATGTGATGCATATTTTTTTGTAGTTTTTTTCTAAGTAAATAATTAATTATGAATTTTTTATTACAACTTTTAAAAAATATAAAAAACTCGTACATCTGACCACCTTAACTTGGTCAAAACTTCATGAAATTCAATTTTTATTTTTTTAATCCTATAGTATGTGAAGCATAGAATGTGACACATGTTTTGGATTCAAAAAATGTGATACTGTTTGAAAGCTATAGATGATTTTCAATCAACGTATCAATTAGGACTTTAGTCGTCATTTGAATAG
Source organism: Sequoia sempervirens (assembly GCA_007258455.2). Lineage (NCBI taxonomy): Eukaryota > Viridiplantae > Streptophyta > Pinopsida > Cupressales > Cupressaceae > Sequoia > Sequoia sempervirens. The sequence goes on from VDFB02271358.1 coordinate 600,848,568, forward strand.
AAAATGAATAATAATTACTTATTAAATTCAAAGTAAACCATAATTTATATTGGTGGAAAGTTGAGAATCTCTTTTAAAAACCTTTTTTCATTTTATCAATTTTGGGTAAAAAAAAAGTTGTCAGCCACATACCCATCATATTGCCACTTTTTGGCCCATCATGATCCTGCACATACCCAGAGACCAATCATCACTGGGAGACCCTATTTCTTGGACCATTCCCAATTTAATTGAATTGGAAAGATAGTGGGCCCACTAGCTTTCCAATTCGGTGAAATTGGTGACCTAACTTGACTTGTTTGAAAAAATGGGTCCAAGAATGCCAATTTCACCGAATTGGCAAGCTAGTGCTTGCCAATTTGGTGAAATTAGCAACCTAACTTGGCCTGTTTAAAAAAATGGGTCTGGAAGAAATGGGGTATCTCGGTGATGAAATGGGGTCTCCTAATGATTTACATCACTGGAAGACCCCATTTTTTGGAACCATTTTTTCAAATAGGTCACTACGTTGCCAATTTCATTGAATTAGCAAGCTAGTGGGCCCACAAGCTTGTCAATTTGGTGAAATTAGCAACCTAACTTTTCCTATTTTGAAAAAATGGGTTCAAGAAATGTAGTATCTCAATGATGTTGTTACCCCAAAATTTGAACTCAATTTTTTTTTAAATTTTGTTGCATTCCCTTACATGCCTTTGAGCCTGCCAAATCACGAAAAAAAATAATTTTCAAAATATATGCTAGTTGGTGCAAATTCCTCTTATAGGAATGATTATATCCCTATTCCACCCAATCCAACAAGTTTTTTTTGCTTAGATGTCTCATTGTTTGCAAAATTTTCAGCTTCACTTTTTCCATCGACAACTTGCAAATAAGGCCAAAATTTAAATTTTTTGGTTGTTGGAGCTTAACAGATTTTTGGGTTTTGCTCAGAAGGACCCAATCCTTTTGTTGTTTGTATTTCATGAAAAATGAAGTTGTTATGAGGAAGTTACAAGGTTTTTCATCTCCATATTAAATTATGTTTTTCAAAGGTTTCCAAATTATTTGTGAAGTCAATTTTTTCCGTGACAATTATCAAGTTTAAGAGAAATATAAATCTATGTGGGTCCCATCAATTTTTGGAGTTTGTAAATATGCCCATTTTCTTTCATGTCAGGTGATTTAAAGGTTAGGAAACTCCAAAGTTGCTTGACTCATAGGTTATAAAGTTTTAAAAGGGCTCGGCTTCCTAACTCTCATTTGAAAATTTTAGGGTTCCCATTGTTTGCAGCAGGATATGGACAACCGTCAAAGAATGATTGAAATGAATTTTTGTTTGATATTGTATGGCTGGCTAGTGTTAAAAGAAACTCCAAGAGCCTTCCCAGTGTCCCTTTTACTCCATGAAATGCAGTAATTGTTGTGAACCCCAATCCTAGACCTATACAAACATAGCAAACAAACACAATATTAGATCCAAATGCAAATTAGAACCAAGATTCCCCATGGAATTCATCTACAATGCTCAAAATAGGAAGAAAAATGAAGAACAAAACAAGAGAAGAAATAAAAATCCTATTTAAACATGCAAACCCTCAATCCCATGGGGGAATTGGTGCCAATTTGATGTGAAAATTAGCCCTTTCCCAACTCCTTTGCAAGATTTGTGATGATTTGATGAAGATTGATCCACTTGTTGATGAAGAACAATGAGCTCTTTGGTGAAATCTACAATAACCTAGCTAAGATGATGGAAAGTGCTATGAAGATGGATAAAATTAGCTCTCAATGTGAAGAGAGTAACTTTTCTCTAAGTTGTGGATCCCAAATGAGAAGAAAATCCTTCTATTTATAGAAAGACAAGATGGAGGAATGAGCAAAATGAAGCAATGTGGGATCATTCAACATCTAATGGGCAAGTGCCACTTGTCAAGATGTGAATGGAGGAAGCTTGTGCACATTTTGATGAATGTGCACAATAAATGACATTAGGTGGAATTTGAAAATCATGAAATGACTTGTTGGAGGGAGAAAGGAATGAAATAAATGCCACTTGGCTCAATGCACAAGGACATGAAACAGGGTTAAATGCTTTGTTGGAAGGACAAAACCATTTGTAGAGATTTTCAAAGTTGGAGGAATATTCCCCTAAAGATGCCATGTTGAAAGAAAATAGAGATTTAATAAATCATTTAAATGTATTTTCATGTGCAAGTGGAAAAATCTAGAGGATTTAGATGATTCAGATTAAATTAATCATTTGACATCAATTTGATTTATATTTTTGGATTGATTTAAATCAGATGATGTTAGATAAAATTAAATACAGATTGATTTAATTTAATAGAATGAGATTAATTAAATGGATTATTTAATTAAATAGAGACTAGAGGGTTAATTAAATAACATTGATTTATTTAATTAACAAGAGAGAATGACTTAATCAGATAAATAAAGATTTATTTAATTAAGGGATGAAGGGTGATGATTGGCTAAGAAGATGATTTAGGTCAAAACAGTGTTAGTAATCAGGATCAAGTGTGTCGGTATATTTTCCATGTCTACATTTTTCCTCTCTTTGAAGCAAATTACTTGCTACATTGGTTCAAAGAATAGACTATCTTGATCAAAATTCAAAAAATTTCTAATTTTTAAAATTGCCCCATTGCTGCCCCGGTGAGAAGAGACATGTCGATATACTACCCCCTCGAGAGATTGGACGAACATTTTTATTTTTGGGTGATCTCACAAAAAAAGAGGACAAGGTGCCTGATGGGTCGAAAAAGGCTCCAGAATGCCAAAAACATGCAAAAATGTGACAAAACGATGCAAAACAACCCTTGGTTGGGTGAAAAATGGATTGGGGGTCCAAAACCCTAACTTTCAGGCTTAAATAGGCCTCGGGGGGCCACTTCCAATTCATTTTCACACATAGCCCTTTGAGATTCTATGATTTGAGTTCTGATTCTTGTGAGAGATGGCATAACGACCACTTCCCTGACACATCTTCGATCGAGTACGAGTGCACCAAAGATTTCCTGGCATTGGACCATTGGTGAGTCAACTTGACCTGACTTCATTTTTCAATTTTTGCATACATTTATTAGCTTAGGAAGTTATGCTTAGCCCAATGGTCCAATATAGCGCCACTTCAAGCTTTGTTTCAGTGTCGCGCAACCTCAAACTATGCTGCAGTCGCAAATAACGACACTACGTCACAGTTTGGAGTTAGGGTTCAAAATCCAAACTAGACTGCATCTGAGAATTACACCACGATGGACCTCTTTGAAAATTTTGGTTTTGGATCAAACTGGGTCACACTCAAACTGTGCCGCAGTGGCGGAGTTCGGGAGTTTAGGGCTCCTAGCAGTGTAGTTTGGAACTTTCAAACAGCGTCGTACTCGTAAATAGTGACACATATGTTGTTTCAAGCACGCTGGGGAAAATCAAGATCATGATTTTTTTATGAAACTTAATACGGTGGCTTTCTTAATGCAAGAGAAGGTAGAGATTCTTCATTCAAGCGAGCACAAATCCTTCATACTCAGCAAATTGGTTGGTATGCACGAGCAACTACAAGAACACTTGGGGGTGATAGGCCTCTAGTACATTGCATATGCACTGCCAATGAGGACTCACTTGGGTATGATGACAATGCTTGCAGAGTGATGGCATAGCGAGATGTCCTCCTTGCACCTTCCAACGGGCGACGCCACAGTGACACTGGAGGATGTGTGGCATATACTTTGATTGCCGATCCACGAAGAGCGCAGGATATATGATGTGGATGCTGAGAGGGAGGCCTACTATGACATGATGGGCCTTGATGAGATTTTATTTTGCGAGGACCAGATCGAGTTGGAGCATTATAGGCTCATTGTGTCACCCTTTTGCTTGGTTATAACAACCATGATATTGGGTCTTGCTGCACCAGATCGGCTAGGCCGATATTTCAGTCCTAGATGGGGGCTTGCTTGGGAGCTGATGGTCCGGCGACGAGTATGCTTTGCATGGGGGGAAATACTGCTGGCCTCATTGTATCAAGATTTTCATGAGTTTGCATACGGCGAGGGCAGAGCTATCAGGGCTAGTGTTACACTTCTCCATATCTGGGTCTAGGAGCACATCACTATTCTTTGTCCAAAAGTTGCTGTTGTTGATATGGAGCTAGACGATCCAGTTGTCTGGAGGTACAAAGGAGGTGTTTCATTTACACACATGCATCAACACGAGATTCTTCATTGGAGGAGAGTTCTGGATGAGATGTGAGAATTCACATGGTGTCCATATCTTGGGTGGTTTGCATGGTACGATGACACTTAGTAGCTCTTCTTCGCTTAATAGGACTAGTTGATGTAGGGTTGGGAGCACACTATGATTGAGCAATACCTACCCAATTGAGTATAGAGATAGTTCAGGGAGCCTCAGGACAAACCCAATGACCAGTATATGGCGATATTCATGCATACTACGAGGGAGTCTTCATGAGGCCGATACATTCCAACATAGAAGGCCATCGATTCCTTTAGACAGCTGGTGACTAGGATGTGGCCATATGATTAGAGTCAATCCAATGCAAGCACCACACAGGCATACAAAGACTGGTTTAGACCACCTCTTCGACTCATAGTGTCGAGGACACCATCGACACGATGCAGGGCCAGAGGCAGAGGGACAAGTTGTGGCTGGGGCTAGGGAGGCTGAGGGGATGGAGACAGGGATGGAGACGGGGGAGGAGGTGGACCACCTCCCTATCCAGATCAGGATAGGGGGCCAAAAAATGACCAGCTAGATCCATAGCTAGATTAGCCAAGGCAGGATCAAGGGAGACAGGATCAGGACCTGGGGAGGTAGGACAGATAGGTGGAACAGCCACCACAGAGAGATTAGGGACCTCCACTACTGCTTGATCAAAGGGATGCCTAGCTACAACAATTGCAGGCTTAGGTTGCCACTTTGACAATAGAGAGGGACTAGCTGTGGCTTAAGAGAGACTAGATTGTTCAGTAGAGGCAGGCTGCAGAGCTTAGGGCAGCTCAGGAGATGGGCCATAGGTAGCAGCTGGAGAGCATGCCCGTCTCTTCCTCCTAGAGTTTAGTTTCATTACATGCATACATCCAGGCAATCTGAGAGGCTGATTATTACAAATTCCATTACCATCAAGCTATGCCTCGAGCATCCTGAGTCCCTGACTTTTCTCAGTAGACAGGTTATAGACCCCCCAAGGATCACAGAGAGGGATAGCCAGGTGAGGGCGAGGGCAACTAGTAGGGTTAGCCCATTTTTTGATTAGAGACACGATTATTTTTCACCCTACGGGTTCATTTTTGATGGCCCTATGGGCATTTGTACTTTATGTATTTGATACACACTTGATCTGGATTTTATACCATGACAGTATATTATTTGATGATATATATATATGAGATGATTTGATGATATGATATGATATGTCCTATTCTATTTTATGCATTATGGATGGATTTTACTTTCTATATGTGATGGTTTATATGTGATGCAATGATTTTGTCTTATGTGATGTGATGTGATTCTATATGATGCTATGTGATGATGATGCTTTTATGGATGTATTTCTTTTTCAGTATCTTTTCTATGTACTCTTTTGATGATGATGTATGCAAATATTATGATATGTGAATGCTTAAACTAACATATTTATATTATGCATTTAAATGGATGATGATAAAATGTACATGAGATGCAATCTTTTTGTTTTTATTATCTTTCTCATGTATGATATGATGATGTATTTATGGATGTTATGATGATGCACATGATATGCTACGATGATGCATTTAATGATGTCTATGAAATGATGTATTTAATGATGATGTAATGATGTGTTTAATGATGGTGTTTATGTTATTATGCTCATGGTATGATAGTGCAAATGGATGATATGTATGCATATGATGCGATGGATGTTAATAATGCTTGTGTATGATATTCATGATATTCCTATGTGATTATGCAATTGATGCCTTGATGAAGTATGTGATATGAGTTTAATAATGCATATGGAATGGTTTCTTTTATGCAAATGCAATGAATGCACATGTATGGTTTATGAGATGTTCAAAATAACCAATCTATATTATGCAATGATGGAAATGCAATGTAGATGATATGATTAATACTTTCTATATGATATGGTATGCATTATGCAGTATGTGGATGGTTTATGGATGTAGGATGGATGCACTGGTGATAATGATTTATGATTAGCTGTTATGGTACCATGTTAGTGCAGAAAGAGGATAGAAGAAAATAAGAGACTCCAACAAGTCAAAATATGATGATGATGATGATTTGCTTACCAAGGAGTTGGGATTTTAAAATGGATATTTACCTCATGTTTGATAACACACGTAGGAACGATGCATCAAGGTATAAAGAAATAGGATGGCATTGCACCTAGTGTGATGGACTTTGACTTGAAAATCAAATAGGAGTATCCTTGTTCACACCTAGCATATGAAACTTTATTCATAATGTAGTTCAAATATTTCAAATATCTCAGACCAAAACATAGAAAAGCAAGCCTTCCTATGTGGTCAACAAGACACCTAAAACACCCTCCCTACAAACCAAGCAAAGCACCCATAACCAAGTTATATTACAAGAATATACAACAAGTACAATAGATGAAAAGATAATGATCATTGACCCACTCCTTTCTCTCCAAATCCTTTTGTTTGGACATCATCGAGAGTTAATTGGAATGAGCACAATAAGATAAGCCAAAAGACAAAGATAAAGTAAACAAACAAGCTAATGTTCTTCATACCGCTAGCCAAGACTAAACTACGATGATGCCTAATGTTCATGTCCATTGTAGGAAGGATGAATCCTAGGACATGGTGATATCAGATGATTCATTTATGACTGATTGGATGATAGGCTATTGACACAAAGAGTTGACCAACTTGTTTACGTATTGACCTAGACTCGAGACCTTGATGAATTAGTTTTCACTTTTTAACCTGCTAGACTTGTTTTTGACTGTTTCACCAAAGGTTGGGGGTGATGATGATTTATTATGAGTGATGTTTATTGTAGGTGAAAGAGAGATGAGATGGATGGTTTTTTTTAAATATTTGGATGTTTTTTAAATATTTTGAGGTTGTTTTTGGTATTTTTAAGATTTTACATATGTTTTGATTTTCAAAATTTCAAATGTTTTGGGGTTTTCGAGATTTTGACTAGGAGACTAACCTAAAGACCTATCCTAGGGGCCTTGGGGGCTGATCGACAGATTAGCCTTGCCTAAGTTATACATGCAGTTCAACTGACATAGACTTGATTATTGATGAGATATGAACAAAGGGATTGCCAGTTTATTATGGAAAACTCCTAAAGGACTGACCTAATTGTCTCGGGGGATGATCAAAGATCAACCTTGCCTATGTTTAAAGCTCAAAGACGATGTAGTTTGACAAGACAACTCTATTTTTGATTTTTTGACTGACTTTTTAACCTATTTTTTGGATTTTGAATGTTTTGGGGTTTTGTGATTTTTTGATTTAGGGACTTCAAGAATACATGAATATGATCCAATGAGAACATGCCCCCAACATGATGCAATAGACTACTCCAATAAAGGCAAGAAAAACTGACCTTGAGAATGGGTCGAGTAGTACTAGGAGGGATCATGACACAAACATAGGACCAAGCTATAATGTAGACATGGATGGGTGATGGATGGAGATATGGAATGTGATGGATGATAAAATCGTAATGGATGAATGATGTAGGACAAGTTGTGAAGATCTTGGTGAATGAAATGTGCTTATTTATAGAAGGTGCATGTTTGCCAGGTTTTCACCGAGGTACTTGCCCAAAGCGCCACTATGGTGGTTTTCACTAGAGGACGATTTTTCTCTTTACTATTTTTAATCCTTTTTCTTATTTTTTTGGATTTTTTCCTTTTTTTATTTTTTTATTGTCACCAAGAAGCCTATTTGCCAGGTTTTCATCAAGGTGACTATTTTTTGAGGACATTTTCTAATTTTTTTGTATTTTTTTGTTTTACACCCCACAAGATTATGCATAAAACTTTTTGAGGTGGGAGCTATTCATGGGCTCCTACAGAGGTTCCCCTTTAGGTGTTGATAACTGTTATGCCCCTAACTTATAACTTGCTGTGATGATGAATGGTCCCAGCCAATTGGGTTCAAATTTTCCTTTTCCATTTGGATTTGGGACATTCTTCTTATTCTCTTTTAGTACAAGTTCTCCTACTTGGAAGGTTCTGCTCCTAATATTCTTGTTGTAGTTTCACTTGAGGTGGTTTTGATAGACCTGTAGATGATTTAAAGTCTCCATTCACCATTCATCCAGTAACTCTAGCTCATTCAGTCTTGATACCCGATATTCTTCATCTGTGATGAGGTTATGCAGTGATATTCTTAGTGACAGGAGTTCGATCTCAATGGGTAATATGGCTTATGATCCATAAACTAGGGAAAATGGGGTGGTGCCCATGGGTGTGCAGATGCTAGTTTGATAGGTCCAGAGGGAGGGATTTAATTGCAAGTGCCGGTCACGACCAGCTTCATTGACCATCTTTTTCAGGGTTTTTAGTATGGTCTTATTTGTAGCCTTAGCTTGGTCATTTCCTTGGGGATAATACGGGGTGGAGAAGCGATGTTAGATTTTGAATTTGTAGCATAGGTCACAAACATCCCGATTTTTGAATGGTGTTCCATTATCTGGGATAATGGCTTGTGGGACACCATAGTGGCATATGAGGTAGTTCAGGATGAACTTAGATATCTATTTTCTGGTTATGTAGGTCATTGGTATGGCTTCCACCCACTTTGTGAAGCATTCAGCGGTGGTAATAATAAAATTGTGGCCACTGGATGAGGGGGTGATTTTTCCAACGAGATCGAGCCCCCATTGCGTAAAGGGCCAAGGTGTGACAATAGGGTGGAGCTCTTGAGCTGGTGCATGGATGAGGTCCCCATACTGCTGACATTGTAGACACCTTATGACATAGTCATGTGCTTCTCTTTCCATAGTAGGCCAATAATAGCCTGTCCTTAGCAATTTCTTGGCCAAGGTCATACCGCTCGAGTGTGAACCACATATGCCATTATGTACCTTGGTTAAGGTGGTCAATGCCTCCTCAGCATTTAAGCAATGTAATAGGGTTCCCTCAATGCTTCTTCACTAAAGGGTATCTCCTAGGATGAAAAAATGGGATTCTTTCTTGACAAAGGTTTTATTAAGGTTTGAGGTTATGTCAGCTGGGAGGACTCCTATTCTTGGATAAGTGTATATATCATGGTACCAAGGATCACTGGGACCAATGATTTCACACACAAATTTGGACCCTGGTATCTTGAATGTAGGCATGAGAAGTTCCTCTACTAGGAATTCATGCTTTGGTACATTGTGAGGGATGTCCAATAGGGATCCAATTGTCGCCATGGCATCTGTTGCTTTGTTGTTTGCTCTAGGTATCTACTCGAATGTGATTTCAATGGACTCCTTAAGACTTTCCACTATTTTCTTATATGGAGTTAGCTTGTCATCCTTGGTATGATACTCATTGTTCACTTGATTGATTATGAGTTGCGAATCTCCATATACCTTGAGAGCCATGATATTCCACTGCACTGCTATTCTAAGTCCTATGGTTAGAGCCTCATATTCTATAATATTGTTTGTGCAGGGAAATGCCAACTTGTAGGATCTTGGTATGCAGTCTCCCTGTGGAGTGATGAAAAAGACCCCAGCTCCCGATCCATGCTATGTGTAGGAACCATCAAAGTACAACTTCTAGTGGTCTGCTATGCTCAAGTTGAAGATGGATTCATTAGGGAACTCTAAAATTAGCAGATTCTCTAAATACATTGGTGCTTCTGCCAGTTGTTCTGCAATAGCTTTCCCTTTGATGGACTTTTTCTCTACATAATCAATATTGTATTCTGATAGGATCATGACCCACTTGGCCATCCTTCCTGTGAGCATTGCTTTGGAAAGCAAGTACTTGAGGGGGTTGATCTGAGCAATGAGTTTGATTTTGTGTGTTAACATGTAGTGTCTAAACTTATGTGAGGCAAACACCACTACTAGACAAGCTTTTTTTATGAAGGAATAATTTAACTCATGCCCTACCATGGTTTGACTGATGTAGTAAATGGCCCTCTATTTCATTTTCTTCATGCTAAGCTAGAAGAGCACTGAGAGTTGTTGGTGTTGCTAATATGTAGAGGATTAGGGGATTTCCTAGGATTGGAGGAATAAACACTAGAGGTGTGAGCAAATACTCTTTGATCTTGTTAAAGGAATGATCACACTTTTCATCCCACTCGTACACTACCCCCTTGTGAACTAGGTGAGAATATGGGATTAACTTGTCTGCTAGCTGAGCTATGAACCGACGGATGGACTGGAGCTTGCCTTGTAGGCCTCTTAGTTGTCTCAATGTTTTAGGTGCCTCCATCTTGAGGATTTCCTTTACTTTAGCGTGATCTATTTCAATCCCTCTCATGCACATGATGTATCCCAACAACTTCCCTGATTATATGCCAAAGACACACTTCTTTGGATTAAGGCAGACCTTGTATTCCTCAAGTCTATCAAAGATGGCACTCAATTCCACTATGTGGTCCTGCCTCTTTCTGGATTTTTCCAATATTTCATCGACATAATCCTCCACAATCTTATGGATCATGTCATGAAATATTAAGGTCATTTCCCTTTGATATGCTGCTCTAGTGTTCTTTAGGCCAAACGAAATCATGTTCTAGCAATATTTTCCCCATGGACAAGTAAAATTTGTTTTGTGTTGGTCTTCTTTGGCTATCATGATTTGTTTATACCCTGAGAATCCATCCATTAGTGAAAGAATCTCATGTCCCGTGGTCATATCTATAACCATATCAATTTTTGGAAGTAGGAAGTAGTCTTTGGGACATGCCTTGTTTAGGTCTCTAAAATTTGTGCATATACAGATGCCCCCATTGGGTTTTGAAATAGGTACCATATTTGATACCCACTCCGGATAGTCGATTGGTTGTATGAACCCTACATCAAGTAACTTCTTTAATTCCATTCTAACCAACAACGCTATCTAGGGATGCATTTTTTTGAGCTTTTTTTTAATGGGCTTTGCTTTGGGGTAAATTGCTAGATGGTGGACCACAATCTCCAGATCAAGCCCGAGCATGTCGGCATAACTCCATGCAAAGTTGAACCTTCTCTCCCTTAAGAAAGTAGCTAGGAGCTCTTTTTCTTATAACATCAATGATTCAACATAAAATGTGATATGCAGAGTTTCCTCTATTCCCAAGTTGACTGGGTTGCACTTCTCGGCTAGAACCTTTGACTTCTCCTGATGTAGAGCACTAAGAGGAATATTGAATCCTTCATCCTCAAGCATCTCAGAGAGGTTTTTTCCATTGGATAAGTCCTTTATTTTTACTATTTTTGGGTCAGAGAGTGCCACAGTGTGGTTTTCATTCAAAGACCTTGAGATTATTCTCAATTTTTTTTCTTTTGCGACTAAAGGATTCAATCATCTCCTCGTAGTAAGCTTGTGTGTCTAGAATGATATCAAATCTAGCCTTATGATCTCCCTATGGCACTATTTCCTGTAGTCCTATGAATGCCGAGAGTGCCTCATCATTTTTGAAAGTGTCCAAAATTGGTAGTCCTTGTTGGTTGTAATCGATGAGCTAGGGGTAGACTAGGTTGATCTCATGTGTTTGATGGTCATTTCTCTCAAAAAACAAGGTACTAATCATGAGGAGGGAGGTTTCCTCAAAAAGCATAGGAAAATTGGTTATGGGGTCCTCATCACTACTACACACATCAGTTATGTCAAACGTGAAATTATCTACAGAAAAACCTATGGATACGGGTAATTGAAGGGCGACCGTTGATAGCTGAGGGGGAGTCTTGAATGCCTTAACCGAGGGATTTTTGCCACATATGGCTATACTCGAAGGGATACATCTGAGGCCAAGATTTCTCATTCGTATCTTCGGAATGATGGGTACTAGAATTCCGTTGTCATTTTTTCCAAGCTTTTTGTTTCTATCGTAACCCATGGCAAGCATCATTTGTAAGCCTTTACTATTATCATCCATAGGTAGATTAGCTGCTAGTCTATTGTCTTGGTACATGAGGTTTGATGGGTCCGCTTCTATTACTTCTTGGCCTAGGTCTCCCCAACTTCTGAAGCTGGAGGAGCCTACATTGAATGTTTGGGACAAGGAAGCATTGTTTGTTAGTGGTTTCCCTCATGACCTAGGAGATTGCCGTAACTCTCCCACCATAAAAGAATTTTTTGGAATTTCATAATACCCACACCCATTGTCCTGGATAATGACTTTGATATTAGATATGGTGGGGATGGCAGGTATCTCTGTTGCAGAAGTGGAGGCGAGAGTAGTTGGATCAATGTATGGAGTTGAGGAGCCCTTGTGATTCTTAGGTACTTGGGGGATTTTGTAATATTTTTCTTCCATATTTTTGCAATAGTAAAAGGGTTCAAGATCCCCATGGACAGTGACCTCTTGGCCTTGGTATGGAAACTTTACACACTGGTGGAAGGTGGAAGCTACAAATTACATCCCATGAATCCAAGGATTCCCCAAGAGGATATTATAAAGCAATTACAGGTCGAGAGCTTGACATGTTGTTTCCATGATGGCCAGCCCTACTTGAATAGGGAGTTGGATTGTGCCCTGAGACACTCTTTCTTGATCATCGTAGGCTTTGATGGTTATGCCTTTTCCTTTTTCAACAACATATTTAGAGAAGCCCAAGATTTTTATTAATTTAAGGGTGCATATGTTCAACCCTGCACCTCCATCTACCAGGACCCTCTTGACCTTTCTTTTATGGACGTAAGCCTCAAGATGAAGCACATGATTGTGAGACGGTTGTGTCAGGAGATCCTATTATGAAAATGTCAGGAGGTGAGGTGTGTGACCATAGCTTGGAATTGATCTGTGTCAAGGTCAGTGGGGATAGAAGATGAGGCCAAGGATTCTTCAATGATCTTTTTGTGGGATGGTGAGATTTTCAATAATTTGTTGATGGAGATTTGTGCTAGGGTTCTTGTTAATTCGACAAGGACATTATAGCCACTAGGAATGGACCTTGGGTTGGAAGTGGGTGATCTAGGAGGCTGAGATGACCCTATAATGGTGACTTTTCTGCCTCTTGTGGTGACTCCACAACTAGCTTGAGGTCATTTGATGGTGATAACAATGTAATACTCATCTAGGGATGTGACGACATGGTCATACACATGATTCACACTTTTGAAGGCACCCTTTCCTTTATGATTGTTATTATTTCCCTTATTGTGGTTGGGCATCAGATTCGTGTAAATCTTGAGATTTTGATTCCCTGATGGTTGTTCTACATTTATGATTTTGTTGTCAATGAGGTCTTGGATCAAGTTTTTCAACCTCATGCAACTGGCAGTTGTGTGTCCTTTGATTTTGTGGAAATCACAAAGGTGATTTTCATTGTACTAGGACGGTTTTACCAAGGGCTCTTGATAGTTAGCACAGGTGGGGATTGTGATGAGTTTTTCCTCCACTAGTCTCTTCATGATGGATTCAGCTGATTCCCCAAGGGCTGTGTACTTCCTCTTGGGGTAGTTTTTTTTTTCACTGGGGTGGCCCCCTTTGATCATTCACATTGTTGACTATTTGATTGTTTAGTTTTTTAGTCATAGTGTTAGCTTGTCGATTGTTCCGATTGTTGTTTTGGGGTTGTTGTTGAGGTGTTGGTGTGTTTTGTCAAGGTGCACTGATGACAAATTTTGCGTCGACTACACCATCATTGATAACATTTTTTTTTTCACCCATGTGCAAGGTTTGTCATTAGAGCTAGTGGATGGTTGACTTTCTTGATAAGAGGGAGCTCCCCCTTGTGAGATAAGGGATCATTCAATATTGAGCACCTTGGGGATCAATTGATTGTAGGTTGTGATGTATTACATCTTGAGATGGAAGGACAAGAGTATGTCAAGATTTGCGATGATGGTGCACACTTGTTGTTCCTTAGGCATGGCCCATTTACTTCTGTTGGCTTTTGATTGCCAACATTGCAAGGGTGAAGCACACGTTTCTCCCTTGGATTGTTTCATAACTGATAGTTCTTCCAGGATCACATCCATAGCTATGTTGAAGGCATAGTTTTGCACAAATGCATCTATGATTTCTTGGAATTTTTTGATTCCTAAGAGATGAGAGAACCAATCAATGGTGGTGCCTACCAAGCTCTGAGGGAACAGTTGCATCAAATAAGTTTCATCGTATGTGACTTCCATGCAATGCACCTAGAATTCCCTGATGTGATCTTCAGGGTTTCTTGTTCCATGATAGTTATCAAACTTTGGGGTCTCCGGTTTGATGACAATGCTCATGTTGAATGGATAGAGGCACAAGTTCTTTGGTGGCTTTATGGTTTTCCTTGATTGAGGATCAAGCACTTGTTGTAAAATAAGTTTGATTTGTGTTGATACATCATCTTGCAGATTAGGGGGTGGGATGAAGGTGTTTTGCGGTGGTTCAATCGGTGGAGGGATGGGTGGATTGGCTGGTGTGTTGGTGGACGGTGTTTCCACGTTTTGTTATGCCGAGTATGCTTATATTTGTTGTTGTACCAACAATTCTTGTTGTTTTTCCTATTCGTGTTGCACTAATAATGCCTATTGTTGTGCTTGTTGTTGTTGTTGCACAACAACACTTGTTGTTGGGCTACCTCTTGTTGTTCTTGGTATTGTTTCAATGCTTGTTGGTACACTTACTGTTGGGCTGCTTGTTGTTGTGCATGATACTATGCATGCACCTATGCCTTTTCTTACGCGTGTGCTTGTTCTTGTGCTTGTGCAGCCTTGGCAGCTTGTGTGGCCTATGTGGCCTAAGTAGCTTGAGCTACTTGTGTTTCTTGCGTAGCTTGTGTGGCTTGCTATGCTTGTTGTGTAGCTTGTCAGTTTTGAATTTTTTGGAGTGCCTTTTGATAGGTAGCTTGTTGAGTGGCTTGCAAAATGATGCTATATTGGTTTGATTTGTTTGAGTTTGGTGGTAGTGGTGGTGGTAGATTCAGAATGCTGCTTGTTGTTGTGATAAGAGGCACCATTGTATTGATAATGGGGATTTGTGTAGTGGATGGTGCAATTGATATGCTTGGTCCTTGAGAGACCATGTTTTGAGTTATTTGGGGGATGGTTGATGATGTGATGGTTGCTTGTGTTATTGGGATGGTTTCCATCTGTTGTTGCGATATTGATGGAAATATGGGAGGATTTAGTATGATGCTTTGATTGATGATCGAGGGGTTGCTTTGAATGAGTGGCGATAACAGAGGTAACCCCAAACCAAGAGGTGATGTGGATGTTGGTGGTAAGGGTGGAAGTGGTGGAAAAGTGAGTGGCATACTCCCTTGGGGAAATGATGAAGATGAGGGGTCAAAGATGACCTTTGGTCCAAAGAGCCCATCTTCTCCCTGTGAGGTCATAGGGAGAGAAGTTTGAGGTTTTGCGTGAAATGATGATGATGGGTCATTGGGATCTTGAAAGGTGAGAGGGACATATGGGTGTAATGGATTTTGGGGGAAGAGTTGCCCCAAGATAGTGTTTGCATCCAAATCTTGATTATTCACAAGGGGGTGTGTTTGTAGTGCATTGAAAAATGTACTCCCTTTGTTAACTATGGGTTGAGTTGGAGCATGGATGTTGTAATTTGTGGGATTGATTGAGTAATGCTTTGAATTGGGGGTGTGGATGATATTGGGAGTGTGGATGATATTGGGGGTATGAACCCAAGAGGTTGTTCCACAATGGTGCTCACATTGTAATTGAAAGAGAGTTTAGCCCCTTGTTTTGCTAATCCAAGCATATATTGTGAGGGATGGAGCTTCATCATGATATTGTCAATTCTATGATTTTTGGGATTTTGGACCATTTCTATGATCTCATCTTGTGTCATCCCGAAGGAATTATTGGTGATATCCTCTACTTGACCTTCCTCTTGAGGATTTTGTGATGATGGAGGAAGATTAGTTAGGGGATTGCTTGATCCAACAAGATTAATTTCAGAATTGGTTTGACTCAAGTCACTTGAAGTTGATGTTTCTTTGTTGGCCTCCATGTTCTTCTTGTGTTATGATCTTGTTTGAACCATAAAATGAGGCTCAAAAGAGAAAATATAGGATGATTAAGGATTAAAGTGTGATGGTGAAATGTGTGAAAGGTGGATGGTATGGATGATTAAACTCTTAGAAGATCTTGAGGGGGATGCTAGTCTTTTGGGACTTTTTTAGATTCTTGGATATTTGGACTTTTTTTTATCTTGATTTTGGATTCTTGGATTTTTATTTTGACCTTGATTTGGTTTTGGATTGTTTTGATTTTGGAATTGGATAATGAACAAATAGATCCCAAGATGTTGGATGTTATCTATGGGATATACTTGCTCACAAGATGATAATTTGACTAAGTGTATAGGGAGAAGGATGCATCTACCCACACCTAACCAAACAAAGATGATTTGATGATAATTCAACTAGGAATATGGAGAAGGATACATATACATACTTAGCCAAACTAAATGATTTGATGTTTGATTCAAGGATTTTGATTCATGGATTTTCCAAAAAGTCTAGCATAAAGGGTGGTTTCAAGATTTTCAAGAGTTGTTGGTGAGATGATTTTGATTTTGATGTTTTGAAATATGGATGAATATTTTGATTTGATCCTATGTGTACCTAAAAGACTCTTGTTTAAAAGACCCCAGTTTTGAAGAACATGCCTTCTAATACAAGATGTTCAAATAACAGAAAAAGATTTGGATTTTGTTGATAAAATAATTCATACAAATTGGGATTGTTCCTTGATGCACATCTTTAAAAGTTGAAAATAAATCTTTGTCTGAATTCTTAGAGCATTGAGAGATGCTTTTGATGATCTTTTGGACTAAGAGCTTTTGACTTTGGTTTCCAGATTTTGATTTTGCGGGAAATCATTTGAGACACATGTGTGGGGTTCAATTGTTCTTATCTTTGCTTAATGACTTCCTTTTACTGCAAAAAATTCTTAATTAGGTCTTCACACTAGATGTCTAATGTCCTAACTTCTTATCACCCCACAAAGTGATTTATGTGGAAATCAAGGAACTCAAGGTGTAGACACCTAAATTTGGAGACTTAATTTATCCAAATTTATCCCCTTTCATCTAAACATCCTATTATTTGCATTAATTAAGTAATATTACTATTATTTAATTAATACCCTTAATTTTGCAAAATCCCTAAGGTATTTAGTTAATAATTAAATACCTTATCTCTTTAATCCCCCTTTCATCAAATGAATTAAATAAATTTATTTAATTCCTCATATGTAACATCACTTTTCCTTAATCTTAATCAACCTCTTAATCTCTTCATTAGGGATGTGCACATGCCTAATCCCTGATTAAAATGTGTCACATCCTCCAACTTTTGCAAGTTGGCTTCTAATCCTCATTATCCTCTAATTATCTTCTAATTACTGATTAGTTAAACCTAATTAGTACCTTGGTCAACTCTCCCCATCCCCCAAGGGATTTTTAATTCATTTTTATTCATCTAAGGCTCCTCTTTTCCCCATGTGAATTTTTAATTCACTTTTATTCCTCCTAGAATGTCCTTTTCCCATGCATGTTTTAGAATCTTTGACTTGTCACATCAAGTCATATGTGGACAAGTGCTTCCCTTTTTGGAACCTTGTCTTGTCCATGGGATTCTTCCAAGCATGTGAATTTTTAATTCACATTTATTCACCCAAGATTCTTCTCATCTCCCAATGTACTTCCAAAGTACATGTCCTTCTTACACATCATTTGTCCTTATTCCACCTCACTTACACATCATCACATCTTAGGCTATCTCACATTCCACATGTCAAGATGTGAGGGCTTGTGAGTCCTCAACTCACCATAGCCTTACATTTTGATCTTGGTGGCTCAATATCAACCATTGAATTCTCTAGAGAATTTAAAATTCTCTATAAATACCCCCTCTTCTAATGCATTTAGAACACTTAGTCTTTTTTACACGCACATGTTGTCATTTTGAGCACTTAATTCACAAGCATTTCCTCTCATTTAGTTAAGTAATTCTAGCCATTAGCATTGCATTCTATCAAAAATTTCTCATCTTGCATAGGCATCCAAGGAGCACACAAGGATCTTAAACATCAAGGGCCAACCAAGGGATTCATCAACATGGAGAAGGTACAAGCACTTGCACAATTTCATCTATTTTTCTTTGTGTTAACAATTCCTTAGTCTAATCTTTTGAGGTGTTCCTTGTGTCTTTTTATTTGCATTTTAGTTGTTTGGCATCATTAAAATAGTTAAAACTCAAGGCTACACATTTTTGGCATGCCCCGTGGGACCCACAAACGGGTTCTTGTACTTCACTGTAGAGGGGAGACTATGCCCTCCTATTCACTGCAGAGGGGCGATTGCGCCCTCCTGTTCACTGCAGAAGTGCAATTACACCCTCCTATTCACTACAGAAGTGCAATTACGCCCTCCTGTTCATTGCAGAAGTGCAACTATGTCCCAGATTGAACTTTGTTTTCTAATATTTTACTACAAAAGTGTGACTACGCCCCAGATTGAACTATTTTTTCTAATATTTTACTACAGAAGGGTGACTACACTCCAGATTGAACTTTGATTTCTAACATTTTACTGCAGAAGGGCGACTACGCCCCAATTTGAATATTGTTTCTAACATTTGACTGTAGAGAGGCAGACACACCCTTATCCTAACTTTGTTCTCTCACAAATTGTCACAGAGGGCCATATTTTCACTCTTTTTTACTGCAGTGGGGCGGATACATCCCAAAACAACACATTTTGAGAGGTAAAACGAACGTTTTAGCTTCATTTTTGCTCCAATTTTTTTTCATTTTCGGATTGTAACCTCCTAAATGTTTTTGCTAACATTTTACCTCCTATTTACTATAGTGGGGTGGATTTTCCCCCTGTTTATTGTAGTGGGGTGGATATGCCCCAAAACAACACATTTTGAGAGGTAAAACAGTTGTTTTAGCTTTGTTTTTGCTCCATTTTTTTTCTATTTTCAAATTCTAACCTCCTAACATTATTTTTTGCAAGGATATTTCTGTTTCTACTAACATTTTCCCTCCTATTTATTGTAGTGGGGCATATTTTTCCTCCTATTGACTGTAGTGGGGTAGATACACCCCAAAACAACACATTTTGAGAGGTAAAATGACTGCTTTAGCTTCATTTTGCTCCAGTTTTTTTCCATTTTCGGATCCTAACCTCCTAACATTGTTTTTTGCAAGGATATTTATGTTTTTGCTAACATTTTCCCTCCTATTTACTGCAGTGGGGTGGATTTTTCCCCTTATTTACTGTAGTGGGGCGGATACACCCCAAAACAACACATTTTGAGAGGTAAAACAACTGTTTTAGCTTTGTTTTTGCTCCAGTTTTTTGCCGTTTTCAGATTCTAACCTCCTAATTTTTTTTTTTGCAAGGATATTTATTTTTTTTCTAACATTTTCCCTCCTATTTACTATACTAGGGTGGAATTTTCCCCCTATTTACTACAGTGGGGCGGATACGCCCCAAAAAAACACATTTTGAGAGGTAAAATGATCATTTTAGCTCTGTTTTTGCTCCAATGTTTTGCCATTTTCATATTCTAACCTCCTAAAATTGTTTTTTTGCAAGGATTTTTTTTTTTGCTAACATTTTCCCTCCTATTTACTACAATGGGGTGGATTTTCCCCCCTGTTTATTGCAGTGGGGTAGATATGCCCCAAAACAACACATTTTGAGAGGTAAAACGACCGTTTTAGCTTCATTTTTGCTCCATTTTTTGTCGTTTTCAGATTCTAACCCCCTAACATTGTTTGTTGCAAGGATATTGGTGTTTTTGCTAACATTTTGCAACATATTCTTGTGTAATTGGTGAAGAAAGAATGATTTTAAACCAACTAACATTTGCTTGCAGAGCCTTCTGTTTGCACAAATTTCCAAAGTTGTCCTTGTTGTTTTTCATTAATCTAGGAACATAGTTTAATTAGGGGAAGTAATATCCATTTTTTTTTGTGTTTGTCTTTTTGTGTTACCCAAAGGGGGCATTAGTTTGTTTTCACTTTCCCCTTGCACTTCGTGTGAGCCTAGGGAGTAGTTGGAAATGATTAGTGCATTGTTTCTAGTAGGACTTGCTTGGGGATTTCATCACCCCAAGGGACAATCCCAACCACACATACCAGCGGGGTATATAAAGGGGGGAGAGTGAAAGTTGTACCTCAATCTAGTTGTGTCGTAATTGGTAGAGTGTCGAAGCTAGGGTGATGCCTAGATAGACGTGAAGAGTTGGTCCGAGCCCTTTAGTATCTCGCTGGGGTTCTCAACTCTCGCTTGTGACAGGCTGGTATTCATAGTTGTGCCTCACGTACCAAGAGTATATTGAGGACTCCCTAGACACCTTGTGCATCCTAGATTAAGACCTTTATTGGCCATATCCTTAACACTAATCGTAGGATTGTGCTTGTTTGAAAGTGTTTTCTTGTAAGAAACTAGTAAATTTTTTGACAAATTGGTCTTATTGTTGTCATTGTAAGTCCTTTCCATATTCATTTCCATCTAAAACAAGTCCCTGTTCACTACAATGGGGTGAATTTTCCCTTTTGTTTACTATAGTGGGACGAATTTTCCCTCCTGTTTATTGCAGTGGGGTGAATTTTCCCTCCTGAATAGTCAAATTCACCCCATTTAGCTCTGTTTAGCCTCCAAACCTTTGTTTAATCATTCTAAACCTCTGTTTAACCATTCCAAGCCTCCGTTTGATCATTCTAGTCATTCGTTTAATCATTCTGAGCCTCTTTTTGATCATTCCAAACCTCTGTTTGACCATTCCAAACATCTGTTTAATCATTTTGAGCCTCTATTTAACCAATCCAAACATCCATTTGCCCAAGTAGTCTTTCATCCCTTTCGATCCTCCGTTGACTTTTTTCAAGTAATCTTTCATCCATTCCAAGCATCCATCTCCTCATTCTGAGAGTTGTTTATCCTTTCTAAATCAATCGTTTACTCATTTCGAGCTTTTGTTTCTGCGACCTGAGAGTCGTTTATCCATTCTAAGCAATTGTTTACCAATTTTGAGTGCTTTTTCATCCACTCCTATCATTCATTTTCCCAATCCGATCATCTATTTCCTTAATCTGATTATCTAACACCTCATTCCAATCACCCGTCTCTTTGTTCTAATAGCCTATTTACCCACTCGGAGAGTCCACAAGCAATGGGGCAGATCTACCTTGCAGTGGGGTGAATCTACCTTGCAGTGGGGTGAATTTTCCATGCATAAGGGAAAATTCATCCCTCTATGAGGGAAGATCCGCCCCAAAAGGGAAAATTCACCCCTCTATAGCAAAAAGCTGGCAAATAGACAAAAAAATAGATTTAGCTTCCAAATCCAACTGGTGGAACCAATCCCATCATATCCTTCAATCCAATCTTTTTTTGAGCTTCAATCCAATCTTGATCTAAGCTTAACCTAAATCCTAATCTGAGCTTTATTCCATCTGCATCCAAGATCGCTCCTTCAAACTTCCTCTAATCCATTATTTTGTCCTTTCATCACCTGTTTCCATCTTTCTAATCCACATCAATCTAATCCAACATCATGAATCCTTCACCAATTCAACCAAAAATAGTAATCAAGGGAAACCCTAATTACATTGATGACGATAACGAAAGCCTTGTTGATCAAGAGGAATATGATGTGGATCCCCTTGATACTATCATTACTAGTAAGCTTTTCCCACCCGCTTTCCAAAATCCAATTACTCCTCTGAACTATCCCGTTATGTCTTCATCCATGCCTAATCATGCTCCTTACGCTACCTTTTACAAGGGATATCCAACATATTCTTCGTCTCCATATTCGTCATGTACTTCATCTACATCATCCTCTTATCCTAATCTGCCATCCCAATACTCCTATTACAATTCCCCATCCATGTCCCCCTATCCTAATCCTCTTTCCCAATTTTCCCATACTAATCCTACATCCACGTCTCCTCATCCTAATCCACCATCCCAATACCTTTATTATAATCCATCACTCTCATCCTCTTGTCCTAATCCACAATTCATGTCCCCCTATCCTAATTCACCATTCCAATATCCTTACCTTAACCCTCCATCCAATCCCGGTCTTCCATCTACTCCCAGTCCTACATCCAATCCCATTCCTCCATCTAACCCTAGTCCATGAATCCATAATCCCTCATCCATTTCTACCACCCCATCCAAGCCAACCATATGCAAGTCCCTCATTTCATAAGTTCTCCAAGGACTCATGACAAAGAAGCCATCCCCAACTCCACATCTCGAAGTCATGGAACCATGCCATCCCAATCCATCATCCACGGTCACTAGTGATGAGACCCTTCTCCATACGACACCTATCATTGCTATTACCACCCCTAACACTACTCAAACCATTGAAACCATCAAACCCACTGAATCCATTGAACCCCCATCTCCTACTCTGAGAGCCACTAAATCCATTGAAGACACCCAAGTCCAATCCACTCCCTCTACTCCTAGATTCACCCAATCCATTGAAGATACCCAAATCTAATCCACTCCTCCCACTCCTAGCAGCACTAAAACCCATTTTCATGAACCTCATGAATCCTCCATACTTTCGTCTCCCCCACTTGAAGAGTCCCTCCAACACTCTGTTATCATGTTTCCCACACAAGATGAGTCATGCCAAGAGTTTGAACCAAAGCATACCACCATATCCCCTCCTCCACATCAAGATCCTGCAATCCCATCTAGTCCATCTCAAGCTCATAGTCCATCCATTCTGACCCATGATCCCCTTGACATTCTAGATCCAATCACTCCATCACATGAGCCCTTATCACCTGCTACCTTGAATCTCAATCCTATTGTATCACCTAATTCCCCTATTGATCCCTTACCGCTTACTCCACTTGATCAGGATGCTACTACGCCATCATGCCCATCTCACGATCCTCCATTATCACCTAGCTCTCCCATCCCAACACCGTGTTTATATCCCCTAGACCCTTTCACATTTATCCATAGTGGTCTCCTTGTAGAAGAAAAATAGAGCATATATACCACCCATCCTCCTCCACTAATAATGGATGCACATCATTCTTCAAGAATAACAAAAATCTTGTCCTAGATCGAATACTCAAGAGAATGAACTATCAAGGAAAAGGTTTAGGCCTTCATGAGAAAGGTATTATAGAGCCCATCCAAGCTAAATAACATTTGTATATGCAAGGTCTTGGATGTACTACTCGTAACTCGCAATCCAAGAATGTTGGTACAACCTCCACACATCTTCCCTGATCCTCTTCTAAAAAGATAAGAGGCTCCTCCCATAGCTCCACCAGATCATTTGTTGTCATCCCCCCTCCTCCATCATATCGCTTCAAAACAACCATCCATATTCCTCCTTCATCCGCTCCATCCATTTTGGGTCCTTATATTCCCCAATCCCCCATCACATATCCTTTAGGTCCTAAGTCTATTTTGGGCACTTGTATCCCAAAATCACCTCCTCCATCTTGTCCTCTTCATCCTTTGATCCGTCCATCACCTATCCATGTCACCCATCATAACTATCCCACTCTCATGTTCCCTAATCAAGATCAAAAAAGGAACATACCTACACATCCTCCATCCACATATCATCCTCCAAATCTTGCCTCCATCACTCCATTCATGTTTCCTCCACATCATCCATCCATTCACACCCATCCCATTGCTCTCAAAAGCACTTTGGATGCCAAAATACAAATGCATAAATCTAAACATCCACATGAATGAAAAGCTCCTCATGTCCCCTCTAAAAGACATGTTGGAGAAAAGAAAAATCAAATCCATAGGCTGCAAAGACCCACCAAAGAAAAAAGATGCAATGCCTTCAAATGAAGCATCCATAACAACATCCAAAGTTGCTACTCCAAAAGCTAATCATGCAAATCCTCCATCTCCTAAATCCATTTTGGGTCCTTAAGTCCCAAAATTTTCTATCACTCTCCTCCATTATCTCCAAATCCTCCATTACACCCTCCATTAGCCCCACATTCTCCATCCATTAATTCTCCTGTCCTTTCACATCCACCACCACATGTGCCAATGTTGGTCGTGAACACTATCCCCCATCACACATCCACTTCAACATTCCATCCATACACTTTCCAACATCCCATCCATTACCCCACATATCTCCCCCATCAAATCCCTTTAATCCCTACCCTTGCATAATTCCTCCATTTTCTTGGTTGTACCTACACCCAATAGTCACTTCACACCTGGGCTCTTATTACATCATATGGCACTTGATGCTTGAGTCCATCTATTCCTCTATCACATGTCTTCCACATCCACTCATCCACATGCTTATCTATATCCATCCGCATCTTATCCAGAAAATACAAAACCATTAGAAAAAATTCATAGGAAAGAAAAATAAAATAAAATAGTAAAGAGAAATAATTCGTCCAATGGTGAAAACTTGGAAAACAAGCACCTTGGATAAGTACCATGATGACAACCTAGCAAACAGGCGTCATGTGTAAATCCCCCATCTAGTTTACTTCCATACTTGGGGGAAACTGCATCCCCTTCACCTATCTCCTCCATCCCACCTATCTTACACATCCTGCTTATCATATGTCATTTCTCTCGATCCCTCCATCCTCCTTGTGATCTTGATATAGCTAGGGGTGAACAACTACACATTCTTTGGAAACCTCTTGGCATACATTCCCCTCCCCTATCCCCTATCCTCATCCTTATCCACATCCATCTACCTTCTTGTTCCATCTAATTCCCTCGTCCACCCATCCTATTCTCCTCCAACTATCTCATTTATCTTCCCATCCACTTGTCTTTCACCCCTTTTTCCTTATCACACATGACATATCTCGAGTGGGGGAATCTAATTCCTTTGCAACATAAGTCCTTGGAGACATCATCCATTGATCCTATCTACCTTTTCATCTTCCAATCCTTATCTTCCTATCCATCCATCCAAACAATCCCTTTCATATCCCCATCCTTGTCCTCCTATTCCTCCATCCAAACAATCCCTTTCATATCCCCATCCTTATCCTTCTATTCCTCCATCCAAACAATCCCTTTCATATCTCCATCTTTGTCTTCCTACCTATCCAAAAAATCCCTTTCGTCTCCCCATCCTTGTCTTCTTATCCATCCAAACAATCCTTTTAACCTCCTTATCCTTATCTATCCATCCTAGCATCTCTCCACCTCCTTATCTTCCTATCCATCCCTTTCATCCACCATCCATATCTCCCTATTCATTTGTCTCTCTCTTCATCCCTACTCATAATCCCTTGTCATTGGTGTCTAGCTATAGGCTTCTCCCAATGTAATTTAATTCCATCTATCTAATCATCATCACTCTTGCTTCTCTTGCACATCTTTCCAATCCCCTGTCACTTTTCATCACTCATCCATCTATCATATCATCCTCCCAAGTCATTTTAATGATTTGGATAGCTATCCCATCCCTACGCTTTATGTGATCATCATCATCCTATCCAATCCAACAGGTCTATCCTATCTCGTCGTATTAGTCCCATATTTTTATCCACTTATCCTATCATCATCCTTTATCCATCGTTTGTCATTGGTCGAACTACGTTTCCCCTAGACTTTCATGTAGGCAAGGTCGATCATTTGATCTACCCCCAGGGTTCCTTTATCGTCTATCATCAGTCTTTCTGCTTTTTTTTGTCCTATCTTGGTCATCCATCAAGGTCTCCATTGTCCTCTTTCTACCTTTATCCATCGTTAGTCGTCAGTCTTTTATCAAACTATGAGGGCTTTGCACTTTCACGTAGGCAAGACTAAACTTTGATCAGCCCCCGAGCCCCTAGGTTGCTAGGATGTGTAAGTCTTTTGTCTCATGTATTATCTCCCTTGTGTCGTGTCATCAAGCTATGCCCTTATCTAGCTAGTCCTTAACAAATTAGATCCACTCGTATCATGAGATCCAATCAGTTTTGAATATCCTGTGTCATATCGATCTTTTAGTTTAGTATCCATCATTGGTCTCAACAGGATGCATCCTTCCTAACAAACCTCATCAATCCCATCCACCTCCTTGATCCTATGACAAAGGATGCTTGAAATTGATTGAGATCTTTTGATACTTTTGGCTATTTTTTATCATTTGATCCCCCTATGATCACTTCTCATGGTCACCTTGATCCATCATATCATGGTGTGCTTTGACTGGTACACATGGGGGAATATCTTGATCTTTTGTTTGTTTGTGTCGTCTTGGTTGTCCCATATAGTACCCACCAAGATCCTTGTGGTCTTGTGTTAGGCTAGGGCATCCTTGTGTGCTTATGGTTATTCCAATACCTGGCCTAACCAAATTGATGGTGACTTTGGGGTGTTGGGATAGCCTTCTTGTCTGTTGTGTTTGTTTCATGCATTAGACACTAATCTGCCTTGGTTCCACATACCTTAGCACTTGGTGTCTTATGCTATAGCAAAATCAGTGCTTCAAAGATGGAAAATTGTATTAGGATTGCATTTCATCTTCCCCACCCATGCATTCATCCTTCATCAATCTCCCTCCCCTATCTATCTGATCTTTTATCATCATCTCTTTAATCATCACCATCATCATCCTCGGGATGTATCCTTCCCTATCCTTTAGTTGTGTTTTGTGATGTATCCTACCCTATCCTCATGTTGTTTTGGGATCTCTCATTCCCTCATCGACAACACTCCATCCATCATCAATCCCTTTTGGCTTGTAGCTTGACTGGGGTAACATCACCTTAAATCCATTTGTGCTTCATCCATCTCCTACCACTTATCATCCCACTCATTTGCATCATCTTCTTCATCTCCCCTTGCATAGTATCATCCATTTCGAGAGCACACCCGTGTTCTCTTGAACCCACATGTCCTCTCGAGGGGGCATCCTCAATCTATTCTTTCAAATGATGCTACTTCATAACACCATCTCAAAGAGGGAAAAAATGTAGAAACCTAAATTTGGACACTTAATTTATCCAAATTTATCCCCTTTCATCTAAACATCCTATTATTTGTATTAATTAAGTAATATTACTATTATTTAATTAATACCCTTAATTTTTCAAAATCCCTAAGGTATTTAGTTAATAATTAAATACCTTATCTCTTTAATCCACCTTTCATCAAATGAATTAAATAAATATGACATTTATTTAATTACTCACATGTCACATCACTTTTCCTTAATCTTAATCGGCCTCTTAATCTCTTCATTAGGGATGTGCACATGCCTGATCCTTGATTAGGATGTGTCACATCCTCCAACTTTTGCAAGTTGGCTTCTAATCCTCATTATCCTCTAATTATCTTCTAATTACTAATTAGTTAAACCTAATTAGTACCTTAGTCAACTCTCCCCATCCCCAAAGGAATTTTTAATTCCTTTTTATTCATCCAAGGCTCCTCTCTTCCCCATGTGAATTTTTAATCCACTTTTATTCCTCCTAAAATCTCCTTTTCCCATGCATCTTCTAGAATCTTTGACTTGTGACATCAAGTCACGTGTGGACAAGTGCTTCCCTTTTTGGAACCTTGTCTTGTCCATGGGATTCTTCCAAGCATGTGAATTTTTAATTCACATTTATTCACCTAAGATTCTTCTCATCTCCCAATGTACTTCCAAGGTACATGCCCTTTTTACACATCACTTGTCCTAATTCCACCTCACTTACACATCATCACATCTTAGGCCATCTCACATTCCACATGTCAAGATGTGAGGGCTTGTGAGTCTTCAACTCACCATAGCCCTACATCTTGATCTTGGTGGCTCAATCTCAACCATTGAATTATCTAGATAATTCAAAATTCTCTATAAATACCCCCTCTTCTAATGCATTTTGAACACTTAGTCTTTTTTACACCCACATGCTATCATTTTAAGCACTTAATTCACAAGCATTTCCTCTTAGTTAGTTAAGTCATTTTATCCATTAGCATTACATTCTATCACACATTGCTCATCTTGCATAGCCATCCAAGGAGCACACAAGGATCTTAAACATCAAGGGCCAACTAGGGATTCATCAACATGGAGAAGGTATAAGCACTTGCACAATTTCATCTATTTTTCTTTGTGTTAACAATTCCTTAGTCTAATATTTTGAGGTGTTCCTTATGTTTTTACATTTTCATTTTAGTTGTTTGGCATCATTAAAATAGTTTAAACTCAAGGCTACACACAAGGAAAAAGTTTTCTATTGTTGACTTTAGTAAGCAAATTGAGATATAAATTTAAATGCTTAGAAACCTGTAAGGATAGAATCCCAAGGGAAAACAATAGCACTCAAATTTTGTTAAAGATATTTTCTTCCTAAAGGGTTTGAAATTTGATGATAATGTTGAATGTTTTTTTTCCCAATGTTTATGATCAAGAAAGTTTTTTTGTTTCCAAGAACATGCACAACCCTACGGATATGAAAGACAGTATTTGTTGAGTTCCCACTAGGATAAAATCCATCTACGCCTACTCTTAGTAGATGACTAGATGCTTGATCACACAGGATCCCCCTTACAGTGCACTCACTTCTTGGGTCAACCAAGCATCAATACCCATGAAACTCCCATGCATACTCTTCATCTCTACTAAGAGCCATAAAAATGTGGGACGACTTTGGAATGACTATTCTTGCACCAACAAATAGATCAAGGATTTTGGCCTTTTCTAAACAAGGGGTTTTAATGTGGGAATTCCGTTCATGGGGGACCATCCATACGATGAGAGACCATTGCTACCCTTCTCATCAGAATAATCCTCATGATACTTTCCTTTCCTCAAGTACCCACACTTATATACCGGTTGAAAGTCGCTTGGTTTTAGCGTGTTCCCGGTTGGGTCATCCCCTTGGGTGATTTTTTTTCCCACAAGGTAGGCCCTCTAAGATAAACAAAAGCAATTAAACATATTCGTAGTTCAATCAATCTTTGTTGAGAAACAAAGAGAGAACACACACAATAAGTTCCACTCACACTCACAAGTTTTGTTCAATTTTTTTATCCCAAATGAAATGTAGAGGAAATCACTTACACAACTTAAGATCACCAAAATCCTTTTGATTCTCAAGATTGTTGTGAGGCACGAGAGAAGTGTATGTATTTTAGGTGATATTATTTTAGGAAAGTGATTAAAAAACATAGAAGCACATGTTCATTTTAACCTTCAAAGCAAGAGTGAATTCTTTTTAAAGCACCAAAAGGAAAAGTGAAAGTTGCTTGTTCAATTGTTAACCTTTAAACAAAATCTAGTAAATTTTCCTAAGGTTCGTTTTAATCCTTTTGTCTTGTTCTTTTTAAACCCAAATTGAAATCTATTGAGTACTAAAACTTAAAGAGAACAAAAGCCACAAAATGGGATTATAATTTCTCCCAAAGTTTTTAAAAACACTTGTTACAATCAAGTGATGATGCCATAGAAAGCCTTTGTGTTTGTTTCCTCCTTCCCTCTTTGATTTCCTAACCTGTTGAAAAACAACGAAATTTTAAAAAAACGTGTTAGATTTGTGATTTTTGCCCTCCTTCTAGCGCCAATATGTGAACCCCAATCCTAAACTTGCACAAACATAGCAAACAAACATAATATTAGATCCAAATGCAAGTTAGAACCAAGATTCTCCATGTAATTCATCTACAATTCTCAAAATAGGAAGGAAAATGAAGAACAAAAAAAGAGAAGCAATCAAAATCCTATTTAAACATGCAAACCCTCAATCCCATGGGGGAATTGGTGCTAATTTGATGTGAAAATTGGAACTTTCCCAACTTCTTTGCAATGTCTGTGTGATTTGATGAAGATTGATCCACTTGTTGATGAAGAACAATGAGCTCCTTGGTGAAATCTGCAATAACCTAGCTTAGATGATGGCAAATGCTATGAAGATGGATAAAATTAGCTCTCAATGTGAAGAGAGTAACTTTGCTATAAGTTGTGAACCCCAAATGAGAAGAAAACTCTTCTATTTATAGAAAGACAAGATGGAGGAATGAGAAAAATGAAGCAATGCGGGATCATTCAACATCCAATGGGCAAGTGCCACTTGTCAAGATGTGAATGGAGGAAGCTTGAGCACATTTCGATGAATATGCACAATAAATGACATTAGGTGGAATTTGAAAATAATGAAATGACTTGTTGGAGGGAAAAAGGAATGAAATAAATGCCACTTGGCTCAATGCACAAGGACATGAAATAGGGTTAAATGCTTTGTTGGAAGGACAAACCCACTTGGAGAGATTTTCAAAGTTGGAGGAATATTCCCCTAAAGATGCCATGTTGAAATAAAATAGAGATTTAATAAATCATTTAAATGTATTTTCATGTGCAAGTGGAAAAATCTAGAGGATTTAGATGATTGGGATTAAATTAATCAGGATTTGATTAATTTAATAAGAGATTACGTGATTTGACAATTTGATTTATATTTTTGGATTGATTTAAATCAAAGTTGAGAGGAATACAATTTAGATTTAATTATATAAAGGTTTTGATTTATTTAATTAAAGAGGGAGATGATGTTAGATAAAATTAAATACAGATTGATTTAATTTAATAGAATGACTTCAGAGATTAATTAAATGGATTATTTAATTAAATAGAGACTAGAGGGTTAATTAAATAAAATTGATTTATTTAATTAACAAGAGAGAATGACTTAATCAGATAAATAATGATTTATTTAATTAAGGGACGAAGGGTGATGATTAGCTAAGAAGATGATTTAGGTCGAAACAGTGTTAGTAATTAGGATCAAGTGTGTCAATATATTTTCTATGTCTACAATTGCAGGAGATGAACATGATGAATTTGTTGATGAGGCATAAAAATAATATTATGCAAATACAATTAGCAGACCTAGCCCCACATCCTCTACCGAAGGCAAGTGAATCATTTTAGTTGCAACCAACAATCGAGCCCCAAAAGATATGAGTCAGGTAAATTTGTTGCTAGATATAGCAGTAGCGAAAGATGAATAGCACAAACATTATTTAGGCTCTCCTCTCCTGAACCATGATTTCAGCGTTCACAAAGGTAGAATACATATTAGTAAGACAAATAAGATATCAGAAAAATTATAAGGTGAACCTTGAAAAAGCATACTATTTGGTGCCGCAACGAACATAGTGTGAGGTTTTTCACACATTTTAAATAAAGAGAAACAATTTAGAAAGCATCATCAGCTCTTCCCATAAGGAGATTGCTAAAGTGGTGGAACGTTGGAGGAAACACTAAAGTTTTCAATTGTTCCTAATCTCTTGAAATAAGCAAGAAACCATATCACTCAAACTTTGCAAAGAGGTTGGCGAAGCAAAGAATAATAGGGCTCCCTTTCACACATTGTCGAAGGAGAAAAGGATTTGCAACATCCCACTATATTTGAAGAAACGTTGAACCACTCAAATGCCAAGGATTAGTGGTCTAATACCATCACCAAAGCCCAATATGGGTTTTGGAATTTATTACTTCCTCAAAGGATGTTTTGGCTTACCCATTATAGTCGAGTGATGAAAAAGATCTATTAGACAATATACATTATAGGTGATAATTGTCAAAGGAATTTGAAGAGGCCCAAGCATAAATTGCATGTGTAATTAGCATTGACAATAAATCAAAATGAGATCATTGAAATATATGACTTCTTCATAAGAAAAAATATGCATGAAATAGATAAGAATGTAAAGAACATGAATTGGAGGCTCTATATACAAGATTATGTGAAAGATTTGTTGAGAATGAAACACAAAAGTCACCGGACCACTTCAAGTTGAAGTACATTGTTTTTGAGTTAAATGATATGCATCAGAGGTGAAAAGTCTTTTGTTTTGTAACTAATTTCTAGAAGAACAGTTGTGAAAATTCAAAGGTTGATAGGATATAAATAGAAAATAAAGACAATTTCAATGCTTTGTTGATACCGTGGATTGCAAGAAATATTCACAGGAGGCTATGATGATTGCATCGAGTCTACTCTAAATGTGATTGAAGTGGTTTATTTGGTGATAATAGGCACATGGCATAAAATCCATATAACAATAGAACTGCCAAGAAATGTTATGCGGGAAAATGAGATACTGATTTAGAATTAGAAAAATCAAAATTAGTCACAAAACTGAAAAAAGCCTTCCCGAGTATGGAAAATTTCTTTAGTTAAATGATAATCCAATACAAAGAGGTGGTTACAAAAATTGGGGAATTATTTTTCAAACGTTCTTAAATGAAAAGAATCAGTTACGGTAGTTGAGGAGTCATCTTTCAGAGGTTCTTCTTGAGATTATTTTATGGTAAAATTCTTAATGAAAAAGGGACTTCCTTGGGAGTTCTCGGGAGGGGGGTCTTTTTCCAGCTATTCAAGAGGGGAGGAGCAGTTTAGTTTTCTTTAAAACATAGTTTGGATTGTATAGAAATGAAGAGTCTTTGAACTCACATTTTGATGTTGGAGAAATAAAGAAGATGTTTCTGATATGTGAATCTGTTGATGTTTTCTTTTTGTTGCAAATAGACTTTGAGCTTTTGTGATTATTCTTCAATGTCTTACCTGTTATGTCAGACTGTGCAAATGTTTATTTCTGAATCTTTGAATTTGGATTAATCTACCTGTTGGAGGTGCTCTATTTTTCATTCTTTTCCTGAGTATCATTTGTGGGTGTGAGATAAAAGGGATTTGTATCATTTTTTTGCATTCATTTCATTATGAATTAGTGTTGCACATCTATTTCAGGTTATGGGTAGATGTTAGTGGTCCTTTCTGCTTTCTGGTCAAAAGCATACCTAGATTCCATTGATTGCATATCTTCCAAAGGTAGTCGTGCCTTGTAAAATAAGTAGAGAGCACTTGCAACTATCATTGCAAGTGACTCAACTGTTGGTAAGGATTGTCATTGGTGTGGGCAAAGAGTATAAAATTTAAATGAAATTTTTTTCAACCAATAGATGTAACCTAGTTTCTTGAACCCATTTTTTCAAACAAGCCACTACATTCCCAATTTCACTGAATTGGCAAGCTAGTGGGCTCACTAGCTTGCATATTTGGTGAAATTGGCAACCTACTATGTTCCCAATTTCATCAAATTGGCAAGCTAGTGGGCCCACTAGCTTGCATATTCGATGAAATTGGCAACCTACTATGTTCCCAATTTCACTAAATTGACAACTAGCTTGCCAATTTGGTGAAATTGGCAACCTAACTTGGCTTGTTTGATAAAATGGGTCCAAGAAATGGGGTCTCCCAGTGATGTAAGTTTGAAAAAATGGGTCCAAGAAATGGGGTCTCGGGTCTAAGAAATGGGGTTTCTCGATGATGTAAATCACCGAGAGACCCCATTTCTTGGACCCATTTTTTCAAATAGACCAAGTTAGGTTTTCCAATTTTACTGAATTGGAAAGCTAGTGGGGCCACTACGTTGCCAATTTCACTGAATTGGCAAGCTAGTGGGGCCACTACATTGCCAATTTCATTGAATTGGCAAGCTAACTTGGCCTATTTGAAAGAATAGGCCCAAGAAATGGGGTCTTCTGGTGATTTACATCACTGGGAGACCCCATTTCTTTGACCCATTTTTGTCACTACATTGCCAATTTCACTGAATTGGAAAGCTAGTGGGCCCACTAGCTTGCCAATTCAATGAAATTGTGGCAAGCTAATGGACCCACTAGCTTGCTAATTCATTGAAATTGGAAACCTAATGTGGCATGTTTGAAAAAAAATTGTCCAAGAAATGGTGTCTCCTAGTGATTTACATCAATAGGAGACCCCATTTCTTGGACCCACTTTTTCAAATAGGCCACTACATTGCCAATTTCATAGAATTGGCAACACAATGGCCTATTTGAAAAAATGGGGTATCATGTTGTAGGGAACTTAGGCTTAGCTTGTGTATCAGTTTTAGGATGTCACATCATTGGGAGACCCCATTTGTTGGACCTTTTTTTTCAAATAGGCCACTATGTTTCCAATTTCATGGAATTGGCAACGTGGTGTCTTGTTTGAAAAAACGGGTCCAAAAATGGGGTCTCCTATTGTAGGGAACTTAGGCTCAGCTTGTGTCTCAGTTTCAGGATGTCAAAGACCAAACATCTCAAGAGATGTCAGTTGTTTCATAGAAGGATAAAAGGATGCATTAGTCTCAAGATTGTTAAGGAAATCATTTGGGAAGTTGTTCATGCTGTCATCATCTTCTCCAATGATATCAACATCACGAGGAGGAAATGCATTAGGAGTTGAGTGAGTATGTGTAAGTTCAATTTCATTAGGGTCATTTCCAAAAGCACAACTTGACACATCTAGTAATGACTTCAAGAAAATCCAAAGCTTACCAAAGAACATATCCATGATGAAATGCAATACAATAACCTAGAATTAAATGTGTAAATGCAACTTTGAAATCATGCAATTGACAAAATGAACCAAATCAAGCAATGAAAGGCTTCTATCTTGTAAGTAATGGCTAGCATGAATGTCGATCTTGAATCTTGCTTGAATGATATGTATTTTGTCTTGAATGCTTGCTTGAATCATAAAACCCTACATCACAAACGTTAGCTCAAAAGCAAACATGATGCATGATGACTTTGACATGATGCTTGATACTTGAATAATGCTCCAAAATACTTGATAATCACTCTTAAATTCTTTTGAATGCTATAATGCTTGATCTTAAAAAGTGTTAGATGACTTGTAAACTTGTTGGGTGAAAAATGAGTGAAATAACCTTGTATTTATACTTTTTTATGCCAAATTTCCCGAAATTACAACACTACAAGTTGACATTAGATCTAGGAGAATAAAATCCCGCCAAGAATTTTAATTTAATTTAGGTCTAAGCTAAGTGGGACTCATATGCTAGTTGTGGTGTATGAGTCCCATTAGGATAATCTTGGGACACATTTTTCAAGAAAGATTTAATTTTATGTTAAATTCAAATCTAGGCCCTGAAACTTAGGTGGGGCCCATACAACCTAAGTGGTGTGTGAGTCCCAAATCACTAAATCAAGGCCATACTATCCAAAATTATTAATTTTTGATTGGTCACTGGATATGTTGGGATTATCCTTAGAAAGATACACTAATTAAGGCTTGTGGATGCCAAATAAGTCCAATTAAAGAATAGAGAAGCCCAATTAATTAAAAAAACCCTGGATTAGTGTGAAAGTGTAAGAAAACACTTTACAACACCCTAAATAAGGAACAATTAAGTCCATTTAGTTCACAAGGGCCCAAACAAGTGTGAAAATGTAAAGGGATACATTTTTCTACACTACAAGAAGATATCATGGTGCAAGAAAATGAGAACATTGATACATGTCTTTTAAACAATAGTAATGTAGCTTTCTTAGATGAAGATGATGAAGTGACATTAGACTCCCTTTCACTAAGAGATAATGAAAACAAGGACAAGTATTTTGATGTTATGCACATTAGATACCCCCTGAAGTGACATCCTAAGCTTGAACTTATCATTTATCCACCCTCACAACAACCTCAAATTCAAAATGAACCTATGCTTATCTTAGAACAACCTACAAGGAAACTTGATAGCAATAATATTTCACAACAACTGAGTTACAATACTGTTTCTCATACATATAACACTAGGAACAATCCACAACCAAGGAAAACAACTCCAACATCCCTCCCATTGCCTCAACCTATCTTTCCTAGTGCTCCTCATTTTCCTTTACAAAGTGGAAAGGAGTATTATCTTGTTGAACAACTTAAAAATTCTCCTACTAAGATATCCTTATGGGACCTTATTCAAGCTTCACCTAGTTATCATAACATGCTTCAAAGTGCTTTACAACAAGCCCCTACTACTCCTAATGTGCAACCAAATGATGTGGCAGCCCAAATTCAAGCTATAACTCCGATCAACTTAGACATTACTTTAAATCAAGATGAGTTACCTTCATTAGAAGAGAAAAAAAATGAAGCTTTCATGATAATAACCCTTATTAATCAAACAACAATAAAGAGAACACTTGTTGACAATGGCTCAACCATTAAAGTGTGTAGCATAAACCTTTTGGACAAGATTAAAGTAGAAAAAAGATAAATTCAACCTAACTCTTTATCTATTCGTGGTTTAATAACATAGGAAAACAACTGCTTGGTGTGATTACATTACCTATTAAATTTGGAAAGGTTACATTGGAAAATCCTATCCATGTTATGCCTCACGATATTTCATATAATCTTCTTTCAAGAAGTCCATGTATTCATGCAATGAATGGGGTGCCTTCTACCCTTCATCATAAAATTAAGTATGTCTACAACAACAAAGTGTATACAATCAAAGATGATCCTGAACCAAAAATTTGTTTAAACATTGAGAAAGGAAAGGAAAATCCTTTGAAAAAATTGACACCAACTGCCAAGTGGAACTCATGCAAGAGAACGAAAAAGAGAAGCATATTGAAGAAGTTACAAAGTTATTGGAAGATGATTGGGATTCCTAAGATTTCACACCTACATTCATGAGAGAATACAAGACCATAACAAAAGATTCTGAAAATGGAAAAGAAAAAGTGTTAATGTCAACACAAAATTTTATAGCATCCACCTCAACCGCTTTAGAAGAAGAAGAAAATTACACAAAAAACTTTGATGAAGTTGATTATAAGCAACCACCGAAACTGAAAGAAATGAAAAATCTTTATGGAAGAGGTTATGAACTTATGAAACAACTTGGTTATAGTGGAAAAGGATGTGGTGCTAGAGAACAAGGTATCCATGTCCCTATAGATCCTAAAACATAAGAAATGACTAATGTTCTTCGTTATCATCCCTTGAAAGAAACAAACAAGCCTTCAATCAATATCAACACTCTTACAAAGGATTCTTCAAAGACAACTTTAACTTTGGTGCATCCTGAATTAATAGATAGTACATGTGGGAATATCTCATTATATATGCATCAAATTGATACTTTGTTTACTCATTATAATCAATAACATTTGTTTCTGCTCCTTGTCATGTTATAGTTCTAGGATCATAGCATACTTACTACTACATGTTTTACATTCAACACAAATCATTTCCTTTTTGCAAGAAGCAACATATCATCATCACTTATCTTGGCTCATCCTTGTCTTGCACTTAGTGGGGGAAAGGGGTTAGATATCCTTGTCCTAGTTTTGGAATTTGATGTTGTCCATTTGGCTAGTTGTCTACCTTCCATATACACTAACCGATATTGGGATGCAAACGACCTACTAATAGGATGACTCACATGTGCCTTACTAGTCTTTTAAATTGTTTCATTTTTCATGTTTCTTTGTGTGATTTCATGCATGTAATGTGATCCCCTGTAACATTTTATTTGATGTATCTCTCTCTCTTCATGTTCATTCCTCTATTTGTATCTACATTCTTCTCTATGTCGTAAACATTTTACCTTTTACGTTTGTCTTGTGTTTTCCTTTTGGGGATGATGCAAGGCGTTGAGACATTTAGGTCTCTTCCATGTTGACCTGAAAGGATTTTTCTTTTTTTTCACTCTTTTGTGTCATTCTTCTAGTTCTATGAGTATTTGAGGAATGACAATGTTTTTGAACTCTATAACAACATTGTAGCAAAGATATACTGACCCTGAATCCATAGATCCCCTATGTATTTTTGGGGAAAACCCATCCTTCCTTTTTCATGACGTAGATTCATTTTGGAAACATATTGGCATAGGGATTTTTGAGTAAGCTCTCATGTCTTAGGATTCAACATTGGATACTTTAAAGTAATTGCTCACACCAATGGTGTTAGAAACTAATTTAATGTGGGGGTATACATTGATAATATCTTTTGGTATTTCTCATGTTTCATGGTGTGATTCTCTTTTTTGTTGTGTTGTATCCTTTCCTTGGTG
This sequence comes from Sequoia sempervirens, assembly GCA_007258455.2. Lineage (NCBI taxonomy): Eukaryota > Viridiplantae > Streptophyta > Pinopsida > Cupressales > Cupressaceae > Sequoia > Sequoia sempervirens. The sequence goes on from VDFB02271358.1 coordinate 600,886,559, forward strand.
GTGTCATTGGGTTTTATGTCCTCCAAGAGTGCGATATTTCTTAGTGTACAACTTACCTCTTAGTGGTGATGGGATGCACTACATTCCCTAAATTGGGAATCTTTTACTCTTGACTTGTTCTATCTTGGAGACATTAGAAATGATGTTCCCTAAGAAGAATGCCTTACGCGAACTAAGAAAAATCCCTTTGAAAAATAAATAATTAGTAGCATTATTGTTCATTAGTGTTTGGCATAATTTAGCTTGCTAACCTTTTGAAGCTTGAAACCTAAATTCAATTCCAACTAGCATAACACACCTTGCTTTCCCATGGAACCTTTCCTAGCATTGTGGCACCTTATTAAAGTTGTCAGGAGGGAAAATTTGATATGGTAATATGATTCTCTCATTTTCCACCCTTTTGGGATACTCACCTAGTGGATAGCTTGAGGTTCCACTACCCTAGAATGAGCACACATTGAAAAAACCGATGGCTTAGATGTGTTCCATGCCAATCAGACCATCTAGGCTTGATCTTCTTGGTCTTTAATATCGTATGATTGTGTATCTTCGTCATTGTTGCATACATAATTTTCTTTAATGTCTACTTTAGTGTGAGTTTGACATGGGGTCATCCTCTCACTAAAGTGTGGGGAAAAAGTAGTGTAGGAAAAAGTATCCCTTTTTCACACTTAATTTGGGAATAATTAATAAATAAATGAGCTTAATTATGCCTTGATTTAGTGTTGTAATATGTATTTCATATTTATATTAAGTTTAGTGTCCTTTTAAATAAAATGGACTTAATGGTGCCTTGTTTTTGGTGTTGTAAAGTGTACCTTTACACTTTCACACTAATCTAGGGATTAATTAATTAATTGAGGTTAATTTTCCTTAATTGGCCCCTTTAATTCAAATACAAGCCTAAAAAATTAAAATTTTTGAGTGATAAAATCTAACATTCATAAATTCCATTACACAACACTTAACTTTGGAAGATGTCTGTCATAGGTAAGTGACCTAGGACCCATTTTCTATAGGGCGAATGGGTCCTCACTTAGATCTAGGACCCTACATTAAAATATGTTTAACACTGAGCAATATGTGTCCTAGGTAAGTGGCCTAGGATCCATTTTCCCTATTGGGTCCTCACTTAGACCTAGTACCCCCATTTAAAATATATTTTTAGTGGTATTTTAATGATTTCAAATCCAATATTCAATGTCAACTTGTGATATTTGAATTTCAGGAATTAATGTTAAGATACATATAAATACAAGGTTATTCACTATGTTTCATCTAGAATATTTCATGCAAGCTACATATATTTAAGAGAGCATATAGAAGAATTCAAGAGCAATTTAAAGGAATTTCAAAGTGATTGGTGGAAAAATGGATATCTAGAAATATCACTCTTTCTCCAACCAAATCACTCAATAATGTCCTAGGAGTCCAAATTGGATTGACTAAAAACCTCACAAGGTAAGTCAATTCAGAATGAGGAGGACCTAGGAGGGGGTTCTTTTAGTTTTAAAGGGGTTCACCACCAAGTATAAACTTGGAAAAGAAAATGTTGGAAAACACAATGTGATATGCAAAATGACCTAGAAAGATAACAAAATGAAATAGAAAACTATGAAACTGGAGAAGTGCACCTAGGAAGTCTGGAGATGCTATGAGGATTCTGGAAATGTAAAGTGGCTACCAAAAAGTGTTATGGAGGAGAAAGATGCCTAGGATGATGTATTAGTCCCACCGCTATTTTTTGGGGCAGATGCGAATTCTTCAGATGTGGGAACCAAATCTAAAGGAATCTCTGAAAAATATGATTGGGAGGACTAAGATGCCCAAGGTGGTGTATTAGTCCCATTTTGTATTTCCACAAACTCTAAATGTGATCCTAAGCTCCAAGGTATGCAATTGCTTCCTTTCCAATCTCAGGTTCTAAAAATTTTAGATTCAACCTGTAGGTGAGCTTCCGTGAAGATGACAAATTTGTAATGCAACTTTGCAAATTTTACAATTTTGCACTTCAAGTGATCTTCAAGAATTCAACCTAAATTTGCAATCACAACTATGCAAGATGGGAAAAACTTGTTGTTTATTAGTGAATGGGGGTTTGCCTTGGTCAAACCCCTTGTTGGTAATGAAACCTTGAAATGAAATAGAAATAATGAAGGAAATGGTGAATGAACAACATGCAATGCTACAACTCACCAAAACCTTATAAAGTTTGCAAACTTGTGTGCAATGGCTGCAATAGATATGGATCTTGAATCAAAGGAATTGACTTGAATTGCTTGCTTGAATCAAAACCCTACATCACAAATGTTAGCACAACTCAAATGATGCAAGAAAATATTTGATAGGATGCTTGAATCTTGATGATGGCTCCAAAGGCTTGATGAATCTACTCTTGAATGCTCTTATGAACTCAATTATGGTATGATAAAAAGCTCTCACAAAATACTTGGATTGAAATGAATGAATGAACCTTGTATTTATACTTATCTATGCTTAATTTCCCAAAATTACATCACACCAAGCTGACATATGAATTCATTAAATAAAGGAGGCTAAATCCCACCAGGATTTGAAATTAAATCCTAAAAAATGACTCAAGGAGGACTAAGAGGCCCTAGGTGGCATCTTACTCCCAAGCCATGAAACTTGGGGCATAGACACCAAAAAGCGACCCAATTAAGATACCTCAAAATCAGGGTCCCAAGACCTTTGGGGGACAAAGATGCCCTAGGTGGCATTTTACTCCCAACCCAAAAATCAGGGACACATCGATGGAGTTGTTAAATTATCATTTATGCATTGGATAATGTCAGGATTAACCAAAAAAAGATATAATTCATAGGGCTTCTAGACACAAAATATGACCAATTAAGAAATAAAGAAGCATAAATAAAGCAAGGCTTTCCCAAAAAAGTGTGAAAATGCAAGGGTATGCATTTTACTACACTACATAAGGGTAGATTTATAGAAGATTATTATAGAAATCAAGATTCCCTTTATCATGTCAAAGATTTTTTTGCATCATGCATGTTGTTTGAGATCCTATGATGATGTAGAGTTCAAGATTTATACAAGTATTTAAAGACATTGTTTCAAATCAAGCTTCATGATCAAGATCCACATCCATTAAAGCCAATTCATGAAATTTTGCAGATTTGCAATCCAAGGTTCAAATAAGGTTTGGTGAGTTATTACATAGATTTTTTCATTCATCATCCCTTCATGCTTTTCTTTGCATTTCAAGGTTTAATTACCAAAATAGGGTTTGACCAAGGAAAAATACCATTTACCTAATGAACAACATTTTTTTCTCTTTAATTTATGATTGTAGATTTTAGGTGGAAGATCTATTCAAGAACAAAAATTGCAAAGTTGTCAAAATTGTCAAAGTTGTCACCTTTCTTACAAAATCATGCAAATTGACCTAAAAAAAATGTTTTTAGCTTTTTGATAGTGAAAATTGGGAATTTGGGAGTACATACATAGTAGAACAGAACCTACAAATAGATTTTTCAGAGCCCTAGCTAGGACCCATTCACCATAGAAAAAATGAGTCCTTAGTGAGCCTTGGAAAAAGCACTTTTTGCAAAAGGTACACAACATTTATCACTTCCAAAATCTCCCTAAATTTTTGAGGTTCCATCATTATTGTGTTTAAGCTTCTAAATGCACTTTATAGCTTGTAATTTGGAGTTTATTTGCTATTTTTAATCTTTCTCCTCAAAGTGATATTTATCTTAGACCCTCGTCCTAACATAAAAGGGATATCAGTAGATTCACACCTTGGGTTGACTCACCTAAGGGTTGTTGGTCAATTCTTGGTGTGGATCTCATTTCCTAATGAAAGTGGAAGAATAGGGCCCCTTTTCCCTCTTTGGATCCACTTTTCCATTTTGGGAAACTCCTATGCTATTTTTCTATGTTTCATTTTAATGAATTATCCCCTTTTTAAATATGTTTTACATTGATAATATCTTTCAAAAAATTTCATGTTTCATGGTGTGATTCTCTTTTTTCTTGTGAAATGTCCTTTCATTTGTGGATCATTGGGTTTGATGTCCTCCAAGAGTGCAATATTTCCTAGTGTATGAATTTCCTCTTAGTGGTGATGCGATGCACTGCATTCCCTAAGTTGGAAATCTTTTACTCTTGAAGACAACAGGCATGATGTTCCCTAAGAAGAAGACCTTACACAAACTAATAAAAATCTATTTGAACAAAAAAAAATTACTAGCATTATTGTTCATAAGTTTTTGGAATAACACAACTTGCTAACCTTGTGAAGCTCAAACCCTAAATTCAAGGCCACCTAGCATAACACACCTTGCTTTCCCGTGGATCCTTTCCTCGCATTGTGGTATCTTATTGAAGTTTTTAGGAGGATAACATTGATATGGTATGGTTTCATAATATGATTCTCTCATTTTCCACCCTTTTAGCATACTCATCTAGTGGACAACTTGAGGTTCCACTACCCTAGAGTAAACACACGTAGATAAAACCAATGGCTTAGATGTGTTCCATGCCTATCGAACTGTCTAGGATTGATCTTCTTGGTCTTCGACATTGTATGATTGTGTATCTTCATCATTGTTGTATACATAAGTGTCTTGAATGTCTACTTTAGTGTGAGTTTGACATACCCCAGAGTGAGCATGCATAGAAAAAACTGATGGCTTTGATATGGTATGAGATCCTAATATGATTCTCTCATTTTCCACCCTTTTAGCATACTCACCTAGTGGAAAACCTAAGGTTCCACTACCCTGGAGTGAGGACGCACAGACAAAATTGATGGCTTAGATGTGTTATGCTCCGATTGAACCATCTAGGCTTGATCTTCTTGGTCTTTGATATTGTATGATTATGTATCTTCATCATTGTTGTATACATAAGTGTCTTGAATGCCTAATTTAGTGTGAGTTTGACATGGGTTCATCCTCTCACTAAAGTGGGGGGAAAATGTAGTGTAGAAAAAAGTATCTATTTTTCACAATTAATTTGGAAATAATTAATAAATAAATGAGCTTAATTATGGCTTGATTTAGTGTTGTAATATGTTTTCCATATTCATATTAAGTTTAGGCCCCTTTTAAATTAAGTGGAATTAATTGTGCCTTGTTTTTGGTGTTGTAAGGTCTACCTTTACACTTTCACACTAATCTAGGGATTTATTAATTAATAGAGGTTAATTTTCTTTAATTGGCCCCTGTAGTGTAGTAAAATGCATACCCTTGCATTCTCACACTTGTTTGGGCCCACCTTGTTTTATTTATGCTTCTTTATGGCTTAATTGGTACTATTTTGTGTCCACATGCCCTATGATGACATATTTTTCTAGTTAATCCTAAAATTATCCAATGCATAAATGATAATTTTTAATGACTCCATCGGTATGTCCCTAATTTTTAGGTCGGGACTAAAACACCACCTAGGGCGTCTTAGTGCCCCAAGGCTCTTGGGACCCTGATTTTGGCATCTCTGCATTGGGCTCCTTTTTTGGTGTCTATGCCCCAAGTTTTTAGGACTTGGGACTAAAATGCCACCTAGGGCATCTTAGTTCGAGTTGAGTCATTTTCGAGATTTAATTTCAAGTTCTGGCAGGATTTAGCCTCCTTTATTTAATGAATTCATATGTCAGCTTTGTGTGATATAATTTTAGGATATTAAGCATAGATAAGTATACATACAAGGTTCCTTCATTCATTTCAATCCAAATCTTTTGTGAGATATTTTATCATAGCATAATTGAGTTCACAAGAGCATTCAAGAGTAGATTCATCAAGCATTTGGAGCCATTTTCAGATTCAAGCATCATATCAAAGAGTTTTCTTGCATCATGTGTGTTGTGCTAACATTTGTGATGTAGGGTATTGATTTAAGCAAGAAAATTCAAGCTCTATCTTTCAAGTATTCAAGATCCATATCCATTACAACCATTACACACAAGTTTGTAGAATTTACAAGGGTTTGGTGAGTTGTAGCTTTGCATGTTGTTCACTCATCATTTCCTTCATTATTTCCATTTCATTTCAAGATTTAATTACCAACAAGGGGTTTGACCAAGGAAAACCCCCATTCACTAACAATCAACAAGTTTTCCCCATTTTGCATACTTGTGATTGCAAATCTAGGTTGAAGACTTGAAGATCACTTAGAGTGCAAAGTTATAAAAGTTGCAATGCAAAGTTTTCATCTTCACGGAAACTCACCTATAAGCCATATTCAGAAGTTTTAGAAAATGAGATTGGAAGGGAAGCTAGTGTAGACCTTGGAGCTCAGGATCCTTAACTATAGATTTTTGGCTCCTATGGGCTACTCTTGCTCTTCTAGGGTTTTTCACCTAAAAGGAGAGATATTGGTGCAAAAATGCTAATGGTTCATTCAAATTATGCAATGTGTGATGTTTTCTAATTGTAAATGAAGTTAAATAAATGCATTTGATTGATTTAAATGAATAAAAATGAATGCAAATGTGAAATTAAAGCTATGTTTGAAAACACATTATGATATGCAAACAATGGAGTAAATGAAGAAAATATGTAGAACAAAAAGAAATGAGTTAAATTAGAGTGCACTTGGGTGAAGTATGATGAATCTAGAATGTTGTGGATGCTGGATGAAATCACTAATTTTTCACAGTGGGACTCATTTTTCCAAAGTGGTGAATCAGTCATCTTGGTGAAAAACTGTCAAGAACAAGTTTTTGTCTGTCGGGAGCTAAATTCTGACAAAATCACTTTTCAGGCTTATAGGTGGGACTCATTTGGCATGGGTGGAAAATTAGTCCACCTACATGAATCAACTAAATCTAGAGTTGATTCTGTGTAGTTAGATTTGCACTTCTGCTTCCTATAGGTGTCCAATTTTGAAACTATCAGATTCGGGTTTGAAGGTAACTTTTTATTGATGCTTTTCCTTGAATAAAGAAGAGATGACTTGAATAAATTTGAAATGAAATATTCAATGGTTCCTAAGCATTCAATATTTCTAAATCTGCAAACAAACAAGAAGATAAGAATAAATGTTGATTGCTAGGATATGGGGGTTTGCCTTGGTCAAACCCCATTTAGGTAATTAAAGCAAAATGATGAAAGAATGGAATGAAACATGAAAAAATGGAGTAAATTACCTTGCCAAAATGATAGATCTTGAAATTTTGTAGCAAAACATGAAGGTTCAACCCTTGAATGTCTTTAGAATCTTTCTTGTTAACTTGTAATCATGAAACCCTAGGTTGCTTGACTTGAAATGGAAGATTGGCGGATGATTAATAATGAAGAATGGACGTGAATTGACTTAGTGGATTAAAAAATACTCCAAAAAATTTCACCTTAGACATCTACAACACCTTACATTCACTTAGTTGGCCCTCATACATTGATGAACAAAAAATTGAATGATTAGATCTCCTAACTCATACACCACTTGATGTGACATCATAAAACTTGAGAATAACATATTTCATATACCCAACGACCTTCCCTAAGATCCAAAACCAAAAATATTAAACTGGTAATGCAAATCTCTTGACAGATTCAACTTCAGCCGGATACCCTGTTCTTCACTCTATCTTCTGGTATAGTCAAATACTGTAGTGCGGACCAGATCAATGAATTTAGTTGGCATCAATGACAACACTAGAAGCCATATGCCAACAATATCCCCTTTGGAATTGATGGAAACACTTAGTGAAAAATGACTAAGTGTCAAAACCTTCAAAACTTTAAAAATCCATAGCTAACAAAACTCAACAAAACTCCCCCTAAGTTTGATAAGGAATTTTTCACTGCTCTCTCTCCCCATTTGACATCAATGACAAAAAGATAATAAAAATTTTTCTTTCTCCCCCTATGAAGTGAAACCAAAAACTTACTTATGCAAAAACTGAAGGAATACAACTGCTATTTGAAGATTATTTTGTGCTTTTCCTTCATCTTTGGAATAAACTGCTTCCATGCTTCCACTGCAATCCTGGTGATTATGATCATGCTATTGTTTTCAGATGTCTTGATGAGGGATTTCAGAATGGTGATGCCTTCTTCCAATCCTTCTCCCTTCCTTAGTAACTCAATCAATTGTTCTAGTTTGCATTCAGTTATGTCCTTCACTTTCTAGAAGGTGTCAACAATCTTGTTCCTAGTGTTCTAAAAATTTGTATGCTCTGCCTACAATTCTTGAATCCTTTTCCTAATCACACCATCTTGATCTTGAGACATGTTAAAATTTTGTCCAATATTGTTAGCTTCGTTTCAATTTTTTCCAACTTCTCTTTGTACTTGATGATTGCATAAGGCCGTTGAAGGCAATAGTTATAAATGTTGTTTGTTGTGCTTATGCATTGCCTCAGTTCATTCATGTGCATTTTTAGCTTGGTAAGTGATAATCTGTACTATTTCTTTAGGTGTAGCATCACTTCTCCTTCTTCCTTATTCTGATACTCAGAGTCCATGGTTTCCTTGATACATTCAATCATATCTTCTAGCAACATATTATGCAAACTCTCCAAATTGATATGATTATGCACAAGATTTGCACTTAGTATGCTTAAGATCATGTCCTACTCTTATGAAGGTCTGATAGACCACATGTTTGCAATTTTCTGCATTCCATCTTCCTCATGAAGAAGTTGCAATAGCTCTTCCTTGGTTAGATCACCTTCTTCTTCACTTCCTTCTGTCATTTCCTTTTCTTGTTATGGTTAAGTTGTTTGCAGTTCTTTTTCAAGGGTTTCCTTAGATTCCTTATCAGATTCCTCATCTAGTATGTCCGCAATCACTTGTTCTTTTCCTTTCCCTTCAACTCTTAGAGTCTTGCATGCTGGTGGAGTACTGATATCAATTTCTTTTGATATTCTCTTCTTTCTCTCCATCTCACCAGAGGAGGAACCAACTTCAAGTCCTTTTACTGGAATGGAAATACTAGTTGATCCAAACTTCCTTAGCAAACCCTTAAAGAAATTTCACATACTTGATAAAAATTTTCCAAATTATTAGAGTATATGTAAATCTGCTTGCAAACTAGTTCACTCTCTTCCCATATTACATTGTTATTCAGGGGTAAGCAATTTAGAAAATACATCACAAGGAATATGACCAAAGTGCCAAACCTGAAATGGTAATCTGTCTCCTTTGTCAATTTCATGTTCTCCATTAATTAATCTTTCAGTAATCCGCAAAGATCAAAATCATGATCTTCCATTATCATCTTTTGTGAAATGTAAACAACACCTACTAAAGTTGCACCTTCTTTGTTTCTAAAAAATATTTTGTAGGATATTCCATGCACAATGTACCTTGTCACTAAATCTTTGATTGTGGATATTATCAGTGCCCTTTGATCTCTAGTTACTCAAGTTAGGGTTTTGACTTCTTTATTTCAAATTGATTTCTTCTTCAGCACATCCCCAACTTTGCATAACCCGGTTACAGCTACAATCGCTTCTTTCGAGATATAATAGGGTTTATCTAGAGTTAGAATATCATCATTCAATCTATTCAGAATAAGCTCAATGACTTATGCACTTCCAAAATAGGGGAATTTACTCCAAATATCCAAGCTTTTGTGTTTTGCTTCTTTCAACCATTTCAATTCATCATGCAAAAACATGTTTCTTTTTGCTCTAATCTTCTCACTACTATATTCATCTAGTTTTACCATTCCTTTGATTTGTTCCATTTTCCCTTCCGTACACATGTTTTGAAAATACCAAAGAAGTTCTTCAACTACACACCAAATTAAAATTTCTCAATACTACCAAAATACCTGATGGATTAGGGTTCTGCCACTGAATATTCTTTCAAAATTATGATACAAGGTGCTCTCCTTCTTCTTTTCTTTGACAAAAAGTGGAAAATAAGGGTTTCAAGTTTCCTTTTATATTTGGTACACCTAACTTTTGTTGTAATAAATTCTTTTTCCCTAACTTATCTGGATACCCTATTTTCTCAGTCTATGAAAGATAACTCTTTGGTTGATCTCAAACTCAACATGGCATCCTTTACAACTATTCTAATAACATCTATAGACCATCAATGCAGCCACTGCACTCATCCACATCCCAGTGTCGATTACTGAAAGGGGATTTGAAATATTTTCTTGACAACTCCCCCTAGGACAAAGGCCTAAAACTAATTCCCAGAGGAATTACTAGAAGTAGGTTCTGGTGTTGGCTCATCTCTTGTAATAGAGGGACACTTCTTCACCCATGTCTTCTTCATCTAATCTCTTATTTCATCCATAATCACTTTCCCTTTTCCTTTATCATCTTTCTGAATATTTTTGCCTCTATATACTGGACCTCTTCTATCCATATTCTTGTTTCTGTAGAATCTTGCAATGTGACCATATTTGTTGCAATTAAGACACACAAATTTCCTTATTCAGACCAGTAACTCCATTGATTTCTTCTTTATCTGCACTAATTTGCATTAATTTTGTAAAACAACTCAGGCACACTACCTAGTCTTCCCTGATCTTAGAATGTAAAACTTAGTTCAACCTTTTGTAAGGAAATGAGCCTCCCTGATTTTGAGCAGTGTGAGCTCTAGGAAGTGTGTACTTGCATTCACTGATAACTTGGTCTTGATTAGCAATATGCCTAAAGCTCACTGCTCAAAATCAGGGAGGCTCATTCCCTTACAAAAGGTTGAACTGAGACATCTACAAATGCCTGATTACAGTTCTGATTAGGCTCATAGATCAAATTCTAGACCTTTTTTCTGATTCTGCACTTTGCTCCACTCTACCTTAATTCGCTTCACACAATCCTCTTCTGCACAAATGAAAATCGCTTAACTTCTCTTCTGATATTCACAATACACACCCACACATATCGAACACCACACACACATACCAAAATGAATTAACCGATCTCATATATATATATATATATCTGCTACCAAGAATTCAATCGCTACATGTCGGCTTCAATAAAATAGAAAATATCTTCCAACTGTCGGCTCAAATCATGAATAACATTTAATGCGCATCCACTAAAGTCGGCCATAGCATAGTTAGGACCCAAAACAAAATATTCAAACACAAAAATACTCCAATCAATTTTTCCTTAGACATACGCAATACCGTACATTCACTTAGTCAGCCTTCATACATTGATGAATATAAAATCGAATGACCGGGGGTATATGCAAGATCATCATGGAAAAAAGAGGCCCTTAAGTGGTGAAAAATTTAGAAATATTAGAGTGACACAACTTGACGTAAAAAAATCAATAATTTATCTATATTATTTCAAAAATATGTAAGAATAGAATTTGTAGAAAATTGAATGTAGTTTCTAAACTACTAGGTTTACTTAAAAAAAAAAATCTATTTGGTGAAAATTTGAAATTTCAATGTGTAGTACTTAAATTTCAAGGGAAAAATAAGAAGTAGGTGTCTGTCTGACCACCCTAACCAAAATAAAATGATAATATTTTTTTTAAGATTTTAGATATAAGTAGAGGACTCATGTCCCGATGTGATGCATATTTTTTTGTAATTTTTTTGAGGTAAATAATTAATTATGAATTTTTTATTACAACTTTTAAAAAATATAAAAATTTGTATTTTTGACCACCTTAACTTGGTTAAAAATTCATGAAATTCAATATATATTTTTAATCCTATAGTATGCAAAGCATAGAAGGTGATGCATGTATCGGATTCCAAAAATGTTATACCATTTGAAAGCTATAGATGTTTTTCAATCAGCCTATCAATCAAGACTTTAGTCATAATTCAAATAGAAAATGAATAATTTATTTATTAAATTCAAAGTAAAGCATAATTCATATTGGTGGAAAGGTGAGAATCTCCTTTAAAAACCCTTTTTGTTTCATTAATTTTGGGTAAAAAAAAGTCGTTAGCCATATACCCTACACATACCCATCATATCGCCACTTTTTGGCCCATCATGATCCTACACATACCCCCAGATCTCCTAACTCATACACCACTTGATGCGACAACACAAAACTCAAGAATAACACATTTCATATACCCAACAATCTTCCCTAAGTTCCACAACCAAAACTATTAAACTGATAATGCATATCTCTTGATAGATTCAACTTCAGCCGGATATCCTGTTCTTCACTTTATCTTCCAGTATAGTCAAATACTATAGTGTGGACCGGATCAATGACTTTAGTTTCCATCAATGACAACACTAGAAGCCATATGCCAACAAAAATTCCTATTGATACAATGATAGGAGTGGTTGACATTGAGACTCGTAAACAACAAACCATTGACATTACTTTCTCTTCAGAAGAAACAACCAAATATACACCTGATGGTCCTCTTTACATAGCCGATCGATAGAATCAATACAAAACCACTCCTAGGATTTTAATTGATCTTGTCTATGGAGAAAATGTGATAAAAAAGAACTTTTATATGTGCATGAACTTACTCAAGATAGATATGATAAAGTGAAAGCATGGATTAAAACACATCATGGTTTTTCTTGTGCTACGATGGGATCGATCACACTCCCTTTACAAGTAGGACCAAAGAAATAAAATGTATCATTCTCTATCATATCTAATTCAGACCAATTTTGTGTGAAGTTAGGATACAAATGGCTTCCACGAATGTGGTCCCATTTGTTGTCCACAAGTTCTTAAATTTTTCACTCGACAATGAAATATTCACAGTGAACCATAGTGGCTTTAGATCCCCATATTCCTATGGAAATTTCTCCTTAGATTATTTTTGGCTTGAACCTATGGAACCTATAAGACCCCATGAAGACTTCCTTTTCCTATCCTACCAAAAAATAAAGCAAAGTGCATAGCCAAACTATCCCTTGAAAACTTTCCTTCATCCATGATTGAACCTCCAACCATGCTTGAACCTTCACTACCTAGAGAAACAAATGATAAGTCTAAAACCCTTCCAACAAACCATTTCCCATTCATGAACAATCCCTTTCCTATTTCCTATAAGAGACCTAGATAAAACCAAACAAGTCCTAATCCACCTCCTAAAAAAATTTATAAAGCCAAAGAGAAAGTGGTTGAACAACCTTCTATGGTTTCTTTTGTTCTTCCTTCACAAGAAGAAAGGGAACCTATGGTTGAAAAACCCGCTACTACACAAACACAACTTGAAAACCAAAAAAAAAAGAAACTGTAATGCTAGAGAGTGTAGGTGGGGGTTTCGTGCTATTGATTGAAAGATGAATGATGAGAACAATATTGAAAATCAAAATCCGAACTTGATAGAAGTAATAAACAATTCCCATCCTATTTTACGAAAACAAACATAATCTATATCTCCACCACAACAAGGATCAACAACCTCTATGGATATTATCATTCGTCCTCCTATTATGGTTAACCTAGATGATGATGAGGAAACAACTAAAACCAATGAGGAAGTGCACAATGATTTGAATTTGTTATTTTCCTCTTCTATGAGATTAAACGATAACAACCATAGTGATCCTCCTAAACCGAGTGATTCACCATGTGTTGAACTTGGTGATTCTCCTAGTACAGTACTTGATGTCATCCCTCTCGCAAGTGATCTGCATTCTGCATATACTAAAGAAGACTGGGATGCAGATGACCTGCTAGATGGTTGAATTGCATGTTCTTTACTAGTCTTTTATCTTTTCTTTTTATGTTTCCTTTGATTTCCTTTACATTTTCTTTCCTTGCATGTGTGTAACATGATCCCCCGTGATGTTTTGTTTGATGTTTATCTCTCTATGTGCATTCCCCTATTTGTACCTTCATTCTTCTATATGTCATATACTTTTTCCTTTTGATTAATTTTTTATCTTTTCCTTTCATTTTTTCATTTCTTTTGTTTTCCTTTTGGGGATGACACAAGGCATCGATACATTCATGTTGACCCAAAATATTTTTTATTATCTTTTCTTTTCCTTTCATTTTCCTTTTCTTTGCCTTTCATTTTCCTTTTGATTTGTCTTATGTTTTCCTTTTGGGGATGACACAAGGTGTCGGGACACCCTATGTCTCTTCCATGTTGACCCAAAATGCTCTTTCTTTTCTTTCTTTTTTCTCTCTTTGTGTCATTCTTCTAGTTTTGTGTATTTGGGGAATGATACAAATTCCAAGCTCTTTAATATCATTGTAGCAAAGAACATACTGAACCCAAATCCATAGATCCCTTATGTGTTTGGTGTTTTCATTTTGGGGGCAACCCCTTTCTTTTCCTTTTTTCTTGCATGACTTATCTTTACTTGGAAACATATGACTTGGCATAGGGCCATCCAAGTTGGCTCTCATGTCGTCCTCCTTGATTGCACTTTCATTTTCCTACTTTAAAGTAATTGCTCACAGCATGACTAGTGTTAGCAATTTCTTTAAATTGGGGGCATACATTGGCATTATTTTGGATTGATTTCATTAGGATCTTTTTTCTCTTTCATGTTTCTTTATGTTATTTTCTTATTTCAAGCTACAATTTGTTTTCCTCTTTGTGGTGACATTGGGAATAATGTCCTTCAACAGTGTGACCTAACTCAACATATTATATTCCCCTTAGTGGTGATGTGATGCACTACATCCCCTAAGTGGTGAATCTTTTATCCTTTGATTGGTCCTCTCTTGGAGAAATTAGGAATGATGTCACCTAAGAGTAAGACCTTGCATGAACTAAGAAAAATCCCTTTGAGCATTCCTCTTTCTTGTTGCATTCTTTTTCCTTTTTGTACCTTATTAAAGTCATGGAAGTATGGATTTAATATGGTCCCCTGGGGCTCACCTAGTGAACACCTAGCTTCACTAGCCTATGTGAGCAAGCATTTTTGTGACTTATTAAATCCATGGAGGTATGGCTTTAATATGGTTCCCTGGGGCTCACCTAGTGAAAACCTAGCTTCACTAGCCCATGTGAGCATGCATTTTTGTGCCTTATTAAAGTCATGGAGGTATGGCTTTAATATGGTCCCCTGGGGCTCACCTAGTGTACACCTAGCTTCACTAGCCCATGTGAGAATGCATTTTTGTCCTTATTAAAGTCATGGAGGTATGGCTTTAATATGGTCCCTTGGGGCTGACCTAATAGAAAAATAGCTTCCACTAGCCCTTGTGAGCATGCGTTTTGTTTGCATAGTGGACAACACATTTCACTTGTACTCCTTTTTGGACAAACAACCTAGACCCAGTCCACTGTGTTGGATGGCTAGTCAAAGCTTGATATGTTGCAGTCTTCCTTTTCCTTTTTCGTTTGCCTTTTATTTTCTTGTCTTTGATGGTGTATGCTTGTGATATGTTTATGGCTTCATTTATCATCCCCAAGCATGTTCCTTTGTGCTTATGTTGGTTTTTCCAAAGGATCTTAATCCTGGGGGCTTTTCCACCCTCTTGATTATTGTCATCCTATCTTTCTAACATTTGTACATTTGAACCCCTCTTGATTGCATGGTTGACTACTTTAGTGTGAGTTTGAAGCAAGTTCATCCTCTCACTAAAGTGGGGGCTAAATGTAGTGTAGTAAAATGCATACCCTTGCATTTTCACACTTGTTTGGGCCCACCTTGCTTTATTTATGCTTCTTTATGGATTAATTGGTCCTATTCTATGTCCACAAGCCCTATGAATGACATTTTTTTGGTTAATCCCAACATTCTCCAATGCATAAATGATAATTTAATGAATCCATCGATGTGTCCCTAATTTTTGGGTCCTGAATAAAATGCCACCTAGGGCGTCTTAATCCCCCAAGGCTCCCAAGACCTTGATTTTTTTGGCATCTCTGGATTGGGCCCCTTTTTGGTGTCTATGCCTCACATTTTTAGGAATTGGGACTAAGATGCCACCTAGGGCATCTTAGTCCTTCTTCATTCATTTTCAAGATTTAATTTCAAATTTTGGCAGGATTTAGCCTCCTTTATTTAATGAATCCATATGTTCGCTTGGTGTGATACAATTTCAAGATATTAAGCATAGATAAGTATAAATACAAGGTTCCTTCATTCATTTCAATCCAAGTATTTTGTTAGATATTTTATCATTACATAATTGAGTTCACAAGAGCATTCAAGAGTAGATTCATCAAGCATTTGGAGCCTTTTT
Source organism: Sequoia sempervirens (assembly GCA_007258455.2). Lineage (NCBI taxonomy): Eukaryota > Viridiplantae > Streptophyta > Pinopsida > Cupressales > Cupressaceae > Sequoia > Sequoia sempervirens. The sequence continues at coordinate 600,902,617 of VDFB02271358.1, forward strand.
TAGATTCAAGCATCATATCAAAGAGTTTTCTTACATCATGTGTGTTGTTGTGCTAACATTTGTGATCTAGGGTATTGATTCAAACAAGCAAATTCAAGCTCTATCTTTCAAGCATTCAAGATCCATATCCATTGTAGCCATTACACACAAGTTTGCGGACTTTACAAGGGTTTGGTGAGTTGTAGCATTGCATGTTGTTCACTCAAAATTTCCTTCATTATTTCCATTTCATTTCAAGGTTTAATTACCAACAAGGGGTTTGACCAAGGCAAACCCCCATTCACTAAAAATCAAGAAGTTTTTCCCATTTTGCATATTTGTGATTACAGATTTAGGTTAAATACTTGAAGATCACTTAGAGTGCAAAGTTACAAAAGTTGTAAAGTCACATTATAAAGTTGTCATGGGTAAAAGCACAAAGTTGTGTCACACTTTATAAAGGAGATGACCAACACTGATCCAATTTTTAAACTTGAATCACTCAAAAGTGGCATATATGTTTTGAATTTTGAAATGATATAAACTAGTAAAATATGTATTTTTTAGTATATTTTACATTTGTATTTTAAAAAAAACATTAAAAATTATTTTAAACTAGTCTTTAATAAATTACAACTATAATTTAGTTGCTGATAAATTGCTAAAAAATGAAGTTGCATGGGATGTCAAACTTTTTATAGTATTTTTTTTTCTTTCAATTTTTTTTTTGTGCATTTATAACTTGAAATTTTAGTGCATGGATATATTTTGTTTCCAATTTTGATAAATATATATTTTAAAATAAATATTAAAATGTGGGTGAAAAAAACAACTGTTTTCATCGGACGTCAACTTTCATATTAAATATTTATCTAAAATGGAAAAAAAATATACCATCTTAAAATAGATTCTTTTATCTAGTGCATCATATTTTTTTCAAATTTTTTTAATAAGTTTTAGTATTTTTCCTTGGCATAGTAATCAACCTAATATTTTGTGTTGATAACCTAATTTTAGTAAAAATAAAAAGTAAAATATAAAAATAATTAAACTATTAAAATAAATATATTTTTGAAAACTACACTTATGGATCTACAAAAGGGTATTTTTATATTTTAAAAAATGTTATTTACATTAGCAGGAGTTATTGAAACTTCAATTTTTTCAAATAATTTTATTTTTTTGGTAAATTGGACTCAAAGTGGTGCTCCATATATTTTTAGCCAACAATTTTAGTTGAAAAGGTTGCGGAAGTATCTAACTTAGCTAGAATGAATCTTACTAGATCATATGTTTGACCAAAATTTATTTTTAGTTAGAAATACTTAAATTCAGTTGTGCTGATAAGTTGGCTGAAAGTGTGAGACAACTATGTGCTTTTACCCTCATTTTCATAGAAACTCACCTACATGACATATTCAAAAGTTTTAGAACCTGAGATAAGAAGGGAAGTTAGTGTAGACCTTGGAGCTCAAGATCCCATTCAGAAATTTTAGAAATTTAGAATGAGACTAATACGCCATGTTGGGCATCTAAGTCCTCCTAGGCTCATTTTTAAGAGATTTTTTGAGATCCAGTTCTGAGATCTAAAGACTTTGTATTTTCCCCGAAAAATAGTAGAGGGACTAATACGCCATCTAGGTGTCTTAGTTCTCCACAACATATTTTGACAGCTTCTTTGCATTTCCAAAATCCTCACAACATCTCTAGATTTCCCAGGTGCACACATACTATCTCCCTATTGCATAATTTCATCATTTGCATCTCTCATTTAGCTTACATTTCTAGTTTTAGATGTTTTTGCATATCATAATGTGTTTTCAAAAAATTTCTTTTCCAAGCATTTGCTTGGTGGTGAACCCCTTAGAACTTAAAGAACCCCTTCCTAGGACCCTCCTAATTGAGAATTGGCTCACCTTGTGAGGTTGTTAGTCAATCCAATTAGGACTCTTAGGACATTAGTGAATGGTTGAGTGAGAAAAGTGTGATATCCCAAAAAGATATCCATTTTCCTCTTCATCAACCCCTTTAATTCAAATCCAAGCTTAATTAATTGAAATTTATGAGGGATGAAACCTAACATTCATAAAATCCATTACACAACACTTAACTTGGAAGATGTGTGTCCTAGTGAAGTGACCTAGGACCCATTAGCCATAGGGTGAATGGGTCCTGACTTAGATCTAAGACCCTAAATTAAACTATGTTTAACACTGAGCAATATGTGTCCTAGGTAAGTGGCCTAGGACCCATTCTCCATAGGGTGAATGGGTCCTCACTTAGACCTAGGACCCCCCTTTAAAATATGTTTTTGGCAGTATTTTAATAATTTCAAATGCACAATTAAATGTTGGCTTGTGATGTTTGGATCTCAAGAATTAATGTTAAGATACATATAAATACAAGGTTATTTCACTATGTTTCATCTAGAATATTTCATGCAAGCTAAGGATATTCAAGAGAGCCTTATAGAAGCATTCAAGAGAAATTTCAAGGCATTTAAAGGGAAAATTTATAGAAGATTATTGCAGTAATCAAGATTCCTTTTGGGTAAAAGCACAAAGTTGTGTCACAATTTTGGCCAACTAAATAGTTTCTAGCAAAAATATTTTGACCTAAATAGTTTCAGTCGAACTAGTTTCACTCGAAACCACGTGGCCTATATGTGGCACATAGAGTTTCAGGCAAAACCCTTTCACCCGAAACTCAAAAATTTGAATTTTTTTGAATTTTCCCCTTTGTCACATCGAAATGTGGCTTATTTTATGTGTGGGGTTTTGGTAGAAAGTGTTTTGGTCAAAACCCTTTCTACCAAAACTATCTATGTGGCATCCTAGTTGACAGCCAACTCAACATTTTTTAGAATTTTCTGAAACTTTCAACTTCAACTAAGTATTTATGTAGTTAGAATAATGTTTTAAAAAAATAAAAAAACCCTTTTGTAGAGCTCGGAGTGGTGAATTTGTATATGTAATTTTTAAAAATTTTGATTAGTTTTAATATATTTTATTTTTAAAATAAAGCAAGTAGGTTATTAAAGTTAAAAAAGAGGTTGATTAGAAATTAAAAAAAATGTAGAATGTATTAAAAAAATTAAAAAAATATATGGTGCAATAGAGGAGAGAGTCCTCTTCAAAAGGGTATAATTTTGTTTTGAAAATGATTAAAAAATAGACAATAGTTGACGTCCAATGAAAATAGTCAAATTCTGACAAGTTTGACTTTAAAATGTTATTACGAGAAAAATATACATCAAAATTTCATTTTTTTTTCATGCACTAGATATTGAAGTTACCTATTTGGAGAAAAAAAATTAGGGTAAAATGAAGTTTTTTTCTAAATGTTTCTTGACGTCAAGTGTACATCACTTTTTCCTAAAATTTTCAGCAGTCCAAAATCAACTCTTAAACTGATCAAAAAATGATCAAAACAATTTTTTTAAAAATCTAAAAAATTACAAGATTAAACTTCATCAAAATTTCTACCTTTCGTTAGTTTATATCATTTTGAAATTCAAAAAAATAAGACCACTTTTATGTGGTTGAAGTTCAATTTCTTTTTTGTACATTAGCTAATTCCTTTATAAAGTGTGACACAGGTTTGTGCTTTTACCCTTTATCATGTCAAAGATTTGTTGCACCATGCATATTTTTTGAGCTCCTATGATGATGTAGAGTTCAAGATCTATTCAAGTATTCAAATAAACTATTTCAAATCAAGTTTCATGATCAAGATCCACATCCATTGAAGCCAATTCATGCAAGTTTGTAGATCTACAATCTAAGGTTCAAATAAGGTTTGGTGAATTGTTACATAGATTTGTTCATTCATCATTCCTTCATGCTTTTCTATTGAATTTCAAGGTTTAATTAACAAAAAGGGGTTTGACCAAGGCAAGCCCCCATTCACCTAACAAACAACATTTTTGTCTCTTTGATGTGTGATTGTATATTTTAGGTGGAATATCTATTGAAGAACAAAAAATGCAAAGTTGTCAAAATTGTCAAAGTTGTCACCTTTCTTGCAAAATCATGGAAATTGACCAATAAAATTTGTTTTCAATTTTTTGACAGTGAAAATAGGGAATCTGGGAGTATAGACACAACAAAACAGAACCCAGAAATAGATTTTTCAGAGCCCTAGCCAGGACCCATTTGCCATAGGGTGAATGAGTCCTTAGTGAGCCTTGAAAAAGAACTTTCTGCAAAAGGTACACAACATTTATCCCTTCCAAACTGTCCCTAAAGTCTGTAGGTTCCATCAGTATTATGTTTAAGCATCTAAATGCACTTTATAGCTTGTAATTTGGAGTTTATTTGCTATTTTTAATCTTTCTCCCCAAAGTGCTATTTAGCTTAGACCCCATCCTAGTATAAAAGGGAAATTAGTAGATTCACACCTTGGGTTGACTCACCTAAGGGTTGTTGGTCAATTATTGGTGTGGATCTCATTTCCTAATGAAAGTAGAAGAATAGGACCCCTTTTCCCTCTTTGGATTCACTTTTCCATTTTGGGAAATTCCCCTACCCTATTTTTTGATGTTTTAGGTGGAAATACGTGTAGTTAGAGAGAAATCTAAGAGGAAAATGAAATATTAGAAAATAGGATAGAATGGAAGATAAGTTAAAGGGACAATTTTATCTTGTAGATTTCAAGTTTAAAATCCTAAATAAAATGAAAAGTAGAAGAAAAATTAACAAAATAGTCAAAGAATACACTAAAGAGTGTTTCAAATTTATCATTAAAGTAGGTCATAGGCTAATAAAGGAAAGTTAGTCATTTCTATAAATAAAATGAAACCTAATATCTAATAAGAATTTAGACCAACTAGATTGAACTATCAAAGATGCATATCAATTTGCAATAAAGGTAGAACAAAAATTGAACAAAAAAATTGAGAGAAATTGAAGAGGAAGAGTCCATGGATGAAGAAATTGTGGAAGATCTTATGTATTTTGTGGAAAAAAATATGAGAAAAATAAATATGAATATGTGGCACTATGAAAAACAACAAAGGTAAAAATACATACCACCCTCAAAGACAATATAATGGGTACCAAAGAGGAAGATGGATATTTTGAAGAGGACCAAGAATAAGAATATTTATAGAAACCTATTTTAGATATTGTGTAGAAGGGACTAGAGTGTATGATTATCAACAAAATCAAGGAGGAAGAAACATAAGACTATAGGGTAATGTTAGATTTTTCAATGTAGTTGAAGGGACTAGATTGAAACATTCAAAATAGGTTGAAAGAGGATACACTAATTTTTTTATAAGTGGCTTGTTGAAGGAATACTAAAAATAATAAGCAACTTGAAGAAATATTTTTTTTATACAAAAATATAAGTCAAGGCATAAATTTTGTAATATGATCATTGATAGTATAAGTAAAAGTAATCTAGTTTATAAAGAAATGGTTGAAAATAATAATTTAAAAATAATAAAGCTTCCACATTCATATAGGATTACTTGGTTGAAAAGAGAGCACATGGCTTTGGTTGATTAAAAATATTTGGTAAAGGACCTAATATTTGAGATTATCATGATAAAGTGTTATGTTGCATTATGCCAATGGATGTATGTCACTTGATATTGGTAAGGCCTCAACAATATTATAGGTGTGTTATACATGAGGGTTGTGTTGACACCTACTCTTTGAACAAAGATAGAGTAATACATAAGGAAAAATGTATGAGATACTTGTAGAATAAAAGGTATGGATCAATGCTATATTTTCTTTTGGTAAATGGTAGATTTGTTTTGTAGATGGTAGATTTTTTATGTAGATGCTAGAAATTTTCTAGATGGAATGAAGCATGAAAATATGTGCTTTGAATTGATTACTACAATAAAAAAAGAAGAATGAGAATACATACAAAGAGAAATTACACATTTGTCAGATGAATTCCAAGATATAGTTTTAGAAAATGTACCTAAATGTTTTCCAATTTCCACTAATAACAAGCATAAGAAATTAAAGATAAAATTAATCCCATGAGATATTTTTCCTAACAAGGAATCCCATAGAATTATTGATACAAAAAAATGATGACTTGAATAGACAAGTTTAGGGATTATTGAGAAAAGGGCTAATAGTTTGAGTACATGTGTTGTACCTAATTGACTATCAGCCAAGAAGGGTAGATGATCGAGGGTGCATACCAGTTCAAGGATAATAAAAAAAATCACAATCAAGTACAAATTTCCTTTGCCTGTGGTGGAAAATATCATGGACTACTTGAGTGGAGAAAATTTGTTCCCAAAAATAGATTTGAAGAGTGGGTATAACTAGATCAAGATACCAGAAGGAGATGAATTCAACACAACATTTAAGACAAAAGAAGGATTGTATTAGTGGTTGATAATATTATTCAAACTAACTAATGAAATAACTAATTTTATGAGGCTCATGAATGAAGTAATCAAGGAATTTTTGGGTAAGTTTGTTATTATCTATTTAGATGATATTCCAACTTTTAGAAAAAAAATGGAGTAACATTTTCAATGCATTCTCATAGAGTTTTTGAGAGGTTGAGAGAATATTTTTTTGATAAATTTGAATAATTCAAACTTTGTGAAGAGAGAGGCTATATTTGGGATTTGCAATCTCAACTAACAGTCTCAATATGGAATTTGGGAAAGTAAATGATATAATAGAACTTTTTACACCAATGAGTATTACTGAGGTAAGATCATTTCATGAATTTTATAGTTTTAATAGAAATTTCATTAACTATTTTAGAATTATATGTGCAACCTTAACTAGAACAATGAGAGGAGACTAAAATAAATTTAAATTATATTGTTGGGGTAGTCAATAGTTTTTATTTGAGGAAACAAAAAATTATTGAGAAACATGTTTTACCACTTCCAAATTTTAACAAGGTATTACAAGTAGATTGTGATGCCAATGGAAATTCCATAGGAGATTTATTAAGTCAAAAAGGAAGACTTGTCCATTACTTAATTTAGTGAAAAATCAATTATTATAGGAGGAACTTATACTATGTTTATGATCAATAATTTTATGCTATTGTTCAAGCATTAAAGAAATTGAGACAATATAGATATCACCTAAGGATTTTTTTGTATACCATTAATCAATATTTATAATATTTGAATAGTTAGGTGAAGTTTAATAAAAAAATTGAAATGGGTTGAAATTTTGTGAAGATATAATTTTTTGTTAAAGAATAGAATTGAGAAGTCTAACATAGTTAAAAATTCCTTGAATAAGAGGAAAAATTTGTAGGTACAAATGAGAATTGAAAGTTTTTGGGTTTTAAGAACTCAAGTGTTTGTATCTAGAAAATGCATTTTTTAGAAGAATGGAGAGATTGCATAGTACTTGTTGGCATGGATAGAATATAATAGTTGGATTATATAACCCATGATGGCATGTATTTAGATTAAGTTAACTATGCATTTAGAGAAGTTCTATGAGAGAGTACTTGATAAAAGAAAAGCACAATGGAGAATCAATAGAACATTTGAGAAGAGACAAGATAGTTTCCTTGGTAAGTGTGATACTATTGGACACAATTGTATTAAGATGTGAACAATCTTATATAGAGTTGTAGGGTATGTCAAATTGATAAGGCAAAGAGTCAAAATACTAGTTTATATCAACATTTACCTATAGCTAAAAGAACATGGGAAAAAAATTTACTTGGTTTAATAAGGACTCAAATATGTAATGATTCCATTTTTGTGGTGTTTGATAGATTTTTCAACATGGCACATTCCATTCCTTACTAGAAGAAAAAAGATGCATTTCATATTGTAGAGATATTTTTCAAGGAAATGGTTAGACTTCATGACCTACCCAAGAGTGTAGTTTTATATAGATATATAAAATTTGTTAAATAATTTTAGAGGAAATTTGAAAGAATTTGAAGATATATTTGATTTTTAGTTTGGAATATCATCCAAAAATTGATGATCAAATAGAAATGGTAAGAGAAATTTGGACAACCTTTTGATTTGTTTGGTAGGATAAAAACCAAGGCGACGAAAGTTGATTTTTCCACAAGATAAATTTTCATACAACTTAGTAAACATGATTATAATAAAATCACCATTCTAGATTGTATATAGTAAGTAGTCATAAAAATATTCCAAAATTGAGAAACACATGGAAAAGGAGGAGAAGAGAAGTGCTGATGTAGAGGATTTTCCATAACATATGAAGGATCTAATGAGGAGGTAAGGAATAATCTCACTAAAATGAATAATTATTACAATGAGAAAGTGTATCAGAAGAGAATATTCAAATAATTCAAAGTTGGAATATGATTCACCTTAGGAAGGAAGGGATCCCTATAGGAACATATAATAAACTCAATATGAAGAAATTGGGACCTTACAATATTTTGAAGAAGCGTGAAGTAGGGAATTCCTATGAAGTTCAGTTGCCAAGTGGGATCAATATTTCACCTATATTCAATATTATTGATTATTCATAGTATCAATAAGGTAGTATAAAATATTGAAAAGTAAAAGAGAAGTGGTCTATCCCAACATCTATTTCAAAGGAGGGAGAAATTGAAGAGATCTTAGATAGCCATGTGGGAAGGTCCATAAAAACTAGGAAATATGAATAGTTTTGGGTCAAATGGAAATGATAACTATTGGAAGATTCATCATGGTTATATAAAGCATAGATTCACTATATTTATCTTCCTAAAATATTGAAGACATGTGATAATGTCACTTCTAAAATTACCTCTAGGGTGTATGATGTAGGAGCATCCAAAGGTGTAAGAGAAATCTTGCATTACCCAAATAATATTATTTTTAATTTTTATTTTGGTTTTTAAAATACTAATGAATTTTATTTTCTCTAAACATTCCTATCAAATTTCTTAGAACATCCAAAGTTTCAAAACAAGCTAAAAATAACAATGCCACTATTTTTAGAAAGTTTGTGTTTTTGCATGTATAGTATTTAAACATTATCTAAAGCTCTAAAATTAAGAAATAAACTTCATGAGTGATTTTCGTACTAAGGTTAGGTTTATATGTGAAGTTATTAAAGACATAAGTTTTAAAAATCTTAAGAAAACCTTATAAATTAGGTTTTGAGGCTTAAAACGATGGAATAAGGCACCAAATTTAGGATAAATTGAATGAATTTAATTTCAATGGTATAGAACACATCAAGCTCACTATATTTTAAGAATAATGGGATTAATAAGGTGCTCAAATTAAAAGTTATGACTCATAGAATTTGTGTTATTTTTTGCATCTCCAAGATAGGGAAACGATAGTGAGGAGATAGGTTGTAAGGAAGGAGGTATGGAAAGAAATACCATTATATTTGAAGCTCAAAATTAGGAAAAAAGGATAAAAAATGGAGAGGGTTGAAGCTCTAAGGTGTTGTAGTTTATTCAAGATTTTATCATTTATTTTATTTTAGATTTCTTGTTTGTAATAATTGATTTTTTTAATTAATGAATTAATATGTTGAACATTTCAAATATTTGTTGTAAGCAATTTTTGTGAGCTAACCCTCATTATATTTGAATTTATAAATATGTTTTCACTTACATACTTAGTATCATTTTCAAATATAGGAAGTTTAAGTTGCAACTATTCTTATGTCCCTCCAAATTTATATTTTTCTCCCTTTTCTCTCTCTTTATCATCTGTAAGGTTTTTTTAGGTTCTAGAATTACTAGTGAGTATTTGGACATTAAACTGTCTACAAACAAGGGTAGAGAAATTTCATTTCTCTACCCTTGTTTGTAGACAGTTTAATGTCCAAATACTCACTAGCCAAAATATATTCAAATTCTTCTACGCACTATCTTCTTACTATTTTTTTTACATAGGAAAGGATTCACTACTCATTACTTCTTTAGATACCCTTCTTAACTTATTTGGAATGGGAAGTGACACTTGGTGAAGATCTACCATTTTTAAGATTTCATTTCATTTTGTGAGATACAACCTTATGTAATATGTCATTAGTTAGTGGCATATCACCAAGCAATGTGTGACAATGTCATCCTTCTCTAAGTGTTCTAGTTGTTTCAATGGATAATTTACTAAACATGTCCCTTAAATCCTCTCTTTCTACATTCTTCTCTCTTTCATGAAAATAATTTATTTTATCCCTTTCTTTTGTAAATCCATGTTTTTACTTACTACATTATTTAATTACTCTATATTAAATTTAAGAGGTATAACTTTTAAAATTAGGGTAAACAGATATTTAAAAATTTATTTAATAATGACATTAATATTTGATAGATTTGGTTCAAAATATGGCCCTTGAGATAAAAAATCAAATAATAAAGCACCCCTACTTTTGCACCTTGGTTGAAAACTCCTTACTTAATCTCTCTCTTCAATGAAGCTTTAAATTAATTATTATATTTCATTTGTTCTATCAATTAATTCAAATTTTCTTCTACTCTTCTAATATGGGAGGTTAATTTCTTGCATGTTTCATTGTTTTTGAGTGGCGTATTCCCTATCCTTCCTTCTATTAGTAAATTCTTAGTTTTCTTGACAACAACAATCTTGGAAAAATTTGAGAAAGCCTCATTACCCTTTTCCATTCTCCAAAGTATGTTTGATATATTCCTTAAGTTATTTCAAACTTTATTTCTTCTTCTATATGTAGTTTATAAACCATCAAAATTTAATCTCTTCAATAATTTCCATCAATCTTTTATTGTGTCACTTTTTCATAGGTAAAATTTTCTTTCGGGTTTTATTAATATTTTGATCCATCCCTAATATATCAATCTAGACCTAATTTCAGTAGTCATATATCACGGGCATCCATTTCAAGGTCATTCCCTTTCTATTCCCTATCCACTATGTGGGTAGCTCCTCAACAAGGGCTAACTAGTGTATACTAATACACATCTTAAGTTCTACAATAAATTTTATTAATAATTATTTTATGGGGTAAGTGTGCTTTACTGTAAAATCCTTTATGTTTTTCTATATTTTTCATTTGAAACCAAATATTTGGGTCTTAGCAATGGAAAAGTATATGTAGATTATTTTTATCATATAAATTATCCCTAGGGTGATGCAATAATGAGGAAATAAGAATAATGTGATAGATGAAATATGTATAATAGAAATAAAATAATGTTCATTCATTCATTTAGATGATAACATCACTATACTCATATATTTATATTATATATATACTTTATACAGTATACATTTTAAACTCCAAGCATTGATTTAAACATCACATATGCTGAGGTGTTATATCCTCCTCTTTTTCTATCTCTCTCCCCTTATTTCTTTCCTTGTGATGAATTTTGGTACTAATATATCCTTCTATTAGTATAGGGGAATGTCCTTTTGTATGTCCTTATATAGGTTATCATCCTTCAATCGGTACTGCAATGCCTCAAATATTGCCATAGTGGCCTAATGGTGATTATCTATCTTGTTTATGTTTCCTTTTTTTCCAACACTTAGTGCAAGAGGAGAGGAATGAATTATGTTCAGCAAGATTTTGAAGGATAAAATTAGTATATTACCATGATCATCTCTAGAGGAGGAAAAATTAATCCATATATTTTGATCCACATGAAAAAATATTCAACTTAAAAAAAATGGTGTCACATCTTGCAGGTGCTTGAAAAATATTATTTTTAAAAATTATAGTAGGAGGGTCTGGAGGCAAGGTATCATTCAAGAAAAACCCCAAGGTTCTATGTAGAGGAGACAACTAGGGTATCTCTAATGAAACATCTTAAAAAAAATTGATAAATAATTTTTTAAAGGTATTACCCAAGTGCTACCTTAAGGTGTTGGTAAGGATAAGTTTGAAGGTATTATTCAAGAAATACATAAATTTTTGGTAGACAAAATTTCATGGTTTCTTCCATGTGACAACAAAAAACTTTGGATTTGTTTTAAATAACAAGATTTTATCAATGAAACTTTAATCTATCACCTACGAGATACGTCAAGCTTTTGGACTTCAAAATTTTCAAGATTTCATCAAGGATAAATTTCAACCTTTCACCACTATAATAGATTCCAATTTGTGGCATGAAAGAGGAAGAGGCTATAGGGCCTTGAATTCTAGGGATTTAATTGAGTGACTTGAAGAATATTCATTTGATTTTGATCTGTATGAAAAGTTCTTATATGAGAATTTAATCATGTCAAATTTAATTTAAGATCTGCTAAACTAGCTCTACTAAATGATCTAGTTCATATTGAATTTTTTTTACCTATAAATATGATTTTATTAGAAGAACACCCATTATGTATCACTTATTGATGATTTCTCCAGGAAGATGTGGGCATTCATTTCTGAAAAAATATAATTTCTTCATTATATTTAGGGAGTTTAAGGCTCTTGTGGAGAATCATTTTGGTTACTTGAAGAAGATTAGGTTTTTCAGAATGAACAATAGTAAAAAGATTTTCTTTACCAAGTTTAGGTTTTTTGTACGGATAAAGGTATAGATAGAAACAATTTACATCCATACATCACTTACATGAATGGATTTACAGTAAGGATTCCCATGACATTGATGAAAATATAATGCTCACAAAATGCAAAAACCAAGGAAGACTAATAAGTCCCTTAGCCATATTTTTAAATTTTAGGCCTTAAGGTCTTTCTTACTAATGTGCTTCATAGATTCATGTCAAAGTATAGTCTTCTTAGTGGGAAAACTATAGTCCTCTAATCAAGAATCCTAGAAATATTACATTCAATGAGAGTACTAGTATTAAGACAATACAAGGTTCCAAAAAAATTCTCTTAGCCAACATCATGGATCCTAAAATTATGTTTCATCCTTCCCTACTAAAGGCCACTTATGTATCTAAAAGTTATTATTCTTTTAATGTACAAATAATAAGTTCCTCACTAAACATCGAATTTGTAATATGCTAGAGAGAGAAACTTTCCTCCAATATTTAAACATGATATTGACTCTATCATGACAACCAATCTTGAGTAACATGTCTCCCAAATAGCCATTTCCCTCTTAGCCTCTGAATATGAAGCATCATTGTATTCCTTCTTGGCCTTCTTCTACTTATAGTTATTATTAATGTGATAATTTTACCATAGTTTTGAAACTCAACCTTAGATTTATAAGGAGAATTAGATATTCTATTTAACTTGTATATTTTATCCACCTTCTTGTTTTTCCCTTCTCCTAGAAATGACCTCAAACAATTAGAGCATAAATTTGGCAAATTGCACATATTTTTCCTCGACTCTTTAAAAAGAAAGGTATCAATCACATTCTCTAGGGTCATTTTGGGGGTGGTGCTACTAGTTCTCACCACAAAGCTCTCCTACAAATAAGGTTGGGAATAGAACAAGGTTATGCATTGATATTCCTTGTACATGGTTATAAATTGCTAGTCAAAGATAATCCGCCTAATCTATTATGCAATCCTCACTTCAATGCTCTATTACAACCATCATAATACAACTTACTAGTTTTGTAGTTTGCATCCAAGAATCTTATAGATTCCTATAAAGATGGTGTCTAGTTTGACAAAAAACTTGAAAATATTACAACACATTAATACATTATTTTTAAGATTTATAAGATGTCCAACACCTATTTTAAACAAAATTGAATTTTATACATTTAATATTATAAACTAACTAAATTTATATTATACAACATGTAGAACACCTATGTGTAACAAAATTTAATTCCAAACATTTAAAATCAGGAAATAACAAAATTTCATTCATAACTGATAACTACATAACAATTTCTCAATCAATACCTTAGCCCAAAGTGAAACTAAAAAATAATGTACAATCAATTAAAGCCACCCCGTTGGAAATACGATGATCGGTCGCCTTCAAGGCTGCAGAAATTTATGGGGCAACTGTGGAAAATGTCGTGGAATCTGCAGGCTGCTCCATTGTAGAGTTAAGGAATGACATGATTGATCGCCTGTGTTGTACTTCGCATGGGCTCCACCGATTCCCGTAACTCAGCTGCAGGCAACAAATTCGAAATGAGAGATGTGCATACACCTACCACTCCACACATATCTTAAATGATTCAGGGACCACTGTGATATATGCCTGTGTAGTCACTCATAGAGCAACCACCAACACAATCTAATCCTGATCCAGCTAGCCCTCCATACCATCCAGGCTCCATCGACTCACAAGGTCATTCTTGTAAAATAAATTTTGTGTGAAGAATAGTGCATTTTTATGTATATGAATATATAAGTTTATATGAAAGATTGGTGGAATAGAATTATAAAATGATTTTAAGTACTGGTTATATTAAGAAATATGAATTCCATGGCTTAAGTTTGATAGTTATATGGCTGTCTTCGAATATTTTTATCATAAAGTATAATTATATTTTTTTAAATTATATAAAAAGTAAATTGTCAAAATTTAATTTATATTTTTATTTATAAATTGTTTCTTTCATTCTCTATTCTAACATATTTTTTTCAATCCATAAATAATACAATGTTCTTGTTCCCTTCATTGCATGTTTTGAACTAACTTGTTTGTAATTATATTACCTACAACATCATTTGTATTGTCTTTACCTATGATCTCACTCTTGATTCAAGTATCATTATATTATCGCTAGATTTTCTATTTTCTGCGCCTCATGTCTTTTGGTGATTGCTTACACACTGCATTCGGCTTTAATCTTTTTTGACATACAGACTACCTTTCCTTCAAGGATCTCCTCAAAGCTACGATCTAATTTGGAGTCTGACGTCCTTTACTGCGGTTTACTGCAAAGCCTTTGACTGTGGCATTCACTACTTTTAATAACTGTAATTTCCAGTCTGCTGGCAGCTTTTTTTTCACCCATCTGCGAGCTTCTTCCTGGCACTCATCATATATCGTAGTCACATTGAATGGCTTGACTTCTAAAGACACAAGCATCTGTAAGCTATTTTTCATTCGTATTCATATTCTCCCCGTGACTTGTTTTTGTGATCGGGAATCCATAGTTTATTGTCAGAAATTTAGTGGGCAATTTCCCTCGGAACATGTAACCTATTCTCAGTAAGTAATTTGTTTTTTTTCCTCTCGTTCCGACTCGTGGTAGTTTGCACTCCACGCAACGCAAAGACCCACAGCAGGTGTTATATGTAGTATTGTCTCCATCTTGTTTACTGTACAAGTAAGATTATTGCGAATAAACATTTTAGCAGGAGTGAGGAGTTAGCTGTATGTTCAGTAAAAACAATTTTTTCAGACTCGTAGGGAGTGTCAACAGAGGGATGCCATTGCAGAGCTTGTCAGGTAACTCACATAGCAATGTTCACTGCATCTTCTTGCTTTGTTAATTTTCCATGGTATATTTTTTAAATTTCAAAAGAAAAGAGAAATAATTAGTCTGAGATTTGTTCATGACAGTACACAGGGCACGAAAGCTATGGCACAGTGCAGTCGGCATCTCCCTTGCTTTTTCCTCCAATCTGAAATTGGTTGGTGCAGACGGCACAGTGAGAGTCGACGCCCAGGCACTTCTGAGAAAGGTACACTTTCATTAGATGCAGGCGGATTCAGAATAGATGAATAATATTGGAATGAATGAGAATACTAATGGGTGTTTGTGGAGTCCAAAAATACTTCATTCTGTATTACTTGCACTTGCTGAATTTTTAGATTAACGAAAAGCCTTTGATTTGTTCCAAAATCCATTTTAAATTTCTTTTTTGCTGTGGTTTAACAATATCAGAGTGAATTCTGAAAAAAGCACAAGCGGCTTGAAATCCTTTCTATAAGCATAGTAACACTTTTAAGAGCCATAGCTTTTAGATAGCGGTTTCTGAAACGTTTTTTTTGAAATTATGCGTCATGGAAAAATGCAAAGGAGAATACACACATGTCCTAGCATCCCAATAAAACATTTCATGGGCATGTCGTGACAACAAATTACAGTAAGGTCAAAACATTACAGTAAGTAGTAACAGGAGAGCCGCAAACAAAATATAAACTGTTGGTGGTGAATGGAGATAACACAACACAATATACACAAAATATTAACACATAAACACAATATCTTACCAAACTCTCTTTAATGCTGCAACACCTCAACTTTTCATTAATCCAATGATTACAACCAATACAAATTGTCAGAATGCTATAGCATTCAACTCACTCTCTGTCACTTAAGTACATTCAACCAAAATACATAACATGATCATGTATACATCTTCATACTAAAACCATTACATGGTGTTTCATTATATAGAAGTCTTAAGTACATACAAGAAAATTCTAGAAAGAATATTTAATGTTTTTTTCTCATCCTTATAATATTTCCTTCTAGAATATTTCATTTAATTTTTCCTTTCTCATTTAATGATTGGTGGTGGGAGAAATTACATATGCCAACATAAACATCCATGAAAATCTACATTTCACATTAGAATTTGAAATTAAATACTAAAATAAATTAAAATATTAATAAAAACGAAAGAAAATAAGTATTAGCATAAATGATATTTAAAACATACATTAAAAAGAGATTATCATTTAAGGTTGCATGACAACTAAGCAAGGTATAATAAAAATTCCATTACACCCACTACAACTAATCAAGTAATGGACCATTGTAAGGCTATGATGTGCAAATTTCAGGAGACATTAATGTAATAATGTTGTTAAACAAAATGCATAAGCAAATGAGTTGAAGGAATGAACGTGTTTTTCTGAGCATGCCAACTTAACATTTCACTGTAAAAGGAGCAGAAAGAATGGTGTGCAAGTTGAAGAACCTTTGAAAAACCAATAACTACCTACCACATCAAAATTACCCACCCTCAAAAATATACTAGTCCACTCTAAAAATGAATTGGTTCTTGTAGTGAATAATTGTAATCCTAAAATAAAATATACAAAATAGTAAATATTTTTTCTCACAGAAAAAAATATAACATCACTTGGCTAATACAATTTGTTTATTATTATTTTATGTTATTATAAAATAATTTTAATTGCATCTTAAGAACACTCTTAATTATTCAAATAACTTTATTCAAATTTATTAATCGATCAAGGTAAGAAAATAATAAGAACACTACCTTTCTTTCAAGAAAAATGATGATACAAGTAATTCACTAATAGAAGCATACATGTACCAATATAAATAATCACAATGCTTTTGGTGTCACACCCTAACAAAATCAAAACATTTCAAGATTGGACAATACCCCACAATTCACACAATCTTATAGATTTTTTTAGAAATGTTATACGTGTTGTATTTATCATAGGTTTGTATTCAAATTATTCTTCATCATCTAGCCATTCAACTAAACCAAGTTTTTAGAAACACCATTCTTATGGAAATCTATACAAAAACATGATTTCAATTTGCACTCTCTATTCCCATAATGAAAAATATTGCATGACCTTTTCATATCCAAACTAATGTATTTGACTATGTAGTTTATGCTATAATCATGAAGCATCAACATCACTTTGAGTCTTCCAATTACATGATTCAATGTTGTTCCAACTACTTTTGGATATTATATTGTTTTCTACATCTTGATATTACTACATTTTTCTTTGATTAATTTTGTATTTCTCCTATCCTTCCTATAATCATGCATTTTCTAGGTTCTATCATTTTTTTAATCAAAGTTTTCATTTGGTCCTAGTGGCATTCAATATTCATTCATATGGTTTGTTACATCTAGGTGTTTCATTTATCACTTGTGATTTAGTGATGTGATCACTTACTTATTTAATGTGTTTTGTGTGTTTCCACATAGAATACAATATTCACGATTTTAATATTTTTAAAATAATTGATATTATGCATTAGACCACTTCAAGTGAATAATATGACATATAATTGAATGCAATTTTGGATTTCTCTACAATATGCACACATATTTAATAGATAGGCTTGGTTGTATCTATTAGATCTAGTTATTGTTTGAGAATGAAAAAATAGAGTAATGGACATTGAAGTGGGCAAAGTATATTTTGTATAGCATGATTTTATTGAATTTTATTTTGAATGAACTCTTCTCCCTATTGATTCACTTACTTTCATTATCTTGAAAGTATTTAAATGTTGGAGTGGTAAATTTGAGGGTTCTACAATGTAAATACATGGTGAGACATAGTTCATTTTTATACATCACTATTCAAGATGCCCGCTTTATAGATAATTTTAGTTAATTAGAATTCCAAAAAATATTAGATTTTAAAATTATTATATGTTTAAATGGATTCCAATATTGTTTATCCAATTATTATTTTATTGATCTATGAAAGAAGGATAATGGTATATAAAGTATAGATCCATAAAGGCAAACAAGCTTGTGCTATTGGGAATTTGTATTGATTTTCATATTAATCAAAGTATGGGAAAAAAATTACATAAAAGGGTAGATTATATTAATTAATTATTTTTGGGGCCATATAAGAATGTGGGTTATTGACATTATTTCATGGAAAAATAGGGTTTGCATCAAAATGAGTTAACAAGATGATGAACCACTACTTTTCACTATAAACATGTAACTATGAGAGCCAAAATTCCTAAATAGCAATCCAAAACTAATCCTAACTATTATAGCAACTATGAGGGGAGTTTTTAGAGCTCAAAATGATGTGTACCTTGCTGCAAGAAGGTTCTTTTTAAGGCATAAAGGACTCATTCACCTTTAGTGGCGAATGGGTCCCTGTTAGGGTTTCTGAAACTGAGATTTGGGTTCTATTCCTTGATTCTTGCACTCTTAGATCCTCAATTGTCAACTCCCAAAAAAATCTAGTGAATTTTGTAGCCTTCTTTCCATGTTCTTGCACTATGAATGACTAGTTTGCAACTTGACAATTTTGACAATTTTACTTTGAACTTGTTCTCCACTTGATCTTCAACTTGTAAATTTGCAAACACACATTCAAGAAAAGAAAAACTTGTTGATTGTTAGTGAATAGGGTTTTTCCTTTGTCAAACCCCTTTTAGGTAATTAAATGAAATGATGAAATAATGAAATTGAAGCATGGACATGAAACAATGGAATGTTGATACCTTGGAAGTTGTCTTGGAGTATAAATCTACAAACTAACATGTGGTGGCCATGAAAAATGTAGATCTTGATGTCAAGTTTGATGTGAAACAATGCTTGTAAGTGGATCTTCAATGCTACATCAACTATCTTAGCTCAACAACATGCATGAATGCACTATGCCTTTGTCATGATGATATGATCTTGAAATGCTACAATAAGTCTTCAATAATCTTCCCTTGAATATCTTTGAAATGCTCTTGTAAACTCTATAATGCTCTTACGAATGTACTCTTGAGTGCTCATGAAGATCTAGGATGAAACTAGGTGAATTAACCCCATATTTATACTAAATCTAGAGATTAACCCTAAAATTCAAATAATTCAAGCCGACACCAAATCTAGGATTAAAAATCATTAGAATCTTGCCAAAATTAAATTCAAAAAGGGGGATCCTAATCAAGGAGGACCCATTCACCAATAAAGGAAAATGGGTTCTTGCACAAGTTTCTAGGACCTTACTTCGAGGGGTGGAAAGAACATCAAAAACCCACCTCAAATATGCATAGTGAAAGGTGGAAAATTGTCATTACTTATGGTTTAGGACATATAAAAATAATCCTCTTCACTCTCATTCAAGGAAACCCTAGAGTTCTCAATCCAAGGATGAAGTAGGAGAGAGAGATATTGCAATAGGGTGTCTTAGGGTATGATCAATGACTACAAGAGGGGTTCACCACCAAGCTAGGGCTTGGAGAAACAAGAAGGGTAAATAACATGCAAAATACTATGCAAGACCTAACTAAATTATCTACAAAATGAAAGTGATACATAATAAAAGATTGAGAAAGTACAAAGGTGCACCTAGGAGAGTGATGAGGTCAAAACAAGCTCCAAAACCTTGAAATCTTGCTATTTGATGCCCATTGAGACTCATATGCCAATATGGCATATGGGTCTTAGGTGGGTCCTGAAGAGCTAAAAATTTGGAATCTAGAGTTGCAAACTGAGAGGAACAAAACCTATAAACTACTCCCTGAAACCCTAATTGGGACTCATATGCTCAGACTATTACGAAGTGTCTTATTTTATTGTGAAGTGTCCCAAGAGTAGAATCTTGAACTGAAACTTTGCAAGCCTCTAAAGATAGATCAAATAAGCACTTTCCCACTTATTTCATGCAAATTGGATGGAAATTTTTCCCTAGATCTAAGTTTCTATGAGTCTTGGCAACTTTTCATGACAACATTTGCAACTTTTTCATTTTGGTACTTTTGAAGGCTTCAAATCCACTTTTCTTCAATCTATAAACCTGCAATCACACATTAAAGAGAGGAAAACTTGTTTATTGTTAGGAAATGGGGGTTTTTCTTTGGTCAAAACCCTTCTAGGTAATTAAACCAAATGATGAAATATGAAATATGCAATGCTGATACCTTGAATGATGTCTTGAGGTGTAATTCAACAATCTAACATGAAATGGCCATGTAGAGTGTAGATCTTGATCTTGAATTGGGTATGAAATAATGCTTGACTTGGATCTTGGATGCTACATCATAACACTAGCTCAACAACATGCTTGATGCTTAATGATCGTGACTTGATGATGGATCTTAAATTGCTAAAACAATTGATGAAGAATTCTACACTTGAATGCCTTAGAAATTCTCTTGTAAAATATTTGACACTCTTGTCAAGTCTTGTAATCATAAACTTAATATTAGGAATGCTCTCTTGAAATTCTTAGGTGAAAATGAGTGAAATAACCTTGTATTTATACTTGTTTATGCTAAAATTCTTGAAATTACAACACTACAAGCCGATATTAGATCTAGGAAGATAAAATCTCACCCAAATTACAATTAAATTAGGCCCTAACTTGAGTGGGACTCATATGCCACAAGTGGTATAGGATTCCTAATGGCTCAAAAATGGGACACACACTCCAAGAAAAGTCTTAATTAAGGTGAAATTCAAAATCATGTCCTAAGACCTAGGTGGGACTCATATGCCCAAGGTGGTGTATGAATCCTAGACCACTAAATCTAGGACACATGAGCCAAAACACTGAATTATGATTGGTCATTTGATAAATGTCAAGATTATCTCTAGAAAAATGCATTTAATAAGGCTTTTGGATGCAAAAGAAGGACAAATAAGGAATAGATAATCCCAATTGATTAATAAAACCATAGATTAGTATGGAAGTGTTAGAATACACTTTACAACACCATAAATTATAAGGCACTATTAAGTTAATTTAGTTTACAAGGGTCCTAAAATTAATGTGAAGGTGCAAATAAATACACTTTACAACATTAAATTAAGGAAAAATTAGGTCAATTTAGTTTAAAAGGGCCTTAAACCCAATGTGAATGTGTAAAATAAATTACAACACTAGATCAAGGCAACATTAGGTTCATTTTAATGTCAATAATTCCCAAATTAAGTGTGAAAATGTAACTACACTACACATAGAAAGGGGTTCCTAAGTGGAGAGGAACCATTTGCCACTAAAGGTGAATGGGTCCTAGCACCACTTTCTAAGACCTTGATTTTTCCAAATTAAATGTTATGCCATTTGATTATTGAGTGTTGGGATAGATCTCTCAGAAGGTGTCATTAAGAAGTCTTAAATTTGAATTAAAGGGGCCAATTAAACTCAATTAACCACAATTAATTAATGAAACCCTAAATAAGTGTGAAAGTGTACTAGAACACTTTACAATGCTATAAATTAAGTAAAAATTAAGTAATTTTTTTAAAAAAGGGCCCTAGATTATTGTGAATGTGTACAACACATTACAACATTAAACCAAGGTACAATTAGGATAATTCAATGTCAATTACTCCAAATTAAGTAAGGAAAAGGGATACTTTTTATGTTACTACATTTTTCCCCCACTTTAGTGAGAGTTTATCCCCATGCCAAAATCACACTAAAGTAGGCATTCAAGACACTTTAGTATGTAGCAATAACAAAGATACATAACCATACCCTGTCAAAGGCCAAGAAAAATAAAGAAAAACAAAGGATCAAGCACAATCATCCCAAGGCAATGTGGAATAGAGCTATTTGTCTCTAACATATGTTGCTCACTCTGGGGTAGTGGAACCTCAGTTTTTCCACTAGGTGAGTTGTCCCAATCATGCATTGCTCACTTTGTGGTAGTGAAACCTTAGTCTGTCCACTAGGTGAGTTGTTCTAATGAGGTGGTTTAGTGAGATAGTCATGCCAGTGTGTCGGCTTCTCATGGTACAATGAGAAATTCATGCTAGTGTGCCAGCTTCTCATCATACTAACCATACCAAAGTTATCATCCTAATAACTTCAATAAGACATACCACAATGCTATGCTTTTGTAAATGCTTTTGAATGTCATGTCTATAAGTTTTTGTTAAAAGGGGATTTTTCTTTTTTCATGTACAGGTCTTCTTCTTAGGGAACATCATGCCTAATGTCTCCAAGAGAAGAAAAGCTAACAATATCATATTTCCATTTATGGGATGCCTCTCATTTCACATCATGCCATGAAAGGAGATCATATACTTAGAAATATTGAACTCTTGGAGAAAATCGAACCCAATGACACCACAAAGAAAAAGGACACATCACAAGAAAAAATAAAATCACGCCATGAAATATTCCGAAAGATGTCATTGATGTATGCCCCCACTTTAAAGTGGTTACTACACCATTACTACGAGAAATTGCTTTAAATTAGTCAATGTTTTCTCCTAAGACATGAGATATTTCCTCATAAGACCCTATGCCAAGTCATAGGTTTCCAAAATAAAGTTGTCATTTAATAGGAAGGATGGTTTTCCCCCACAAATACATAAGGGATATATGGATTTCAGGTCAGTGTGTCTTTGCTACATTGTTGTTTTAAGAGCTCAAAACTTTCATCATCCCCAAAATACTCATAGAAATGGAAGAATGACACAAAGAGAGAGAAAACAAAGAAAAATACTTTTGGTTCAACATGGAAGAGGCATAAATGTCTCAACACCCTGCGACATCCCCAAAAGGAAAACAAAAGACAAATGAAAAGATAAAGGAAAATATTTTGGGTAAACATGGAAGAGACATGAATATCTCAATGCCTTGCATCATCCCCAAAAGGAAAGCACAAGACAAATGAAAAAGATAAAGGAAAATATTTTGGGTCAACATGGAAGAGACATGAATATGTTAACACCTTATGTCATCCCCAAAAGGAAAAAACAAGACAAATGATAAAATAAAGGAAAATATTTTGGGTCAACATGAAGAGACATGGATATCTCAACACCTAGTGTCATCACCAAAAGGAAAACACAAGACAAATGAAAAATGCTTACAACATAGAGAAGAATGTAGGCACATATAGATCAATGCACATAAAGAGAGAGATACATCAAACATGACATCACGGGAGATCAAATTATCCACATGCAATCACATAAAGAAAAATGAAAAAGAAAAAGAAGTACTTAAGGCACATGTGAGTCAACGTAGAGTAGAGCATCCACATCCCAATATTAGTCGATATAAATGGAAGGAAGACAAATAGCCAAAGGGACAAGAGCAAGTGTCAAACTAGGGGAAGCACTAAGTTCAACAGTCTTTCTAGGAGATTTGTCATCTAAGCTCATAGAAGAAGAAAAAAATGTATTCAACTCATCATGCACTCGTTTATCAATCTTTGTAGTGTCAATGTCATCATCTAGATTAATCACAACAAGTGGTCAAATGAAAATTTCCATGAACTTTCCTTGTTTGTGTTGTGGCAAAGGTCTCGAATCATCATGCATTGCTTCAGCTAGGTCTGGATTTTGATTCTCTATGTTATTATTGTCTTCTTGAGTTTGTAACTTATGAGAAATAACACGTCTATGCCTACGCTCTCTAGCACTTCAATTTCATTTTAATCTATTGTCAATTTGTATTTGTGTAAGAGTGGGTTTGTCAATCATAGGTTTCTTCTCTTCCTTGGGAGGAATAGAAGAAAAATCAATAGCTTGTTCAACTGCTTTCTCTTTAACTTCATAATTTTTTTGACTCTAGGAGGGAAAATGAGATGTAGGAAATGGTAGGAGGACTTGATATAGGTTTTCTTGGATGTTTGGAAGGGTTTTCAGTTCAATCATTGCTTCCTCAAGGATTGGTGGTTCAATAATAGGCTAAGGCATGTTTTGAAGGGATATTTTTTCTATTTTCTTTGCTTTGAAATTTTGATAAGATTTGAAAAAGAAGTCCTCATGAGTTTTAATAGGTTCCATAATCTTAGGCCAAAATAAATCTAATGAAAAGTTCCCTTGGGATGATGTAGGATTAAATCCACTATGATTCACAATAAAGATATCATTTCCAAATGGAAACTTTTGACATTTATGCACAATAAAGGGACAAAATTCATGGAGTGAAGCCATGGATAGCATAGCTTCACATGAAATTAGTTCAACTGTAGAATTATGGTGAATGAGACAGTTAATATTTTTGGTCCGATTTTTAAAGGGAGATAGTAATAACCCTTCCTAAAATTATTACTTAATTAATATTATTGTAAATGACACATGAATATATTTAAAATTTAAAAGACATAACTAGTGGCTAAATTCAATCATAGCTACACATGTCCATTTAAAATGAGTCAATGATTTGTATATTCAGTTCAAAATTCAAATTACACTATCTAGTTTGACTTGGCTAATAAGGACACATAGTCATTACATTGTACAACTTTACATCGAGTACATCATGTATTACATCAAGTTACAATTTAGACTAAAATAGTCTTGTGTACAACTAAGGTTCCTCTTGATGTTCACCTCCACTGGTGGAAGAGAACATGGTTGGAGAACTTTATCGCCCAACCATGAAGTTTACGGTTCCCTAGAATTCTTCCAACTTGAAGAATACTTGACCTTGCATAGAAAGTTTAGCAGGAGAACAATCTGTAAGGTGGAATCTATTGTGTGCCCGTACATCAACATGAAATTTTTATCTATAAGTTAGAAAAGAAAATGAAGGTCTATGCTAGGAATGCTAGAGAGTGATATCACATATTTCATACATACAAAATAAACTATATTGCTTGGCCAAGCATATAAATGTGTTGAAACAACAACAAACAATAGGTTTTAATGGTAAAAAAAATCTATACTCTCTAAAATCCATTTCAGCACCCATCCTGAAAGGTAACTTTCTACAATAGAACATTTCATAATAGCTATCTACCCTGAGGTGCTCTAGTATACTTAGGTATCATTGTTCTATTCAAGTAGAAGATATTCTTCTCACATACATCTACATAAAGAAGAATCGGTTTACTAATTTCCTCTCTAAACAAAAATCAGATACATGATTCAAATGGAACAATACAATATTCAGTCATATCATTCACATGACCCATATTTACTTTCAACATAAGTATTATCCATTCAAACGAATTAAGTAAAAGAAAAAAAGAAAGTATGCCACAAGTATGCGTACGTTTATAGATGAAGTCTACATGCATACACATATATGTTCCTAATTAAGTTATTGGTTTGTACATACATTCTGAAATAAACCATTAAATCAGATTAAAATCATTTAATAATATTCCATTTGACATTTCTTTCACAAAAATAAAGAATCCAGAATAAGTTTGTATTACAATTTCTCACATACTACTGCTTCCTTTATATTCACACAAACTATGATATTCTAACATTGAGGTTTTACATGTGAACATTCATTGTTTTAACAAGACAATATAGTTACAAAAAAAGTTGTTTCTTGTAGAACGTTCACAATTAACAACTAATCATTGTTGTTTCAACTTAATAGTTAAATGAACAAGACAAATTTCAGCTACACATATACTTTTACAATCAATCAATGTTGTTTGCAACAAAACATTCATTATTAACAATAATTCAATGTTATTTCAAGCTAAACAGTTAAAATTTATAGCAAAAAAATGTTGTTTACAACATAACATTTACTGTTTACATCATTACAATGTTGTTTCTAGCTAAACAATTTATGTTTATGAAAAAACAATGTCGTTTATGAAAGATCATTTACTATTTACATCATTACAATTTCGTTTACAATTGAACATTTATTGTTTACATCATTACAATGCTATTTCCAGCTAAACAATTTTAGTTTATAACAAAATATTGTTGTTTCCCATAGTTTATGGTTGTAGCTTCAAGTTCCATTGCCTTGTTTTCCAAGCTTAATTATTCTAACATTTGTATATACAATTTCATGTAAGAATATACTAAAATGAAACTAATATCAAATCTTGGAACTAAATTTAAAAGTTTTGGACAACATACTAACTGTTAAATTCATTAATAAGAAAATGATCAAATCAATGAGATCAATCTTAATTGGGTTCAGTTTGAAACCCTCATTCTTTGTTTACACATACTATACATCTGTCGATCTAAATCAAAATTCATTCATTGACTGATATACAAAACATGAGGTTTGAGGCCATGCCTTAACATCCACCCTCAGCTTGGGGCATAGTCACCTATAGGTGACATGGGTATTGTGTAATGTAAATGATAGTTTACTAAACTATACATGCATCTTGAGATAGTCAACAAGTCTATCATTCGGCCTTAATCCTTCATGGATTAGGTGTTGAATGTTTCCACAAGGTCTCTGCTATATTATAGTACACATGCATTGGAAGATTTACCATATATATATAATGCAAAACTAGGAATCATAGCCCTTCATCGCCATCAATGACAAGACTTCCAAAAATTTTACAAATTCTATCAATACTAAATCGATGGTGATGGTATTTCACCAAACGGTGAGCATCTCTTAGATAATACCAAAATGAAAATCATATAAATGATATCAAAATCTCTTAAGGAGATTCGATCTACCACTTAAGAGTGGTTTCGACCATTTCTCACATAGCTCCTATGGAAGATGATTTTGTTTAACCAAAAGCTCTGTACCAAGCTAGAAAAAAGATTACATGCAACCTATACTATGATGGTATGTGCCAACCACCATGTGAGCCCCTAGTGAGAAAAATACACACACAAGCAAGTTGCTATGGGAAATTCATGCCCAAGTTTGGCTCCCATACACTAGCCATACCAAAGCTATAGCTCCTGATAACTTTGATAAGGTTCCACACAACACAAACAATAGGATTCATGAGGTAAGCAATGCTTTGTACGCTTGACACCCATAAAAAAACAAGATGGCTCCACAGTCAAGCAAAGGGTGTTATGCAAGGTGGCCATATAATGGGTATTGTAAATGAAAAATAGTGTAAGGTACATTCAAAGGAGTTTTTATTAGTTTAAATGTAAGGTATTAACTTAGTGAACATCGTGTGTAATGTTTCCAAGAGAGGACCAATCAAAGAATAAAAGATTAACTTAGGGAATGTAATGTGTTACATCAAACCACTAAGAGGAATATAATATGCTAAGAGAGATCACGCTCTTGAGGGACATCATACCCCATGTCATCACAAATTAAAATATGCATCACATGAAGTAAGAATACTACACAATGAAACATGAGTTGCAAAATAATAATGCCATTGTATGTCCCTACTATAAAGAAATTGCTAAACACCATGCTATGATAAATTACTTTAAAACTTAGCAAATGATAAATGTTAAAAATAAAGAGGAAATGAGAGCTTATTTAGAAGGCCCTATGCAAAGTCATATGTTTCCAAATGAAGTTGCATCATGAAAAGGGGTCGCCCCAAAATGAAATACCAAAATCACATCAGGGATCCATGGATCCATGGATTCAAGGTCAGTATGTCTTTGCTACAATGTTATTAGAGTGCTCGAAACTATCATCATTCCCCAAATACTCATTAAGAATAATGATACAAAGAGAGTGAAAAATAAATAAAATATTTTAGGTCAACATGGAAGAGACCTAAGCCTGGATGCTCTTCTCCTAAAACAAAAGGTGCTGGAAAGAATCTACTTGTCAAAAACCTTGTTTCATATTCTGAAGATTCTCCTGATTCTGAGGATTCTAGTGCTAACAATAATTCGTCCTCTGCTGTTCTGTCGATAGACAAAGATGTTAGAATTGGATCCCCTAGAGCCTCTGACCCTGCTAAAATTTGCTTCAATTATGATAGGGAACCCTTTGCTGATTTCTTGGGCATAGCTAGGAATAATGCTGTGGACCATTTCAGAATGTCAAAATGGGTCTTTCATGAAATTAATGACCTGAAAATAAAAAATTGGGCCCTCTAGAGTAAATTGGAAGAAATGGGATCTAAGGTTTATGTGTTATGCAAGAAGGATGTAGAGCGTAAAGATTACATTGCTAGTAAAGAGATCCAAGACAATGTGGGTAAGGACAAAAGGATTGAAATAGATTTGGAAAAAAATGAAAAATACTATGAAGATAATTGCTGAACAGAACAATAGGATGGCAAGACATAATGCCATCATTATGAACGCTATGACTGAAAAATTGGATAAAGCTCAACAGGGGTCCTTGGTTGTTGATTTGGAAGAGGTGAAAGATAAAAACTAGGAAGAGGACATTGGGATTTCAAAGAGAACTAGGGCTAATATGAAAATGAAGGTACCCCCAACACTGCAAATGATTCAAACTTTCAAGAAGGGTGTTCAGGATATGCAGGACCTGGAGGTAGAGATTGATTCTTTTCTGAAGACTCTAGGTTAGTTGTTGTTGGTTTTTTAGGCTTGCATTTCGGTTGGTTTTTTTATTGGCCTTCCTGGCCTTTTTTGGTTGGCTACTGCTTTATCTGGTTTTTTCCTTTATTGCAACCTATTTATTTCACTGGAGTTATTTTTCCTTCTCTTTCTTTTGTTGTAAACTTGGTGGTTTTGGGTCCCTATAAAACCTATTTTTCCTTTATCAAAAACATGGAAGAGACCTAAATGTCCCGACACCTTTCTTCATCCCAAAAGGAAAACACAAGAGAAATGAAAAGATAAATGATTACAACATAGAGAAGAATGTAGGCACAAATAGAGGAATGTCACAAAGAAAGAGATAGTGCAAATAGAATGGTACAGGGAGATCACATTACTCACATGAAATCACACAAATAACATGAAAAAGAAAGTAAAGGAAATACTAGTAAGGCAATTGCAAGTCAACCTATAACAGGTCATCTGCATCCCAATCTTGTTCATCATATATAGAAGATGGAAAAATAGCCAAAGGGACAACAATGAGTGCAGTACTAAGTTCATCACCAAGCTCAACACTCTTCTTAGGATAATTTTCATTTAAGCTCATAGAAGACGAAAACAATGAATTCAATTCAATATGCACTTCTTCATCAATTTTATCAATCTCATCATCATCATTTAAGTTGATCACAACGGGAGGTTGAATGATAATGTTTAAAGAAGGATTTAGCTCTTGTTGTAGCTACGATATAGGATCTTTTGTTGTGTCAAAGAGGGAGAATTTTTGTGTATTGCTTTAGTTAATTTTGGATGTTGATTTTATTTTTTTAACTTTCAAGAAATATCGCGAAATCTATGCCTATTCTCTCTAGTATTGTTTTTTTCTTTTAGTATGATTTTCAAGTTGTGTTTTTGTAGGAGTGGGTTTATCAACCATAAGTTTCTTTTCTTCCCTAAGGGGAGGAACAAAAGGAACCATAGGAGGTTGTTCAACAACTTTCTCTTTAGCTACTTTATAAATGTGTTTTATCTTAGGAGGCATGCAAAGATTGTTTTGGTTGTCTCCTGGTATTTTGTAAGAAATAGGAAAAGGTTTTCTCTTAGGTTGGTCTTGGTTATTTGGAATGTCTTATGGTTCAATCATAGTTCCGTCAAGGATAGGAGGCTCAATCATGGGTTGAGGCATGTTTTGAAGGGATAGTTTTGCTATGCATTTATCCTTAAACTTTTGATAGGATTTGAAAAAGAAGTCCTCACAAGGTTTAATAGGTTCCATAGGCTCGTTCCAAAAGAAGCCTAATAAAAAATTCCCATGGGAAGACATAGGATTAAATCCACTATGGTGCACAGTAACGATTTATTTTTCAAAGGGAAAATTTAAACATTTATGCATGACTGATAGGACGGCTTCCATGGAGCGTGGTCATGGATAACCAAGCTTCAAATTGAATTGATCCAATGCAAGATGATGGAGAATGAGACATCTAATTGTTTCAGTCTGATTTTTAGAGGAAGGGTGATTGATCCCATCATAGGGAAAGAAAAACCATTATGCATTTGAATCCATGCTTTCGGTTGATCATATGTTTCTTGGTATATTTCATGCACAAGTAATAATTATTTAGTGATGACATTCTCTCCACATATGAGATCAATTAATATCCAATTAGTGGGCTTGTCATTGATTTAATAGAATCCATAGGACCTTGTTCAATATTATCCATGTTGGAATCTAATGCAGTACTAGAGGGAGAAAACCACTTTCACAAACTCATTTAACAAAACTTAAAACAATCTCATTTGATTACTCATCATTTGTTCACTTTTCCTTCGCAAATCTCTCAACTCAAACATTCAAATTCAAGGCAATGTACCAAGTAACATCAAATCCCAAGCCCCTTACATATTTCTATTATTGAGAACACGTGTAAATAGGTTTTTAAATAATGATGAAATCATTTCCCATCCTTTATTCATAACATTTCATCAAACCTTCATACTGAACCATCCAACTTAGACTCCAAAAATAAGACTGCTCCAAGTCTATCAAGACCTTTCTTCCAAAATATACACTGAAAACCAAAAAAAAATCACATATTTAGACATCTATTTCCATTGTTTAAAACATATCACAAAATTAATATTGAGTCCTTTAGAATACTTGATTCAAAAATGAGTTTCTCAACCTAGTTTAGGCTTAATTAGGCCTTCACACCAAATGGGGTTTATTAAATATAATAACTCCACTATCAATTTATGATAACCAAAACTTGGAAAAGATTATATTCGAACTGCACATGCTTTAAAATATTCCTAAAGTCCATTTACCAAGATATTTATACAACCCTAAGTCTTTACTCTTTTGTTTGCCCTGTTTCTAGATTGAGACACAAAACACAGTCAAAAATTATAATCTCACTCACTTTACCCATAACCTTTTACTCGAAAGCCTTTAGAACATGGAAGAATATTTTCTAAAGAGTGTCCTCATTCAAAATCAAGAGATTTCAATGTTTAAAATGTGAGAAAAATCATTTTTCATATCTTTGTTTACCCTAAATCAGGGTTTCACCTGTTAGCACCAAATTTCAAATATCTTGCACAAATCTAAACCAATTTACATGAGAAGAAAATAAAATGGGAGGTGATTGAGCCTATTACCATTTAAAAACCATTATCCATGCAATTTATCCCTTACAAATCTGTACAAGAGCTAGAATCAATCATTTTTTGAAGAAAATGGATAAAAATAGTGAATTACATTGAACTCATTCTTTTATTCAATCACCCTCATCTTCAAAACAATGTACAAAGCCTTTATAAAGGAATTTCAACTATCTTTTGATCTTCTAACTAATCCTAACTACCTCCCATCATTTATGACTCTTCATATTCCAAATGTTGCTTGTGTGCAACTTTTACAAATTTATAGTTTATGTTGACAACTTTACATATTTTACATTTTTTTTAATTTCTTGGAATAATAAACATAAAATATCCTTATGATGACCTAAAAAATGAATTATTGAACCCAATTACAAAGTGACAATACCCATTTTGAGCATTATATGAGAGTTTACATGATGGAATCAAGATATTACAAAGGTGCTCCTGCACCAACATCAACTTTGTCAACATTCATCCTATCATTCTTCTTAGTTTCACTAGCTTTGACAAATGAAATATTATGATTCAACATAGGGTTGGTAAATATTTGCAAGTTTTGGTTAGGAGGGGAAATGGAATTATTTCCTTGATCATTAACACCTCCAATTTGAAGTCAACCAGAATCAATGAGGTCTTATGCAAGATGTTTAAGATGCTTACAATGTTCCACATCATGTCCATTTTGTTGGTGATAGTGGCAATAGGAATTAGATCTAAAGTTTAGAGATAAAGGATTATTAGGATTAGGAGTTTTAATGGGAGGTAAGGAAATCATTTTTTGTTCTAGGAGTTGTAACATTATGTTATGGAGGGTATTGATTAGGGGAGTAAATTGTCTAGCCAGATCAACATATCTAAAAAGACTTGTCTTCTTTATAGCAGCCACCTGGGTATCAACATGTTGAGTTGGTTGAGGGGGATTTAGTTGAAGGAATACTTTATTCTATTTTCTAAAGGGTTGATTTTTTTTTTTGTTTGCAAATTCAAACTTCTTAGGTTGGCTAGAGGTGGTTTTTGTTTCACGAGTGTAAAAAAGGATTTTGGCAGCTGAATGTCTTGTACTCCTAGGGTTTTTCACCTAAAAGGGTAAAGATTTAGGGCCAAAATGCAATGTTCACATTCTAAGATGGATGTGATGTGGGTGTAATATGTCTAAATGAGATTATCTAAATGCAAAAAATGAATAAAAGCTATTGATTATGAATGCAAAACTAAGAAATGCAAAGTGCTAGAAAACATAGTGTTGTATGCAAACATGAACTAGAAACATAAACAAATGAGAACATAATTGAATGAAATTGAATGGAGTGCACCTAGAGACTAAAAGAAGATCTGAGAAGATTTTGGAATGTTGCAAAATTTACTATTGATTCCCACTAGGATTCATTTTCCACAAATGGTGAATCATTCCTACTTCTAGTAAAATCTATCGGAATAGGTTTCGGGATGTCGAGAACACATAACTTCAGAGAAAAAAATTTCTAGCATAGAAGCCACCACAAATGGTGAATCAGTCCACCTACAAAAAATTGCAAAGTCAAAGGTCAAATTTGTGGGTTTTGATCTGTACTTTTCTACTTGTTAGGTTGCCAAATCTAAATCTGTAGAAAATGAGTTGAAAGAGCTTTTCAAGCTTCAATTAGGGTTATGTTGACTTTATGACTTATTGACCACTTTTCAACACCTCTCTTCTTGACAATTCTTCCTACAAGACCTACAAACACACATGCAAAGAGGGGGAAAATGGTTAAAGGTTAGAGTATAGGGGTTTTCCTTGGTCAGACCCCACTTTGGTAATCAAACCCTTGATAATAGAATAAAATAAAGAAAGGAATGATGAACAAATAACTTGCAATGTCATAAACTCACCAAACCCTTTTTTTTGAAGTCTAAAGATATATGAATGGCTACTCCAAGATGCTTGATAATTTCTTAATTGAATGATGAGAATGTTAGAATGCTTGAATGCTATAAGTGAGTGAATGAGAATGTATGAGATGATTGGGGGTTAAAATGAATAGAAAATCATATATTTATACACAATTATGTTGTAATTTCCTAAAAAATATATCACATGTCGAAATTAGTTCTTTAAGAATAAAAAACAACTAGTAATTTAAGTTTATTTTTATTTTTGTGTCAAGAGGGACTCATTCACCACCTTGGGCGAATGGGTCCCACTCAAGGCATGTGAATGGGTGTCAAAAATTATATTGTATTTAATGTTCTTTGTAAGGTTTGTATTCAAAAATACAATTAATTAAGGCTTGTAAGTGCATAAAGGGGCCAAATAAAGCATAAGAAAGGTGTATTTGGTGATGAAAAGTCTAGAAAAGAATGAAATTTTTTATAAGACTTTACAACACTTCAAAATAAGACTTGGTAAGTGATAAAAATGGGGTATGTAGGTGAATTATAACAAGAGGAGTCTAGAAAAGTGTGAACATGTGTTACAACACTTCACAACACCTTTACAAGACATCATAAAGTCTTAAAAATTCATAAAGATTAAAGACCTAATGTGAATGTGTGGGTCACATTACAACATTAAATCAAGGTGAAATCAAGCAAAATAAGGACAAGGAGGGACAAAACAAGAAAAAAGTAAAAGGGTTACTTTTTTTCGTGTCCATAGTTAGCCCCCACTTTAGTGAGAGGATGAACTTGCTTCAGGCTCACATAAAAGTAGCTGAAAGAGAGATTAGTATGCACTAATGCTTGGTGAGATGAGACAACATCAATCAAGAGGGATGATCAAGCCCCCCGAATCAAGATCCCATGGTAGAACAATCATAAGCACAAAGGAACACACATGAAGATGATGAAAGAGAGAAGTGAAAGCTTCGATCGTTTGTCCAACTCATTGTGGATTAGATCTAGGATTGCTTCTTTGGAAAGAAAATGCATACTCACTCTAGGGTGATGAAACTCTTGGCTATTTGCCAGGTGAGAAGGCCTAAGTATACTCACTCTGGGGCCACAAAACTTCAGATTGCCCGTGGGGTGAGAAATCCACAAGGTGGCTATGGGGAAAATTCATGCCTTGAAATGGGCTTTCCCACTCAACCATACTAAAGTTATACATCCTGATAACTTTAGTAAGGCGCCAAAAAGGAAAATATCATTTCATGCTTCATGAGACAAGCAAAGCTTCATATGCTTAGAACTTATGAACAAACTGCAATGGCACCATAGGAATGCAAGTTGTGTTATGCAAGGTGGCCATGTGTAAATGCAAAATAAAACATGCAAAAGATGTTCAAATGAGTCTTGTTTAGTTCATGTGAGGTCTATAACTTAGGGAACATTGTGTCTAATGTCTCCAAGAGAGGACCAATCAAAGAATATTCACAAGTTCTTAGGGGATGCATTGCATCACATTAGGCCACTAAGAGGAATGTAGTATGCTAAAAGAGATCACACTTATGAAGGACACTTACCCAATGCCATCCAAAAAGTGACAAACACATCGTATATGAAGTAACAAGGCTGCACTAAGAACCAAGAAAAAGGAAAAAATGTAAATGAATAATTTCAATGTATGCCCCCACTTTAAAGGAATTTCTACACACTACTTTGGGAGAAATTGCTTTGAAGTAGCAAATGAAAAATGAAAACAAGAAAGAAGGAATGAGAGCCAACTTGGAAAGCCCCTATGCCAAGTCATACATTTCTGAGTAGGGTTGCATCATGTAAATCAAAAGGAAAAGAAGGAAGAGGGGTTTCCCCCAAAAATGAACACACCAAACACATAAGGGATCTATGGATTTGGGTTTAGCATGTTCATTGCTGGAATGTTTTGATTAGAGAGCTTGAAACTGTCATCATTTCCCAAATACCCATAGAACTGGAAGAATGACACAAAGAGAGTACGAAGAAAAAAAATAAAAAAGAAAAATCCATTTTGGGTCAACATAGAAGAGACATAGGATGTCTCAATGCTTTTTGTCATCCCCAAAAGGAAAACACAAGTAGAAAGAAAATGAAAAAAGGAAAATCTTTTGGTTCAACATGAGAGAGACATTGCGGTCTTAATTCCTTTCATAATCCCCAAAAGGAAAACACAAAACAAAAGCGAAAAGGAAAAAAAAAAAAACCTATTGGGTCAACATGGAAGAGACATTGGACAAAAAGATAGAAACTGACCTGGAAAAAATAAAAAATGTTGTGAAGATAATTACTGAACAAAATAATAGAATGGCAAGACATAATGCCATCATTATCAATATTGCAATGACTAAAAAAATGGATAAAGCTCAACAGGGGTCTTTGGTTGTTGATTTGGAAGAGGTGAAAGATAAAAACCAGGAAGAGGACATTGTGATTTCGAAGAGAACTAGGGCTAATTTGAAAAGGAAGGCTCCCCCCACTCCACAAATGATTCAAAATTTTAAGAAAGGTGTCCAAGATATGTAGGATCTGGAGGCCAAGACTAAGGCTGTTCTGAAGACTCTGGATTAGGTGTTGCTGGATTTTTGGTATGCGGTCTACCTGGCTCTTTGATTTTCCTTCCTGAATTTTTTTTGGCTGGCTGCTGTTTATTCAAGTTTTTTCTTTTATTGCAGCCTGTTTAATCTAGTGGACTTTTTTGTCCTTTTCTATCTTTTGTTGTAAAATTTTTGGTTTCGGGTCCCTATAAAACCCATTTTTTCCTTTATCAGAAACATGGAAGAGACATAGGGCATCTCTACACTTTGTGTCATCCCCAAAAGGAAAACACAAGTGAAAGCGAAAAAGAAAAAGCAAAAGCAATGTATGACATATATAAGAATGCAGGTACAAATAGAGAAATTGCACAAAGAGAGGGAGAGAAAATCAAATGTTATGTCACAAGGGAACATGATACACAATAAACATAAAAGAAAAGGAAAAAAAGAAATTGCAAAAGACTATTAAGGAAAATGAGAGTTAACTAATGAGCAAGTTATTCGCCTCCCAATCATGTTCAGGATATGTCGAGGGTGGTTGGGGGAAATTGCAAGTTTTGAACTAGGGGAAGTACTAGGTTCTACACTTGTTGTAGGAGATTTGTCATTTAAGCTCATGGAAGAGGAAAATAATGTATTCATATCATTATGCATCTCCTTGTCTTTTTTAGTTATCTCATCATCATCATCTAGATTAATCACGACAAGAGGACATATGGTAATTCTACATGAAGGGTGTATCAGGAGTTGTGGTTTTTGTATTGAATTGTTTTGTTGTGATTTGGGAGGAGGGTCATCAAGCGGTGCTTCTGTCAAAGGCGGTTGTTGATTTTATTTGTTTTCTTCAATTTGTAATTGATGAGTAAGGAGACAACATTGACGCCTATTCTCCCTAGCACCTCAATTTATTTTTATTCTATTTTGAAGTTGTGTTGGTGTAAGAGTGGGTTGATCCACCATAGGCCCTTTTTCTTCCCTAAGGGGAGGAGCAGAAGGAAACATGGGAGGTGGGTCAATCACTTTCTCTAAATTACTTTATAAAAAAAATTATGCAAGGGGGCATGATGGGGTTGGTTTCATTATCACGTGGGCATTAGGAAGGTGGAGTGTTGATTGTTGGTTGATCTTGAGTTGCTAGTTCAAGTTCAGGTTGAAGCATTGTCTCATCTAGGATAAGAGTGTCAGAGGTGGATGTGGATTGGTTGTGACGGGACAATTCGAAAATTTTATTTTCTTTAAAATTTTGATAAGAAATGAAAAAGAAATATTTGCAACGTGTTATGGGTTCCATGGGCTTTGGAAAAAAGGATTCTAAGGAGAAGTTTTATTTAGAAGACAAAGGGTTAAATCCACTATGGTGAACAATAAATATGTCATTGTCATGCAGAAACTTTAAACATTTGTGTATGACTAAAGGGAAAACTTTCATCGAGTGAAGCCATGGATGGCCTAGCCATAAATGAAACTAATCTGATTGTGGAATAACAAAGAATGTTACATCCACTATCTTACGTCCTATCTATAATGGAAGGATGATCGATCCTATCATAGGGCATGCAAAACCATTGTGTGTTTTGATCCATGCTCTTGGTATATCATAATCATATTGATAAAGATCATGTAATACCAAAAATTCCTTAGTGATCACATTCTCTCCACAAGCAGGATCTATGAGTATCCCATTAGTGGGTTTATCATAAATACGACTGGCTATGTAAAGAGGACCATCAAGAAGATTCAAAAGAATATCCTTAGAAGAGAAAGTAATATCAAGAGATTTCTTAGGTTGGCCCTTATGAGGCATAATTTCTATCACTCCTACCATATCATCCATAAGATTAATAGGAGTGGTATGTGAAATAGGATCAGGATGTTCAATAGTTTGATGAACAGTCATCACATCATTGTTTTGAGTTTCACTGGCTTTGGAAAATGGCATAGTATGTTTGGACATCAAATTGGTAAAAAATTACAAATTTTGATTGGGTGGGGCAACAAAAAAATTTCCTTTAACATTAATATTTGAAATGGATAGATGACCAAAATCAATGAGATCTTGCACTATGTGTTTAAGTTGCTTACACTATTTTGTGTCATGTCCATTTTGTCCATGATAATGGCAATAGGCATTGGGTTGAAAGATTGGAGGAAAAGGTTTAGTTGGATCCAATGGTTTAACAATAGGTAAATTAATCACCTGTTGCTGCAATAGTTGGGTCATGGTGTTTTGAAGAGTGTTTGGTAAAGGTGTAAACTGTCTTTTTGGATCTCCATAAGTAAAAGGTATCACAACCTTAACAACTATTACTTGGTTGTTGATGGGTTTAGGTGGTTGTTGAGGAGGGGGATTCAATTGTAAGAACCCTTTGTTTGGTTTTTGAAATGGTTGTGAATTGCTTGAAGTACTAGGTTCAAATTTTTCAGTTCGGTTAGAAATGGACTTTGCATGATCACAACTACTAATCAAATTGTGATAGTGACAAGGGGTTGTACATAGATGCATGAAAGAGGGAAATTTATTCATGGTAAATTTATCTTGGATGTGATTTTATAAATTTTCAATGAATATCTTTTGGAGATGTGGATCGGGAACCTTGACATCGATTTGGGCATAGAGTGACTAATAGCATGAGATGAAATCAACTACTTTTTCATCCACATTTTGTTTACATCTCATTAGATCAGTCAATATATTTTTGGGATTCATGTGCACTTGAAAATGATTTATGAATGCATCAACTATTTCATTGAATGAACGAATTGAATTTTTTGGTACAAGGAGGAAAACCACTCCAAGGTAGTGTCATTTAAGGTTCTAGGAAATAGTTTGGCAACAATTTATCATCAAGAACAAAGTCACTACATAAGGCTATGTAATAATTAACATGATTAGTAGGATCTTCCTTCCCTCTTTACTTCTCAAATATAGTTATCTCAATTCCATGTGGCATCGATGTTCTTAATATTTCCAAAGATAATGGGCTACTACGGACATAATAGGTGGGTGGAGCATTTTGACCTTGACTTATGGTGGATATTTGTTGTTGCATGGAGGAGATAGTTTGGAAAAGTTGTGTAATGAGAGGGTCAGTGTAAGTGGTATGAGGTGGAAGAGATAGTGGTGAGGGAGTATATGTAGTGGTAGGGCAAGTGAATGGAATGCTAATTGATGGTATGGTGGAAGAGTAGAAAACATTCGATGCCATAAAAGAATTAGGAATAGTCAAGGAAGGAATCACATTGCTAACCTATTGTATTGTGGTTGTGACTTGGGGAGTGGTATAGGTAGGTATGGATGCTATGATTGAAGGGGGAGGAATGTGAGGTCCTCCATGACTAACCACAATGTTTGTTGGTTGAGATGTACTAGAGGTGGAAGGAATATGTTTATGGTATATAGCAGGAATTGTGGTGGTTTGGTATATAGATGGAAGGAACTTGTTTCATAATGTCTAACCCTTCTTTACATTCAAGTAGACAATGAATTTTGTCTATAGCAGGAATTGTGGTGGTTGAAATTTTTTCAAGACACATGTTTTGTTGCAAATGTACTAGATCCTCATGAATGTTAATGATGTTTTCTTGCAAAACATGATCATTTTGTGTGTCAACTTGCATGTTATGGGAAGGAAAATTATTGATAAAGGTGGGATCCATACCTAATGCACTATTTTCAACACCAGGAGTAGTATCTCGAGACAATCCAAGCTCTACAACGAGTGTGTTATCCCAGGATGCCATGAGTCATGAACTTCTCATGAAAGTATTAATCAATAGGGTGCCAAAGACTCATACAAGGGCTACTAAAGGTGGATTGAATGCAAATGAAATGAAAACTAGGAGTAATAAAATGATAATAATAGAAATTCTAGAAATTGTAACAAAGATGTAATAATAGAAAACAAAAATGTAGAAAATGCCCAAAAAATGTAATGCAAAATGTGCAACTGGACTAATTCACCCAGGGTGGCAAATGAGTCCAAGGATGAATTTTGTTGAGTTTTTTTAGAAATTTTAAATGAAATTTAATGTGCTTCAGATTGTATGATGCAAAACTCTGATGCAAATGTAGAATCTTAGTGTTTTTAAATGATTTGAATGCAAAAATGAAAACTATATGAGCTTTTCACTAATGCAATTTTGAAAACCCTAGAATGCAAAACCTAATGCAATGTTGATGCAAACTAAACCTATGATGCAAATTCACTTGAAATCAGAAGTAGTAATACTCTAAATTTAGGTTCACCAAAATGTAACCAAAGATTTTGGTACCTAAATGTCTTGTACTCCTAGGATTTTTCACCTAAAAGGGTAAATATTTGGGGAAAAAATGCAATGTTCACATTCAAATATGGATTTGATGTCGGTATAAAATGCATAAAATAAATAAAATCTATTTATTATGAATGCAAAACTAAGAAATGTAAAGTGCTGAAAAACACAGTGTTGTATGCAAACATGAACTACAAATATAAACAAATGAAAACATAATTGAATGAAACTAAATGGAGTGCACCTAGAGACTAAAATCATATTTGAGAAGATTTTGGAATGTTGCAAAATTTTCTATTGATGCCCACTAGGACTGATGCCCAAAGGTCAACTCTGTGGGTCCTGATCTGCACTTTTTTGCTTGTTGGGTTGCCAGATCTAAATCTACATAAAATGGGTTGAAAGAGGTATTCAAGCTTGAATTAAGGTTATGTTTAATTTGATGACTTAGATGACTTATTGACTACTTTTAAGCACCTTTCTTCTTGAAAAATATTCCTACAAGATCTACAAACACATATGCAAAGAGGGAAAAAATGGTTAAGGGTTAGAGTATAGGGGTTTTCCTTGGTCAAATCCCACTTTGGTAATCAAATCCTTGATAATGGAATAAAATAAAGAAATGAATGATGAAAAAATAACATGAAATTTCATAAAATCACCAAACCATTGCTTCTGAAGTTTGAAGATATGTCAATGGCTACTCCAAGATGCTTGATAATTGCTTAATTGAATGATGAGAATGTTAGAATGCTTGAATGCTATAAGTGAGTGAATGAGAATGTGATTGGGGGTTAAAATAAATAGAAAATCATGTATTTATACACAATTATGTCATAATTTCCTAAAAATACTACATCACAGGCCAACCTTAGGTCTTTAAGAATAAAAACCTACTAGTAATTTAAGTTTATTTTGATTTTTGTGCCAAGAGGGACTCATTCACCACCCTAGGTGAATGGGTTGCACTCAAGGAATGTGAATGGGTGTCTGAATTATATTGCCTTTAATGATGTTTGTTGGGTTTGTATTAAAAAATACACTTAATTAAGGCCTATAAGTGCATAGAGGGGCCAAATAAAGCATAAGAAAGGTGTATTTGGTGATGAGAACTCTAGACAAGCATGAAAGTTTGTTACACGACCTTACAAAACTTCAAAATAAGACTTGTTAAGTGATAAAGAGGTGGTATGTAGGTGAATTATAACAAGAGGAGTCTAGAAAAGTGTGAAAATGTGTTACAACAATTCATAACTCCTTTACAAGACATCATAAAGTCTTAAAGATTCATAAAGATTCAAGACCTAATGTGAATGTGTGGGTCACATTGCAACATTAAATCAAGGTGAAATCAAGGAAAATAAGCACAAAGAGGAAAAAAACAAGAAAAAGTAAAAGGGTTACTTATTTTGTGTCCACAATGACTGCTAACCGATTTTTGATAATCACGAAGGGCAATACACAAGTGTACAAAGGAAGGAATCTTCATCATGCCAAGCTTATCTTATATCTTAGTTTACAAGTTCTCAATGAACATTCATTGAAGGTGAGGATCATAAATCTTTAC
The DNA here is from genome assembly GCA_007258455.2 of Sequoia sempervirens. Taxonomy (NCBI): domain Eukaryota; kingdom Viridiplantae; phylum Streptophyta; class Pinopsida; order Cupressales; family Cupressaceae; genus Sequoia; species Sequoia sempervirens. The sequence continues at coordinate 600,944,171 of VDFB02271358.1, forward strand.
GTTGATTTGGGAATAAAGCAATTGGTAGCGAGAAAGGAATTCAGTAACTTTTTTATCATCCTTTTGCTTACAACTCCTTATATCAGCTAATGTCATCTTAAGAGTCATATGCTCTTGGAAATGGTTTATAAAGGCCTAAACAAGTTCTTTGAATGAAAAAAATGGGTTTCTTGGTAACAAGGAAAAACATTCTAAAGTAGTATCTTTCAAGGACCTAGGGAAAATTTTAGCCAAGAGCTTATCCTGAAGGACAAAATCACTATGTATAAGGTGGTGTAAGCCAAAAAATGGTTTGAAGGATTTCCTTTCCCTCCATATTTCTCAAACCTAAGAATCTCTATATCTTGTGGTATCAGTGTTCTAATATCTCCAAGGATAAGGGATTTATTTTAACATAGTATGTAGGTTGGCCATTTTGATTTTGGTTTATGATGGAAATTTTCCTTTGAAGGGATGAAACATTTTGCAAAAGTTGCTTTAGGATGGTTTCATTGGTTGTATTTTGAGATGGTGGTGAATATGGTGGACATGTATATGTGTTTTAGAGGGAAGAGAATGTAATACTTATGTGAGGTAAAGTGGTAGGAGATATGACATGAGATGCCACAAAGGTACTAGGATTGCTAGCAGAAATACCCAAGGTAGGAAAGAAATTACTAGTAGGTTGCATTGCTATTGTAACTTGAGGGTTGGTATAGGTAGGGATAGAGGAAATGGTTGTAGAAGGAGGAATTTAGGTTCCTCCTTGAATTTGGACATTTTTTGGAGGTTGAGAACAAGTCGTCATTGAGGTAAGATGTTTTCCAAAAATCTAAGCTAGGTTACACACAAGTTCTACTCCTTCACTATCAATCATGCGATGTATGTTATCTATGGTAGAAATAGCAGTGTTGGAAATATTTTTAGTACTCACTTGATGTTGTAGGTTTTCTAAATCTTCATGGATTTGGATTATGTTTTCTTGAGGAAAACTAGCAACCATTGTTTCAACACTTGTCATACTACTTGAAGGAAAAAAATTATTAAGGGTATGGTCCATACCTAGTGAATTAGTGTCAATTATATGAGTGAAAGAGCTAGATAACCAAGGATCCATGATGAGTGTGCTATCTCAGGATGGCATGAGTCTCAAACTTCCTCTCACTATAGTATTAGCAATAGGACAACAAGTTGTAAAGCTCATGCAAACAACAATTAAGGAATGAAAGATAAATTCAATGAACAAAAGATAAATGATATTCTTTAAATCAAATTCTCACAAATGCATGAAATTAAGCTAGATATAATGAATGTAACAAAAACTAAATAAACTGAAACAAAGATCTAACAACAGTAAATAGAAGCACAAAAATAAGGTTTTTAATGTTATAAAATGGAGTTTCAGGTTTGACATGGGACTGAATCACCCAAAAGGGTGTATGAGTCTCAATTAGGGTTTTTGAAGGGTTAAAATGCTGAAAAATAGTCAACAAAAAATTCCCAAAAATAAGCTAAAACAACCTATACTAGGAATAAATCACCTAGAGGGGTGTATGAGTGTAAGATTATCGTTTTGCCACTAATTTCAAAAAAATTTGAGTGAATGCTAGGTTTTCTAGTTTGTATGATTTCTTGACTATGTGTAATTACATATTTCAAATGAAATTCAATGATGCAATATGAAAAAATTCAACCTATATGCACTTTCACTAATGCAATATTTAAAAGCCCTAAATGTAAATCAACTAATGCAAGACCTAATGCAAAGTTAATGTAAGCTAGATCTAGGACTAAAATGCACTCCAAATCATAAATAAGGTGTCCAAGGGATAGGTTCACCAAAATGAAACCTATAAAATAGGGGTGGGTGTATTCACCTTTTAGGAGATGGAACACAAGGAGGGGCATATTTTGCTCTACTTCATTCAAGGAAACTAAGATCCCTCAACTACTTTACTTGATTGAGGAATGGGCTAGGGTTAGGATGGTTACCTAGGGTGTGATTAAAGATTAAAGGGGGTTCACCACTAAGAAAAGGCTTAGAAATAAAGAGACACAACTATGTAACCTAGGAAGTAAAAGGGTATGTGCAGGATCATCATGGAAAAAATAGGCCCTTAAGTGGCAAAAAAATTGGAAAAATCAGAGTTAGGCAACTTGACGTAAAAATTTGAATAAGTTATCTATATTATTTCAAAAATATGTAAGAATAGAATCTATAGAAAATTAAATGTAGTTTCTAAAATACTATGTTTATTTAAAAGAAGAAAAAATATATTTGGTGAAAATTTGAAATTTCAATGCAGTAGTACTTAAATTTCAAGGAAAAAATAAGAAGTAGGTGTTTATCTGATCACCCTAACCACAATAAAATGATAATATTTTTTTATAAGATTTTAGATATAAGTAGAAGACTCATGTCTAGATGTGATGCATATTTTTTTGTAATTTATTTTCCAAGTAAATAATTAATTATGAATCTTTATTACAACTTTTAAAAAATATAAAACTCGTATGTCTGACCACCTTAACTTGGTCAAAACTTCATGAAATTCAATTTTTTTTTAAAAATCCTATAGTATGTCAAGCATAGAATTTGATGCATATTTTGGATTCAAAAAATGTGATACCATTTGAAAGCTATAGATATTTTTCAATCAACCTATCAATCAGAACTTTAGTCGTAATTCAAATAAAAAATGAATAATAATTATTTCTTAAATTCAACGTAAAGAATAATTTATATTGGTGGAAATTTGGGAATCTCCTTTAAAAACCCTTTTTGTTTCATCAATTTTGGGTAAAAAAATGTCGTGAGCCACATACCCATTATATTGCCACTTTTTGGCCCATCATGATCCCGCACATACCCATAACTCAAAATCAAAAGAATGAACTGAGAATGAATAGAGGTGCATCTAGAAAGTTGAAGATGCTCAAAATAAGGTCTGAAATCTCAAAATATTGACTTTTGATGCACACTAGGACTCATACACTAGAATGTGTGATTTAGTCGCAGTTTTGGGTTTTGGGTTGGATCTAGATTTTGTAACTAGTAAACCAAGATCTATAGAAAATGTTTGAAAAATAGTATACTAGGACTCATACGCCATAGGTGGAAATTTAGTCTCAGTATCAGGGTTGATCTAAAACTCTAGTATCCTCTAGTGATCTGCTACAACTTCTCTCCTTTCTTATTTGGGAGTCTAAAACTTTGAATTTCGACTTGTAGGTGACTTTCCGTAATCTTGCAAGAAAGGTGACAACTTTGAAAACTTTCTCCAATCTTGCAGCTCTTCAATAGATATCCAACCTAAATCTATAAATCACACATCAAAGAGAGGGAAAAAAATTGTTTTGTTAGTGGATAGGGTTTTTCCTTGGTAAATACTCGTTTTGGTAATTAAACCTTGACATGAAATCAAATAGAATGAAGGAATGATGAATGAACAAAAATGCAATGGTTCAAGTCACCAAACCCTTGTAACATAGGTTGAAATATTGTATGAAATGGATAGCATGAATGTAGATCTTGAATCTTGATTGTATGCTATGAATCTTGACTTGAATGCTTGCTTGAATCATATGAACCTACATCACAAATATTAGCTCAAAAACACACATGATGCATTATGAGTTTGACTTGATGCTTGATTCTTGAATATAGCTCCAAAATGCTTGATAATCAGCTCTTCAATGCTCTTGAATACTCTTGTAAACTCTTGAATTCTATTGATCTCATAATATTTCTATAGGAATGCTTGCATAAAACTTCTAGATCTTGTTAGGAGAAAATATGTGAAATAACCTTGTATTTATACTTGTTTATGCCAAATTTCCTAAAATTACAACTATACAAGTTGACATCAAAACTAGGAGAATAAAATCCCACCAAGAATTTGAATTTAAAATAGGTCCAAGCTAAGTGAGACTCATATTCTAGTTGGGGCGTATGAGTCCTAGTATCCTAGGCTTTGGACATAAATTTCAAAAAATGTTAAGTTTTTATGCAAAATTTAGTTTCATGCCCTGAAACTTAGGTGAGACCCATATTCCCAAGGTGTTGTATGAGTCCCAAATCACTAAATTTGAGACACATAACCCAAAATTATTAAACTATGATTAGTCATTTGATATGTGTCAGGATTATCCTCAGAAAAAATGCAATAAATAAGGCTTATGGATGCAAAATAAGACCAAATAAGGCATAAAGAAGCCCAATTTTGGCAAGAAGGGACCAAAAAGTGTGAAAATGCATTAAGGGATACATTTTTCTACACTACATAGATGACAACAAAGCCTAAGTCTTATTTGGTATAAGTCATGTATATGAGACTCCTAGCAAGCTACCTATAGAGAGTTGCATATAATTGAGGTGAATCCTAGAATGGAGAGAGTTGCAAAGATTTCTCCATTGGAGTGGAAATAGGTTTATAGTTAGATGATCCATACTTCTCCAAGAGTATCCTAGCATATTTCCTTTGTGGATTAAAACATGATGCTTCTTTCGTCATATATCTAAGCCAAGACAATAACTTAAACTATACCCAAGTCTATCATGTTGAAGGATTCCTTGAGATCATTTTATGCATCATTTGTGAGATTTTTTGAGATTCTTATGATCACAAGATCATCCACATACAAAAAAGAATGACAATCTATATGCCTACCTTATTAATATACAAATTTGGATCTAAGGGGCTATGAGTTAAACAATGTTGCTATAGGTGACCATCTATTTTTGTTTACCATGCCTTAGGGGTCCGCTTAACACCATAAAGTGACGTAATGAGATGACATACATTTTGAGGATGATGTTTGCTAATGAAACCTTATGATTGGTTCATATATACTCCTAGGTCATGCAATCTTGTAAAGCATGTGTAATTATTAGAAACATGAAATTAAGGTGTAATCATGCACACTTGTAAATGTGCTTTTCATTATCACCTTCATATTAAATAATGCTTATACACTATTAGTTTGTAGAAATTTCACCAACTCAAGCAATCTTAGAAATTTCCAACCAAATTCTATATATTTTTAAGTTTTAAACCTGCTTCTATATTTTAATATTTTGCATACTTTCATTTTACAATTTACTAGAATTTTTTAAAATCCTTTCATCACTTTGGTTTTTCTTGCTTACATCAATCCTCCAAAAATTTAAAATATTCCATTCTTTCAAAAAATTATATGTACCTAGTTTGTATATATGGGAACATGAATCAAAATTTTGATTCATCACAACTTGTCTTAGCTACTTTACTCCTTCAACCTTTGAGTCTAACCTACATGTATGAAAACATGGTTAAAAACCTTTAAGATCTAATAATGCCCTAAAAAACCAATATTTTTCAAATTGTTTTTGAAAGAGTAAAAAATAGGTTTTATAGGGACCTGAAACCACAAAGTTTACAAAATAAAGAAAGCATCAATAAAGACACCAATGTCAGAAAGGATATAAAAATAACAACAGTAAAAGACCACAACCACCAAAAAGGCTAGCGAAGGCCACAGAACAAAAAACCAAACAAAAAGCAAACACCAGCTAAATTTGTGTCTTTAATAAATTGACAGTCTCAGCTTCTAGCTCGTTCATATCCTGAACCCCCTGTTTAAGATCTGAACCATTTGTGTAGTGGGATGTGCTTTTATTTTGAGATTGGCACAGGTCCTTTTCAAAATACCTTGGTCCTCATTCTTTCTTTCCTTTTTCTCTTCCAAGTCAACAACCAGCAAACCTTGTTACATTTTTTCTAGCTTTTTAGACATAACATTGATAATAATGGCATTGTTCCTAGCCATTTTGTGGTTTTTTTCCACAACTATTTTTAGGTTATTTTTAATTTTAACCATTTCCTCTTCTAGAGACTTGTGCTTTTCCTCAATGTTACCTCTTTTCTTTCCAATACTGTTCTTATTTTGTTTCCCTTCTTTTTTGCTGAGAGAGGAAAACTTCAGTTCCAGCTCCTCCGATTTGCTATACAGAGCCCTATTTCTTTGATTAAAATTATTAATTTCTTGATAGGCCCATTTCAAGACCCTAAAAATGTCACTGATGTCATTTCTAGTAGAGGCTAGAATGTCAGTAGACTGAACCCAATCTAATATTAGGTTAACATCACCCAGGTTGGGGGAGCTAGGAAATCTAGTACCTTCAAATCTTAAAAAGGCAAGAGGGGAGGGAAAAAAATTTCTACTAACTTCAAGTTTCTCGGCTTTGTCTTCCAAGGAGTCTGCAGAGTAGGAAACCAACTTGTTGGCAGGGGAGCCCTTAAGAACATGATTCTTTAAGGGGACAAAGTGGTTGGGGTAGGTCTCAGGGTTACCTTTAGCAAGCTGGGGTTTTTTAGAATAGGTTTTTTTACCAGACATCTCAGAGGACGAGTGAGCTTCAACAATTCTCTCCTGATTAGGTTGAATCTCTAAACCCCCACTATCTGTGTCACAGTCCTCAGACGCCATGTAAGCAATAGGTTTAGGTGAAGCCGACATGCTTTGAAAGTGTTCATATATTAACCTAATAAGACCAGGATGAAGAATAGGGTATCTCCTAGAATTTTTCTTATGGTCCTCAAGGCAATTACTCAACAAACATAATAGGTAGTGAGGCAGAGAAATCTGTACCTTATGGTGGAAGTGGTTAAGAATGGAAAAATGATGCCCATACACTCTGGTAAATCTCTCATCCAGTGTGATATACTCCATGATAACACAAAGTACTTTTCTTCACAACGCCTTGATGGTGTCAATTTTGAAATAGCTGTTGGAAATTTTAACCAGTTTCAATTTATCCTTGTCCTTCTTAGGAAATATGATGACTGCCTCATCAGAAAACCTTCTGTCATGATAAAAAGTCACCCCCTCTATGGACATTCCAGTAATCTCCCCTATAATTTTCTCATCCAACTTCACCTTTCTTCTAAAGAGAATTATTTCGCCATTGTTCCAGTACTTCTTGAAGTAGTCCATGGCCATAGAATTGGGCCCGTGAAGTTTTTCCAAGTATGAAACTAGCCCACCTCTTTCAATCTGCTCCCAAATCTTGTTGTTCTTAGTGTGCACCTCATAGCTTTTAGGCTCAACTCTTTTCATGTCCCCCCCATATTTGTTTTCTCCTTACTGCAAACTCTACCAGTTTCAAGTACCTCTTGTAGAATTATGCAATTGTTCCAATGCACCCACAAAGCATGCCACTTTTTCTTCCTTTCTAAGTAACATGACACGACCCCATAAAATCTCTTGATTTCGATGTACTTGGCCCCTTTCTCTTTAATCATTAAATGTATTTGCCTCTTTCCCATGCGTAACATCATAATCTAGTAAGCTCTTGACTTCAGTTCTCAAGTCCCTACAATTCTGCCACATGTTCAATCCTTGCTTCCTAACCCCTTCATTCGTAAAGTAATATTCCATGTTGTTAGCTTCCTTGTAGACATGTGAAACTTTTAATTTTTCAAACTTGTCTATAATAGAATTTGCTTCATTTATCCAATTATTTATCAACCAAGAGGGTGGGGTCCTTCCTAAGAGACAATCATATAATATTTTTAGAATCCCCTTCTAGCCATAATCTTTTTATATTCAAATTATGAGCTAACTTTAAAACTTGAAAGGCTCTTATAGCCTCCACCACATGGTTGGTTTGGTGGCCTAAGGATATTGCCACAACTGCCCTAAAGTTACTATTTGAATCCCTTAGCGCACCTCCACTTCCAACCATACCTGGGTTGCCCTTCACAGCTCGATCAAAGTTGGCTTTATACCAACCGTTAGGAGGAAAGGTCCAACAAACACCCTCCCTACTTTTCTTAGCTGGCTTGGAGGTTGATGAAATGTCCACTTTCATATTCCAATATTTTTCTATCCTTAAATCATAGGGAGTGCACACCACCGCTTCCAGGTTAAGATATTTTTTAGGAATCACATTAAAGTTTTCTTTTATAAGCCTAATTTTTTTCTCAAAGACATTATTCTCCAACATCTCCTTGTCCTTGAAAAGTCTATTATTATGTTCTTTCCACACTCCCCAAGCAACAAAAGGGAATAAGAAAGCCCATAACCTTTGAATGAAGGGATTTTGAGAAGGGGCTTTCCATTGTAAAAATAACTCTTCAATGGTCTGGGGGAACACCCAAGAGATATTTCAAACTCTAGCTTGATTGACACTTCTGATGTGCCATCCTATCCCTGATTCTAGAATTTTTCTACCAGCAATCATATCATTCTAGCAAGTTGAGCCTTGAGGGAGGACAAGAGAATCCGGAAGAGCTTTGAGGGACATGTGGTCAGCCATATATTTACTTCTTAAAATGCCTTTCCATTCTCTGCTAGACGAGAAAGATCTCCATATTTTTTTGGCAAGGAGAGTTTTATTAATAATTCTTATTTTTCTGAGACCTAAACCCTCAAAGGTTTTCGGTCTACAAACCAAATCCCACCCTATAAGAGGTATTCTCTTTATTTCCTCCACTCCAGACCAAAGGAATCTTTTATGGATCTTTTCAATGGCCTCTGCATATTTAGCAGGGATTTTGAAGAGGCTTAATGCATAAATTGGGAGATTCTGAAGAGAAGCTTTAAGAAGCTAAATTTTTCTAGCTTGGCTCAAAAGAGCTCCTTTCCAACCTATCAACCAAAGAACACTAAAAGGAGTCTGGAGGTTTAAGGCATAACAGAAGTCCAAGATAAGAATAAGGTAAGGATTCCACCCTACACTCAAGGATTCTAGAAATCTTGACCTGTCTATGCTTAGGGGTATTGAAGAAAAAGATGGAGCTCTTCTATCTATTGACCATCTACCTTGTTTCCTTCTCATGTGCGACCAAATATTTTTTCAAATTCTTAGCCTCATTCATAGAAGATCTTCCCATCAACATTGTGTCATCTACAAACTATTGGTGAGAACAAATCAGGTTCATGGAAGAAGGACTAAGACCTGCAAGGGACCTCTGTTCAATCAATCTCTTAAGATTCCTTCCTAGGCTTTCAACCATTATAGCAAAAAGAATAGGTGAGATAGGGTCACCTTGTCTTAAACCTCTTGAATTTTGAAAGAATCTAGAGGGAGATCCATTCACAATAATAGATGTGGAGACCATAGTAACCAACTGATTCACCAACTAAATGACTCTATTACTGAAACCAAACCCCCTTAGAATTTTTAATAAAAACTCCTAGTCAACATGATCATACGCTTTGGAAATGTCCAACTTAAGAAGAAACCCTTAAGTTTTAGATTCCACAAGTGAATGAATATTCTCATGGACTGTGACTATGGAAGCTAAGATTTTCCTTCTAGGAACAAAACCATTCTACTAAGGGGAAATCAACGAAGGAAGGATAGAAAGGATCCTTGAAGTCAAGACCTTTGATATAATTTTATAGAGAGAGTCGCAAAGACTAATAGGTCTGAACGCCTCAAACTCCATTGCCCCTAGTTTCTTAGGAATAAGGACCAAAAAAATAGGATTCAACTCCTTAAGGAGCCTTTTGGAACCAAAGAACTCCTTAACAGCATTCGCAACATCATTTTCCACAATGTCCCAAAACCATTGAAAGAAGAACATAGGAAATCCATTAGGCCCAGGGGCCTTGTTTCCTTCAAAAGAAAAAATAGCTTTCCTGATTTCCTCCATAGAGGGGATGGCCACAAGTTTTTCATTGTTTTCCCTAACAACAACCTTGGGGATGGCCTCTAATAAAAAGTCTTGGTCATTTTGATTGATTTCCCCATTCACCGAAAGAAGGTTATTATAGAAGAGAACAATTTAATTTTTGATGTCTTCCTCTTCCTCAAATCTAGTACCATTAACTTCTATGGAAGCAATTCTATTGGCAGCCCTGTGTTTAGAAGTAGATAAATGGAAGTACCATGTATTTTTGTCTCTAGCAAAGAGCCACAATACCCTCAATCTCTGCCTCCAGAACTCCTCTTTTGCTATTATATCATGCAATTTCACCAACAACTCATGTTCTCTATCCTTATTATTTTCAAAGTATCCCTCCTTCTAGATTTTGTCTTGGATCTCCACAAGCTCCATTTGAAGTTTAGATTTAATACCAAAATTTTTTCCGAAGGATTCTTTTCTCCATCTTCTTAAATTGTGTTTAACTTCTCTTAGTTTTTTAGCAATTCTGAACATAGTAGTTCCCGGAACATCTATATTCCACCATTTCCTAATTTCATCAAAGATAAGGGGATGGGACAACCACATTCTTTCAAATCTAAAGGGAAAAAATTTCTTCACCTTTATAGGGTCTTCCACAAAACTTATGGGAAAGTGATCCGACCCAACTCTAGAAAGAGCTTTAAGAGAGAAAAAATAGCTTAAAATCCACTAATGAGAAATTAAAGTTCTATCCAACCTAACTTGAATAAGTTTCGTACTAGTTCTTCTATTTGACCAAGTATACTGAGCCCCTTGCAAGTCCATATCAATCAGCTCCTTGTTGTTGATGAAATCGAAAAGATTAGAATTACTCTCCTGGTTCACCTGACAGGCTCAAAATTTCTCCTCATTCAGAAGGGGGGTATTAAAGTTTCCCATAACTATCCAATGGTCATTATAAAAAATCCTACGGAAAGCAAAGAGCTCATTCCACAAATATTTTCTAGCTCCTTTCCCATTGGGAGCATATATGTTCGACTAAATCCAACTAAAGTAATTTATGATATGTGTGAATTTAGTAGCCACATGATTGTTGTTCTCCAACAAAGGTTCCCCTTTAATGAGGTTCTAGTTCCAAAAGGTAGCAATGCCTCCTGACACACCATCTACACTATTTCCTTGAATCCCACAATTCTGAAACATTTTGATCTTCTCCACCTTTTCTTTGGACATTTTAGTTTCTTGTATGAGGAGAATATCAAGTTTATGATCCCTAACAAAATTATGCAAAACATCCCTCTTGTGAAGGCTATTGAGCTCTCTTATATTCCAGGACATAATCTTCATATCTTACTAGGGGATTGGAGAATCTCTGGAATGGAATTTTGAACACCATCCGCTATATCCTGAAAGATTTCATGCTCTCTCTACCATTTGCCTGATATTCTGCCCTCGCCAAGCTTAATGGCTCCACAATCCACCTTTGATCTTGTTCTAGTAACAACTCCACTCAGAGTATTTTCATGTTTGCTTTTCTCCTTCTTTTTCTTAGAATGAGAAAGTACTTCTTCCTAGTTAGTATCTTCTTGGATCTCCATCTCTCTACCAGATTCCCATTCCTTTTCATACATTTTTCTTTGCTCCCAAGGGAGGGTATCCATTAGGCCATTCCTAGGCTAATTCAAATTTTCACTCAAAAGTTTGGTATTCTGGCTCAGATCCTCAAAGGTGTCCTTAAAAAAATCTGGGGTTGTATTTTCCCTGAGATTAAGAGGGTCACTCAAAGGAGAGCATTCAACAGAGGTTGTATTCAGGATTGGAATGCCAATATCCAAAGACAGACCCTGGATAAGAATGTCCTCCAATCCAGGAAATCCATTTTCTTTGCCTAAGATCTTAAGAGTAGAGATCTTAAGAGTAGAGTAAACAAAGTCCTCATCCCTTTTACCTTCCTCCGTATTTTCCAAAAAAATTTCATCATCTTTCCTTAGGACCATCATTATTTTCTGCGCTTGTTTGGCAATTCTTCTGCGCATTAGGATCCTTAGATTTTGTTTCATCAATATTATGAGAGGTATTCCTCTGAATTTCATTTTTCCTACCAGCCTCCTCACTGGTATTGCTTGCTTGTCCTTCCTCATCAATTTTCTTTCTCCAAACAGTCTTAGGGTTGGATTGGTGATCTTTTTTTTCCTTACTGACATTTAATGGAAATTTCTTTGCCCAATGCCCCATTTTTCTACATTTGAAGTAGGAAAAGGGAATGGATTCAAATTCTATAGTTTGTGTCCAGGTTCCCAACATAGAATGAATATCTATTGAAGAAGGAAGGTCAACAATCTGTGAAACTCCCACACAGATTCGAGCAAACACCAACCGCTTTTTAGCTGCTATCATAGGGTCAATAGAAAGAAGTTCTCCAGAAGAACTAGTAATGCCATTGAAAATGTCCTCATTCCAGTATTCCAGAGGGAGACCTGGAAGTATAGCCCAAACTAGAACATTGTCAAAGATAGAGTCAGAGAAGTCCAGGTGAGAGGTCCACTTCTTTAGGGCTAGAGAGGATTTTCCAATGACTCATGGTATGCCACTCCTCACAGCCAAAATATCCTCCTTGCAGGTAAACTCAAAGGAAAAGAAACCTCTAGGAAGAACAACCACCGTAACTTTCCCGTTAGTTCTCCACTTGTTTTTAAAAAATTCCCTAACCACCTCAACATTTGGTCTAGGGCCCATAAACTTTCCAACCAAGACTTTTTCCATCAAAACAATATTATGATCAATAATAGGATCAGGCACAAAGATGGAAAACTTACCTTTCGCTAGGTCAGAATGATTACTCATTGGAGGGAAAATTGATTTACCATTTGGTTTAACGCCAAATAGCAAAGACAAAGGTTTACGCTTTGCTCCTTCCCTATCAGTGGTCCCTACCACTTCATTCAAAATTTCTCCTTTTCTGCCTTGTTGTCCTTTAGGGGACCCCACCAGATTTATCTTTCCTCCCGGGTCCACCTGGATTTTGTTTCCAGTGTCCTTATCGGATTCAACCTTACCTTTCTCCACACTCGGAACATGCGCCGATTTAGGTTGGGATTCCTCAGATCTTGCTACATGGCCTAAAACATTGTTCAAAGATTCAAAATTCTTCTTTTCTTTCCCATGCTCAACAGTCCTTCCCATTGCATTTTTTACAATCTACTATGTTTCTTGTGACTATATTTTTCAAATTGTTAATGTATTGTGTTTTCTCAAGAATTTAATGCTAAATTTATGTTACTTCTTAGATGATAGATAAATTGAGAAACCACTAGTGGATCAAGGTTCAATTCAAAATATATTAGTATGTTCATTTAGATGAGGATGATGACCATAATCAAGATTGGTAATAAAAAACTTGGATAAAAATATGACATATTTAATGAATAATTGAGACTCATTGAAGGATTTTGAAGAAGGAAATACATTATAGAAAAGAGAAGAGTGATGTGCATATGCATGTCAAAATTTAACTTGAATGTAAAAAAAATCCAATTCGAAAGTGTAATTCATGTAACTTTGCACATTTTATTGTATGTTTTATCTTGAATGGTTTTAAAGGGAAAATTCTCATCATCCCTACAATTGAAACCTATAAACATGTAAGAACATGTCAAATTGGTAAAGGTTGCAAACTAAAGATATTTGATTCTCATAATAAGATTTCAACCCTTTTTAGTTTTATTTTCTTTCCTTTATGTCATTTTAAAATCATCATGTCTAAAGGGTGTTTCAATTTAAAATATTTTTTGATGGTGAGTTATTTTATGTGGTCAACTTAAAGACTTTAGTGTATCTACAATGTAAATAATATGTCTTGCACCTTTGGTTGTGGGAGTTGTATATTCTATTTATTCCAATAATAGGGTGGTTCTTTATTATTAATTTTATAATTTTATTTCATTAAATATTGTGTCTTTTGGTTGCAATTCTTTGGGTAAAGGAGAATAATGGTTTTTATTTTATATTTTTCTACCAGTTAGATGATATTTAGAGAAAAAAGATTGGTAGACTTGTGATTTTCTTTTATCCTTTTCTCTTACTCATCTTTTTAAATATTTTAATACATGGTTATATTAGGATTATCTAAGAAAATTTTCTTTAAATTCTTGCATGTCATGTTAGGGTTTTTATGTGAATGGTCAATAATTTTTATAATACAAGATATAACTTTAGAAAGTTATGTTTAAATATATAAATTTATAAGTGGCTTTTTTTTTTAATAACGTAATGTTTTAAATTTACAAAAAATAGTTTTTTTTAAAAAAACTAAAGAAGGTTTGGGAATAAAAAATATTTTTCTAGGACTACTAGAAGTTATAATCTACTATTTTATTTTTGGTTTAAAAAAATTGTTTTGTACAATCATGTGAAATATTAGATACCACAGGGATGTCTTTATTATTTCACTAGAGTCTTGTAGATGTCCTTAGTATTTTAATAGATCCCCTTGAATGAGAAAACCAAACCACTTTCCTATGAAGTTAAAACATATGTATCTTTAACCCATAGATGCATATAGAAGATTGTTATGGTTAACATCTTTCAATTAAGTCAATTGTATTCTTTTACATTTTATTTTTTTGTGTCATGTACTTTAGCTTTAGAAATTTAATTATAATAATTTTAGCATATAGATTTACATATAGCATTAAATTCTTCTTTTTGTGTTTCCAATTATGACACCATCTTTTAGAAAAAAGGAAAGGAAATAAATAAGTTTTCATATTATAACATATGTTGGGTTATCTAATCTTATCATAAGAGATATAAAATTAGGAATCCATCAACTAAAAACCATTCACTATTTACTATAAGTTGTCACTATGTTCTTAATAGTCATCTTAATTTTGACATAGGTCATTTATTTCCAAGTTATATATTTTTTAAAAATAATTATAACCGTATTTTATAAGTTAATAAATCGAGTTTAAATCTTCACCTATATAAATCACACAGTGTGAGGATGTGTCATTATTATTTTTCATATACTAGATCTCACAAAACTAAAAATTTATTATTAAATTTAAGTGATATGATTATTATTTTAAACCTTTCTTAAGCATTTACTAAGTTAACACATGAAACTAGATTGTTGGTCTTTCCAAATATTAGTATGGTAATAACAAATGTAAAAATTCAACAAAATAACACAACTAGTGAACATACGATTGGGATTGATTCATGCTTGGATTCTAGATTTTTTCGTGTTTCATTTTTCAAAATCTAAAATTAATGTAAATGTATACTTGAAAAAAATTATATATTCCATCTTCAAATATTGCAAAAAAATAATTATATTCAAGAGGCAAATGGTAGTAAAGATGTATTTAATAGTATAAATAAATTCAAGGGAATAAGACATTTAATAGCACTTATTTAATTAATTTTTTAAAGTAAATCAAATATTTTTGAGATAATGTACATGCACTCTATGCTCTCAAAAATTATTTTACATCTTGTGTTGTTTAATTATTTGAGTTTCTTTTGTGAATCAACCCACTAAATACACTACCTATATCAAATTTGCACACTAAATACATTACCTATATTATTTGTATTCTTTGATAGCTGGTAGACATGAGTTTGTATGTGATTCCTTTCTTATTTCTTCTATAGATTTTTTTTTTTGAAAATAAGCTATTAATATCAAGTAGGGGGTATTTTTTTAGCATATTAAATTATGTGATGTTTAATTAGGATTCAACTACTCATATTTGGAGTCAAAATATTTGAATCAATAGTATCCTGATCTATTAATTACATGTGTGGATTAACAAAAATGATAAAATGTCTTCTTGATTAATTATATCTTTAAGTCTTTGTGGAAAAGAATATAAATATTAAATGTAGGAAATACTATGGTTCTAAGTTCAATTTGATTAGAATTTTAAGTAGCAACCATTTAACTAGCATATAGTTTGAATTTATGTCCAATGTGGCTTGACTCTAAATCAATCATAATACTAACACATCAACCAAGTGAATTGAATTAAAATTTATATACACATTTTCCTTTTCTTTTCATTAGCACTAGCTTATATATCAAGTGTTGTTTATAGATCTTTTGAATGAAAAACAATTTTTTGGTATTTTGTAATTATAACTCAAGCATGTACTACTAACATACCAATTAACTAAGTGAACTAATTTCTAGAGATATTACAATGAATCCTTTATTATGACTTCGAAAGATAAATTGCAATGATACCTAAACTATTCAGTACGCAACCCTTGCTATTTTATAAATTTTGGGTTGATCCATAAATAGCTTATGCACATGTCTTCTCTATTTTCCTTATATATGTCATACTATATGGACAATAGGGCCTAAATTTGATTATTAGCCATGCCTACTAAGCATTTTTTGATGATGGTTATCAATTTGAAGTTGTCCTTCAAATAAAGTATCTTATTATAAATATTATCAAAATTAAATATCTAGATCCGAATAATCCTAGATAAATTTTGACAATCCATCCAAAATTTCTCTTTTCAGTTTTCAAACAATGCAATCCATCTAAAATTTTACAATAAAATAACTAATTATGATCATACAACCATCACATTTAAGGCCTAATGGGTAGTTATCACTAGTGAGCATTACTTCTATGTATAGATATATTGATATTAATATTGCAACATCATAATTTTTGGGATGACCAAAAGATTTAAATATTTGGTATTCATTTATAAGACAAATTATTTATTAAGTGGGAAAGCAAATATTATATGAAATGATTCTAATTTACATTCATAAGATCAAAATGATATATAGAGTCATTGATTATACTAGTCTTTTTAACCATTCAAAGATTCCCAAATGAGGTGGTATCTTTTAGAAAGTTGCTCCTTCTCTTGTTGATTTGGGTTGGTTAGTTCTTCTAAATCTTTTAATCTATTTTCCTCAACTTTCTCCATCATAAATTACTTTAGTGTTCTATATTTGACTTTGATATCTTCATTTCTTAAACATTCAAAATTAAAATTGTTTCTCTATTTTTACTCCTATAATTAAAAAAAAAATTAAAAAAAAATCAATCTATTTTGTTCTAAATATAATTATAAATAATGTTGATAAATTTTTTATGTGCATAAAGAAGACAATCTATCCTCGTAGTCTATGCTCATCAATTTAAAAACATGCACCTCCATTAAAATGACTATTGTCTGTCCAACTCTTGAATGCACATTTGACTGTGCCTACAAACACTAACCCAACTATTTGATGGATTTAAGTACATGCGTCTAAAGAAAGGCCTAAAGTTTACAATGCCCTACTGATTCTTCTTTTTGTCAAGAAATTCCTTTGCTATTGCATCCTTCCATTTGTCACGAGCAGAAGTAGTTGCTCAATGGATATTCTCTTCGTGCCACCATTTTCATGGTCTAAAAGTGGAGAACTTCTACTCTTGAAAGAGAGGTCACAAGTTCAAATCTTAAAGAGGTAGGGTATGTACACCTTCTATTGTGTTAAGAGTTTAGGTACCTCTAGACTATAAAAATACCTGACCTTTCCTTTTTCCTTTCACCTTCATTAATTGCATCTCCGTCCACCGCTTCCCGGGAATAGAGTTTACATATTACTGGCATCTCTTCGAAAGTACAACGGACAATTTCAACTCCATTACTGCAAACAGTAATTTTCATCCTATTTAAATCAGGCATGCAAAGCTGTCATGGCTTTGAAAATGAAAGAGCCAATTTTGCAGAAAAAATCACACGAAATAATATCCTTTTTGCAGTTAACACACTGCAGTAAGAAAAACCTTAGGCCTTTTCAAATTCTCAGTTCTGTGGATCATATGCAACTTTAATATCCACTTTCTAAGTTCCAACGCAGACTGTAATCATTATAATTTGAGGTTTGGGTTTGAAATTTTTGAGGCTGAACATTTATAAGATTTTTTTTTGAGTTTGTTTGATTTTTATTAGATAAACAGGATAAGGGTTTGATTTAGAACAAAACAGCAAAAACAAAACATAAGGTCTATAGGCTCACCAGTCAAACTAAAGCAAAACAAAACACAAGGCCTATTGACCCACCAATCTAAGCAGAGACAAAGGCCTTCAGGTCAATCAGAGAAACAATAATAGAAACTAAAACTGAAATGACATGCAGGTCTCATAACTACAGACACTCAGCGTCAGAGAACGAGAGAAACAGATAAAAAAATAAATTTAAAAAAAACAACTGTTCAATAGAGAGAACTAATCCTTAGGACTATTGATAAGATCCCATTCTTTCTTAAGCAGCTCTAGGCTGTTCTTCTAAATATCCTCTGCGTCTTTAGGGGTTTCCTTCCTCGGAGAGTCTTCATCTCGATTCTTCCCCCTCTCGCGTTTCAGTTTCCCTTAGATTCTTCCCCCTCTCGATTCTTTACGGTTCATTATCCCATAAGTGAGAGAAATACTCATTGCATTATCAAGTTCGGCTATCTTTTTCTTTCAGTAAATCACTTTCATTGTTTGACTCAATCCGATTAACCCTCCCCTGCAACTTCTCAATCTGGTGCCGAGCTTGTTTGTTGTTTGCCTGAGATATACAAGAATTATATCACGGAATCTTTATCACCGTCGACTGCAATTTCAAGATTTTTACTCACCATTCTTGTCTAAAAAGTTCCCCTGCTCTTCTTTTTTCCCCTTAAAATCTTCATCCTGATGATAGCGAATAAATTATCTGCATTAAATTTAATCCAAGCTGCAGAACATAGCGAGTTGAGCCAGAACATAGAAAAAAAAGTACAGCTATAGAATATAGCAAGTACGGCTCGGACGATAAAGCAAGTAATAATGGAGATTAATGATTGAATACTTGTTATCTATGACTGAATTTGATGGCCGTATGACCGTATTCAAGGATAAGTATATATCTAATCTATACATTCTCTTAAACAAGATAAGTACAGAAAATTTGCTTGACAGGGAGGGTCGACCATTATATTGAGGCCCTTCTCTACAGATTCCTGGCGCAGCTGGAACTGATAATTAATTAAATTAGCACCACAATTAGCAGGGGGAGCAAATAACTCTGAGCAGAGAGTTCAAACATTTGACAGACTATGGAAGTTTTCTTTATTTTTGTTTACTTCAATTTAAATGAAAAAATGTTAAGTCTCTGCTCCATTGTCTCTAAAAACACAATGGCTGTAATAAGACCTCCGTTGTCAAATTCACACTCAAAACATTGAACAGAGCTTCATTCTGAATGTCATTTTCACACTTAAAACATTCAACAGAGCTTCATACGAAATAAATGATTAAAGTTTATTAAAGCTTCATACAAAATAAATCATTAAAGTTTATTAAGAAAGATTGTTTATAGCATTCATACAAGAACTCATAAAATGCATTTTAATAGGAAAGGGAAAAATGTTGATGTTTATTTGCACCAATAAAAATATGAAACTCAATATGGTAAATTTAAAAATATGAGTTTCTTAATTTTAATTTTAAAATTTGAAAAGAATAGAAACATGAATTTAAAAAGTATTTTAAATTATAATATTAATTATCAAATATGATATTATTTAGATGTAGTTGAGTTTTATATGTAATTGAGTTTCATTTATATAATAATAAAATTAATTGATTTATTGATTAAAGATAAAATTTTACTACGTAACGTTTTTAAAGTACATTTTGGAAGTGATTGATTAGATGGTAAATTTTCTTCTTTCTAAATTTTGTATCTCATCAATTTCAGAGTGAAAAAATTAAGTAGTTAATATTTAAAGAGAATTTTTGACCTCAACTTTAAAAATAAAAAATAAAGAAACTTGAACTAATTGATCTTAAAAAAAAACTTAATTTCAAACAAAACTAAATTTACTTTACAATAAATTAATTTTTTATATTAAAAGAAGACTTAGATACAATAAATAAAACTTTACAAAATATATAATGACATATAATTGAAATCTGTCATTTAATCATACAATATCATCATATTTCTCATATAATATGATAAATGTTTAAAAATAATTGTTACAATTTAAAAAAAAATACAATTAAAATATTTAAATTAATAAAAAAAATAAATAATAATATTAATTAAATAGACCATCTCTTGAATACATCTATTGAAAAGATCATAGAGATATGAATCTTAAACCTAAATTAACTTTGATACAAAATTACAATGTTCATGCAACCCACTAATCACATGTATCTTATATACCGTTCCTAATGTTAAAGACCTCAAACAACTATCCCACAATGACCAGCAATCCTGAGAAGAAAGATTGAGAAAGCTTATTTCCCTCAAACAATTATTCCACAATCAATGACCAGTAATCTTGAGAAGAAAGATTGAGAAAGCTTATTTCCCTTTCCGAATCATCTGTTTGAGTTGCTTGAAGCTTTCTACCTTGCATGGAATTTTGAGGGGGCCAGTGTGGTGGAATCCATAGGCTTCCTCTGCTGCCTCCAGCAGCTGTCTAAAGAAAGGATGGTGCAGATGATGTATTGGAATGATGAAACGCACTGGCTCATCCTCTTCTCCCACATACACAGCTACACAACCCTTGGGAGCAATTCGTCTCCTCCCACGTCTCTCTTCATTCACTTCCCCTTCGCCATGTATAATCACAGCTTTATATTCCATTGCTAACTACTTATATAGAGAACGCAGAAAAATCTAGAGAAAATATCAAGCAACGTTACAAAATATCTCAAGTCTTATCTTTACCAGAACTCATTCATGGAACGTTTTCTAAGATAATTCTGTGACAGAGGGCAAGCAGCAATAATCGTTTTATAGAGCAAAGATTCTTGGAAGCTTCCCAGTAAAAGCTAGAAGAAACTGGATGAGCACGATGCACAGTTGGAAGGCTTGATGGAGATACAGCACTGACAATGTTTCTTACTTTTCTAGTGTAGGGACTGCAAAACATCTAAATTGAGAAGAGGACAGTTGGAATCGGGAAGGGTGGTGTCTTGTTTGTGTGAGGCAAGTGTTGTTAATACATTGACCAGACCCATGTGATGAGTGCGCAAAACGAGACAGAAATCATTCATTTCTCCCTTGAACTGTCAAATCTGCAGCGAGGCAGCTATAAATATCTCCACCCTCTCCTTTAAAAGTAATACAAGATGCCATGGCGGTGGAGGATAAGTTGTGTCTCTCACTATCAGTTTTCTTCTGGACGTTGATGGCACAAAAAGTGCCCAAACAATATGGGCTTCTCCAGACCATTTTGGAAGCGGGGTATTCGTTGATGAATTGATCATATTTAGGCTAGGAATCTCGTGGGATATACGTAGAAATATTCTGTTAAAAATGGTTTAAACGTCTCAATGGAGGAGAAATACCTAAGCATGTTAGATATTTCGTAGAATTCTCAGTGCAGGTTATTATTAGTTCCTGCCATATTATTTAATCGATTCAAACAAGTTTTTTAAGGTTTTAGTTTGTTTTTAATATAAAAATGTTTATTTAAATTTTGGTATTGGTTTAAATGCAACAAAGGTTAGATGTACATTATGTACTTTTCATGTTTTTGTAGTTGGCTAAGGTTATGGAAATTAGTAATATAATTTTCTTTTGGAATGTTTTAGGTTTTTAAATCTTTGTTAATAATTTTAAAGGAGTTTTCAATTATTCATGAATAATTTTTGATGTTCTTATTAATCTATGTATGTGTTTAAGAGTCAAGTAAGAGAATTTTTTTTTTAGTATTGTGAATGGTTGAGTATTTTCATAATGATAATAAATGTTAGTTTTCTATCTTTTTATCTTGAAAAAGATTTTCCAAATGATATTGTGCACTATGTTTTCTTTTCTTTTATTATTTTGTTTAGATTTTGTATGCATTGCTTTTGTTGTACAAGTTTACCAAACTTCTTTTCTATACAAAGATAATGTACTGTAAGCATGTTCTACATCAAAAAATTATTGAATATTTTCTAGTTTACTATCATATAAACATAGTATTAAATGCAAAATTTTAGTGTCATTTGTATTTACTAGCAAACAAACTCAAGAATTTAGTGTTCCATATATTCATTGAAATTGACTTTGTGGAGTCCAAGTGGGCTAGAATGCTCAATCTAGCTACCAATGGAAAGTGAGGGAGGATTTCTTTTGTAGACAAGTGTTGTTTAAATTCACTCCTCGACTTAAAAGTTGTGCCTCATTTCCTAAAAATTGGTTCTTACCAAATACTTACATGGAAGTGGATAGTGATGAAAGTTCCCTTGATGTCTATTTCAATTATTATGTGAATTGTCTTAGCCAAAAATATAAAATGTCAATAACTATCTTATTTATTTAAGTTTTTTAATGCAATTTGTAATGGAAGAATAAGAATTAAAAGTTATAATTCTACCAAGATCTTTGATGTTGAATAGATGAAAATATATGTACCATAAAAAAGGTAACAAATGGTTGGCTATCATATATTGTCCTAAACTTATTATAAGAGGTAAAACTAACAAAAATATTAGAGTTGGATAGATTCTATTTTATATGTTTTCTTCATGAATGAATGTCTTACATTACCATTTATAAGTTTACATATTGTTGAAATGACATAAATTGCATCCCACACAATTTTGTTAGTGTAAATAATGTCTTTATCTACCTAGTTAGCTAATCACCTATCTAGGATTGACCTATTCGCACCTAGCTTAAGTTTACTTAAGCTTCTTTTGCTTTTGTCTCACTTCATAAAATCGATACATGTATCCTCATGACTTGAGACACTTGTTGACACTTGTCCACCCACTCGTCAAGTGAGTTCACAAGTGTCACACCTATGGAGGGGTAGTTAGCAGTTCAGTCCTACCTTCCTATCTCATCATCCTTGCCTATATATGCAAGGTTTGATCATTGTATCATACACTCTTCACTTTATATTGATAGACATACTATTGTGCTTATTTTGTTTCACTTGTGGAAGTTGTTTTATGCTCTCATATCTTAGCATTCTCAAATTTGTAAGGTGGGGGGGCAAAAAATTTGTCATAGCCAACAAGTGTTTGTAAAAGGGGAGAGTTTTCTTTTCTTTTTTTTCATAACTTCCAAACATGGGTCAATGAGTTTAACTTGAAAACTACACGGTTGAATCCTAATAGGAATATCATAGTTACAGAACAAGTTGTTTCATGTAGAACATTCAAAATTAACAACTAATCATTGTTGTTTCAGCTTAATAGTTTAATGAACAAGGCTGTTTCTAGCTACACATATACTTTTACAACCAATCAATGTCGTTTGCAGCAGAACATTCATTGTTAACAATAATACAATGTTGTTTCAAGTTAAACAATTACAATTTATAGAAAAACATTGTCGTTTACAATAGAACATTTACTGTTTACGTCATTACAATGCTATTTCCAATGAAACGGTTTTAGTTTATGACAAAACAATGTCATTTACAAAAGATTATTTACTGTTTACATCATTACAATGTTGCTTTCAGCTAAACAGTCTTAGTTTGCGACAAAAAAATATCGTTTACAACATAACATTTACTGTTTACATCATTACAATGCTATTTCCAACTAAACAGTTTTAGTTTATAAGAAAACAATGTTGTTTCCCATAGTTTATGGTTGCAACTTCAAGTTCCATTACCTCATTTTCTAGGCTTAATTATTCTAACATTTGTATATATAATTTCATGTAAGAATACCAAAATGAAACTAATATCAACTCTTGGAACTAAATTTAAAAGTTCTAGATGACATACTATCTATTATTCATTAATGAGAAAATGATCAAATCCATTGTTGGTGTAATTAATTATTTAATTACACTTGCATAAGTTTACTTAGGTAATATTTTAATTCCTAGGCTATAATTTTCATCCTTATCTAGTTGAGTTATCTTAATGCTCAAGTTAGGTTTAGGGTTATGCATACATTACTTTTATAAAGCAATTTATCTCTTGTAATTACAAATTCCTAAATAATATTATTTGCACATCTTCATGCAAATTTCTTTCTTTTTTCTATTTTTCTCTTTTGTGGAAGGCTTTTCTAGTTTGCATGTCTGATCTTGGTTTTTAACATGGTACATCGGAGCCTTGATATGCAACCCCTTCACAGATTTTGGAGAGATTTAGTGTAGAGTTCGTTCGGGGTTCCTCGAGGGACCTGACCTTGAGCATTTTTTTGGTGCATTCTGGAGCAAAATGGACACCACCATCGTGTTCGCAGTACCCCAAAATCCTAAGATCACCTGTTGTTTTTCTCAAATCCAAGCAATTGCAACAAAAGATTTTTTTTTTTTAGTAAATGCAGATTTGTACAGATCTAAGTGCCACATGTTGCATGCACATAGGTACAAGGTTTATTATTTTGGTTTTCAAAATTTCTCCATTGATAAAAAATTTCTAAGGTTTTTTATTATTTTTTTATCTTGCATATATATAAAAAAATATTATCAAAAAAATTGATTTGGAAAAAAAACAAATAATTTTTTTTCTTGCTTGCAAATAAAAAAAGGCTTTAAAGCCTACGCAGGTTGTACCATACCTGCGCGAGCCCCTTCATTCATCAGCCAGCCTTCAAAAAAACTGGCAGCTTCTTTATTCATTATCGACGGCTCCATTCACTCACCTAGTGCCCACTTGCTCACCAGCCGTCGACACCTTTCAAATCCAGTGGCCTCCTTCAAAAAACCGGTGGTCAAATCAAATAGGGAATATTCCCTAACATTCCAGCCATGTAGATTTTTCCGGCAAGGGGCATTTTTTTCTGGCGACAGTCAGATGGCATTCAAATTTTTTCTCATGAATTGATGACGTCAGCATGATGTTAGTGGCCGTACAACCCTCTTTGCCCCCTCCTAGCCCTAATTTTCCTTCAAGGAGTAATTTTTTTCTTTTTGGTATAACTTGGGCATACGGTATCAAAATCGGGAAAGCGAGGTATCACCGGAAAGCTGGTTCCGAGCACTATCCTGTGGTGTAGTTTATTTTTTAGTATTTTTCTGTTTAGCTACATTTATTGCTGTTTGAAGTCAGATGTTCATTTATGGCCTCCGAGCTCATAACTTTTTGCCATGATCTCAGATATTCGCTCTCTTTGCGATGTTGGAAAGGTATTGAGGAGCTCTATGTTGTTGTCCATGCACTTTTTTATGTATCTATCCCTGTTGATCATTATTCTAGATTTGTCCCGATGGGTTTTTTAGAGATTACTTGGATGTTTTGGCAGTTGGAAGGGTGAAACTTGAATCTTTGCACTTCATTTTAGTATCACATCATTTTATTTTTTGTTTATGCATGTTTTGCATTCTTTCCTTTTGCAATCATTGGGTATTGTAATAAATGAACTGATATAAAGTTCCATCATGGGAGTTTCAGATTGCATAATAATTTGATTAGAGTGTAGTTTCACTTTGATCTCCATCTTGATTTTGATGACAACCCACATGGGTTGTATATGGTTTCTTAGTTTCTTTTTGCCACATCTTTCTCTAACTTGACACATATCAGATTCACATTAGTTTACACTTTAGATTGGGAGCCTATGGCTATTGATCTACATTGGTTCAACTCCATCTCATTTTGAGGGCCATGTTTTTATGGTTAATGTTCCAAAATATTTATGGTACTTGTTCCTATGGAAGAGTTTTAGTCTCAGTTTGGCATCGACATCGAGATACACATAGCTTCTAGATTCTTTCATCATATCATTCCCTCTTATGGGCACATCATTTCATTTACTGTTGCTTCATAGATTCTAGGGTTGTTCTAGTTTGTGAGTTTTCCAATGTTTCATGGCATCAGGTCTACTATTGCATTATTATGATTCCACTATGGTTTCTTGTAAACAGAGGTATCTTTCCTTGCTTTCCAGATTTAAGTTCTAGTGTTACTCCACAGTGTTCTTCTAGTGCTTCTTTGTAGCAGGTCATCTCATTGAGGGGGGATTTTGTCCCACTGGGTTTTCTCCTCTTTCTCATTCATTGCATTTATACATGGGTACCTGATTAGGCCTTGTTGTTAGGACCCATTCATGTTTTCTTGCATTCATCTTAGTTTTAGGTGCATGCTTTTTTAGTTCCCTAAGTTTCACTTATGGGGGGGGTGTTGGTGTAATTAATTATTTAATTACACTTACATAAGTTTACTTAGGTAATATTTTAATTCCTAGGTTATAATTGTCATCCTTATCTAGTTGAGTTATGTAATTTCTCAAGTTAGGTTTAGGGTTATGCATACATTAATTTTATAAAACAATTTATCTCTTGTAATTATGAATTCCTAAATAATATTATTTGCACATCTTCATGCAAAGCTCTTTCTTTTTTCTATTTTTCTCTTTTGTGGAAGGCTTTTCTAGTTTGCATGTTTGATCTTGGTTTCTAACATCCATGAGATCAATCTTAACTAGGTTTAGTTTGAAACCCCCATTCTTTGTTTACACATAATATGTATCTATTGATCTAAATCAAACTTCATCCATTGACTAACTTGCAAAACATGAGGGTCGAGGTTGTTCCTTAACATCCACCCTCAACTTGGGCCATAGTCACCCATAGGTGACATGGGTATTGTTTAATGTATACGATAGTTTACTAAACTATACATGCATCAAGATAGCGAACGAGTCTATCATTCAACCTTAATCCTTCATGGATTAGGCATTGAATGTTTCCACAAGGTCTCTATTATATTACAGTGCACATGCATTCTAAGATTTACCATATATATATATATAATGCAAAACCAGACATCATAGCCCTTTATTGCCATGGGCAATGAGACTTCCAAAAAATTTACAAATTCCTTCAATACTAAATCAATGGGGATGGTATTTCTCCAAACAGTGACAATCTTTTAGATATACCAAACAAAATAAATGAAAATCATATAAATGATATCAAAATCTCTTAAGGAGATTTGATGTACCAGTTAAGAGTGGTTTCGATCATTGCTCACATAGCTCTTATGGAAGATGATTCAGTTTAACTGAAAGCTCTGTGCCAAGCTAAAAAAAAGATTACATGCCAGCCTATACTATGATGGCATGTGCCATCCACTATGTGATCCCCCAGTGAGAAAAATACACACATGACTAGTATGTTCTCACACAAAAAAGCGAGTGGCTATGGGAAAGTCACGCCCAAGTTTGGCTCCCATACGCTAACCATACCAAAGCTATACCTCATGATAAATTTGATAAGGTTCTATGACACAACATGAACAACAAGATTCATTAGGCAAGCAATGCTTCGTATGCTTGACACCCATAAACAAACAAGATGGCTCGAGAGTCAGGCAAAGTGTGTTATGCAAGGTAGCCATATAAAAGGTATTGTAAATGCAAAATAGTGTAAGGTACGTTCAAAGGATTTTTTCTTAGTTTATGTATGGTCTTAACTTAGGGAACATCGTGCATAATGTCTTGAAGAGAGGACCAATCAAAGAATAGAAGATTAACAACTTAGGGAATGTAGTGTGCTGTATCAAACCACTAAGAGGAATATAATATGCTAAGAGAGATCACGCTCTTGAGGGACATCACACCCAATGTCACCACAAAGTAAAAGATGCATCACATGAAGTAAGAATACTACACAATGAAACATGAATTATGAAAGAATAATGCCAATGTATTTCCCCACTATAAAGAAATTGCTAAACACCATGCTATGAGCAATTACTATAAAACTTAGCAAATGATAAATGTTAACAATAAAGAGGAAATGAAATATTATTTAGAAGGCACTATGCAAAGTCATATGCTTCCAAATGAAGTTGTGTCATGAAAAGGGGTTGCCCCAAAATGAAATCCCAAAATCACATAGGGGATCCATGGATTTGGGGTCAGTATGTCTTTTCTACAATGTTCTTGGAGAGCTCGAAACTATCATCATTCCCCAAATACTCATGGAACAAGAAGAATGACATGAAGAGAGAAAAAAAAGAAAAGCTTTCAGGTGAACATTGAAGAGACCTAAATGTCTTGACACCTTGCATCATCCCCAAAAGGAAAACACAAGACAAATGAAAAGATAAATCATTATGACATAGAGAATAATGTAGGTACAAATAGAGGAATGTCACAAAAAGAGAGATAGTGCAAACATAATGGTACATGGAGATCCATTAATCACATGAAAGCACACAAATAACATGAAAAAGAAAGCAAAGGAAAGACTAGTAAGACACATGAAAGTCAACCTATAGCAGGTTGTCCACATCCCAATCTTGTTCATCATATACGAAAGGAAGACAACTAGCCAAAGGGAAAACAATGAGTGTAGTACTAGGGTCATCACCAAGTTCAACACTCTTCTTAGGATAATTTTCATTTAAGCTCATAGAACAGGAAAATAATGAATTCAATTCAATATGCACTTCTTCATCACTTTTAGCAATTTCATCATCATCGTCTAAGTTAATCACAATGAGAGGTTGAATGATAATGTCTAAAGAAGGATTTAGCTCTTGTTGCAGTTGTGACATAGGATCTTTTTGTTGTGGTGAAGAGGGATACTTTTCATGTATTGCTTCAGTTAAGTTTGGATGTTGATTTTATTTTTTGTTTTCTTTGTTTAAATTTCAAGCAATAGCACGACATCTACACCTATGCTCTTTAGTATTTTTGTTTCTTTTACTACGATTTTCAAGTTGTGTTTGTGTAGGAGCGGGTTTATCAACCATAGGTTTCTTTTCTTCCCTAAGGGGAGGAATAGAAGGAACCATAGGAGGTTGTTCGACCACTTTCTCTTTAGCTTTATAAACTTGCTTTATCTTAGGAGGTATGACAGGATTGTTTTGGTCGTCTCTTGGTCTTTTGTAAGAAATAGGAAAAGATTTTGTCTTAGGTTGGTCTTGGTTATTTGGAATGTCTTCTGGTTCAATCATAGTTTCATTAAGGATAGGAGGCTCAATCATGGGTTGAGGCATGTTTCGAAGCCTAGATAGTTTTTCTATGCATTTATCATTAAGCTTTTGATAGGATTTGAAAAAGAATTCCTCACAAGGTTTAATAGGTTCCATAGGCTCGGGCCAAAATACATTCAATGAAAAATTCCAATGGGAAGAAACATGATTAAAGCCACTATGGTGCATAGTAAATATTTCTTTGTCAAAGAGAAACTTTAAACATTTATGCATGATCGATAGGATGGCTCCCATGAAGCATAGCCATGGATAACCAAGCTTCACATGGAATTGATCCAACATCAGGATGATGGAGAATGAGACATCTAATTTTTTTAGTTCAATTTTTAAAGGAAAGGTGATTGATCCCATCTTAGGGCAAGTAAAACCATTATGTGTTTGTATCCATGCTTTTAGTTGATCATTTGTTTCTTGGTAGATTGCACAAGTATGAATTCTTTAGTGATCACATTCTCTCCACATATGGGATCAATTAATATCCCATTAGTGGGCTTGTCATTGATTCAAGTGACTATGTAAAGAGGACCATCAAGTCCATTTTGGATTATATATTTAGATGAGAAAGCAATATCAAGAGGACTTTTAGTTCAACCCTTACAAGTTATACTTTCAATAAGTCAAACCATAATATCCACATTCCACTTTGATTAATAGAATCTATAGGACCTTGTTCAATATTATCCATGTTGGCATCATCTACATGTCAACATTCATCACATCATTCTTCTTAGTTTCACTAGCTTTGACAAATGAAATATTATGATTCGGCATAGGGTTGGTAAAGATTTGTAATTTTTGGTTAGGAGGGGTAATGGACTTATTTCTTTGATCATTAACACCCCCAATTTGAATTCGACCAGAATCAATGAGGTCTTGCACAAGATGTTTAAGATGATTACAATGTTCCACATCATGTCCATTTTTTCAGTGATAATGGCAATAGAAGGGTATGTGCCGGATAATGATGGGCCAAAAAGTGGCGATATGATGGGTATTTATAGGGTATGTGGTTGATGACTTTTTTTTACCCGAAATTGATGAAATGAAAAGGGTTTTTAAAGGACATTCTCAACTTTCCACCAATATAAATTATGCTTTAATTTGAATTTAATAAATAATTATTATACATTTTCTATTTGAATTACAACTAAAGTCCTGATTGATAGGTCGATTGAAAAACATCTATAGCTTTCAAACGGTATCACATTTTTGGAATCCAAAACATGCATCAAATTCTATGATTTGTATACTATAGGATTAAAAAAGAAAATTGAATTTCATGAAGTTTTGACCAAGTTAAGGTGGTCAAACATACAAGTTTTTATATTTTTTAAAAGTTGTAATAAAAAATTCATAATTAATTATTTACTTGGAAAAAAATTACAAAAAAGTATGCATCACATCTGAACATGAGTCCTCTACATATGTCTAAAATCTTATAAAAAAATATTATCATTTTATTGTGGTTAGGGTGGTCAGACAAACAACTTATTTTTTCCCTAAAATTTAAGTACTACTGCATTGAAATTTCAAATTTTCACCAAATAGATTTTTCTTTTTTTAAAATAAACCTAGTAGTTTAGAAACTACATTCAATTTTCTACAAATTCTATTCTTACATATTTTTGAAATAATATAGATAACTTATTCAATTTTTTACGTCAAGTTGCCTAACTCTGATTTTTCTAAACTTTTTTCCTTAAGAGCCTATTTTTTCCATGATGATTCTGTACATGCCCAGGAATTAGATATAAAGTTAAGAGGTAAAGGCTTATTAGGATCATGAGTTTTAATGGGAGGTAAGGAAATCCTTTTTGGTTCTAGGAGTTGTAACATTGTGTTATGGAGGGTATCGAGTAGGGGAGTAAATTGTCTAGCTGGATCACCAAATCTAAAAAGACTTGTCTTCTTTATAACAGCCACCTGTTTATCAAGGTGTTGAGTTGGTTGAAGGGGATTTAGTTGATGGAAGCCTTTATTTTATTTTCTAAAGGGTTGATAATTTTTTTGGTTTGTAGATTCAGACTTCTTAGGTCAGCTAGAGGTGGTTTTTGTTTCATGACTACTAATCGATTTTTGATAATCATGAAGGGTAGTACACAAGTGTACAAAGGAAGAAAACTTCATCATGCCAAGCTTATCTTATATCTTAGTTTACAAGTTCTCAATGAACATTCATTGAAGGTGAGGATAAAGAATCTTTACGTTGATTTGGGAATAAAGCAATTGGTAGTGTGAAAGGAAGTCAATAATTTTCTTATCATCCTTTTGCTTACATCTCCTCAAATCAGCTAATGTCATCTTAGGAGTCATATGCACTTGGAAATGGTTTATAAAGGTCTAAAAAATTTCTTTGAACGAACGAATTGAGTTTTTTGGTAATGAGGAAGAACATTCTAAAGCAATATCTTTCAAGGACCTAGGGAAAATTTTAGCCAAGATCTTATCCTCAAGGACAAAATCACTATGTATTTAAGGTGGTGTAAGTAGAAACGTGGTTAGAAGGATTTCCTTTCCCTCCATATTTCTCAAACCTAGGAATCTCTATACCTTGTGGTATCAATGTTCTAAATATCTCCAAGGATAAGGGATTTCTTTTGACATAGTATGTAGGTTGGCCATTTTTATTTTGGTTTATGATGAAAATTTTCTTTTGAAGGGATGAAACATTTGGAAAAAGTTGGTTAAGGGTGGTTTCATTGGTTGTATTTTGAGATGGTGGTGAATATGGTGGAGGTGTATATGTGTTGGAGGGGGAAGAGAATGCAATACTTATGGGAAGTAAAGTTGTAGGAGATATGACATGAGATGCCACAAAGGTACTAGGATTTCTAGCAGAAATACCCAAGGTAGGAAAGGAATTACTAGTAGGTTGCATTGTTTTTGTAACTTGAGGGTTGGTATAGGTAGGGATAGAGGAAATGGTTGTAGGAGGAGGAATTTTGGTTCCTCCTTGACTTTGGACATTGTTCAGAGGTTGAGAACAAGTAGTCATTAAGGAAAGATGTTTTCCAAAAATCTGAGCTAGGTTACACACAAGTTCTACTTTTTCTTCACTTTCAATCATGTGATGTGTGTTATCTATGGTAGGAATAGCAGTGTTGGAAATGTTTTCAGTACTCACTTGATGTTGTAGGTTTTCTAAATCTTCATGGATTTGGATTATGTTTTCTTGAGGAACACTAGCAACCATTGTTTCAACACTTGTCATACTACTTGAAGGAAAAGAATTATTAAGGATATGGTCCATACCTAGTGAATTAGTGTCAAATATATGAGTGATAGAGCTAGATAACCCAAGATCCATGATGAGTGTGCTATCGCAGGATGGCATGAGTCTTGAACTTCCTCTCACTATAGTATTAGCAATAGGACACCAAGTTCTAAAGCTCACACAAATGACAATTAGGGAATGCAAGATAAATGCAATGAACAAAAGATAAATGATATTCTTTAATCCCAATTCTTACAAATGCACCAAATTAAGCTAGATCTAATGAAATGAATGCAACAAAAACTTAGTAAACTAAAACAAAGATCTAACAATAGTAAACAAAAGCACAAAAACACTTGGTTTTTAATGGTATAAAATGTAGTTTCAAGTTTGACATGGGACTAAATCACCCAAAAGGGTGTATGAGTCCCAATTAGGGTTTTTGAAAGGTTCAAACGCTAAAAAATAGTCAACACAAAATTCCTAGAAATAAGGTAAAACAACCTATACTAGGAATAAATCGCTCGTGGGGTGTATGAGTCCCAAATTATCGTTTTGACACTAGAATTTGAGCAAATTTTGAGTGAATGTTAGGTTTTCTAGTTTGTATGATGTCTTGACTATGTGAAATTATAGATTTCAAATGAAATTCAATGATGCAATATTCAAAAATTCAAACTATATGCACTTTCACTAATGCAAGATTTAGAAGCCCTAAATGCAAATTAACTAATGCAAAGTTAATGTAAGCTAGATCTAGGACTAAAATTCTCTCCAAATAAAAAATAAGGTGTCCAAGGGCTAGGACCACCATAATGAAACATAGAAAATAGGGGTGGGTGTAATCACCTTTTAGGAGATGGGACACAAAAGGGGGGCCCTATTTTTCTCTATTTCATTCAAGGAAACCAAGATCCCTCAACTAATTGACTTGATTGAGGAATGGGCTAGGGTTAGGATGGTTACATAGGGTGCGATTAAATATTAAAGGGTGTTCACCACTGAGCAAAGGCTTAGAAAGAAAGAGATGTAACTATGTAACCTAGGAAGTAAAACTCAAAATCAAAAGAATGAACCGAGAATGAGCAAAGGTGCATCTGGAAAGTTGAAGATGCTGAAAATAAGGTCTAAAATATCAAAATATTGACTTTTTATGTACACTAGGACTCATACACTAGAATGGGTGATTTAGTCACAGTTTATGGTTTTGGGCTGGATCCAAATTCTGTAACTAGTAAACCAAGATTTGTAGAAAGTGTTTGAAAATTGGTATATTGGGACTCATACACCACAAGTGGCAATTTAGTCTCAATATCAGGGTTGATCTAAAACTCTAGTATCCTCTAGTGATTTGCTACAACTTCTCTCCTTTCCAATTTATGAGTCTGAAACTTTGAATTTCGACCTGTAGGTGACTTTTCACAATCTTGCAATCTAAAGGTGACAACTTTGAAAATTTTCTCCAATCTTATAGCTCTTCAATGGATATCCAACCTAAATCTACAAATCACACATCAAAGAGAGGGGAAAATGTTATTTTTTTAGTGGATAAGGGTTTTCCTTGGTCAAACCCCGTTTTGGTAATCAAACCTTGAAATGAAATCAAATAGAATGAAGGAATGATGAATCAACAAATATGCAATGTTGCAACTCACCAAACCCTTGTAACATAGGTTGCAATCTTGTATAAAATGGTTAGCATGAATGTAGATCTTGACTTGAATGCTTACTTGAATCATAAGAACCTGCATCACAAATGTTAGCTCAAAAACACACATGATGCATTATGAATTTGGGGTATGTGCAGGATCATCATGGAAAAAATAGGCCCTTAAGTGGCAAAATATTTAGAAAAATCAGAGTTAGGAAAATTGACGTAAAAATTTGAATAAGTTATCTATATTATTTCAAAAATATGTAAGAATAGAATCTGTAGCAAATTGAATGTAGTTTCTAAACTAAGTTAGGTTTTTTTTTTTTTTTAATCTATTTGGAAAAAAATTGAAATTTCAATGCTGTAGTACTTAAATTTTAGGGAAAAAATAAGTAGGTGTCTGTCTGACCACCCTAACCACAATAAAATGATAATATTTTTTATAATATTTTATACAAGTAGAGGACTCATGTGTGGATGTTATGCATATTTTTTGTAATTATTTTCCAAGTAAATAATTAATTATAATTTTTTATAACTTTTAAAAAATATAAAAACTCGAATGTCTGACCACCTTAACCTGGTCAAAACTTCATGAAATTCAATTTTTCTTTTTTTAATCCTATAGTATAAGAAGCATAGAACGTGATGCATGTTTTGGATTCCAAAAATGTGATACCATTTGAAAGCTATAGATGTTTTTCAATCAGCCTATCAATCAGGACTTTAGTCATAATTCAAAGAGAAAATGAATAATAATAATTTATTAAATTCAAAGTAAAGCATAATTTAAATATTGGTGGAAAGCTGAGAATCTCCTTGGAAAGCTGAGAATCTCCTTTAAAAGGCCTTTTCATTTCATCAATTTTGGGTAAAAAAAAAGTCATCATCCACATACCCTACAAATACCCATCATATCACCACTTTTTGGTCCATCATGATCTTGCACATACCCTTTGACATGATGCTTGATTCTTGAATATAGCTCCAAAATTCTTGATAATCAACTCTCGAATGCTCTTGATCTCATAATATTTCTATAGGAATGCTTGCATAAAACTTCTAGATCTTGTTAGGAGAAAACATGTGAATTAGCCTTGTATTGATACTTGTTTATGCCAAATTTCCAAAAATTACAACACTACAAGCTGACAACAGAACTACAAGAATAAAATCCCACCAAGAATTTGAATTTAAAATAGCTCCAAGCTAAGTGGGACTCATATGCTAGTTGGGGCGTATGAGTCCCAGTAGCCTAGCTTAGGAGACAAATTTTAAGAAATGTTAAGTTTTATGCCAAATTTAGTTTCATGCCCTAAAAATTAGGTGGGACCCATATGCCCAAGGTGTTTTATGAGTCCTAGATCACTAAATCTAGGACACATAACCCAAAATCATTAAACTATGATTGGTCATCTGATATGTGTCAGGATTATCCTCAGAAAGATGCATTAAATAAGGCTTGCAGATGCAAAATAGGACCAAATAAGGCATAAAGAAGCCCAATTTTAGCAAGGAGGGCCCCAAAAAGTGTGAAAATGTAAAGGGATACTTTTTTCTACACTACATAGATGACAACAAAGCATAAGTCTTCTTTGGTATAATTCATGTAAATGAGACTCCTAGCAAGCTACCTATAGAGAGTTGCATATACTTGAGGTGAATCCTAGAATGGATAGAGTTACAAATATTTCTCTATTGGAGTGGACATAGGTTTACAATCAAATAATCCATACTTCTCCTAGAGTGTATTGGCATATTTCATTTGTGGATAAAAATGTGATGCTTCTTTCATCATATATCCAAGCCAAGACAATAACTTAAAATATCCCCAAGTTTTTCATGTTGAAGGATTCTATGAGATCATTTTTTGCATCATCTTTTCAATATTTTTTGAGATTCTTATGATCACAAGATCATCCACATACAAAAAATAATGACAATCTATGTGCCCACCTTATTAATATACAAATTTGGATCTAAGGGGCTACAGGTGAAACCATGTTGCAATAGGTGACCATATATATTTTGTTTACCATGCCTTAGGGGTCTACTTAACACCATAAAGTGACTTAATGAGATGACATACATTTCGAGGATGATTTTTGTCATTGAAACCTTATGGTTGGTTCATATATACTTTTTCTTTGAGATCACCATTTAGGAAAGAACTCTTGATATCCATCCTTTTTGTGTTGCCAATGCATAAACAACTCAGATTATTTTGAGCTTTGTAGTGGGTGAAAAGGTCTCCTTATAGTTAATTCCCTCTTGTTGAGCATATCCTTTTGCAACAATTCATTCTTAGTATTTTTGATAGATCCATATATCTTTTATTTTATTTTGAAAACCCATTTGTAGCCTATGGGTTTCTTTTCAATAAATAGATCGACAAGGTCCCATGTTTGATTCTCTATCAAGTACTTTAACTTTGCATCCGTAGCCTTCTATAATAAGGATGAATTAGTTCCTCTTGAACTATTTTAGGTTTGGTGTTGTCACCAACTAAAACCATTAGTGTAATATTTATACCAAGATAAACACTCGATTATCACATTGAATGCACATGAACATATTTATACACAACGAGGTGTTCCAATTATCTGAATTTTAGAAAATAATTGGTGCATAACCACCATTCTCTAAGTGGTTAAAACATAAAACATTGTAATTACTTCAACAAATTCTAACTTTTATTTATTCGTGAAATATTATATATTTTGCATTTTAGTTAGTAGAATCCTAGACTATCAAATGTTCATGTTTAAGATCTTTATTATTTGCTTCCTTCATTTATTTTTTTTGGTTTAGGGAAGGGGTCCTTTGTTGTAGCTGCCATAGAAAGATCTCATTCTTTCATTATTGGGGATATTTCTATTCTAATTTATAATTTATATTTCTCATTGGGTTTTGGGAAAGCTTATTATGTGATTCAAATATAAATTTTAATGTGTGTCCATATTGTCAATTTTTAGGGAATCAAGATAAACCTTTATTTTGCACCCTATTATGTCACCTTTGTGATTTTCTCACTATTTTTGAATTCTTATATCTTTGTAATGTACCCATATTCTTAGCATAGTTCATGATGTTAGATTTTTTCTCTTTTGTTACGGTTCTTAAACTATTTCATTAGCTTGGTTGAAATTCCTTTCTAATGATATTTTTAGCTACATACCAATTTGGGAGATCCTTGATTCTTTTTTTGGAATAATAGTAAAAAATGCAAGTTTTGAATTATTTTGTAGAGATGTGTCTAGTTCCCTTTCATCTCTACAAAATTATGCACACTTAATTGAATGCAACTCACAATATTGCATTGTTAGAACATGAATTACTACAAAATGTAGACTCCTTCATGCATGTGATGCAAATTCAACTTTCTCCCACACTTCAATTTTCTATAAATTACTATATATGAATTAGGCATTGGTTCATGAGTCCCTCTACATGCATATAATTTTGTTTACATTATGTGTTACCACTCCTAGGCCATAAAGCATGCGTAATGATTAGAAACATGAAATTAAGGTGTGATCATGCACACTTGTAAATATGCTTTTCATCATCACCTTCATATTAAATAATGCTTATACACTGTTAGTTTGTATATAACCTACATGTATGCAAACATGGTTAAGAACCTTAAAGATCTAATAATGCCCAAAATAACCAATATTTTTCAATTGTTAATGCATTGTGTTTTCTCAAGAATTTAATGCTAATTTTATCTTACTTCTTAGATGATAGATAAAGTGAGAAACCACTAGTGGACCAAGGTTCAATTCAAAATATATTAGTATGTTCATTTAGATGAGGATCATGACCATAATCAAGATTGGTAATAGAAAATTTGGATAAAAATTTGACATATTTAATGAATAATTGAGACTCACTGAAGGATTTTGAAGGAGAAAAGACATTATAGAAAATGGAAGAGTGATGTGCATATGCATGTCAAAATTTAACTTGAATGTAAAAAATTTCCAATTCAAAAATGTAATTCATATAACTTTGCACATTATATTGTATGTTTTATCTTGTATTGTTTTAGAGGGAAAATTTTCATCATCCCTACAATTGAAACCTATAAACATGTAAGAACATGCCAAATTGGGAAAGCTTGAAAACTAAAGATATTTTATTCTCATAATAAGATTTCAACCCTTTTTTAAATATTTATGTCATGTTTTATTATACTTGTTGCACTAAAATTAATGTGTATTTGATGAATCTAAAGGGTGTTTCATTTCAAAATATTTTTTTATGTTGAGTTATTTTATGTGGTCAACTTAAAGACTTTAGTGTATCTAAAATGTGAAGTATACGTAGATTGCACTTTTGGTTGTGGGAGTTGTATATTCTATTTTTTTCTATAATAGGGTGGTTCTTTATTATTAATGTTCTAATTTTATTTCATTAAATATTGTGTCTTTTGGTTGCTATTCTTTGGGTAAAGGAGAATAATGGTTTTTATTTTATATTTTTCTACCAGTTAGATGATACTTAGAGAAAAAAGATTGATATCTAGAATTGTGATTTTCTTTTACCCTTTTCTCTCTTATTCATCTTTTAAAATATTTTAATACATGGTTATATTAGGATTAGCTAAGAACATTTTGTTCAAATTCGTGCATTTCATGTTGGAGTTTTAATCTGAATGGTCAATAATTTTTATAATTCAAGATATAACTTTAGAAAGTTGTGTTTAAATATACAAATTTATAAGTG
Organism: Sequoia sempervirens; assembly: GCA_007258455.2. NCBI lineage: Eukaryota > Viridiplantae > Streptophyta > Pinopsida > Cupressales > Cupressaceae > Sequoia > Sequoia sempervirens. The sequence continues at coordinate 600,982,274 of VDFB02271358.1, forward strand.
ATTTTTATTTTAATTAGCTAATGTTTTAAATTTTAAAAAACTAGTTTTAAAAAAAAGCTAAAGAAGGTTTGGGAATAAAAAATACTTTTCTAGTACTACTAGAAGTTACAATCCACTATTTTATTTTTGGTTTTAAATTTTTTTTTTGTACAATCATCTGAAATATTGGATAGCATATGGACATCTTTATTATTTCGCTAGAGCCTTGTAGATGTCATTAGTATTTTAATAGAGCCCATTGAATGAGAAAACAAAACCACTTTACTATGAGTCAATCGTATTCTTTTACATTTTATTTTTTTTGTAATGTACTTTAGCTTTAGAAATAATTATAATAATTTTAGTATATAGATTTATAGATAGCATTAAATTCTTCTTTTTGTGTAGCCAATAGTGACACCATCTTTCAGAAAAAAGGAAAGGAAATAAATAAGTTTTTGTATTATAACATATGTTGGGTTATCTAATATTATCATAAGAGATATAAAATTAGGAATCCATCCACTAAAAACCATTCACTAAACTATAAGTCGTCATTATATGCTTAATAGTCATCTTAATATTGACATAGGACATTTATTTCCAAGTTATATATATTTTTTAAATAATTATAACCCTACTTTATAAGTTAATAAATCAAGTTTAAATCTTCACCTATATAAATCACACAGTGTGAGGATGTGTCATTATTATTTTTCATATACTAGATCTCACAAAACTAAAAATTATTATTAAGTTTAAGTGATAAGACTATTATTTTAAACCATTCTTAAGCATTTACTAAGTTAACACATGAAACTAGATTGTTGGTCTTTCCAAATATTAGTATGGTAATAATAAAAGTAAAAATTCAACAAAATAACACAACTAATGAACATGCGATTGGGATCAATTCATGCTTGGATTCTAGATTTTTCCTTTTCATTTTTAAAAATCTAAAATTAATGTAAATGTATACTTGAAAGAAATTATATATTTCATCTTCAAATATTGTAAAATAATAATTATATTCAAGAGTCAAAAGGTAGTAAAGATGTATTTAATAGTATAAATAAATTCAAGGGAATAAGACATTTAATGGCACTTATTTAATTTTTTTTTAAAGTAAATCAAATATTTTTGAGATAATGTACATGCATTCTAAGCTCTCAGAAATTATTTTACATCTTGTGTTGTTTAATTATTTGAGTTTATTTTGTGAATTAACCCACTAAATACACTATCTATATAATTTGCACACTAAATACACTACCTATATTATTTGTATTCTTTGATAGCTGGTGGACATGAGTTTGTATATGATTCCTTTCTTATTTCTTCTATAGATTTTTTTTTTTGAAAATGAGCTATTAATATCAAGTAGGCTGTATTGTTTTAGCATATTAAATTATGTGATGTTTAATTAGGATTCAACTACACATATTTGGAGTCAAAATATTTGAATCAATAGTATCTTGATCTATTAATTTCATGTGCGGATTAAAAAAAATGATAAAAAATCTTCTTGATTAATTATATCTTTAAGTCTTTGTGGACAAGAATATAAATATTAAATGTAGGAAATACTATGGTTCTAAGTTCAATTTGACTAGAGTTTAAAATAGTTTTGGTGTAATCAAAAGTGTTGTACCTTGTCCTAGGTCATTATTACACCTTAGTTAAGTTTACTTAGGGACCACATAGGAGGTTGTTGGAGAATTTCCACTTTTGGTGGACTTGACATGTCATTAGTTTATCACTTCCACCTTTTGTGGACATATCATGTGATTATCTCTCCACCTTTTGTGGGTGATCCACCTTTTGTGGTGATTATCACATTATCACTTTTCCACTTTAGGTGGAGTGATAGCTTTTCATAATTGTCTCATGTCATAAGATTACGACACTTGTCATAGTCTTATGCCCTTTTATGTTCTCACCTTGGCTATATAACCAAGGGGTCTCCTATGTACATTGGATCATCATATTCTATTTGCATTACTGGCAGAATACTGTTTATTCTTGTCATCGTGTTTCTATCTCTCTTATGCTTGTGCTTTCTATTAGGCCTCTAGATCTTGGGTGGCTACCTTCATAGCCAATTCTTACATGGTATCAGAGCTATTGGAGAGCCTTTGGATTGTCATTTTGGAGAGATTCTTGGAGGGTTCCATTTTTGGCCTTGTATTGCAGGTGCATTTTGGGAGCTTGTTGCATCAGATCTGAGCTCGCCATTATGTCTGGAGTGTCCGAGATAGTCAGATTTTCTTTTAGTTTCGTCTTAGTTGGACATTGGAGGCCAAATCTACAAAGGGTTGAAAATTGGAGGTGGTTGCCAGATCCAGGAGCTATTTACCACTTCAGAGCATTTTCAGCCAAAAAGGACATCGCCATCATGCTCAAAAGGGCCAAAAACCCATAAATTGACTGCCAAATCGTCCAAATCAGAGAAAATTGTCAAGGCAAATTCTTTTTGATGGCCGAGTCATACGACCCAACCATCATTGCAGTCGGTACAAATTTATTTTTCAAAAAATTATTTTAAATTTCTGCAGAAAACTTTTGTAAAAATAAAAATAAAAAATCAATCAAAATTTATATTCGCAGTTTTTGTTTGTAAAAGTTTTTAAATAAAAATAAATTAAAAAAATCACAGTTTGGTACTGCATGTGTAGTAACTGCGCAGACAGTACGCAAACCCATACCCATCGGGTACCGTGGGCTCCACACTACCCACACAACACCACGTAATCTACATGCCACTACAGTGTTGCCAAGTGGCAGCTTCTTATTGGCTCCCGCAGCCTATCGACTCTCCCACATTGGTTCATTTCATCATACCGGCGGATGAAATAAAAATCAGTGGTGAAATTTAATCGATGGATAGAATATTCGCAAGAAGATTCCTGCGAAAGTATATTCTGACTGCTGGGAGCGACGACGGCTATGATGGACAAACGACCGTCAATTTTAGGCTAGTGCAGCGTGTTACAGTCAAATAGCCATCAAATTTAATGCAATGTATCGCTAACGTCAGCACTGTGTCAATAAATTTTTGAAAAATCAGACCCCCTCACGGTTGAAGCTTTTGATTTTGCAGTTCATTTTCAGAGGCTTATATCTTGGTCATTTTGAGGCCTTTTTCAGTGCAATTTTTTTTTATTTGGGCTAATTTTTCATGTACTTCATAGTGGTGCAATTATTTTCTGATTTTAGTGCACATATTTTCTGTAAAATTCAATTTTTCACAGGTGTAGCTGAATTGTCACCATTTTTGTAACTTCTGAGGGTTCGTTCAGGCTCATATGAACTCCTTTTCATGTGCCATTTTTTTGAAAGTGCATGATTTTTTTTTAACTTCATAGTGGTGCTATCAGTTTGTAGTGATTGTGATCATATATTGTACTTTCAGTACTTGGTCATTTTTGGCCTATTTTGGCATTTGTAAGGATAAGATCTCAATTTGGTCTTTTGTATCAGTCATTTGAGTCTATTGTAGCCTACTTAAGGATATTGTAAAAAATTGAAAATCAGAAGCCCACTTTGCTTGGCTTGCAAGTGGCCATTGTACATGCACTAAGTATAAAGTGCCAAATCATCTTTTGGGGGGGGTTCTTTGATTGAGTGAATTTTGGGGGGGTTTTTTGTGTGATTGTTCCTATCTCTCTATCTTGTTCTCTTTCATTTTTCTACTATGGGTTCTCCTAAGTTTCCTTTTTTAACTCCACATAACTATGCTTCTTGGAAAATTGATGCTTAGAGTAAGTTAATGGAAAAAGGATTAACTCATTATATTGATGGAACTTTTGTTGCACCATCTGATCCTAAAGCTAATCCTAATGCTCATATGGATTGGCTCACTAAAAATACTATGGCTCTTGGAACATTAAGGAAATATGTATCAAAAGAACTCATCTTTCAAATTGAAAAATGTAAAACAATGAAAGAGGCTTGGGAAAAGTCTGTTCAATTGTATGGCCAAGTTGATGAGATTAGAGGTTATCAGCTTGACAATGATCTCACAATGTTAGATCCCAAGAATTTTGATACAATCCAAGACTATGTCACTAAGGAAAATGAGCTAAGAGCATAGCTTAAGGATTGTGGCATTGATAAGAAGGTTGCACAACTGGTCTACAATTTTTTGGGAAAGCTTCCATCTGAATTATTTCTAGCTTCCAAACCCATCACTTGATAGTGGGTAGTTCTTTCACTATTCCTTCATTTGATGCATTCACAGAAATGTTGATGTTAGAGCAAGCCAAGTTGATAAGCATGGGGGTTCTCAAGTCTTCAAAGTCCAAAGCTTTGGTGGCTAATCAAGGGAATCAAGGAACTCAAGGAAAGGGTTCCAACAAGAAGCAAAATCAATCTAAGCCAAAGACATAACACGATAAAGCACAATCATCCTCTCGAAAACAAGGGAATTCTTCATCACAAGGTTATTCTTCATCTTCTTCCAAGAAGGGAAATTCAAGCAAGAAGGAGAGACCAACTTGTTCATATTGCAAGAAGTTTGGTCATGACGAGCATCATTGCCACACTAGGAAAATTGATGAATTGACAAACATCATCGAGAAGAACAACATCAATTTTCCATCTGCCTACAAGAAGAAGGATTCATCTCCTTCTACTTCCTCACAATCAAAAGGAAAAAGGAAAGCATTTGTGGCTACTTGAGGTTCTTCATAGCAATGGATACTTGACTTGGGTGCCACTCATCACATGGGTTCTTCAAGGGAACATTTTTCTACTTTGGAGCCATCTAAGGTACCTCACATCTTCATAGGAGATGATACTCAAGTGGAAGTTGAAGGTGAAGGTTCGGTTTCCATGGAAAATGGAACATTTGAGAATGTTCTCTATGTTCCTAACTTGAGTGCCAATCTTCTTTCAATCTACCAAATCACTCACTTTGGAGATGGCAAGAAAGTTGAGTTTCTACTAGATTTAGTTGTGGTCAAAGAACTTAAGGATGATGCCTTGGTTATAGTGGGACAAGCCAATCACAACACACAACTTTACTCTTTTCCCCACTTTGTGCCTAAGTCTCCTTCTACAGCCTTGCTCACTCATTCAAATTCAGAAAGTAAGGTATGGCATGAGCAGTTTGGACATCTCAATTACCGCTATCTTTAGCAGCTTAGCTCCAAGGCTATGGTTACAAGACTCCCTCAAATCAGCTTTTCAGAAGGTGTATGTTTAGGTTGTTCCATGGGTAAGCATCCAGAAGAGAAGTTTGACAAAGGGAAGTATTGGAGAGCTTTGGAAGTTCTTCAATCGGTTCACAGTGATGTAGCAGGTCCATTTCTAGTACCATCATTTAGCAAGGCTCGCTATGTCCTCACCTTCATTGATGACTACTCCCACTTCACATGGGTCTACTTTCTTGTTCACAAGAGTGAACTGTTTGACAAATTTCTTGCCTTCAAGGCTCATGTTGAGAAGCAATCAGGGAAGCAAGTCAAGATTCTTCGCACAGACAATGGAAGGGAATATGTGAACAATAGACTTGAGGAATTTTGTACTCTTGAGGGGATTGATCTTCAGCATTCAGTTGCATACACTCCACAACAAAATGGTGTAGCTGAAAGAAATAATAGAACCCTTAAGGAGATGGCTAGCTGTATGATTCATGCTCGTTCTCTTGGTCCTCAATTTTGGGCAGAAGTTATCAGTTATGCCACTCACATCCAAAATTAGGTTTCTCACAAAGCTTTGAAGGGTATGACTCCTTTTGCTCAACTTGGTGTGGTAGAAAACCGGTTGTCAAATACTTCAGAGTTTTTGGTTGTCCAGGTTGGACACACATAACTCCAGAGAAGCACAAGGCATTGGAACCGCAGAGTAGGCCTTGCATCTTTGTTGGATATCTTGAAGGTGTTATGCCATATAGACTTTTGGATCCAGAGACACATGAGCTATTCATTGAGAGGAGTGTTCACTTTGAGGAAAGCTCTCCTAGCTTGGCCTCTAATCCTCCTCTTCCTTCCTCCATAGTGGAAAGTGATGATAGTGACTCAAATGATGATTCTTCCTCAACTCTGACTCGTAGGATCACACCTTCGCAGGGTCCACTTGCAATTGAGGCACCTTGTCCTTCATCTCCTACTAGACCTCGTTGGGCTCGATAGACTCTTGAGTCAACAGGTTCTCTTGTTGGGGATCCTTCAGATACTCGAAGGAATTGGTCACAACATCAAGATTTTCCAAATGCTTATATTGCTAGTGCTTCAGATCCACAATCCTTTAAGGAGGCTTTAGGCATTCCTGAATGGGATTCAAAAATGGAGGAAGAGTATAGTTCCTTGATGAGGAACAACAGATGGGATTTAGTTCCACTCCCTAAGGGGAGAAAGATGGTTCGATGTAAGTGGATCTATCGGACCAAGTATGTAGAGGATGGAAGTGTGGATAAATACAAGGCTCGGCTTGTGGCAAAAGGTTTCTCACAGGTTCCAAGTGTTGATTATATAGAGACCTTTGCACCCGTTGCTAAGATGAACTCCATTCGCTTGACACTTGCTATTGTTGCAGCTCATGGTTGGGTTGTACATCAAATGGATGTGAAGAGTGCATTTCTTCATGGGGATCTTCATGAGGAGATTTACATGGAGCAGCCACAGGGATTCATATAGGATTCTTCTTTGGTTTGCAGATTGAGGAAATCTATCTATGGCCTCGAATAGGCCCCTAGGGCTTGGTATGCCAAGATGGATTCCTTTCTTCTCTCAGCAGAATTCATGAGGTGTCATTCAGATCCAAATGTCTACATTTTTTGACAGGATGATTCTCATTTGCTACTTTTGCTCTATGTTGATGACTTGATCATTACAGGGAGTACCTCATCCATCATTGGCAGTGTCAAATCTGCTTTGCAGGATAGATTTGCTATGACTGACTTGGGCCTTTTGCACTATTTTCTTGGGATTGAGATCACACAGCTAGCTTCTGGGATTTCTCTTTCTCAGCCCAAGTATGCTCTTGATCTTCTAGCTCGATTTCACATGGCTAATTTTAAGCCTGCCCTGACTCCCTTTCTTTCTGGAGTCAAGCATGAGGCTAAGTGTTCTACTCCACTTGTTGATGGCACTTTGTATCATCAGCTTGTTGGGAGTCTCATCTACTTAACTCACACACTCCCTGATATCTCCTTTGCAATTGGCATGGTTTCATGCTTTATGCAAGAACCACATGAGCTTCATTGGAAAGCAGCCAAATGCATCTTACATTACATATAGGTACACATCATCATGGGATTCACTATGCAGCAGGTACAGGACTTACCTTGGTCGGATATAAAGATTTTGATTGGGCTAGTAATCTTGATGATATTCGTAAGTCCACTTCTGGCTACAACTTTCATCTTGGTTTAGGCCCCATTTGTTGGCAGAGTAAGAAGCAGCATGCTATTGCTCTTTCTTCGACTGAGGTTGAGTATCGAGGGGTTGTTAATTCTACTACTGAGGCTATTTGGCTTCTGAATATTCTCACTGAGTTTGGCTTCACTATGCCACATCCTACAGTCATTCATTGTGACAATCAGAGTGCCATCTAGATCTCGAAGAATCTGGTTCACCATAAGAGGACAAAACACATCGAGATTCATACGCATTACATTCGGGAGATGATACAGGAGTAGGTCATTGATTTGCAATATTGTCCTACAACAGAGTAGGTTGCAGATATCTTCACCAAACCCTTCACTTAGAGTATATATCATCATTTGCGAGCTCTCTTGGGGGTGTGCGATGTTTCTTCTGAGGAGGTCAGTTGACCTCTTCATTCTCTCTTTTGGGGGGGCTTTATTGTCACTCGAGGTTTTTCCTTCTCATCTTTTTGAGTTCAGTTCTTGTTTTCTTTTATCTCTCTTTTGGGGGGGAGTTTTTTCCCACGTGGTTTTCTCCTTTTCTCCGCTTTATGAGAGATTGCATTACATTTGTACATGGGTTCCTAACATGGCCTAGTAGCCGGGACCCATCTTGCATTGTTTTCATTTGTGTACATTCTCCCTAAGTTGCACTTAAGGGGGGATGTTGGTGTAATTAAAAGTGTTGTACCTTTTCCTAGGTCATTATTACACCTTAGTTAAGATTACTTAGGGACAACATAGGAGGTTATTGGAGAATTTCCACTTTTGGTGGACTTGGCATGTCATTACTTTATGACTTCCACCTTTTGTGGACATATCACGTGATTATCTCTCCACCTTTTGTGGTGATTATCACATTATCACTTTTCCACTTTAGGTGGAGTGATAGTTTTTCATAGTTGTCTCATGCCATAAGATTACGAAACTTGTCATAATCTTATGCCCTTCTATGTTCTCACCTTGGCTATATAACCAAGGGGTCTCCTATGTACATTGGCTCATCATATTCTATTTGCATTATTGGCAGAATATAGTTTATTCTTGTCATCTTGTTTCTATCTCTCTTATGCTTGTGCTTTCTATTAGGCCTCTAGATCTTGGTGGCTACCTTCATAGCCAATTCTTACAAACTTATAGAAACCATTTAACTAGCATAGAGTTTGAATTTATGTCCAATGTGACTTGACTCTAAATGAACCATAATACTAACACGTAAATCAAGTGAATTAAATTAAAAGTTATATACACATTTTCCTTTTGTTTTCATTAGCACTAGCTTGTATATCAAGTGTTGAACTTATAGATCTTTTGAATGAAAAATATTTTTTTGGTATTTTGTAATTATAACTCAAGCATACTACTAAAACACCAATTAACTAAGTGAACTAATTTCTAGGCATATTACAATAAATACTTTAATATGACTTAAAAAATAAATTGCAATGATACCTGAACTGTTCAATACACAACCCTTGCTTTTTTATAAATTTTTGGTTGACCCATTTAGCTTACACACATGTCTTCTCTATTTGCCTTATATATGTCATACTATATGGGAAACAAGGCCTAAATTTGATGATTAGCCTTGCCTACTAAGCATTTTTTGATAATGGTTATCGATTTGAAGTTGTCCTTCAAATAAAGTATCTTATTATAAATATTATATAAATTAAATATCTAGATCCGAATAATCCTAGATAAATTTTGACAATCCATCCGAAATTTCTCTTTTTAGTTTTCAAACAATACAATCCATCTAAAATTTTACAATAAAATAACTAGCTATGATCATACAACCTTCACATTTAAGGCCTAATGGGTAGTTATCACTAGTGAGCACTACTTCTATGTATAGATATATTGATATTGATTTTGCAACATTATAATTTGTGGGATGACCAAAAGATTTAAATATTTGGTATTCATTTATAAGAAAAATTATTTATTAAGTGGGAAAAAAAATGTTATACGAAATGATTCTGATTTACATTCATGAGATCAAAATGATCTATGGAATCATTGATTATACTTGTCTTTTTAACCATTCAAAGATTTCCAAATGAGGTGGTATCTTTAGAAAGTTTCTCCTTCTCTTGCTGATTTGGGTTGGTTAGTTCTTCTAAATTTTTTAATCTATTTTCCTCAAATTTCTCCATCATAAATTCTTTTAGTGCTCTATAATATCCTCATATCTTAAACATTCAAAATTATAATTGTTTCTCTATTTTTACTTTTATTAGTATAATTGAAAAAAAAAAAAAACTTTTAATCTATTTTGTTCTAAATATAATTATAGATAATGTTGATAAATTTTTGATGTGCATAAATAAGACAATCTATCCTTGTAGTCTATGCTCATCAACTTAAAAACTTGCACCTCCATTAAAGTGACTATTGTCTATCCAACTCTCGAATGCACATTTGATTGTGTCTACAAACACTAACCTAGCTATTTGATGGATTTAAGTATGTATGCGCCTAAAGAAAGGCCTAAATTTTACAATGCCCTGCCCATTCTTCTTTTTGTCTAGAAATTCCTTCGCTATTGCATCCTTCCATTTGTCATGATCAGGAGTAGTTGCTCGATGGATGTTCTTCTTTCCACAGTTTTCTTGGTCTAATGGTGGAGAACTACTCTTGAAAGAAAGGTCACAAGTTCAAATCTTAAGAGAGTAGGGTATGTACACCTTCTATTGTGAAGCATATTGGGAATACTTAAAGTCATCTTAGACAATATGGAGAGGTATCATGGACTATAAAAGTACCCGACCTTTCCTTTTTCCTTTCACCTTCATTAATTGCATCTTCGTCCAGCACTTCCCAGGAATAGAGTTTACGTATTACTGGCATCCCTTTGAAAGTACTGTTGTCAATAGATTTGCACCCTGATGAATGCAATATTCAACAATCTACTAAAACATGGAAACCTCCTTCAGATGTGGGTGATCTGAGCGAAGGAGGAATCTCCAGAGTGAGCTGGTTCTCCGAATGATGAATTCTATTCTAAAATAACCATAACCTCTGAGGAAAGGGATAAAAGATAACTGGAAAATAAAGCCTATGACTAACAGATGATTCACCAAACTTATGAAAATGTAGACTTAACCACTCATAACAACTTCTTTATTACAATAATTCTCACAATCTCATTGGCACATATCCCATCAGTGATTTGCATGAAGATCTAGAAAATAAATATAGCATGCACCTGAAACATGTAATTCTGAAACACAACCTTAAAACAACAAGACATAAAAGGATTTTGATTTGAAAACACAAATACATCAGATTTCCATTACAAAATCTGAGACAAAAGATAAGAAGGAGAAATTTGTTGTTCTATTAAAAACTGAAAGAGTCTTTGCCTGAATCTGAAACTAAGTACCAAAAAGGTTTACAAGCTCAAAAAAAATGTGTCTAAGCAAGAAACTCTGATCTGAACTACTGAGAGAGGAGAGCTCAAAAGACTAAGTCTATCAAAACATAGCTCTCAAGAAACCCTAATCCGAGCTTAGAAAAAGCTCTAGGAAAAAAGGCCTCAAATTATCTCGAAAACTTCCTAAAAGCAGAAAAAAGCACACTGCTTTTATGATCACATTGTCAAGCCTCTAAAAATAGGCTAATCCTACTTTAAAAGCTCAAAAAACATCTTATCTCTTCAAGATAGGTCTGAAATCTGACCAAGGGAAAAGTCAACAAAAATCTGCTAAAAAAAAAAAAGAAATCACAAAGCAATTTATAGAATATCCCTTTATGATTTTTGCTTTACAAGATGCAGATTTGCACAATTTATCTATTTTTTGCAATTAAAGATTTAGAATCTTTTGCAAAAAGGAAAGGCTCCTTATTGCTCCATTACAATATTATGATTTTCTCAAAAAATCATAAAAACATATTACGTAATTATCTCTTCTCACCTTATCTCATTGATTTCTCTAAAATCAATTAAAATTAGAACCCTAAAAATAATTGACCCTAAGTCATAAGGTATTCACAATTCACCCTTAATTGATTTTCCTTAAATCAATATCACAAGATTAAGCACCATATTTCACCAAGGAAAGAATAAGTATTAAAGACTTAACCTTCGACCTAACAAAGAAAATTTGGCCCCCTCATATACATTTAGACTTAGATTTTAATAAATCATAATGCAAAGGTTCGGCCTCCATTTGAAATTCAACATGTGCTTTGATCGAATATTCTGGATCATCATAAGGTCGAATTAGGGTTTCGATCAAAACAAAGTCAAACCCTAATGATCACTCATTTTGCACTCTTCAGTTTGAAGGAAAAAGCTCTACCGCCACCACCATGACTGAGTTGAACTCGAGCTCATGCGCCTTGGAAATCATCATCACTCCTTCAGAAAAACTGAACTCCTTAGTGGGTAAGCTTTGTTTTGCAGTATCGAAGCTTCTTTCACTTCATTCTGGGATCTCAAAAGGCCCTAAGGCTACGGCCTTTCATGCTTCTTTCTGACCTCTCTTTGCACTTGTTGTGACTTCGGCCTACTTGGTCATTCTTCTACGAGCTCAGGTTCCATTTGAAGCTCCATGAGAAAGTTCGCCTTGTGTTATTATTTTCCTCTACTGTGCAAGGGTAAGCTTCCCATCATAGTTCCATGGCTTCTATGGCTCCATATTTTAATTTTTTGGCCTTGAGGCTGGGGCTATACACAATCTCTAATGCCTTTGTCTTGCATTTTCTGTGTGTTTCCTATGCTTACATCAATCATTGATGTGTATCATTCTCACCATGAGAGCTCAACTGCTCTTTACGGGTTTGAGATCTTGTCTTCTGGAAACTATCTAGAACTCTTGGTTGTAGCTAGGGTGCTTACTTTCAGCCTTGAACTGGTAATCTCCTTCTGCTAAACATTTTGTTCTCAGAGGCTTAAAGAATCTCCTCTTTGTTCATGAATTTCTGGCCATATCATGCCACGCCAGATGTGTATTGTAGAAAGCATTTCTTTGTGGATTTTGGGTTCGACCCAGAACATAAAATTGACCATTATATCTATCTGAAAGCATTTCTGCATGTGGGTATCATGAAAAGTAGAATAAAACTGTGTTTTCCTTTCTTCTGTTGCTCGATTCATCACAGAAATTGTATCTTTTGTATCCTACTGGTGTTTTATGTAAAACCCATATGGGTTCTCTCCGTTATTGCATTTCTTGCACTTTGAAAACAAACCCACATGTGGGTATTTGAAATTTCAAAAGAGAACTGTGTTTTCTGGAACTTGGCTCAACACAACATTTCACATTTTGAACTCAACTGCTGTCTTGTGCAAAACTTCACGTGGGTCATTGTGATTATTGCTTTTTCTGCATTTCGAAAGCAAACCTTGAATTGGATACTCGCTGTTTGTTTTTTATTTATATGAGCTCGACCCAAAATAAATAATGATTCTATTCGGACTCCTGAAATCACAGGGCGACATGGGTATTTTTGTAGTTATGAAGAAAATTGTATATCTTTTCCTCTGAAGCTCGACCTGCCTCCTCTCTGCATTTATCTTGACATTTGCTTAACAAGCCCTCTTTTGGGTAACACAAAAAATGGAGAAATACATGCTTTATGTATTCTGAACATGGATAATTTTGTGAATGGTGAAAAAACTGTATATTCACTTGCATTTACTCTTAGGGTTCCGACTCAAATAACCAGTGATGCTTTGCTTGACATTGGTGTTTTTGTGCCTATTAATTTTCTCCTTACAAATGCTTGATAGTGAGAAGGGAACTGGGCATTGTCTAAAAACTATCATATGACAAAATACTTAATTTGCTTTTCTGAAAAACACATCCATATGAGTAAATTAGAAATACTGAAAATCTAATTCACATGATATCTTCACTTCTCAGCCTTCTTTATAGAAATGTTGTATAAATTTTGATCTTTAACATGACTTCCTTTTAGACATTGGATGAACACTAATACTCTTCATTCTTGAAGCTCATTTGTAGTATTAAAAAATTGCAACTGTGTAAAAATCTAAGCCTCTTTTAATCATTCAAATTCCTTCTTGAATCTGCATTTTGCATTACTTGAACATTGAACTCATGCTACTTCCCTTGAGACAGAACTTGTCATGCTTGAGACTTCAAATCACAATTGAATCCACCGCAAACTCCTACTTTATGTTTTTGCGCTTATGCAGAACTTTTAGCTGAAGCATTGTATTCTTATGGACTGCACTTAGTTATCTGTTCTTATGCATAACTGACACCTCATAAACTCTTTCTGGAAATAAACTGCTTGCTCTTTCCTTATTATTTTGGAATGATCACTTTGTATTACAATTCATAATGCTGTATTTACTTATTAATCAACTGGAACTAGTGACTCATTCAACACTCGAATGCATTGTCTGTCCTTTGTACTCTTGAGCAACATGGTACTCTTCATGCATTTTTATATTCCACTTATCAAACTGCTTTCAAAATCTCTTCTCCTTTATGATTAAAATGAACCATTAAGGCATAATGTATGCTTGTTCACTATCCTTGACTGTGAATCAAATGAATTGATACACTGAAACTTGCATGACATATATGATTACGATAAGCACAGAACATGAACTTATTCAGTAATATCTGATGTAAATGTACTCAGTTGAACACCTTAAGTGAACTAAATTCACTATTCACCTGTAACCTTCAGAATGCATAACCTAATCATTATGAATGCACAGTTGGTTTAGTTGCTTGAAGGATAACTCTGTTTTAACTCTTTTAGTTGTATTTCACTTCTCTCAATGAATATGATGATGTATCTTTAAAATCAGCCCATTTAATGAATAGGGTAGCATGCTGAGCTCTACCCTTGTGGGAGCCCATTTTTCTCCACATGCTTGGTCTTCGAATAATGTTCAGCTTCGTGATTTTACCTATACTTGCACAAGGAAACAAACAATGTTAGCATAAAAACATAACATGATGATCATGATATTGTTATTTCTCCTTTAGTTCACTTCTTTCGTACTGCACTTGATTGATTGTTTCAATGGATGGTTAATAGTAGGTTGTACTATTATAGGTGCCCCATATAGGTTTCTTCATAATCAGAGCCACTGACACTCCTCTTTTCCTCTTACAGGTCAACGAAGCTCAAGAAGGTGAGGTGCACCATTCAGCATCAAATGTCGATAATCAGGAAATGATGATTATGTCGTCACTTATATGTTTTACTTTCTGCATCTTTAGTAGTGCAATGTGCTATAAGAAATGTATTGTAACAGTCACATCCACGGCTTGTGTGGATCTTTGATTTCAATTCCTGCTTTTCATTTGAAAAGAAAAGGCATTTACGTGCAATGTTGTAATATCATTCTGATTGTTGAAATCAAAAGAATCCTTGTAAATATGAGTTTAATATGAAATAAATGAAAGCATTTCAAATGCTATCTTACTTATTTGCCCAATTCTATTTCTCTGTCATTTCTGGAACATCTGAATGACATTCCGAAAACTCTTTTTCTTCTTCAAAATGTATAACTGTTACTCAATGAATAATGATAAAAATGTGAAACAACATTTGAAATTAAGTGCAATCCCACCTTATGATAAACAACATTCAGCTGGCTTCACCAATTGAGCCGAGGCGAAAATTTGGTAACAAGTACAACGGACAATTTCAACTCCATTACTACAAACAATAAATTTCATCCTATTTAAATCAGACATGTAAAGTTGTCATGGCTTTGAAAATGAAAGAGTCAATTTTGCAGGAAAAATCACACGAAATAATATTCTTATGCAGTTAATACAATGCACTAAGAAAAACCTTGGGCCTTTTCAAACCCTCAGTTCTGTGGATCGTATGCAAGTTTAATATCCACTTTCTAATTAAGTTCCAACCCAGACTGTAATCATTATAATTTCAGGTTTGGGGCTGAAGATTTATACTATAGGCTCACCAATCAAAGCAAAGCAAAATAAAACTAAACAAAACACAAGGTCTACTGGCCCACCAATCTAAGCAGAGACAAAGACCTACAGTCTAATCAGAGAAACAACTTTAAACAGAAGGTAAATAATAATAGAAACTAAAATCAAAATGGCATGCAGGTCTCATAGCTATAGCCACACAGCCCCGAGAACCAGAAAAATAGCGAAAAGAAACATGTCCAACAGAGAGAACTAATCTTTAAGACTATTGATAAGATCCCATTCTTTCTAAACTAGGCTGTTCTTCCAAGTATCCTCTGCATCTTTAAGGGTTTCCTTCCTTGGAACGTCTTCATCTTCGTTCTTCTCCCTCTTGCGTTTTAGTTTGCTGACCTTCGATTGTCCAGTATCAGTGCCAAAGATGACACGGTTCATTATCCCATAAGTCATAGAAATACTCATTGCATTATCAAGTTCGGCTATCTTTTTCTTTCAGTAAATCACTTTCATTGTTTGACTCAATCCGATTAACCCTCCCCTGCAACTTCTCAATCTGGTGCCGAGCTTGTTTGTTGTTTCCCTGAGATATACAAGAATTATATCACGGAATCTTTATCACCATCGACTGCAATTTCAAGATCTTCCCTCACCATTCTTGTCTAAAAAGTTCCCCTGCTCTTCCTTTTTCCCCTTCAAATAATCTTTATCTTGATGACAATGAATAAATTATCTGCATTAAATTTAACCCAAGATGGAGAATATAGCGAGTTGAGCAAGAACATAAAAGAGAAAGTACAGCTATAAAGTATAGCAAGTACGGTTCAGACGATAAAGCAAGTAATAATGGAGATTAATGATTGAATACTTGTTATCTATGACTGAATTCGATGGCCGTATGACCGTATTCAAGGATAATAGTTAAGTGAAGTATATATCTAATCTATACATTCTCTTAAACAAGATAAGCACAGAAAATTTGCTTGACAGGGAGGGTTGACCATTGTATTGAGGCCCCTCTCTATAGATTCCTGGCGCGGCTGGAACTAATAATTAATTAAATTAAAATCCAAGTCCCTGTTATGTTTTGCGTTGGCGTATACCCCATTATTGTATTTACACCACAATTAGCAGAGGGAGCAAACAATTCAGTGTAGAGAGTTCAAACCTTTGACAGACTATGAAAGTTTTCTTTATTGTTGTTTACTTCAATTTTTCAAAAAAAAGTTAGATTTGTGCTTCATTGTCTCTAAAAACACAATGGCTTTACTAAGACCTGCATTGTCAAATTCACACTTAAAACATTGAACAAACCTTCATTCTGAATATCATTTTCACACTTAAAACATTAAACAGAGTTTCATACGGAACAAATTATTAAAGTTTAGTAAGAAAGATTGTTTATAGCATTCATACAAGAACTCATTAAATGCATTTTAATAGGAAAGGGATAAATGTTGATGTTTAGTTGCACCAATAATAATATGAACTCAATAGGGTGAGTTTAAAAAAAAGAGTTTTTAATTTAAAATTTAAAATTTGAAAAGAATAGAAATATGAATTTAATTCTATTTTAAATTATAATTTTAATTATCAAATATAATATGATTTAGATGTAGTTGAGTTTCATTTATATAATAATAAAATTAATTGATTTATTGGTTAAAGAAAAAATTTAATTATGTAATATTTTTAAAGTACATTTTGAAAGTGACTGATTAGAAGGTAAATTTTCTTCTTTCTAAATTTTGAATCTCAAAGTTAAAAATTAAGTAGTTGATTTTTAAAGAGAGATTCCAACCTCAACTTTAAAAATAAAAAATAAAGAAACTTGAACAAATTGATCTTTAAAAGAAACTTATCTCAATCAAAAGTAAACTTACTTACACTAAATTATTTTTTATATTATAAGAGGACTTGGATACAATTAAAAAAACTTTACAAAATATATAATGACATATAATTAAAATCTCTCATTTAGTCATGCAATATCATCATATTTCACATATAACATGATAAATGTTTAAAAATAATTGTACAATTTATAAAAAAAAAAAAACTATTAATTATTTAAATTAATACGGAAGAAATTTAAATTAATATTAATTAAATAGACATCTCTTGAAATACATCTATTGAAAATATCATAGAGACATGAATCTGAAGCCTACATCAACTTTGATACATAATTACAATGTTCATGCAACCCACTAATCACAAGTATCTTAGATACGGTTCCTAGTATTAAAGACCTCAAACAACTATCCCACAATGACCAGTAATCCTGAGAAGAAAGATTGAGAAAGCTTATTTCCCTTTCCGAATCATCTGTTTGAGTTGCTTGAAGCTTTCTACCTTGCATGGAATTTTGAGGGGGCCAGTGTGGTGGAATCCATAGGCTTCCTCTGCCGCCTCCAGCATCTGTCTAAAGAAAGGATGGTGCAGATGATGTATTGGAATGATGAAACGCACTTGCTCGTCTTCTTCTCCCACATACACAGCTACACAGCCCTTGGGAGCAATTCGTGTCCTCTCACTTCTCTTCATTCACTTTCCCTTTACGTTTCTTGCTACCTTCGCCATGCATAATCACAGCTTTATATTCCATAACTAACTACTTATATAGACAACGCATAAAAATCTAGAGAAAATATCTCAAGTCTTATCTGTACCAGAACTCATTCATGGAACGTTTTCTAAGATATTTCTGTGACAGAGGGCAAGCAGCAATAATCGTTTTATAGAGCAAAGATTCTTGGAAGCTTCCCAGTAAAAGCTAGAAGAAACTGGATGAGCACGATGCACAGTTGGAAGGCTTGATGGAGATACAGCACTGACAATGTTTCTTACTTTTCTAGTGTAGGGACTGCAAAACATCTAAATTGAGAAGAGGACAGTTGGAATCGGGAAGGGTGGTGTTTTGTTTGTGTGAGGCAAGTGTTCACATTGACCAGACCCATGTGATGAGTGCGCAAAACGAGACAGAAATCATTCATTTCTCCCTTGAACTGTCAAATCTGCAGCGAGGCAGCTATAAATATCTTCACCCTCTCCTTTAAAAGTAATACAAGATGCCATGGCGGTGGAGGATAAGTTGTGTCTCTCACTATCAGTTTTCTTCTGTCCGTTGATGGCACAAAAAGTGCCCAAACAATATGGGCTTCTCCAGACCATTTTGGAAGCGGGGTATTCGTTGATGAATTGATCATATTTAGGCTAGGAATCTCGTGGGATATACTTAGAAATATTCTGTTAAAAATGGTTTAAACGTCTCAATGGAGGAGAAATACCTAATAAAGTTAGATATTTCGTAGAATCCTCAGTGCAGGTTATTATTAGTTCCTGCCATATTATTTAATTGATTCAAACAAGTTTTTTAAGGTTTTAGTTTGTTTTTAATATAAAAATGTTTATTTAAATTTTGTTATTGGTTTAAATGCAACAAAGGTTAGATCTACATTATGTACTTTTCATGTTTTTGTAGTTGGCTAAGGTTATGGAGATTAGTAATATAATTTTTTTTGGAATGTTTTAGGTTCTTAAATCTTTGTTGATAATTTTAAAGGAGTTTTCAATTATTCATGAATAATTTTTGATGTTCTTATTAATCTATGTATGTGTTTAAGAGTCAAGTAAGAGAATTTTTTTTTAGTATTGTGAATGGTTGAGTATTTTCATAATGATGATAAATGTTAGTTTTCTATCTTTTTTATCTTGAAAAAGATTTCCCAAATGATATTGTGCACTATGTTTTCTTTTCTTTTATTATTTTGTTTAGATTTTGTATGCATTGTTTTTGTTGTACAAGTTTATCATACTTTTTTTCTACACAAAGATAATGTACTGTAAGCATGTTCTACATCAAAAAATTATTGAATATTTTCTAGTTTACTATCATATAAACATAGTATTAAATGCAAAATTTTGGTGTCATTTGTATTTACTAGCAAGCAAACTCAAGAATTTAGTGTTCCATATCTTCATTCAAATTGACTTTGTGGAATCCAAGTGGGCTAGAATGCTCAATCTAGCTACCAATGGAAAGTGAGTGGGGATTTCTTTGGTAGAAAAGTGTTGTTTAAATTCACTCCTTGAGTTAAAAGTTGTGCCTCATTTCCTAAAAATTGGTTCTTACCAAATACTTACATGGAAGTGGATAGTGATGAAAGTGCCCTTGATGTCTATTTCAATTATTATGTGAATTGTCTTAGCCAAAAATATAAAATGTCAATAACTATCTCATTTATTTAAGTTTTCTAATGCAATTTGTAATGGAAGAATAAGAATTAAAAGTTATAATTCTACCAAGATGTTTGATGTTGAATAGATGAAAATATATGTACCATAAAAAAGTAACAAATGGTTGGCTATCATATATTGTCCTAAACTTATTATAGGAGGTAAAACTAACAAAATATTGGAGTTGGACAGATTCTATTTTATATGTTTTCTTCATGAATGAATCTCTTACATTACCATTTATAAGTATACATATTGTTGTAATGTCATAAATTGGATCCCACACAATTTTGTTAGTGTAAATAATGTCTTTATCTACCTAGTTAGCTAATCACCTATCTAGGATTGACCTATTCACACCTAGCTTAAGTTTACTTAAGCTTCTTTTGCTTTTGTCTCGCTTCATAAAACTGATACCTGTATCCTCATGACTTGAGACACTTGTTGACACTTTTCCACCCACTCGTCAAGTGAGTTCACAAGTGTCCCACCTATAGAGGGGTAGTTAGCAGTTCAGTCCTACCTTCCTACCTCATCATCCTTGCTTATATATGCAAGGTTTGATCATTGTATCATACACTCTTTATTTTATATTAATAGACATACTATTGTGCTTATTTTGTTTCACTTGTGGAAGTTGTTTTATGCTCTCATATCTTAGCATTCTCAAATTTGTAAGGTGGGGGGGTAAAAAAATTGTCATAGCCAACAAGTGTTTGTAAAAAGGGGAGAGTTTTCTCTTCTCTTTTTTCATAACTTGCAAATGAGGAGTTATATTTTCCACTATGAATAGTCATCGTAAAGCTAGTTTTGATGTTGACGTTTTCACATCGATATGTTTTCAAATTGTGCTATTTAATTGCAAATTTTAATCTTCGAATTCAACATTGTAAGCAAATTTTGATGGGGTATAACTCTCATCTCACTTATCAAAATTTTACAATTTTTTTTTATTTCTATTAAAATTTTGCAAGGAATCTAATTTTGCATGTAATTTTAAGATCTAGGTTGCCATTTTTTCTCAAAATTGTGAAAGTCTATGTGAGTTATAAACAAAACATTTTGGCATCTAATCTTCATAACTTGTAAAATTTTCTTGCACGTTATTCTGGGGAGGCTATAATCAACACTAATCATTTTGGGGGCTTCTCTCTAAATCAAGGGGACAATCTAGGTGCTTTCTACTTCCAGTTTGTTGGTTCATATGATCATGTATGTCACACTAAATCCCTTCCATTTGAGTATTCTTCATAATCCTCCTAATATATGGAAAACAAAATATGGATATTATGGTAAGAAAAGGAATGTACAATAGAAGAATGTTGGGGTTTTTGACTGAGGAACTTGAGAAAATTATTCTAAGACATGGTATTGCCTTACCTAATCTCCTTTAGTTCCAACCCATGCAGAAACATCATCTAGTCTCACTCAGACATCTTATGAGACATCATCATTTGGGGATGAACAATGTAGTTTGATGACTTGCATTGATATCTCATCACCTATATCACCTATTGTTACATCTCAATCTAGTTTTGACTCATTCACGAGTTCTTATTATTCCATGCATCAAGACATTGTATTCGTCTTTCTAGATCCACCATGTAGGGATGCATATCTACCATACATCACATGTTTATTTGTAGAATATTGGATTGCAAATTTGAATGACACTATTTAGGACATTTGTCTACTATTTGATGACAACTTTGATGAAGTTGCATCACCATTTCCATCTTTGGATATTGCTCTTGCCTCACCTACATTAGCTTCTATCGTGAAAAATTATGCATACATTCATGAGTTGACCTATCCAACAAAGTTGTCATCATATACAATAGTATCAGATTCACATCATTCCAAACATAACCATACATTCATGGTCCCTATTCTAGAATCTTCTATGGTACCTGATCCATCATATCAACATCCATCACACCTCAACATTGGCTTGGAGATCTTTGAGCATCATTTCAGTCTTTTGGATCATGTGCATAATTTAGAGACATTCACCTTACTTGTATATTCCTATTTGGAATGGGAGTTTGTATTGCACAAATTTGTGGTGTCATTTCTTCTCAAGGGGAGAAATGTTGTTCACTGTTCATGGATCATCTTGAACATCTAGTTTCAAGCATCTACAAACACTACAAACATCATTATTAGGGGAGGCTACATGGTATCTCTTCTCTTTTTAGTTTTCAAAGGAAGCATTTCCTCACATGGAGTTCATCACTTCATATTTTATGGGGGTGTCATATGACCTTCTCTATTTTCTCACTTATGGGGACAACATTCAGTACACATTATGCTAGAAGTAGTCCTTAGGGGCTCATCATGAGTCCTCCATTTATCACTTATCTTCTTCACTTGTACATTTCATTCCATTACATTTATTTTTGGATAGGGTTTTTTATTTCCCACTATGTTTTTCTCCTTTACTCCACTTTATGAGATATTTGTACATGAATACCTAACATGGTCTAGTAGTTGGGACTCATCATTAGTGCATACATTACTCCCTAAGTTGCTCACATGTCAAAGTGAGCTCACAAGTGTCCCAACTATATAGGGGTAGTTAGTAGTTCATTCCTACCTTCCTACCTCTTCATCCTTGCCTATGTATGCAAGGCTTGATCATTATATCATACACACTTCATTTTATACTAATAGGAATACTATTGTGCTTATTTTGTTTCTTGTGAAAGTTGTTTCATGCTCTTATATATTGGAATTCTTAAAAAAAAATCACATCCCATGAGCCTCCCCCTTAGATAAATTAAAGACAATAATGCAATGTTCCTTTTATCCAGCTCTATTTTAATCATTTATTGCTTAACCCATTTGTTTCCTATCGTTAAGATAGATTTATGTCTCAAATGAATGCATGTTGTGTAGACATTTCATGTGAATAGATTCTTAACTGTAGTAGACGTTGACATTATGTTTCTCACCTATGAATGAATGTAATGCCTCTGCTACCTCATAGATGCATTGGGACGACTCCTACATGCATAAACCTCCCTAAAACACTCGGTTTTGGATCATATCTACACAAGAAGGAATTCACAATATTTTCATTCTCTCTTGCTCTTTCTTCATCACAATAGCTTATTTGCCTCCATACCATCTCCATTGCATATTCTTGCTCTCACAGCCATACTGCATTAAAGAGTTAGTATTATCGACATATTTATCTGAATCTTAGAGATCATGGCCTCTCCCTTTCAGCATTCTCATTAAATGCTAAAGGAGGGTAGGGTAAGTGCAAAAAGATGGGGGTGAAAAAGGGGCTTAAGTGGCCACCTTTTTTTTTGAAATCCAGAAATATTGACCTTAGATGTAAAATTAAGGATACTTACACTCAAATTTTTTAGATGCAACAAAAACAAGGATCGTAGTGCTCTGAGTGTACTTTCTAAACTACATTTTTTAAAAAAATGGTAGAGATTAAGGGGGTTCAAAAGAGGGAGCCATAGAAATTGGTGTTATTTTTGTCAAGAAAAAGATAACATAGAGAATTTTGTGGTTCCCTCGAAAAGTTAACTTTTTTTTTGGTATTTTTAAAATTGTTTCAGTGAGAAATAGCTAACAACATGTAGTTTATGCCTGATTTTTTTGATAATTTTTTAATGAATATTTTATTTTTTACTAATTTTCAAAGTGGACACTTCTTGAAAACTAAAATTTTGGCCATGGTGCCCCTATAAATTTTGAAAACTAATTGAATTTTTTTTTTTTTAATATGTGTAGAATGGAGTCTAATTTCTAAAAAAGTAATTTGTTTGAAATTTTGATGAATGGATAATTTTTAAAGAAAAAAATACCAAACACTGGTTTTTGCCAAAAAAAGACACACAAACAAAAGAAATTAAAGATGAAAGGCTTAACATTGTCAAAATGTGAAAAAAAATTACATTGTTAGATAGCTAAGAGAGAGCCTAACATTACTCAGGTGTTTGATTTTTTTGACCTGGAAACACATGCAAACCTGATGGTTAGCACAAATGTGATTATGTGAAATATTGTAAAATTTGCAAAAACACGTCTTTGGACGTTGGGAAGGCACTCCAAGCCTTTGGGTTAGCATTCCAAAGAAAATTCCAAGCTTAAGGCTTGGGAATTCCCAAAGAAAGAAATAAGGTGAGCACATTATAA
Source organism: Sequoia sempervirens (assembly GCA_007258455.2). Taxonomy (NCBI): domain Eukaryota; kingdom Viridiplantae; phylum Streptophyta; class Pinopsida; order Cupressales; family Cupressaceae; genus Sequoia; species Sequoia sempervirens. The sequence continues at coordinate 601,005,914 of VDFB02271358.1, forward strand.
TGCGCTCGAATTATTTCATAGTTTTGACATATTCTTTTGCATTTGTGCTTGAGTTGCCTAAGCAAGACATAACACAAGCTCATTATAAAACACTTGCATTATGTCTTTCTTTTTGTTAAATGTTAGTCTACTAAATATATGTATATGTATTTATATTTATGTATGCATGTATGTTGATATGACATGTGTGTATGTATGTATGTGTGCTTGTATGTAAGTATGTATGTACATGCCTATATGTATGTATTTAGAGGGAGGGAGGATTGTGTGTGTGAGAGAGAGAGAGAGAGAGAGTTTTCTAGGTAGGGTAGGAGGGAGAGAGGGAGGGAGAGACCTGAGAGAGAGAGGGAGGGGTAGTGGGAGAGACTTGAGACAAGGATTTGGGTGGGAGGGAGAGACCTAAGAGTGAAGGAGAGAGAAAGAGAGGGAGTGGGAGAGAAGGGGTTGGAGTGAGAGGGAATTATCTAGGTATGGTGGGAGGGAGAGAGGGAGAGAGAGAGGGGGAGAGAGAGTTATCTAGGTAGGGTACCAAAGGGAGAGAAAAAAGAGATAGGGAGAGAGAGGGAGTGGGAGAGATATAGAGGGAGTGAGAGACAAAGAGATTTATCTAGGTATGGTGCTAGAGGGAGAGACTTGAGAGATAGGGAGATAAAGGGAGTGCACAGAGAGAATGGGAGAGAGAGGGAGAGAGATAGTGAGTGAGGAGAGGGGAATGAGGAATTATCTAGGTAGGGTGGGAGGGATAGAGGGAGAGAGAGAGTTATCTAGGTAGGGTGCTAGAGGGAGAGACCTAAGAGAGGGGGATTGGAGGGAGAGACTTGAGAGATAGGGAGGGAGAGGGAGTGGGATATGGAGAGAGTGAGAGAGGGAGCAAGTGGAGAGATAAAGGGAGTGAGAGAGGGGGGTTGAGAGAGAAAGAGCAAGAGTGAGAGAGAGAGATAGAGAGAGAGGGAGTGGGAGAGAGATAAAGGGAGTGAGAGAGAGACTTGAGAGAGGGAGAGGGGGTGGGAGGGAGATACCTAAGAGAGAGGGGGAGAGAGAGGGAGAGGATGAGAGTGGGTTGGAGTGAGAGGGACTTATCCAGGTAGGATGGGAGGGATAGTTGAGAGAGAGAGGGGGTTGGACTGTGAGAGGTACTTAGCTTGGTAGAGAGAGATGGAGTTGGAGAGAGGGGGCTGGAGTGAGAGGGACTTATTTAGGTAGGGTGGGAGGGGTAGAGGGGGAGAGAGAGACATGAGAGAGAGAGAGAGAGTTGGATAGGTAGGGTACTAGAGGGAGAGAATTGATAGATAGGGAGAGAGAGGGAGTGGGAGATAGATAGATGGAGTGAGAGAGAGAGAGAGAGTTATCTAGGCAGGGTTCCAGAGGAAGAGACCTGGTAGATAGGGGGAGGGAGGGAGTGACAGAGTGAGTGGGAGAGAGATAGAGGGAGAGAGATAGAGGGAAAGAGAGAGTGAGAGAGAGAGAGACTTGAGAGAGAGAGAGGGTGTGGAAGGGAGAGACTTGAGAGAGAGGGAGATAAATAGATGGAGTGGGAGGTAGGGTGTTGGAGTGAGAGAGAGATATATATAGGTAAGGTGCCAAATAGAGAGACATGAGAAAGAGAGTGGGTGTGGGAGGGAGAGACCTAGCAGATAGGGAGAAAGAGGGAGTGTGAGAGACAGTTAGTGGTATAGAGAGGGAGTGAGCGGGAGAGGGAGAGAGGGGGAGAGAGAGTGAGTGAGAGAGAAGGTTGGAGAGACAGAGATAGAGACATATATATATATATATAGAGAGAGAGAGAGATAGAGAGAGAGAAACAGAGATAGAGATAGAGAGACAAAGAGAGAGATAGAGAGAGATAGAGACAAAGAGAATGATGGAGAGAGATAGACAAAGAGAGACAAACAAAGACAGAGATATATAGAGGGAGTGAGAGAGAGAAGCCTGAGAGGGAGAGGGGGTGGGAGGGAGATACCTAAGAGAGAGAGAGAGTGGGAGAGAGGGGGTTGGAGTAAGAGGAACTTATCTAAATAGGGTGGGAGGGGTAGTTGAGAAAGAGGGAGAGGGGGTGTGAAGGAGACTTGAAAGAGATATATATATATATATATATATATATATATATATATATATATATATATAGAAAGAAGAGGGAGGGGATGTAGAGGAGACTTGAGAAGTTATCTAGGTAGGGTGCTAGAGGAGATACTTGGAGAGAGAGGGTGGGAAGGAGACTTGAGAGATACGAGAGGAGAAGAGTGGGAGAGAGGGTGGGGAGAGAGGGTGGGAGAGGGAGTGAGAGAGAGGAGTGAGTGAGAGATAAAGGAAAGAGAGAGAGGGGTGGGAGGGAGTGGGAGGGAGATAGATGGAGTGAGAGGGAGAAGGGTTGGAAGGGAGAGACGAGGTTCGAGTGAGAGGTACTTATTTAGGTAGGGTGGCAGGGATAGTTGAGAGAGAGGGTGTTGGAGATAGAGAAATGGGAGAGAGATAGAGGGAGTGAGAGAGATAGACTTGAGAGAGGGAGAGGGGATCGAAGTGAGATACTTCATCGAGCGGGATGGAGAGACAAGGAGTGGGAGATAGAAGGATGGGAGAGAGATAGATGGAGTGAGGCAGAGAGACCTAAGAGAGGGAGAGGGGATCGAAGTGAGATACTTCATCGAGCGGGATGGAGAGACAAGGAGTGGGAGATAGAAGGATGGGAGAGAGATAGATGGAGTGAGGTAGAGAGACCTAAGAGAGGGAGAGGGCGTGGGAGGGAGAGACTTGAGAGAGAGGGAGGGAGGGAGGGAAGGAGGGAGGGAGAGAGAGAGAGAGGGGGGTAGTGGGAGAGAGAGAGAGATCTGAGAGAGGGAGAGCGGGTCAGATGGAGAGACTTGAGAGAGAAGGAGAGAGAGAGAGGGAGTGGGAGAGATGGGGTTGGAGTGAGAGGGACTTATCTAGGTAGGGTGGGAGGGATAATTGAGAGATAGGGAGAGAGAGTGGGAGATAGAGGGATGGTAGAGGGATAAAGGGAGTGAGTGAGAGACCTGAAAGAGTGAGATTGGGTGAGAAGGAGAGAGAGATAGAGATAGAGAGACAAAGAGACAGAAAGAGACAGACAGAGAGACAGACAGAGAGAGACAGAGAGGGACATAGAGAGACATAGAGACACAGAGACACACAGAGACACACAGAGACAGAGACAGAAAGAGACAGAGACATAGACAGAGACAGAGAGAGACAAAGAGAGAGATAGAGAAAAAGAGACAAAGATAGAGAGAGACAAAGACAAAGAGATAGAGAGAGAGATAGAGAGAGAGAGGGAGGGAGGTAGGGAGGGAGTGGGATTGGGAGAGATAAAGAGAAAGAGAGAGTTATCTAGGAAGGATTCCAAAGGGAGAGACTTGAGAGAGAGGGGGAATGGGAGGGAGAGACCTAAGAGATAGGGAGAGAAAGGTATTGCGAGAGAGAGGCAATGGGAGAGAGAGGGAGTGAGAGAGCGGGAGTGGGAGAGAGATAAAGGGATAGAGAGAGAGAGACAGAAAGAGGGGGAGAGGGGGTGGTAGGTAGATACCTAAGAGAGAGGGAGAGAGAGAGGAGTGGGAGAGAGGGGGTTGGAATGAGAGGGACTTATCTAGAGGTAGGGTGGGAGGGATAGTTGAGAGAGAGGGAGTGAGAGAGACACCTAAGAGATGGAGAGGGGGTGGAAGGGAGAGACTTGAGAGAGTAGGAAAGAGAGAGGGAGTGGGAGATAGAGGGATGGGACAAAGATAGGGGGAGTGAGAGAGAAATACTTGAGAGAGGGAGAGAGAGTTAAGAGAGAGGTAGGGAGAGATAGAGACAAAGAGAGAGAGAGAGAGAGAGACCTAATAGATGGAGAGGAGTTTTGAGGGAGAGAGAGGGAGTGGGAGAGAGAGGGCTAGAATGAGAGGGACTTATCTAGGTAGGGTGGGAGGGATATTTTAGAGAGAGGGAGAGAAAGGGAGTAGGAGAGTGAGGTACTGGGAGATAGAGGGAGAGAGAGAGAGAGAAAGACCTGAGAGAGGGAGAGGGGTTGGGAGGGAGAGACTCTATCTCACCATTGTCTCTCTCCCTCCCCACTCTCTCTCCTCCCTCAACCCTCTCTCCCCCTCTTTACCTCTACTTATTTGTATCACTTATCTCTATCACCTCTATTTCTCTCACTTCTCTCTCCTTTCTTTCTCCTTCCCTCTCTACTCTCTCTATATCAACTCTCTACATATCTATCCATACCTCTCCCTTCGTCCATCCTCTCTCTCTTTCCCTCCCCCTCTCTCTCTCACTCTCTCCCCCCCTCTCTCTCTCTCCTTCCCTCTCTACTTATCTTTATCTCACCTTTCTCTCTCTAGCTCTCCCTCTCTCCCATCCATTTATCTTTATCATATCTCTCTATCACCTATATCTCTCTCTCACTTCTCCCTCCTTCTCCCCTCTCTCTCTCTCTCCTTCCATCTCTACTATCTCTATTTCACCTCTCTCCCCCCTCTTTCTATTTCAATCTCTCTCCATCTCTCACTCTCTCCTTCTCTACCTCTTCCTCCCTCCTTCCCTCTTTATGTAAATCTCCCCACCTTGCTCCACTTTTTGTATCCCATCTTGTGTACATAGAATAGAGAGACAAATAAAGAGACAAAGAGAGAGAGGAGGTAGGGTTGGAAAGAGAGAAAGGTGAGGGAGGGAGAGGTAAATAGGTATAGGTAAGATATAGAGGTAGGTAGAGAGACAGATAGAGGAGATATAAGTTGAGAGGTAGGTAGAGAAATGGAGAGGGGAGATATAGAGAAGTAGGGAGGGAAGAAGAGAGGGAGGGAATGGTAGGGAGGGAGAAAGAGGTGAAATAGATGTGAGATAGAGAGAGAGAGAGAGGAAGGAAGAGATAGGAGGGCGGGAGAGGTAAAGAGGGATAGTTGAGAATATTCTAGAGAGGAAGAGATAGCTAGAGGTTTGGGATAGAGAGTAGAGAGAAGGAGAGGGCGTGGGTGGGAGGACAAGGTGGGATGAGGAGGGGAGGAGGTATGGGTGGGAGAGATTTGGGATGGGGAGAGAGAGGTAGAGAAGGTGGGGAGAGAGAGAGGGAGAGGGAGAATTTGAGGATGGAGAGGGAGGAGGGATGAGTAGGGATGGGGGTGAGGCCAGGGAGAAGAGGAGCTAGGGGAAGGGGAGAAAGAGGTGAGATAGAGAGAGGAGGGAGGGAGGGATAGGTAGGGAAATAGATGAGATAGAGAGAAAGAGAGTAGAGAGAGAAGGGGAGATAGAGAAGTGATAGAGAGAAGTAGAGAGGTAAGGTGTAAGGAAGAAAGATTAAGAGAGGGAAGGAGGGAGGGAGGGAGAGATAAACAGGCATACAGGGATATGTTAGATGGAGATAAGTAGAGAGCGAAGGTTGGTGGAAGAGAGATATAGAGATAGGGTGGGAGAGAGAGGGGGGAAGGGAGAGGTAAAGAGGGATAGTTGAGATAAATAGGAGAGAGAGAAATAGGTAGAGAGAGGATGAGGAGATATAGAAATGGGGAAGGAGAGATGGAGGGAGAGGTAGGGATAAAGGGAGAGATAGTGATGGAGAGAGAAAGGTGAGAGACAAAGTGATATAGAGAGGTAGGTAGAGAGGGAGGGGAGAGAGAGAAGTAGAGAAGGAAGGAGAGGTAGGGAGGGAGGGAAGGAGAGGGAGGTGAGATAGAGATAGAAGAGGGAGGGAGGGATATATGTAGGGAGAGAGAGTTAAGATAGAGAGAAATAGAGTAGAGAGGGAAGGGGAGAGAGAGAGTGAGGGAGAGGTAAAGTGGAAGGTAGGGAGATTAAAAGGAGAGGAGGGAGAGAAAAAGAGGTATATAGGGGTAGGTGAGATATAGAGTAGAGAGAGAAGGTTGGTAGAAGAGAGAGAGGAAGGGAGGGAGGGAGAGAGAAAGAGGTATATACGGGTAGGTTAGATAGAGAGAAGTAGAGAGAGAAGGTTTGTGGAGGAGAGAGAGAGACGAGGGAGGGAGAGGTAAACAGGGGTAGTTGAGATAGATATAATGAGAGAGAGGTAGATAGAGAGATGGAGAGGAGAGATAGAAAGAGAGGGGAGGCAGAGAGGAGAGATAGAAAGAGGGGGAGGGAGGGAGAGATATAGAGAGATAGATAGATAGAGATAGGGAAAAAATGGTAGGGAGAGAGAGTTGAGATAGAGAGATTAGAGAGGGGAGGAGAGAGAGATAGAGAGAGGGGAAGGTAGGAAGAAAGAGAGTTGAGAGGGAAGGAGAAAGAAATAGAGATGGAGGTGATAGAGATATGTAATAGAGAAAAGTAAAGAGGGAAGAAGGTAGAGATATTGAGAGAGGGAAGGAGGGAGGGAGAAAGAAAGAAAGATGCATAGAGGGGTAGGTGGGTAGAGAGAAGTAGAGGGGGAAGAGGAGAGATAAATGAGAGAGAAACATAGAGAGGTAGTTAGAGAGATGTTTCTCTCACACACACATCTATCTCCCTCCTTAACTCTCCCTCCATACCTCCTTTCCTCTCTAAGTTTCCCTCTATCTCCCTCCCCCATATTTCTCTCTTACTGTCTCCTTTCCTCTCTTCTTCCCTCTCTCTACCTACCTCTCCCTCCACTCCCTACCACTCTCTCTAACTCTTGCTCTCCCTCCCCCATATTTCTCTCTTACTCTCTCCTTCCATCTCTACTCTCTATCTCTCTCTCAACTTCCCTC